>CM060616.1:15264027-16464027 GCA_030578275.1 Meda fulgida
CCCATAAGTCTTTTGTCTTTGGAACACAGATGAAGATATATTTATTAAAATCTGAAAGATTTGTTTCCCTTAGTTGAAAGTCCATTCCACCAAAAAAATTCTACTTACAACATTCATAAAGACATTGTAAAAGAAATTCACAAGACCCAAAGAGGTTTGTTCCTGCGCATTGAGAACGGTTGAGCATCTGTTTACCATATTTAATGTGCTCAATGAATGTGTGTTGATCCATGTTTATTGCTCGATTCATATGGAATATTTTTACAATGGCTTTATTAACTTTGAAGTGGTGGAAAGGACTTTCAACGGCGGTACAGAAATCTCTCAGGATTCATTAAAAATAGCATAATTTGTGTTTCAAAGCTGAACAGAAGTATTTGAATGTCATGAGGGTAATATACAAAAGCAAAAATTGCTGTAAGATTAAACATTGTTACTTATTAAGATTTTTTGAGCTGCAGAGGCCCAACAATATACAACACAATTGTTCTTAAAGAACAAATTGTGCCAATTAAACACTGTAGGTGGCACCTCAAAACCATTTATTTTCATCGCTACATGTAGTCCTTTTTTAATGTAGTCCTTTACCTTGCATAGTTTGTTGATAGTTTTTGAGGATGAGGGCATGTTTACACAACCTGTACTTATTGGAATCAGTCTAATTTGGCTGCTTCTAACAAGTGATGTGAATTTGTGGTCTTGGAATTGTGACCGTTTGATGTATTTGTGTGTATGCCACTAAATCATATATTTTGGTGACAAATTTGTACCCAGAAGTAAGATGAATCTAACAAAACCTACTTTTGGGGACATCCTCATTTGTTTAAAAAAATAGTATGGTTTTCTTGAGGTGTGGTTATAGTATTTATAACAAGCAGCATATAAAACACAAAGGAAAGTCCCCATTTCGATAGCTAAGTAAACGTGTCAGTTGGCAGACATGTCAGGGGAGTTATTGATGAGTCATTTATATTTTACTGAATGTTGTGTCTAAAAGCATGCATGGATTTGATCTTTCTTTGATTTTGTGTAATAAAACTCTCCACTATGGTGTCTAGCTCGGTTGATATAGGTGTGGTTAGGCAAATACTGTATTTGTGTTTGACAGACAGTGGTGACTGACTATTTATTTAAGTTTATGTCTGATGGACAGAACTGGAAAAAGAGCAACACGCCAACTATGAATAATCTTTTGGAGCAAGTGTACAGACAGTGGTATGTATTTGTGTAACATGTGTTATTGGCTTTCTGTGATTGCAGATGGTATGCTTCACCGGTCAATATGTTTTTGGACACACTAAAACTAGCACGCTTTCACAGACACAGCCTTTATCAGTGTGACCCGAGCACACACACGCACACACTCACACCAAGTCTTTCTCTCTCGCTCTATAAACGCATGACTTAGGGACATGTTTTAAGAGGGAGATGGAGAGAGTGGAGAAAAGTAAAAGAGCAGCTGAAGTGAGCACCAATTTGCCTTCCAGCTTTTGAAGGGTTTTTAAGATGCTCAGCTTTCTGTCCATATAAGACATAGAGGAATGACCTCTTAAACCACTAACAAACACAAAAACTTTGAATGTCTGCTCAACCCCAATGGTATTAACAGAATGCCATCCTTGCTTGGGCATTTGGATGTATGACGTGGACACCTCAATATAAGAAGGTGTAGAATTTAAGGAAAATGTATCCAATAAAACGTTTGCCGTTGCCGTTCTAAATTCACTCAAAAAAGGGAGTGTAACTTAGTGTAAAAAATTAGTGGGAAATTATGACAATAAAGAGTAGTTGATATAGAGGTAAGCTTTTTCCTTTGAATGCGGATTCCAATCCCACATTAATAAAAAAAATGCAGCTATCATGTGTGTCTGGAGCATTTAAATGCATTTGATTTTGCAATATCACTGGAATGACCTGCTGATAAAAGTTGCACAGGACAGAACATTGCTGCTCTATAAAATCTGCCACTTATAAACCACAGCAAACATGAATAACATTAAGTGAAATAGAAGTAGCAACAGATATTTTTTCTTCGTTATCGAAACATCTGAGTGTAAAGAACTAAAGAAAAAGAAAAAGAAATGTGGGCCAGGGACTTTTCAATCCATCGGTTGTTGATTGGATATTTGGATGGACATTGCACTCGACTCAGATATTAACACAAGCTTGCAGTCGATTGTAGAGAAACAAGGTTTAAGCTGCCTGAGGTGACAAAGTCCGGCATATGTAACCAACAGAGAAGTCTGTTGTTTTCATCAGAAGATTGAGTGTTGTTTTAATTTTGATTTTAATTACACATTAGGAGGTCCAAAATATTTTCAAAAAATGGAACATGCATGGATGAATCATTCACAATAAGATATACTGTATAATACGCATTTGGGCAGATCATTTTCATTTCATGTCGACATTAAATCTTCAAATTCCAGTGCTGACATTGCCATTCGTATCACTCACTAACAACATCTTATTGTTGCCCATTTTCAAGAAAAGATGATTGAATATGTTCACCACAATGCACAATTCAGCTGCAGGTGAAAAATAGAAGACAAAGTAAGAAACAAATTGTACCAAAAAATAATTCAAGAAAGACCGGATTAACCATTAGGGCAACTGGTCACTTGCCCAGGGGCACAGGACATCTAAGGGGCCCTTGGCACCGTAAAATATTATGTTAGATCACGTTATAAGCGCAGTCCTCGCTTTCCCAATTATATGCAGAATTTTACAACTCGTTCGATCAAAATATAATGTTAAATTACGACGAAAACAGTGTCTGCCTTCCTGCGCAGCGAGCGAGGGCGAGCTGTCCCGTCGACTCGCGTGACTTGAGGCTCTGAAATTTGAAATCGGTGGGAAAACGGAAAAGCAGTTAAGCGGGAGCGCTAAAATAAAATTAAAAAGAAAATAAATTGTAATTAGTCGACAATTTGAAACATATTCCAAAAATAGCTTTTTTTTTTTTTTTTTACTTCACATCAGTGCTCTCTGAGAAAAGGCGATGATAACGGAACAAGAATAAAAATATAACTATAAACAAGCCAAAACGAAATAATTTAAAGCGAATGTAAGCAGCCTTGGGCTCGGGTATCTCATTACAATCAAAATGTTTCAACATTCGCCATGTATTTGGATGGTAAACTATTCTTTATTATAGGCTTTTGTTTTACTTCACTCGCGTTTCAATATCGATGGAAAAAATCATCCTCTTTACATGCGCAAAAATGTGCTTGGAATAGGCTATACAGTGCTAACGCTGAATGGTATAAATTGAAAGTGACTATTTAAACAGAGCATTCCATTTTTTATATATTAGGTTGACTATTTTATGATTATATTTTATCACGGCTATAATGAACAGGCTGCGATGTCAAGATTGCAATGCTGATGTGTGTGAGGCGCGGGTGCAATTGAACAGTGGAAAGACACTATGAGTTATTCACATATAATCTGGAATGCCAGTGTGTTGTTAGGCTCACCTTTCACCCAAAGATAATAATTAATTGATAATAATTAAAAGGTTTGCATGAGTTCAGTCTTGAAATGAGGCCAGTTATAAGGCCCATTTGATAAAATAAAATAAGAATATATATTTTATTTTAACTGGTGGTAGGCTAATTTCAGATTATAGCATTTTTTAAATAATTTCCAGTTAACTGTCTGCTTTATTACACTGTTGCAGTCAAAATATAATTGATTGGCTATATTGAAACATTTAATAATTACTCTGTAGTCGTTGAAAGATTCATTGTAAAAAGTTATGTTTAACATTTTTGCATCTGTTCTGTCTCTTGAATGCACTTTATGCTGAGGCTACATTCGTACATCACTTCCATGCAGAAGCCTGATTTGTTAATATAGAAGTATTAGACAATGCTAGAAGAAAAATACAGCAAATATATAAAAATAATTTTTAATAAGAATTAGAATAAAAAAACAATGGGTATGTGAATTATCTTGGAAACTTTAAAAACAGACTTACACAGGCAATAATTAATTACACAAGTTAGTACTTCATATTTTTTCCCTGATTTTCTGTTGGGTGGGTAATGCGCTCACTTGGCCTTATTCTAGAAACTATGAAACTATGGACAGATGGACAAATATTGCTATATTTTCTCTCTCACTCTCTCTTACCCTCTGAGTGTGTGATCTATTAAGATAGTCAGACAGGGGTTGACAGATACACAAAGGCTTCTGCAGTTCTATTGTGGTGGCAGCCTCACCATACAGTACGATCATTGTGTATGGACTGCGGGTGGACTGTGTGTGTGTGTGTGTGTGTGTCTGTGTGTGTGTGTGTGTGTGTGTGTGTGTGTGTGTGTGTGTGTGTGTGTGTGTGTGTGTGTGTGTGTGTGTGTGTGTGTGTGTGTGTGTGTGTGTGTGTGTGTGTGTGATAATGGGACTTACACACTGCTCTGTGATGAATTACTCAGACTGAGCAGTATTGAGACATCCAGTGAAAACGTGTGTGTGCGCGTGTTCGCATGTATGCGAGTGGGTGGATGTATAAGGATTTTTGAGGGTGTAGAGCCATTTGTTATCACACGGGTGAATAATGACATCAAACTGCTCTCACACACACGCACACGCACGCACACACACACACACACACACACACGCACGCACACACACACACACACACACACACACACACACACACACACACACACACACACACACACACACACACACACACACACACACACACACACACACACACACACACACACATGTTTACTTAGCTATCTAAATGGGGACATTCCATAGACGTAATGGTTTTTATATTGTACAAACTGTATATTCTGTCCCCTTACACTAACCCTATCCCTAAACCTACCCATCACAGGAGACATTCTGTATATTTACATATTTAAAAAACCTTTTATTACTTTATTTTTAAACCTGATTTACAAATGAGGACGTCCCTAAAGGGAGTTTTTTGGAGATTTTGTTAGGTTTTGTTCACTTCTGGGTACAAATTTGTCCCCAAAATATAGTTAAGTCGGTACACACACACACACACACACACACACACTGGTACACACTGTATTGAATAACAGATGTTTTATAACTTCCAATACCCATGCATATATTAAACACATATTTTTGTTGTAATGTTTGTTTCAGCAAAAAGAAAAAAAGAAAAAATATCTGATCATAATCATATGGAGAGAAAAAAACTGCTTGCATTTATGTGTGTGTTTGCTTATATAGATGCATTATAGGCCACATGCAAGTATGTTTGAATGTTTGTGTGTTTTGGTTGGAGTGTAAATTGAATTCCTGTCTTTGTGCTTTCTTGCTGTCATGGATACATGTTTTCGGGGTGTACGGTGGTCCATAGGAATCAAATGAGGCGTGAATAATATATCTCTTAATGACTTCATTCACATCAATAGCATTGACTCTAATAAACCTCCTGCCATGACTGGTGTGTGTGTGTGTCCATTCATGTGGCACTGCTGAAAGTAAACACGTGTGAGTTTTCATAGTTTTAAATTGAACTGTTATGAAGTCAGGGGATTTTCGATTTATGCGAGTTAGTGTGTTTGTGTGAATGTGTATTTATGCATATTTGTTTTCACTGGCGCATTTACATTCCTCTTTTGAAATTGTATGAATTATGGAGTGGAACATCATTCAAAGACAATCTAACAGACATTCTTGTGTAGTTCATGGTAATTTGATCCCACAGTCTACAGGTTTCTCTGTTGGAGTTTGTTATTATTATTTAAAATGTCTGCATTTTTAGTGTTTGTCTGTACATGCTCAGATGTGTTTAACCATAACAGTGCCTGCATTTGCCTTTTTTAGGCATATGTACCATAGAAATACCACATTTTTAATAGTTCCATGGTATTTCTTATAAAGTATGGACTTTGGCATAAATATAATGCCACCTAAATATGGTAATCATTAAGGACCATGATATAAAGCAAATTGGCATGTTAGTTCATTATTACATTATAATACATAAAAAATGCATTTGAGTTCAGTTTGTTGTGTTTTTTAACCTTGATACGTGAAGTTCATATTCAGTTGAGTTTTCAGACAACAGTTTTTTAGGGATATGTACCATTGAAATAACATTTTTTACAAGGTGTTCTTTAAAGTCAGGTTTTCTTTGGCATAAATACTATGGTGCATGAATAATTGTTTTTTTACAATGTTATTACATTAATGTTACATTGTAATTACATTGCAATATGTTTCTTAAAAGTGAATTTGAGCCAAAAGACATTACTGCAAGAGTTTTTGACTTTGACGCGGTTTGCATCTCTACATTTTATTTGTATGTTTGCTTTGGCCCTCATGCTTGCATACGTAACCTTCTGCGTGTGTGTACAAGCATCTGAAATTGCAATTAGAAAATCCCATGACAAGTCCCATGACAAGAATTTCAACCACAAAGCATGCAGGAAAAATGAGCATCAATGAGAGAAAGCGTTTTTCAAAAATTTAAAACACTGCGAGCTGTACTAAAGTCATTGAATACATTCAAATGAGGCAGTAAATCAGTGTCTTTACGATTCCCCGAAGTGTTTATATACGGTTTAGACAGGAGGAATACTGCGCGGGACTGCAGAACCCTTCTGTGATGCTTTATGGCTCGGTCAGGCGTTAACAGAACCTTCCATTTGCCTTCAAACAAAATCTCCCTTCAACCATGATTATTTGTTCCTGATGAACTCATATGAGAGTGGAATTATGGGAAAGGTCACACAGAGAAAGGGAGATGATAATGTTGACTGTGTTTCGTATGTAATGTAATCAGATATGTAAAGCTGACATCTTAACAGCTGCTCTGGGGTGAGTTTTATTGATTGGTTCATGGTGGTTTAGGCCGAGGGAAACTTCTGGTAAGGCTGACTCGCAACCTGCTATTACAAATGTGAGGCGCGCACACACCCGTGCAAACACACACACAAACTGCGGTGATCGTTAAGCAGTAAATTATAGAAGGAAATCCTCGACGGCTGTATGTAATTCCCACTGGCAGATTGAGTGTGACTGGAAAACCACACCATCTCCCTCCTCTCTTTCTGTTCTCTATGAGATTTTCAATCTGTGTTTTGTAATTGTAGATTACAGAGAAGCTGAAGTTGGTCTCATATACTTACTCAACGTGTGCGTTTGAGAAACTGAATCTTAAAGCTCCAAAATCAACAGCTCTGACAGACACATCCTTAAAGTGAACCACTGAAGAAATGGGCTTAACTCTGTGTACGTGTGTGTGTGTTTGAATGAGTGTGGAAAGGACAGATGGACTCAAGCAGCTGTGTGTGTAGCCATTGGTCATGACTGAAGTTTGCTGGTGTGTGAAAGACAACATTGAGGCCTCGTCTGTATTTAAACAGGAATATTTCAGTTTGACTCACCCACACACACACATACTGTCTGCTGGAATCGACGGCAAATAGCTACGAGACTCAAAACATCTTGAAAAGATTTAGGGAGAGAGGGGAAGAGAGGGGAAATAGAGTTACTATCTCCTGTCTTTCATCTTCAAGTGTTTCTTTGTCTCGATTGTTTCGATCTGTGTGTCTTAAAGAGAGAGAAAGAGCAACTGATAGACCGACAGAGGCAGAAAGAGAACGAGTCAGAGAGAATGGCACACAAGGAGACACAGACAGAGAGAAAACAAGTGGTTGTGGGAAAGTTGGTGGTTGTCTGTGTGCACCCACACTGGCACAATCAAATCCTGCTCTCTCACATAAACACACACACTAAAGTCTGACTGACTTTTTGACCCTGAACTCAATGTAGTGCTGGACGCACAATATTTTCATGATTATTCAACAAACTTAATACTGGAATGATTTTAAAGCGTTTTTTATTTGCCTTAAAGAGTGTTAGTAGATTCGTTACTCAATGTCTTGTGAGTTTATTAGAGCATAAAACATGAATGCTAATAATAATGAATTATATAATAAGTAATTAAAAACAATCAGTAAAGATTAAAATATCATTCTTATGCATTTAATAAAACAGCACGGAACCATGCCTTGTTTATTTCGATATTTATTTTACTTATTGGATGAAGCTTTTTGAATGTTCTTTTCTTTAAAAGCTGTACATCCCAGCCAATGTTCAAATGCAATTTTTGCACAATATAACTACAGAAAATGAATAAAGCAGAGTTTCCATTCCATTTGTTGAAGAGCCTAAAATTGTCACTTTCGGTAAAGGAAATTAAGTTGTTGCCACTGAGAAAGAGCCTGTGGCTCTTTTAATAAATGTAATATATTACTTGCGGTTTTGTGCATACAGACAGAACACTGTGGCAATGTATTTAGCAATCAGATGCTTTCTGTTTGGGTGCAAGTGTTATGAGAAAGTTCTGGTAAGTTAGAGTGGCCAATTATTTTGATGATGACTTCATATTTCAGAATGACCAGAGCAACAGGTGAATTGTAAGCTCCTCTAGAAATATATTTGATAAATGTATTTTAGTCTTCATACCTTAAAAGATGTCTCAAGCAAGCATATTTTTTTATCTGATATCCAGCATTTTATATGCAATTTATCATAGATATCCTACTGATATTTCACAGTCCTAACAGTTCCTTGAACTGTTGTCCTTTTACCATTATATTAATCTGGGTTTGCCAGTTCCAAACTTTAAGTGTAATCTGTATTTCTTTGACTAGAACTTGACTAGTGCCCACCTCACCAATATTTCCGTGTGTGTGTGTGTGTGTGTGTGTGTGTGTGTGTGTGTGTGTGTGTGTGTGTGGGTGTGTGTGTGTGTGTGTGTGTGTGTGTGAGTGTGTGTGTGTGTGTGTGTGAGAGAGAGAGAGAGAGAGAGAGAGAGAGAGAGAGAGAGAGAGAGAGAGAGAGAGAGAGAGAGAGAGAGAAAGAGAGAGAGAGAAAAGGATGGCAGTCTGTGCCCTCAGAGCCAGGCTTACAAGACGAGTGCTGAATGCCTCCAGTTCATAAACACCTCACTAATGAGCCTCTCAGGGGAAAGCAAATGATCAGCGCTCATTTCTTCACAGATCCCTCTAACATCTGCTAATGTGTGTGTGCGCATGACATTTTCATGGATGACAGGTGGTCTCCCCAACACCACTGGATGTAAAGAGAGAGAGAAAGTGTGAAGCACACATTCAAGCTCACAGAGTACTAATCCGTTTTCAGTGTTTTTATCAATGCACCTCGGCTGTTAGTGGAACCCAATTCCTTGTAGTAAGAGGGACAAACTCACAAGTGACAAATTATATTAAAGTCGCAATGAAACGGAAGTAGCAACAACAGATCTTTTCTCACATATTATGATGTGCGAGTGTAATGGGTTTTCAAAAAAGAAAAAAATGTAGGTCTGGGACTTCTTTCCATTAGTTGTTGATTGGATTTTGAGATGTAGATGTTGCGCTCCAAAATGAATGTGGGCTTGCAGTCGATTTCGGAGTGGCTGGGTTTAAGCAGACTAAATAATTGGAAAATTCCAGCATACGTCACTAGAGAGAAGGTCTGGAAGTTTTAACATTTTGATGAAACATTGACATAAAATAAAAAATACATAAATAAATAAAAATGAAACATACATGGATATTCACAACAAGATCTATAACATGCCTTTACAAAATAGATAGTGTGAATGTCATTTTAACTTCAAATTTGTCACAATATTTATTCAAAATTAAATGCATTTTTTTATAGCAAACATTTAAAAAGAGAAATTGTTCAATATCTATTTACACGTTGGTTGATTTGAACTTATTCAAGGAAAATGCCAAACACGAAGCCAATAATAAAAAGCCAATAATTTCAAAATGGTCAAAAATCAGCCAATGTATCTGTCATTGTGTATATAACTAAAGTGAACCTGATAAGGAATATAAAAAAACAAAAACAAGAATGTGAAAGAAAGAAAAATAAAAGACTTGAAAAATGGTGTACAAATACAGAATTCATCAACTTGGGCTTGTACCGGCCAGACACACATTGGCAATCGATTGAGAGACTCATATCAGGGACAGTGTTACCCTGGCTCAAACTAAAAATCTCTACTCTTGCCACCTGACTGAAATAAATGTTATTGATGCTGTCCTAGCAAATCCAAACACTTCCAGCTATCCTGTTTGTGTGCTTATTGTGCCCTGTGGGGAGATAGCATTGTTTCTTGTTCGTCGTACTCGCGGCAATTTAACGTTTGCTAAATCAAAGGCTCAAGGATGTGATCTGTTTCTCTCTCTCTTTCCACTCATTCCTCCCTATCAGTTCAGTCTTCCCTCTCTTTCCTTCCTTGTCTTCCTCTCTGTATTTGTCAAGCACTGGCGAGGTAGATAGAATTTCTAGGTTTATTCTACCACAAATTAGTATATAAACAAAAGTCATCATCTTTTTTTATAGTGTTGTGAATGTTAGTGTTTTATAGCTCATCCACATTGCATAGAAAAGAAAATGCAAAATGTGTCCATGTAAAGCAGCAACAAAAGACCAAGCAGAGTGCTTTTGCCAAGCAATCGGTTACTTAAAGTCTCGGGGCCCAGGACAAAATGTTAATCGGTGGGCCCCCTCTTCCAAGGAGAAGGCTATAGCATAGCGCACTTTAGTGGGCCCCCCTCGTCACGGGGCTTGGGGCAACATTCTCGGTTGCCCATCCCCCAGCTACGGCCCTGTTTGGTGTTGGACAGAACTTTTGCTTAGTTGTCCTACACTCATAAATAAAGGTTCCAAAATAGGGGTCATAGAAGAACCCTTTTGGTTCCCAAAAAAACTTTTAGTGAATCGTTCTAAAAATAACCATTTTCTGAGATGATTTGGCAATTTTAGTCAATTTTTTATTAACTTTGAGAAAGGTTTGTGTATGATAAATAATCATACTGTTAAATTTAATGTAATGGTTCTTTATCTGTACATTGACTCCATAAAGAACCATTTTGTTCCACAAAAGTTTATTTATAGTGGAAACGGGTTCTTTAGATTATTAATAAGTAAAAAAAAATGGTTATTTTTAGAACGATTCACTAAAAGGTTTTTTGGGAACCAAAAGGGTTCTTCTATGACCCCTATTTTGGAACCTTTATTTTTAAGAGTGTACTATTTCCTGAGTCCACTTACTGGCCTTTCAAGTCAGTTATGACTACAGGACGAAAGTCACATTGCATTATTAAAATTCATCAGCCAAACATATGTGTTTTATAATGTGTGTCGTTGTCATCCCCCAATCCCTGACCAGAGCTGTTTTCAAATATATAGTAAATCACTAACCTTACTCTTCTATCATTTTTAATTATACATTTTTTATTAATATTAAATTGTTTTATTAAATATTAATATATTTCTGAGTCATTGACATCTATCATTTCTTTACAAGGTTTGGACATAAGTAAACCTAAACAAAAACACCTGGTGTACTGCAGTAGATGTTTGTGTGTGGTTGTCCATGCTGGTAAGATTGCACTGCCCCCTAGTGGATGAAGATGTAATCCATCACTGCGGATACATCCAGACAAATGTGTGCGTTTGAGTGAATATTATTTATATTATAAATACCTGTCTGTCTCCCTGGCATTTTTCATTTAAATCCTGCTGCTCTGTGATTGGTGCTGTCATGTGCCAGTCATGGAAATGAAAGGCATCTAGATGAATAGAGCCTTCAACAGACAGACTGGCCTAACCTCGACACACACACACACACATACACACACACACACACACACAGACGTTGATCTATTACGGTCAGTGTCTAGTTTTTGGAGACTGAGTGTCTGTGTCCTATTATGATTGACGGCTGAGGAATTTGACTGACAGGTCTGGCTAGCTGAACTAGCTATTCACAGTCTGTAAGGGTCCCATGCTGTGTGTGTGTGTGTGTATGTGTGTGCGGGTGTACGTCTATAAATGAGAGGATTGTCTTTGAGGGTCTGCTTTGCGTGAGGGAAGACACTTCATTAAAGTCACCCCCTACTGAAACACACACACAGGAACCCGCACGCATGCATGGGTGCAAAGGTCAACCTTTGAGAACCCCTTGAATGTTGAATCATGTGACTGGGGCTTAAAATCTGATCATGTGACTGCATAAAAAAATCAAGCGTTTTGGTTGTGGCTATTATGATAATTGATATTCATTTAAATGAATGTTCATAATTAATGCAGATGGGCTCTTCATAACTCATTATGTTCATTCTCAGCGTATGTAAACAGAGAGAGATAGAGAAATAAATTAATTGATAAGATTAGTTTAACTTCTCTCAGTGTTTTATTGTGTTATATGAGGTATTTTTGTCCCTGAGCAGGTGAAAAGAAAGAGTGAAAGTGACAGAAAATGAAGGACAGAGAGCAGAAATAAAGCAAGGATTAAGCTTCTGTTAGTTTTTGTTCAATTATTGAAAAGAGGAAGAGAGCGAGTGAAGCACTTCCTCTGAAGGTGTTCAGAGGTCATCATTCAACCCTCTTACTCTCTCTTTTATTCTCTGTTTCTTTTTTAGCTCTCGATTCCCTCCTGGGTGTTCCACTCTATGCTGCCACTGAAGTTGTGTGTGTGTGTGTGTGTGTGTGTGTGTGTGTGTGTGTGTGTGTGTGTGTGTGTGTGTGTGTGTGTGTGTGTGTGTGTGTGTGTGTGTGTGTGTGTGTGTGTGTGTGTGTGTGTGTGAGCCCTCACTGGTTGTCAAGCCCACCTCCCATCATGTCTTTGTGTGTGTGTGGTGCTTTATTTCAATGTTAGTCGCCCTGTTAAACTGGGAACAGTTTTTTCAATTGTTTTGTTTCAATGGTTTGATTGCCTGTGCCTGAGTTCATGTCGCGCTCATCTGGGTGACAGCTGGAATGTTTGTACTGTAATCCAAACGTATGTTTGATCTCATAAATGCGCACGCAGACTAGTGTCGGTGTCCTGTACAGACGCAGATGAACCTGATTAAAGACAATTCCCATTCAGTTCATGCTCAGGTCATGTCAGGATGACATTTTTAAAGAGCACTGAAGACTTAACCATGGCTGTTTAAATGTCTGCTCTCTGATGCCTAAAGAACCAGGGACTTCAGTTCGAAATGTTTGTTCAGTCTCATCATAACTGTTTGCATGAGAGTTTGCTGTGTGTGTGTGTGTGTGTGTGTGTGTGTGTGTGTGTGTGTGTGTGTGTGTGTGTGTGTGTGTGTGTGTGTGTGTGTGTGTGTGTGTGTTTGTTGCATTTCATTTTTAACTCTGTTCTCATTCTGTTCTTGTTTTCCTTCCTGCTTTTTTTTCTTTTGTTGTTTATTTTCTCACACTGACAGTGCCTGCATATATGTCCATAAATCTTTTGTGTGTTATTTGAACACAAGGCTATTAGTTATGTGTAGGTTTCACATTGGAGGATTTTGCTAAAGTGATCAATTATTTAATTCCTTCATTTTTTCTACTCTCTTCTCTTTGTCCTCTTTGTCATATTGACCATTTATCTAAAGCTGCTGTTTGAGACAAATTGTAGTAACCATAAAGTGTTTATTTTGCTGTATAATGAAATCATTAGTCTTCGCCTCTTCTGTCAGTCTTAGATTTTTTCATTATTTACTCACCATAATACCATTCTAACCTGTATGATTTTCTTTCCTCTGTAGAACACAAAAGAGGATCTAATTTAAATTAAAACACTATATTCCACGTCTTCAGAAACCATACAATGCGAATAATCATTATTCAGTGGAACTCTTGACATCTGTCTCAGCACGTAGCGTTGTCTGATTCATATAAGCAAAACATTTTTTTAATCTTTTCAATTTGTATTACAACAGCTGTATCATGATGTACATATTAGCTTAGATATGAAGGCCTCTGAATATTGTCTTGGACAGAGGGGTCTCAGTGTCATTGTTATTTACTAAATCAGACTAAATCTCGCTAAACAGCTCACTGGAGGAGATCATCAACTTTAATTTCATATGGCTTCAGAAGACTTGGAGTATATCACACAAATCATAAAGACCATTTTTATGATACTTTAATAGTGTTATTTGATGATTGAAAGCTCCACTTCCCATTTACTGTATTATGTCATGCATTTCTCCTTTTGTGTTCTAAGGAAGAAAGAAAACCATACAATTATGTATTGACATAATTTTGACAGTTGATGTCTCACAGTCTGCCTTTGCTTTTGTCGTACAACAACCAGAAAGGGGAACAGAATCTGTGTACTTTCCCCTTTAAATAGAACTTTAGATCATTTGAATATATATCTGTCTTCATATCTGCTAATGATTGTTAAATTAAATGTTCTCTTTCTCTATTTTACAGTGACCTGAGTGAAAATCAAATCCAGGGGATTCCCAGAAAAGCATTCAGAGGAGCTACTGAGATCAAAAACCTGTGAGTTTTCTGTATATATGTGTGAAATATATATATATATATATATATATATATATATATAGAGAGAGAGAGAGAGAGAGAGAGAGAGAGAGAGAGAGAGAGAGAGAGAGAGAGAGAGAGAGAGAGAGAGAGAGAGAGAGAGTGCTTTGAATTGATGATTGTGCGCTTTAATGAGATGCCCAGGCAGACTGACCATCACACACACATACACAGATGGGAGGAGTGGGCAGGCAGTGCAGGTAGACAATAGTGGAGGAGAACACAGCAGACAGAGTGAGGAGGCTGCAAAGTCAAGAACAGTAACTGGGGGAGAAAGAAAGCAAGCATGTGACAACAAAATGAGTGAGAGAAAAGAAAGACAGATTGAGGAACAGGAGAGTGAAAGATGTATATTGTTTATTAGTAAGAAACAGTGTTTCAGAGAGTGTATTACTCTATTACAATAATCATTTAACACCAAAGAGAAGAACTTCAAATATTTTCTCTCTGTCTTTTTCCTCTCTCAGGCAGCTGGACTACAATCAAATTTCCTGCATTGAAGATGGAGCGTTCAGAGCTCTGCGGGACCTAGAAGTACTGTAAGTGCACTGCGTGTGTGTGTGTGTGTGTGTGTGTGTGTGTGTGTGTGTGTGTGTGTGTGTGTGTGTGTGTGGATTTGGGTGATTGTGTTCTGTTGAATTAAAGCCACAGCAGAGATCTTTTCATATATCGAGGTCTCTTTAGACTTGGGTCAAAGCTGGGCAAAACCGATTTTGGGACTGTTCCAGAAACTTTGTTTGATTTTAAGATTGGAATTGAGATTAGAAAGTGTATATTCATGTTAAATTGGTATGGATTTCTATGTATGTAGACTGCATGCTGTGTGCCTGTCTGTCAGATCATGCCTCTATGGTGCTGCTTTTTAAAGTGGGATTAGTGGAATAATCCTGTTATAGAAAATGGAATCAAGACAGATAAATGCGATTGTGTCAGATTATTTTACTAGGATTATTTTGATGCTTTGTGACAAATGGACAGATGAGGTTTTAGGAGCAGAACGATGTGAATCTATGCATATAACCATACACGTGCATGGAGGCACACTGATATACTACAAAGAAATATCAAATCAACATTATATATTTGTGTATAGAATATTGTAATAGGACAAAAATTAAAAGGATAGTTCACCCAAAATTCTGTTATCACTGAATCACTCTTATTCAAAGCATTTCTTTCTTGTTTGGGACACAAAAGGAGTCATTTAGCAGAATGTCTAAGATGCTCTTTTTTATACAGTGAAGATAGATGGGGACCAGGGACAGCTGTAGTCACCATTCACTTTCCTTGTTTTCAGTAATTTAAATTAAAAGGTGAAACTAATATATTTAGTATAAATAACTATATACATATGCATGATTATACTTTTCAGAGGGTTGACATTTCCGTATTTAAAATCCTTTTTTTTATTGATTTCATGTAATATTCAACTTTTTTGAGATTTTGAATTTTGGGGTTTTCATAAGCTGTAAGCTTTAATCATCAAAATTAAACTTATTATTATATTCAACTTTTTCGAGTTTCACCTGTATGTTTGCTATATAAATAGGTCTATACAATTATTATTATCTTTCCCTGTCTTTGTTTCACAGCACACTGAATAACAACAATATCTCTCGCTTGTCTGTGAACAGTTTTAACCACATGCCCAAGCTCAGAACATTGTGAGTATCTCTCTCTCTCTCTCTCTCTCTCTCTCTCTCTCTCTCTCTCTCTCTCTCTCTCTCTCTCTCACACACACACACACACACACACACACACACACACACACACACACACACACACACACACACACACACACACACACACACACACCTTTAAACCAGTTCTTCAGACTGTCGTTGGTTATCCAGCACTTATCATGCTGGCCCTTAATAAGTGTGATTATGGGGTAATAAGGTGTAATAACTGTATTAATATGTATGTTTCATTTACGTGATGAGCTAAAATTGCTATATCAGTATTCTGGTCCTTGTTAGCTAAACGTCAGCAATAGATGATGGAAAGAAAGCCAGTGAATGACAAGATGGGAAGAACAATGAAGGCCATGAAACATACTGTACTAGGCTAGTGTGAAATGCCAGTCATTGTGATTGTTCACGATATTTTCTGCATATTGGTAAGGTATCATATTGATAATTAATATAACATTAAAGCACTATACCAGGTGAAACTTGAAATGGTTGAAGTGCAGTGTTCTGCTGCATTTCAGTGGAACAAAGAGATTTTCATCATTCTTTCTCGACCCAAAATATTCAAAAGCCTTTTCAAGGCCCATTGGGAAGGAAATAGTTCTGGAGAGAGATATAACATGAGCAGCCCATTTCAGTGCTTTCTCTAGCTCTGTTCAGTGTGAAGTTGGTCCTATGCCTCTGTGATGATTTCTGCCATGACAAAATAAACACATCCTCTTAATAATAATAATAATAATAAATATCCTCTTCTGTCTCAACACACCCTCTACTGCCATCATGTTAAAAAAAGATAATTGGCTTATTACATCAGGCTTGTACAGTCAGTTACAACTAAATATGGTTTGAGTTTGTTTGTAACATTAATCATGTAGGGAAGGACTCTTAAAGGTGCTGACTGCACAGAAACACCAGAGTTTGCGCGTTGTTTGCAAGTACAAGTCTGTAATTAATTAACATGAAACTGTTTGATGCAAAGTCGATAACACTAACACACACTCTCTCACACACATGCACATCAGCTTAGACTGCCAGCGGACCCTCAAATGACTCTCTCTCACACTCTCCATCTCTCTAGTCGTCTGCACTCTAATAATCTGCTATGTGATTGCCATGTGGCCTGGCTCTCTGATTGGCTGAGACAGAGGCCCCGTCTGGGCCTCTACACACAGTGTATGGCCCCGCCCTCCCTGAGGGGCCACAACATTGCTGAGGTTCAGAAGAAAGAGTTTACGTGTACAGGTGAGTTTGTGCTGTTTTATTTGTGTGGCTTATTGATAGGAGATAAGGGCTTGTGAGGATAAAGAGAATAAATACATGTATTTGCTCTTTTGTTTTGTCAACGCTTTCATATTCTGTTCATTTTTCGGCTGTTCTCTTTCTTTGTTAATGCTTTCAAGCCTTTAGTGAAGGCAAGTTATTTGTACTGAAATCACATGGACAATGAAGCTTCTTTACATCAATTTGCATTTGGTTGCAATATGCAGTCCACAACATTTTTGCTTTTTATTTATTTATGTATTTATTTAATTCAACCTTCAAACTCAACCTTCCTTTGTGTATCTCTACATCCCCGTCATCACTTTGTATGTGTGTTTTAGGGCCCCAGTCACACTCGTCCTGTAGTGTGCTGCAGTGTCCTGAGCTGTGCACCTGCAGTAATAATATAGTGGACTGCCGGGGGAAAGGACTGACTGAAATACCTACCAACCTGCCAGAAACCATCACTGAGTTGTGAGTGAGGAGCAGACACACACACACACACACACACACACACACACACACACACACACACACACACACACACACACACACACACACACACACACACACACACACACACACACACACACACACACACACACACACACACACACACATATACAGGTTCGCTATCTTTGTGGGGACTCTCCATAGGCATAATGGTTTTTATACTGTACAAACTGTATATTCTATCCCCTTACACTAACCATAAACCTAAACCTACCCATCACAGAAACCTTTCTGCTTTTATAAATAAAATAAAATAAAATAAAAAAACTCATTCTGTATGATTTTTATAAGCATATGTACACATGGGGACCTCAATTTAGGTCCCCACAGTGACTCGAGTCCCTAGGAGTCTGTGTGCATTCGGGTTGAAGTCCCCACCAGGATAGAAAAGCATGTACGCACGCACGCACACACACAGATTAGGTTCATATGTCTTCCTCAGTCTTCGGTTAGGTTGAGTGTAATGGTGGATTTGCCCCTTTTTGACAGATTCTACTTCCACATTCCACACACATACACAGTGAGGGTTGTATCTGTATCAAATATTTTCACTACGGAGGCCATGCTGAAGTCATGCACATTCATTTAGTGTGGAAATGGATTTATTTTATCAATGGGATCTCTTCTGAGGGCCAACGCTCTGCCAATGGGGTCTGGATTGAGACGCCACTTTTTTTTTTTTAACTGTTGTGCCTCTCACTGCCAGGGTCATTGTCTATCTTTTTTCTTCCCATCTCTCTCTGTCCGTCATCCCCTCTGAAAGCTGCTTGCAGGGCCTTGGCAGATGAGTCGGATTATCTCATTTAGCTTCGGTTGAATGAAATGTGTGTGTATGTGTATGTTCGTCCACCTATGCGGGGGCCTGATTTTCATGCTCTGTCAACTTTGGAGAGCTTATCTGATTTATGACATATTTACTGTCAAAGAGAAGAACAGATTTCTAGAGAGAGACAGCGAGAAGGAGAGATGTTATAAATAAGCATTGCATTAGGTTGAATGCTAGAGTACTGAATGAATAATATATTTATGATGCATAATTAATTATTGCAGCCTTGGCAGGTGGGAAAATTACAGCTGATGTTGATTTATATTTTATTGCACTAACATAATATCCATCTTTAATCACATTTTTGCATGTAACAAAAAGTTAATTAGCTTAAGTGTGTAATGTTTACAATGCTAAAAGGTTTTCTTTTCAGGTTTTTATTTTGATTTGTGTATGCATGTGTCTTTGGTTAAAAGCAGTCTCAAGTAAAAGCAGCAGTTTTGGTTTACAGTTGTAGAAATACAATAGTTAGCCATCAGCCATGTAATGGAAAAATAACATTTAAGTAAAAAATAAAACAGGTGATTGTGAGGAAAGTGTTTGAAATAAGTAGTAAAGTAATTGCAAGATGTAAAGTTGCTATCATGTAAAATACAACAGCCTTTATATGACTGATATAACTGGAGTCTTCATCCTATACTAAACATGTTTTTCACAAGTACGGTACTGTTCTTTTAGGGTAGATACTGTTTTCTTTATAAATGCTGAGTGCACTTTTCAGGCAATGTTAAAATGTCAGTGTGTTTATAATTCAATTTTCATGGAGCAGATATTTTGGATGTGTTCTTAGCAGACATGGGCACTGCCTCAAACTGGAACTACAGCAAACAGTCACAGATGCTACACTGTGATTAAAGTCATCCCAGAGATATGGACATTAATCTTACATTTGTGCTTGCCACATTGATTTTCCTCATCTCTTTCTCTTGGTTCCCCTCTTATTGTATTACATTTATGTAACTTAAAAACAGATTTTAATTAAAAAATATTGTCCAAGATTACAAAAAATGAAGCATTCAAAATCTTCACATTTCTTTCGGTTTTCTGGCCCAACATCACCCATCATTCTCATACTCTTCCAATAACTCCTCAATAGTGCTGTCAGTGCCCATCATTTTCCAGTTACCCTCACCTTTTTGCGATTTGAATGATTCCCTCTGCAATGTTCCTTCCATTTGTTGATCTGGTTTATTCTCTCTGTTCACAGTCGACTGGAGCAGAACTCCATCAAGATTATTCCGCCAGGAGCATTCTCACCTTACAAACGGCTGCGGAGAATGTGAGTGTGTGTCCGTGAGAGAACACATACATCACAATCACACAAAAACACACTTATTCCTTATCTATCTCTAATGTTCTTCTTCTTTTCAGAGATTTGAGTAATAATCAAATAACTGAATTGGCTTCAGACTCCTTTCAAGGTCTCCGATCTTTGAATTCTCTGTGAGTATATACATATATATGTGTGTGTGCGTGAGAAGAGCATGTAAGAGTTATATTAAGCTTTCATCATTCTTTCAATTATTGATGATCTGACTCATTCAAGCTTTTAGAGGACAGAGCAGATAAATCCCTGCAGGGTCTGAGTCAACCCAACCACCATTCAAATATACAGGACACCTGTCATTTCAATAGATAACAACTTTTAAAGGCAACCTCAGTCATTTTTCTCTCTTTACATACAGTACACAATAGTACTTTCAATCCCATCTCATGAGAAAACAAGGCTGCTTCCCAATTCCCCTACTTATACTACACCCTAAAAGTATGTACTCTTTTTGTGAAGAAAAAGTACATACTTTTGAGTGTGTAGCAAAAGAGTAGGCAAGCTTTGGGACATACTACGTCATCTTTAACGGACAGATCTGTCGCGTGTGTCCTGTCACCGTAAACTGCTCTGTCAATCATCTTGTCACAGTTAAAATCCTCCATTCAATCTATTTTAACTTCCTACCGTTTCGGAGAGAAATGTAGTAGCACGTTCATCTGCCAGTCGTGGGTCTTTCATGCGGAGACTCTCGTCGTGTGTTTGCAATTTGAATGTAATGATGCATTTAAAAGGTAATGGCTAAACGTATCTTTACAGAATTTCACAATGCTGCTGCAGATGCAATATAATGTAGACAACATTGAATAAATACATTTTCGTCAGGTTAGATACTGGTAATTAATCACTCAAACCCCTTTATCTAAACCTCTCTACAAAACTGCCGGACTCGCGTGTCCTCCATGTCTGTAGTTTTTTAACACTTTTCACTCGTGTTTGTAGTTCTAATCGAATCCTCGTCCAACGCGCGATGGGTTGTGGACAATATCAGTCGCATCGGCTGAGTGCGCATTGATCTGCACTTATAGTAGACCATCCGGGTATCTTTGGAACATTCATTTCAACATACTATTTAGGACGGATAGTATGCACATTTGGACGCAGCACAAGTCATTTACGAGATAGCGATTTTGTGCGAATTTTTACAATGTGATTCGTTTTAGAAAAAAAAAAAAACTATGACAATTCCAAGACACACTGAAGAAGGCCTGAGAGCTGAAACGTTTGTGCTTTCCTCCATGTGTTAAATAAAATAACAAAAGATTTAGAATTTTGAGTGCGAATTACAACTGTATTTTTGATGTAATTAGATAGATTCACACACCATAATGAGACAGTATACTAGACACGAGAGTGCGGGGTAAACAACAATGTTGAACTGAATTCCAAGACAAATGACATTAATAAAAAAAATGACTGCACCTTTAAAGAAGCTTTATACCTTATATGGCTATATAGCCTTAGAATATGAAACACACTTATGTAAGCCCTTTCTCTAATCTATTAAGTTATTTGTTTTGGCCTGGTATTTTCAGTGTGCAAATGTGCATGTATTTTTTTAGGGGATGTGATGTATATGTCCTACTTGCTTGGTCTCTGTATTTTCTTTGGTTTACTTTACTGACCGGGTTCCAATGAGCCAGAACTTAGTGGGCGGAACAGTTCTCCCTCTCTCTCTCGTTCCCTTTGGACAAGCCTCTTAGGAACACCAGCCAGCCATTTAAAATCTTTCCTCCTAAAAAAATACAACTTCATGCCAGAAGAGTGATCCAATGTGTAACATAAGCGAACACACACATGCAAGTCCTGATATGACATCACAGTTATGAAATACTTCAAATGCAGGCTCAGACAGAATTTGCAGAGGTTTATTTTTTATTTTCGATGAAATCTGTGGTATATTTCAGTGTGTGCTACACACTGATTCGTTGCTGAAAGCATTATTAAATAAGGAAAAATATTTAATGAGAAAACATACAAGAGCACAACTTTTTGCAACTTTGTGAATGACAGACGTTCCAAATCTGCAGAGCTTTCTGTGTGGGCCTGCACATATGTTGAATATCAGCAAATAGCCAAAGCCACAATGCCATTATTCATTCTGAAATAAAAATGCCAAGGATTTTTTAGCCCTGCATGGCTCTTACAGATTAGTCTTGAATTTCCCAGTGTTCCTCACCCATTTTTACAACAACCTCAGCTTGCGCATGGTTATGGACCATTAGGATAAAGTAATGAATAAGAGCTGTAATTGATATATTCATCATAAGAAGATTATTGTGCACATGTTTTTTATGATTTTACCTCATGAATCTGGGTCCAAATGATTTTGTTTGTTTAAATATGATTCGTCACTGGTTACACTGGGTTGATTTGTGGTGGTACATCTTGTGCTCTCTTTTAGGAACAATTTCTGATGAATAGGTGTGTGTGGGTGGGTAATGAAGATCTTTAATCTTTGCTTTTATTTAACGCTCCCTTGTGTTTCTGCCTTTCAGGGTTTTATATGGGAATAAAATCACTGAACTTCCCAAAGGCGTTTTTGATGGACTATTCTCATTGCAGCTACTGTGAGTAATGCACATTCCGTGAATTTATGCTTGAAAATGCCATGAAGGCAGGGCAGGGGGGGGGGGGGGGGGGGGGGTCAGGTTTTGCCAATTATGAGGACCAGTCATTGGAAAATGGCCTAATAAACATGCTAAAAAATATCTTAATTAAAATATAATAATGCAAAAAGGGTGTGTGAGGGGAAATATCATTAGCTCAGAATAGAGTTGTCAAGATACCAAAATTTCCATGTTAACTTAAATACCACATATTAAATGCTAATAAACACATTATTCAAAATTGAAACATTAATAAAATATAAACTAATTTAAAACACAGTCTTCAAGAATTTTTCAGTAAGTCAGCATTGTAAACAGTCAATAATAAAGAAGGAAAAAGCTGAGATTGTTCTCTTTGTAATGGCAATATTGTAACTTAAATTTAATAAATAAAATTGAAATATTAATGACCTACTAAAAAGTGGCAAGTCTATTAGGCTGCAGTTCTACTCAGATATTTTGACACAAAGCTTATACCTCACAAAATTGTTTTATTTCAGTATCAACTTGGTTCTGAAGTTCTAGTGACATCACTGTAAGATCAATAGATATATTGGCTCAGTATAAACACAAAATCTGTTCACACCATGATAGAAAAAAACAAACGTCCGTGTGTGTTTGCACTGTGAGGATAGGACTGTAGGCTTCACCCATTCGCCTGATGACAGACAGCACAACTGGACATACATTCACACACACATACCACACACACTTCCGCTGTGTGTGCGTGTGGGTGTGAGGAGTATGTTTAGGAAATGCTTGTTAATCCAAGTATTTATAGGGGTTTAACAAGACCATAAGCATTTGGTGCTACTACATAACAATACTAACAGACATGTGCTCAGACTATTTTGAAAGTAAATATAGATAGACTCTTGCAGACTTTAGAAATTATTTTGAAATAACTATCACAAAAAACTCACAAAATATAAAAGTTTGGTGCCAATAACTCAAGCACACAGACATTTGTATTGATTTGGAGGAGATGCAGAACATACAGGTCCTTCTCAAAAAATTAGCATATTGTGATAAAGTTCATTATTTTCCATAATGTAATGATAAAAATTAAACTTTCATATATTTTAGATTCATTGCACACCAACTGAAATATTTCAGGTCTTTTATTGTTTTAATACTAATGATTTTGGCATACAGCTCATGAAAACCCCAAATTCCTGTCTCAAAAAATTAGCATATTTCATCCGACCAATAAAATAAGTGTTTTTAATACAAAAAAAAAGTCAACCTTCAAATAATTATGTTCAGTTATGCACTCAATACTTGGTCGGGAATCCTTTTGCAGAAATGACTGCTTCAATGTGGCGTGGCATGGAGGCAATCAGCCTGTGGCACTGCTGAGGTGTAATGGAGGCCCAGGATGCTTCGATAGCGGCCTTAAGCTCATCCAGAGGGTTGGGTCTTGCGTCTCTCAACTTTCTCTTCACAATATCCCACAGATTCTCTATGGGGTTCAGGTCAGGAGAGTTGGCAGGCCAATTGAGCACAGTAATACCATAGTCAGTAAACCATTTACCAGTGGTTTTGGCACTGTGAGCAGGTTCCAGGTCGTGATGAAAAATGAAATCGTCATCTCCATAAAGCTTTTTAGCAGATGGAAGCATGAAGTGCTCCAAAATCTCCTGATAGCTAGCTGCATTGACCCTGCCCTTGATAAAACACAGTGGACCAACACCAGCAGCTGACATGGCACCCCAGACCATCACTGACTGTGGGTACTTGACACTGGACTTCAGGCATTTTGGCATTTCCTTCTCCCCGGTCTTCCTCCAGACTCTGGCACCTTGATTTCCGAATGACATGCAACCACTGAGCAACAGTCCCGTGCTGCTTCTCTGTAGCCCAGGTCAGGCGCTTCTGCCGCTGTTTCTGGTTCAAAAGTGGCTTGACCTGGGGAATGCGGTACCTGTAGCCCATTTCCTGCACACGCCTGTGCACGATGGCTCTGGATGTTTCTACTCCAGACTCAGTCCACTGCTTCCGCAGGTCCCCCAAGGTCTGGAATCGGTCCTTCTCCACAATCTTCCTCAGGGTCCGGTCATCTCTTCTCGTTGTGCAGCGTTTTTTGCCTCACTTTTTCCTTCCCACAGACTTCCCACTGAGGTGCCTTGATACAGCACTCTGGGAACAGCCTATTTGTTCAGAAATGTCTTTCTGTGTCTTACCCTCTTGCTTGAGGGTGTCAATGATGGCCTTCTGGACAGCAGTCAGGTCGGCAGTCTTACCCATGATTGCGGTTTTGAGTAATGAAACGGGCTGAGAGTTTTTAAAAGCCTCAGGAATCTTTTGCAGGTGTTTAGAGTTAATCAGTTGATTCAGATGATTAGGTTAATAGCTCGTTTAGAGAACCTTTTCATGATATGCTCATTTTTTGAGACAGGAATTTGGGGTTTTCATGAGCTGTATGCCAAAATCATCAGTATTAAAACAATAAAACACCTGAAATATTTCAGTTGGTGTGCAATGAATCTAAAACATATGAAAGTTTAATTTTTTTCATTATATTATGGAAAATAATGAACTTTATTACAATATGC
This sequence comes from Meda fulgida, assembly GCA_030578275.1. Classification (NCBI taxonomy): domain Eukaryota; kingdom Metazoa; phylum Chordata; class Actinopteri; order Cypriniformes; family Leuciscidae; genus Meda; species Meda fulgida. Next base: position 15,289,146 of record CM060616.1, read on the forward strand.
TAATTTTTTTAGAAGGACCTGTACATTCTATTTATATAAGAGCTGCTTTGCAAAATAAAGTCTCTGTTTGTTCACAACTTTGTTCTCCCATAAGGCACTGTAAATGAGTCTGGAAACCACAGGGATTTTTTTTTTTAAGTCTCACTCATTTGTTTGTCTATAAATGTTAATCTATTTGTAAATGCCATTTGTAATATCTCAATGTAATACGCATGTATAGATTTTTCTGCGTGCCTGAGAGATTTGTGTAAAATGTCACATGCAAATGTTTATCCCAACAGATTGCTAAATGCGAACAAGATCAATTGCTTGCGTGTAGATTCTTTCCAAGACCTGCAGAATCTAAATCTTCTGTCGCTTTATGACAACAAACTCCAGACCATCGCAAAGGGAACCTTCTCTTCTCTCCGAGCCATCCAAACTCTGTGAGTAACATTCCTTAAAAAAAAAAATAGTAAAAATGATTGACATTCTACTGTAATTAAGATTTCAGGGGAAAAAGATAAGACAAAGTAAAAAATATGGTTTTGCAAACATCTCTTTATAATGCCATATTTACTTTTTTTTTTACTATTACTATTTTCACACAGTGATAATATGTCTGTAAGCATGAAAATACATTGCTGCCTTTATATTGTCGGAAAGTAGGTCACTTGGATCATTATTTTTGAGGGAACCCTGGTATAGAATATTAGATCAGTAGATTGGGAGTAAAAGTGTGAACTTTTTTGGTTAGTCAAGAAACTGCACACGTTACCTATCACTGTCATTCACAATTTTCTTTTTTTAATTTTGTTTATCAGTCATCTGGCCCAGAACCCCTTCATGTGTGACTGCCATTTGAAGTGGTTAGCTGACTACCTGCAAGACAACCCGATTGAGACCAGCGGAGCTCGATGCACCAGTCCCCGCCGCCTTGCTAACAAACGCATCGGCCAGATCAAGAGCAAAAAGTTCCGCTGTTCAGGTACATACACACATGCATATTGGTATTTGCATATATGTGTAATTATGGGTCGTTTGCCAGACTTGCTCACAGACGCTAAGTCGATTGATCCTGCTCTTCCTGTCTGCTGACAACAGTAGACTTCGGTGTCAGTGAGAATGTGTGTTGTTAATGGTGAAAACATCTTAGTCATCTTTCACTTATATAGACATATGCACAGTTCCAAGGGTCTCAGCATGAGTTATCTTCTCTTGTCTAAGCAGATTATGAATCAGAATGCAAATGTGTGCGTATTATTTGTTTACTGTCTGTCAGTTGAGTATTGATCGCTGTGGGGTTATAAATGAGCAGGATTTCTTGATCAATATTCATATTCATTTATTGATCTACACACAGAGCTCCCCTCTCAGTTCTCTGTATATCTTTCTTTGTATAGCTAAAGAGCAATACTTTATACCAGGTATGTTCAACTGCTAAACATTTTCTCTGTGTGTTTACTACATAAAAGTCTTTGAACACTAATGCACGCAAATCTTTTGTGCACCAAAAGTTCCTGAGATTTTTGTTTTTGCTGTGGCAGAGCTGCTTACAATGGTGCTGTATTCTTGTGTAGCACATGGTCAATTACAATGTTATTTTTTTGTCAGAATCTAAAAGTTACATTATTTAAATATAATTGATTGAAAGAAATACATTAAAAATGCCATTTATACACACAGTGACTAGAATATAACTATTCTATTATGAACCTGTTTTTATTTTGTTGATTAAAATTAATTTGGTTGTTTTGAGGGTGATAAAACTGTCCTGATATTATAATGAAGAACATGTCTTAAAATAATGAAATTCTTGAACTGAAAACCGTAATTAGTTTAGCATTTATCTTATATTTTATGTCTTGCATATACACTACCATTCAAATGTTTGGGGTCGGTAAGATTTTTGAGTCTTTAAGAGTCTTTGCAAGAAGTTTCATATGCTCACCATAATTTATTTTTAATTTTATATATTTTATAATGTAATTTATTCCTTAAATTTTCAGCAGCCATTACTCCAGTCTTTAGTGTCACATGATGCTTCTGAAATTTTTTTAAAACGCAGATTTGGTGCTTAAGATATATTTCTTAAGACTAGAAATATATCTATTATTATAAATGATAAATTATTATAAGTAAATTATTTTAATATGCGGATTTGGTGCTTAAGATATATTTTTTAAGATTAGAAATGTATCAATGTTGAGAACAGTTGTGCTACTAATATTTTTGTGGAAACTGAGATGCATTCAAGATTCTTTGAATAGGGGGTTCAAAAATTGCATTTATATGAACTATAATATATAATAATATACTTTATTTAAAATAAAAATACTGAACCCAAATGTTTAAACTCTCTCTATATTTATATACAATTATATTTTACAACTTTTTGAATGTTGTGTACACATGTATTCAGGGTGTGTATGAAATGTCATTTTTAGAGTAATTCAATTCAAGCTATTCTTAACAATTATATAAGGTTATTTAAAACCAAAAACCAACATGAATACAATGAGTTTATTTCTAAGAACGTGGCACTTGTGTATTAAACTAAATTACTAATACAGTATGGTGGCTTTTAAAGAGTTAGATGAGATAACAAACAAACAAATGGCGCTTCAGTCTAATGTTAATTTGATGTCCCCAGCCTGATCAGTGTCACTGTTGCTGTGCGCATGCTCACAAATTACACACGGTGGCATGGATCTAAAAACACAGGTTTTCCAGCATTCGTCAGTGTGTGTTTGAGTGTTTGTGTATTACATATTCTCTCTCTTCCTTTCTCGCACACACACTCAGGGATTCATCATATCAATAAGTGTAAGTAACTGACACAAAACCAGTAAGACGTCACCCAACAAGCCCCTCCCCCTCAACCTCAACCCCAGCCAATCACAGACCAGGAACCCAAATATATGTGAAAATGTGCTCACAGGTTTATTGAGCACACGATGTGAATTTAATGTGTCTGTGTGGGCATTTCACTGGTATAACCGCTGGTTCATGTGTTCATTTACTGTACAAAAGCTGCAAAGTTCCTGCCACACTCTTCTATTTCTTTCTTCTTCCCCTCTTCTGTTCTCTTTCCATCATTCCTACTAGTTTATCCCAGCTAAACAAAGTAGTACCTCATTCTTTTTCTCTCAACCCTTTCTTTCTTTTTCTCTCTTTCTCTCTCTGTGTGTCTTGTGGAGGAAATTCAGCGGGGTTTTCCTTTGTGCTTGATCTAACCATGTGGTTGCAGACTCGGACTAATACATGGTTCTGTCAAGCACCATGGAAGGTCTTGCAGCATCTACAGCATGGCAAGCAACAAGAGACTACCTTTGTGTGCGTGTGTGTGTGCGTGTGCATGTGCGCGGGTGTGTTTTTGTCATTGTCATTGGATGTGCTGTTAAGAATGTGTGTATTGTCCGCCTTATAAGTGTGTGTGTGTGTGTGTGTGTGTGTATGCAAAACACTTCAAAGTCATGGCTACTATGTCAGCATGACTTTGTGTTGTTAAGAGTGATAATACTGATAGCATGTTGCCATGGTGATAACTGAGTTTCCTCTTGTCTAGCACAATTAACATTTAATGTCCTCCCTACCAGTGATCCTTTACTTTTACCACTCTACCTTTCCACCCAAACTTCTTTAATCTTACTTATCTTCTCTCTTTCTATCTGTCCTCTCCTCTCATACACTCTTTTTTGTGATTGTGTGGTGTGTAATGGTGTGTGTGTTTTTGTGTGTATGGTTATGTATATAGGCGTGGAAGACTACCGATCGAAACTAGGTGGGGATTGCTTCGCTGACCTGGCCTGCCCAGAGAAATGTCGCTGTGAAGGAACCACAGTGGACTGCTCTGGACAAAAGCTCAACAAGATCCCAGACCACATACCTCAATATACAGCAGAACTGTGAGTGTCTCTCCCTCATTGTAAAGGTTCACCCAAAAATTAAAATTCTGTCATCACTGTCTCATGTGTAAAGCAAGTACTGGAGAGCTTGAAATCTCTCAGGGTTTATTAAAAATATAATCATTTTTGTTTCAAAGATGAATGAAAGTAAAAATGGTGAGTAATTGATGGCATAATTTTCTTTTTTGAGTGAACTAAAACTAAAACTCTCCTTATATTAGAGTAACAACTACAGAAGAATAAAATAAAGCATATTTCGTTACCTTTTGTGGCTTGGAGGGTTTCAGTTTGAGCCGATGTTTTATTATACCATCATCACTGTCCTCGTCAGAGCTCATTTCCCAGTACATTCAGCATGATCTGGCTCACGTCCGTGATCTCAAACATATTCTCAAAACTATCCTTTTTAACATCTTCAGAATCAATATCTTAGTTACTGACAGCTTCTTCACCAGATCCACCATCAAGTGACAGTGACAGTAATATTTGATTGCGTATAGTGCTTGCTCTTCAGTAAATCACTGAGGCATTTCAAGTTTTGCTGAAGATACTTCCTATTCTTTTGTTTTCTGCCTGCAGTAACTATGAGTGAAACCTCACTTCATCATTGTGTATCAGATATTGCCACCTTGTGGAATAAACGTGAATGCTGTAAATGCACTTTTTCAGTCATCAAAGATTCAATTATTGTTGTGCAGAAAAAAATATACATACACTGTTACACATCTTGGGTCGTTAGTGACCCTACTCAATTTTTACCAAAAAATAATGGGAAAACAGACTTTCAAAAAATATATATATATATTATTTTTTTCTTGTTATATTGTTTACAATGAATTGATTGAGGAATACTAAAGAAGGTTAATGTCTAACTTTAAAAAATGAATGAGGAGGATGGTAGTGAATGACGTCCCGGGTCACTAAAGACCTGAGGTATGTGTTTAAGGGTTAATTAATTTAGTCGTGTGTTTGATTTGTTTTCCACGCAGCCGATTGAACAATAATGAATTTACAGTGCTGGAGGCTACAGGAATCTTTAAGAAGCTTCCTCAACTGCGCAAAATGTAAGTCTCTCTCTTTCTTTGTTATCTGTCATTAAACAGTATAAAAGACCATCATTAGAGTACTTTAATTACCATGGCAACTTGCTTTGTTTTACAGAAACCTTAGTAACAATAAGATCACAGATATTGAGGAGGGCACATTTGAGGGGGCCAGTGGAGTGAATGAGCTCATTCTGACCAGCAACCGCTTAGAGGGTGTCCACTACAGCATGCTGAAAGGCCTCGGCGGTCTCCGCACATTGTGAGTATTCACACTCGATTGAACATGCACGTACATATTAGCTCCTTACTGAAACACGAATATGAATCATTCTTCTGAGGAACATTGCAAAATGTCAGGCTAGTGAATGCAGATACTGTCAAAAAATGTCTAGGTATGATTTTATTCTCAGGTGTGGGCACATTGGTTTGTGTGTTCCCAACCAAATATCATCTGGCTGTTTTAAATTTATTGATTATGTGTGTGTTTGTCATGTGTAGGATGTTGAGGAGTAACAAGATAAGCTGTGTCAATAACGCTAGTTTTACTGGTCTGAGCTCGGTGAGGCTGCTCTCCCTCTATGATAACCTGATCACCTCCATGTCCCCGGGAGCCTTTGACACACTACATTCCCTCTCCACACTGTGAGTATCAACCCACAGTAACAACAAAGTGTTTTTTTATTCCAGTGCTGTTTCAAATTTAATGATAATAAAAAGATTCTGTTAAGAACTGAAAAGGTTCTGAGGACACAACAATGGTTCTTCTATGGAAAAAAAAACGTTTTTGAACCTTTATTTTTAAGAGTGTAGGCAGCTCATTAGGTTTTGGAACACAGCATTTGTTTGTAGAATGATTTGCTGAATATTTGCTACATCATTTTTCTTTATGCAATCCCACAGGAACTTGCTGGCCAATCCGTTTAACTGTAACTGTCATCTGGCTTGGTTGGGTGAATGGCTCCGTAAGAAACGGATTGTCACGGGCAACCCCCGCTGTCAGAGCCCCTACTTTCTTCAGGAGATCCCTATTCAAGATGTAGCCATACAAGACTTTGCCTGCGAAGACGGTACGGCTATGAGCGTGTGTGTGGGTGTTGTAAAAAGATCTTGTTTCTAGCTCTTAATAGGGCTTTGATAAGATCTGTTTTGTTAACTTGAGCATAGCTCAGTGTTATCTTTCTTTTACACAAACAAGCTTACAATAACAATCACCCTGGCAAATCTTTACACCGAAAAGCTCATTTCAAATTTAATTATTCTTTACTTCTGAAATGAGAACATTAAGATGATGTTTAATTTTCTCTTTGTGTGTCAGCAGGTAATGATGAAAATAGCTGTTCACCCCTGGCTCGCTGTCCTGCCGAGTGTTCGTGTTTGGATACGGTGGTGCGCTGCAGTAATAAAGGACTAAAGGTTTTACCCAAGGGCATTCCTAAAGACGTTACAGAACTGTGAGTGTACACAAGCACACTATGGGCTCAAACCTCACAGCAATTTCATAATAAATGGCCATTTTCAAAAATCCCCTTATCTGATCCAGGCACACCTTTTTATGAACCCAGCTGCCTCCAAAAACACATACTTGATGTCTGAAACAATACACGGCTGCTCTATATACGTCTTTGAAGTTTCTACCATTACACTGTTGCTAATGTGCTATTTCCTCTGTGTTTGAATAATAACTTGTTTGTCTTTTTCTGATAGCTATCTCGATGGCAACCAGTTCACGCAAGTCCCTCTGGAACTATCCAATTATAAACACCTCACTCTCATGTAGGTACCGCCTTCTCTGGAGTCACCCAATCACAAATAGTTTACTGTTATCAGGGCCCTGCCCCTTTGAAACTAGCCCGTCGTAACAGACCCTCGCGCTTTTAAACGGACAGAGTTAGCTTGTAGATGTGGTGTTTGATCCATTTTCTCATCCTGCCAATGCCAGAAAATACAAATGTTTTTAGCTGTATTTTGAGGGGAATTTTTGTGTGTGGCTTTTGCTCTTATTTCCTGCTCTATTAGAGTGATCCTCAATATCCCAACTTCACCAAACATAACAAATGAATTAAGCACTAATGAACAACCCTCATTATACACACAAATATGCACACTCATCAATTAAATATGACTGCGAGTTAAGTATGAGTGATTGCTCATTTCTTAAGTCTTTACAATTTGTGTGTGAAGTTATTTTATGCACATAAAAAACTTTGAAATATTGTTTTAAATAATTTATAAGACTGAAAATGGTTTTTGTAGGTTTATTATATTTTAACATATTGTAATTTTTTCAAGAATGCAAATCAAATTGGCTTATAAATCACACCCGAACAGAAAAGTTAATTTGAGTGAAGCGATGCATCAAGGCTGTTGAATGCTTCTGTATATTGTATTATGAGTTTAAGCCTAACGCATAGCTATTGTACATGCTTTGTGTTTGCTGTTTGCAGTTTTAAAGGTCACTGCATTGATAAGTTCAGCCGTCTTGAGTGTCCTAACATGGAAGTTCACATGTGCGCATTGTCTTCTGTGCATTAAACTACGTAATGTAAAGTGAAATATGTAATTCCTTGCAGTTTGGGTCAATTTTTTTATATTTCATCCCTGCGTTGCAGTAAATGGAAAAGTATTTCATCCCTGGTTGTAGTAAAACTGCATTCAGCACTGGTCAGTTTGGCATTGATGGAGTTACTGTAGTGCAGTATAAAAACAGCTCATGTGAAAACAGCTCATCTTAAATATAAATAATCTTTTTCTTTTTAATGCTGTGTGCAACATTTTGTTATTGGTATGTACCGTAAATGCTGGCTTTAAGTGTCCGATTTTCTCGTGGCTCATAACACTCTGCCTTTGTTTGTGTGTGTGTGTGTGCGTATGAATGTATGTGTGTTTTCTTGCAGTGATATGAGTAATAACCAGATCAGCACATTGTCCAACCACAGCTTCAGTAACATGTCCGAGCTTCTCACCCTGTGAGTGTCAACATGATTTATGGCTTTGGTTTGTGTGTCTGTGTGTTTTTTTGTGCAAACACTAGTGTGGTTGTGTATGTTTTTAGCTGTGCATTGTGCGTGTGTGATATTCACGTGTAAATTTTATAGTTCTTGAAATTATACGTGCACTTAAGTGTATATGCTCTGGTAGTACTGGCTCATTCAAAAAGCTGTGATTTGATTTAAATTTAGACACATGAATGAGTAATTTTTGCCATAGAATTTTAGACACTTTTACCTAACTTAAAAAGATAATTTGGTAACACTTTAGAATAAGGTTCCTTCGTTAATGAATAACTACACTGGTATAAATGAGTAACACAATATTAAGAATCTAGTAACTACTATTAACTAACAAGAAACTCTGATTAACGAATTAGTAAGTAATAAAAAAATAGTATTTATTGATTAGTTAATAGTGAACTACCACTTTAGTTCACTATTAACTAATCAATAAATACTATTTTTTTTATGCTTCCCAGATAACTACTGAAAAAGTTTCATAATTCATGCAAAACTAATCAATAACTAATGCAGGACAAATGACTAGACATATGACTCAAGTGTTACATACTTCTAAAGGAATTACTAAATATTTGGATCCGTATTCTAAAGTGAAGATCATTGTAACTAACTAGTTATGACTCAAGTGTTACTACATACTTACATACACTACAACACTACATACAAGTGTTACTACATACATTACTAGCTAGTTACCATGATCTTCACTTTAGAATACGGATCCAAATATTTAGTAATTCCTTTGGAAGTATGTAGTGACACTTGAGTCATTACTAGCTAGTTACCATGATTCTTACAGTAGTTACTAGTGAAAAGCCAATCCAAAAGTGTAGAATTTTCAAATCATTCACAAGATATTCACACACACACGCGCACGCACGCACACACACACACACACACACACTTATATGAGCTAGGAGACCTACATAAAAATGTTTTTTTGAGAGGTAGGTTAAATAATAAAATCACTGTATATGGCATTTGGATGGCTGACTCAATATGTTCCAGTAGTCACCATGACTCTATATTGATTTAATGCGAGTCCAGAGGAATGCAGGAAAATTGGCCACAGGACAAGTAAGGTCGCGACAACTGCATTTAAAAATCCATCTCTTTAAAATTATTCAGTTGATAAATAGTTCTCTAGGAGATAGAATAGGTTAGTTATTAAAAGTCTGCTATGCTATAACATATTGATAATGTAAACAACCTTGTGTATTCGTTTACAGTAGCAGTTAAAATGGTAATGTAGTGTTAGTCATTTGTCCTGCATTAGTTATTCAGTAGTTATCTGGTAAGCATTAAAGAAATAGTAGTTATTGATTAGTTAACAGTGAACTACCACTTTTATGTGTGCGCTATTTCTTACTAATTCATTAATCAGAGTTTCTTGTTAGTTAATAGTAGTTACTAGATTCTTAATATTGTGTTAATTGTTCTTGTATAGTTATTCATTAACGAAGGAACCATATTCTAAAGTGTTACCGATCATTTAATTATCTTATTATCTTTATTCTATTTCAGTGATTTATTTCAGAAGTTGCAAAATCCACTTGGCTTATTTATTTATTTACTGAGTTTGTATGGCCTGACGCATCTGTGTAAATATGTTTTTGCAAGTATTGTAATACTTTTTTTTTTCATCCCAGAATTTTAAGCTACAACAGACTGAGGTGTATTCCTGTAAAAGCTTTTGACGGCCTCAAATCTCTGCGCCTGTTGTGAGTACCTTATTGATGTGTGTGTGTGTGTGTGTGTGTGTGTGTGTGTGTGTGTGTGTGTGTGCGCGCTATCAGACTTTGATTTATATGTTTTGGACTCTCTTGGATGGCTTCATTTCTCTATTCTCTCTGCAGGTCTCTTCATGGTAATGATATTGCTGTGATCCCAGATGGAGCTTTCAAAGATCTGTCCTCGCTCTCCCACCTGTAAGTACCTCAGAATGAACACACACATACACACGCGCAAGCACTTACGAGTGCACCAAATAGGTTTTGACAGCTGGATGTACTTTGGTTCTTTCTTTACTCTCACACAGACACACTGAAACACTTTCTTTGTCTGAACTTGGGGCTCTGCAGCCACAGATTGGTTGATTTCTTGGTCTCCCACGATGACCTTTTTTTATAATTCTCATGGATCAATTTCACAAGTGTAATTATGACTGACAGCCGAGTAGAAAAAAATCTACACATTACCTTACGCAGGGCACTGTCAAGCAGCCAATATCATAATTTTGTTATATAGTTCAATCAAAATACAATTAATTAAAACCAAATCACATGAAAGTCACATCAAGTGTATGCTTTTTATTTTAATTTTTTTACATTGCTTCAAAAATAGCAATTGTAATAACATATCTACAAGCATATTTAGCATATTATGTCAATTGTTTAACCTAGCTGTGAGGCCTCTAAAAACAGCTTGATCACTCAGGGACCATTTTGTGTATAACCAAAACAGAAATAACCAAAAGTAGATGTTCAGGTGTGTGTGTTTTGTGAACACCATAATTAGTTTCCACTTATTAATTTCCACATATTTGACACATTAAGGGCCAGATTTACTAAACAGGGCAAAGTAGTGCGCGAACACAACTCCAAAATATTGCCGATGGGAGTGGAAAGTTCTGCGTGTGATCTACTGACGACACGCAAATTAAAGAACACAGACGCAATCATTTCCATAAAGACCAACTACCAAGAGCAGTGCAAATTAGTGTCTGGTTTAAGACATGCTTTGTAAATAATGTAAATCACCTTGCGTGATTCATTCAAATACTCTCCTCCCATATATTTTGCGTCTGAAAGGGAAACTTCTACAAATGCATATGCAATAAGGTCAGCCGCAAAAATAACGCCTTTTCAGCGCTAATTTTTCGCTGCTTGTCTAGTAAATCCTGGCAGTATTTTTTTAACGCCAAAAGAGGGTTTGCGCTAGCACAAGCTGTTAGTAAATCTGGCCCTTAGGCTTATGAATTTGATAGGTGGGCATTATCGTAATTACAGCCAATCAGAGCAGCATGAAGGAACTATCCGCCATCAAACTCATGCTCTATTAAAACTTGATGATCTGATGAATGATCTGAAACTTTATCCACTAATGTCACTGTTGTAAGGTGTTGCTTTAGAAAAATGAGTGAATATACACTATTTCATATCATGTTTGATGTCGGATTATTTTATCATCCACATTTTTGGAGAAGGTTTGTAATATATTCTTGTGTGTGTTTTCTGCAGGGCTCTGGGAGCAAACCCTCTATACTGTGATTGTCACATGCAGTGGCTCTCTGACTGGGTAAAGAGCGGCTACAAGGAGCCTGGAATCGCACGCTGTACTGGTCCTGGAGAGATGACCGACAAACTACTGCTGACTACACCCTCCAAGAAATTCACGTGCACAGGTAAACCTGTGCACTTCGGAGACACTCATCCTGTCACGGAGAGGGCATTAGTACTAAGTCTAGTTTACATGCTCAGATGTTAATATTGTAAGTAATGTGATTTGATTGGTACATTTTTAGAGGTGCTGGGGACTTGTGGTATTCCGGTGCCAGGTAAGGAAGCCAATCAGAGCCCAGTGTGAGCTCTTAAACCCCGGCCCCCTCTATCTGCCACCCAAACCTTTCCTCAGGTTTAAAGTGACCTTTGACCTGTTTTAGTTTTGTGACGCTTTACCTGCTCAATCCTATCTGTGTTTGTAATGTCTGTGGTTGTATATGTGTTATATATTTGTTTTTTATAACATCCTGTGTAATTTCATTTTCTCTCTGTATTTTAAATAGGTCCAGTGGATGTGAACATTTTGGCTAAATGTAACCCTTGTTTATCCAATCCATGCAAGAATGATGGAACCTGCAGTAACCATCCCGTTGATTTTTACCGATGCACCTGTCCTTATGGTTTTAAGGTACATACTCACTTAAACACAAACAAGAATATCTCATTAGTGGTCTTGCCTAGGTATTAAACTTTGTACACAACTGTCTATGTGCTACAATGTTTTTTATAAGATGAGATTTTGTGGTTTGTGTAAGAAATTACATTTCTAAGACAGCAGACCTTTCACCTTGCAGGCATAAAATTGCCAACTAAAAAAAAATATATATAAAAAAAAAAAAATATATATATATATATATATATATATGATAACCTTGCATTGAAGGAAGGCTTGGAGTCATGTAGGGAGTTTACATAACATTTACATAATGTGTTTATGTAATGCAACATGCATGTTCAAATAGGGTCAAGACTGTGAGGAACCAATTCATGCGTGCATCAGTAACCCCTGTCAGAATGGAGGCACCTGTCATCTAAAGGATGGAGAGGAAAACAGTCACTGGTGAGACCGACCTTCATCATCATTATCATCATCATGAAAATGCTGAACTGTTTGAAATTACAACTGATATGTGTATGAGGCCGGTAAAGAGTTTCTTTAATGTGTTCGGGCCCTGTTGAATGTGGCTTTCATTTGGTCCATTAAGTAAATGATCAGATGTGTGCATGTGTCCCTGCTGCTCCAGTAATGAATATACTTTATGGACAGAGTGTGTCTAATCTGTCTTAATCAGAGTGAAGTGTCTGAAACTGATCTGAGCTCACTCATGCACTTAATCATCCAATCAAGGGCCTTTCTTTGGACACACACAGAAGAGACATGTGTGTGTGTGTGTGTGTGTGTGTGTGTGTGTGTGTGTGTGTGTGGTGAGTGGTCACACTGATCAATGCTAATAAATCCTTTGTATGGGTGAATAAAAGAGTTTCATTTGAGAACTTCTGCTTTACATCTTGATTTGCTAATGTAATGTAATACATCCACAGACAAACACGCACTCTGCATAAAATACTTTCTTCTATCCCAGTTTAATGAGACAACCATAAGTAAGCCATTCATAGGTCAATTTCCCAAGGAGTGAAAACACTGCTGCTCTAGTGCTTTCAAATATTCAGTCAACTTTGGGTTCAAACAATGGCATGATTTTGGAACCAGATAATGTAATGTATATGAATAACAGTTAAATGTATTCTCCTCAGTGCGAAGCATCATAAATCATACATTTAAGATATAACCCGTTTCATCAGTGTTTTTCGCTAAGGCAAGGATCACTATTTCTTATCTGAATTCAAACCAGCTTAATTGAACGAGGCACTGTATAGTGTTTATAGTGTGAGCTTAAATATTAAACTCATCCTGTTTGTACTTTGGGCATTAATGATACCTTAAATTGATAATTATTTCATTATGATTTCTAAGCACCCATTCTTAAAATTTTGGGAAGAGTTATTGGAATTTTTTTTGAAGGAGGGACCCAAACCATGCAGTATGTAGGAACCACAATATATAGAACAACAGACTGTTAGAGAAATTTAGTAGTACAGAAACAAACAATTATAGAATATCAGTACTGTTCATAGAGTTTGAGTGAATTAAAAGTTTCAAGAGGATTAAAAAGTCTTACGCAGTTGTTATGCATGTATGTTCAGGTGTGTGTGTCCAGATGGATTTGAGGGCGACGAATGTGAGATAAATATCGATGACTGTGAAGATAATGACTGTGAGAATAACTCCACCTGTGTGGATGGTATCAACAACTACACCTGTCACTGCTCACCTGAATACACAGGTAACTTACACACATACACACGCAGTCACACGCAAAATGCTCGGTGTTCTCTGTGCTTTATGTGTTTAACTGTCTGATGCTAACATGCAAATGTGCTGCTTGAGCTAACATGCTAACATGTCAAACACGTCCTCTGCATTTCTTTGTTTTCCTGTCTTTCTCTCGCTACTTGTTTCTCTTTTTCTACTAGCTGCTAATAATAATGAGGTGGAGAAAGGTTAGTTTACTCTCTTTCACTTCATCCTCCCATTGTCTGTCTTCTTTCTTTTGCTGTTTCTGGCTAGTGCGTCCTCTGTGCTTGCTGAAGTTTGAAATGCACACTCACACACACATTTTTTCCTTTCTGGTACACTGCCAATTGAGGTGTATTGTATTGTTGTTCTTCAGAGTATTTGTATTTTGTCATCTTCTATACTGAGACTACACTGGTTAGCAAACACACTCCTACTGGTTTAATGGGATGCGACATGTTTTCTCACAGTAAACACATGATTATTCATACTCTTCCCACTATTTCTGACTGTTCATAATGAGCATGTGTATGTGCAGGGGAGCTGTGTGAAGATAAGCTGGATTTCTGCGCTTCAGAGCTGAACCTGTGTCAGCACGACTCGAAATGTATTCTGACCGCTAAGGGCTTCATGTAAGTCACTCAATTCCCCACTATCTGTGTTAGACTCAGCCTCAAACAATAAATCCACATACTTGATCATTTGAAACACTGGCAAAAACAGATTCACTGGTTATTATCAGTCCATTTGAAAAAAAAAAAACATGTTTAAAATATACTGGGCCACTTTTGAGGACGAATTTACCACTAGGTTTGGCAAAACATGATACGTTTATAGCATCAAATCTTTTTGAATATTTTGAAAGTTTTGAATTTCATTTTCAAGGCCCTTAATAGCAAATAAACTATCCACAAGCAGAAATATATATTCCACTTAGTTTTTTTTTTTAAATGTATGTAAAATATTTACACACACACACACACACACACACACACACACACACACACACACACACACACACACACACACACACACACACACACACACACACACACACACACACACACACACACACACACACACACACACACACACACACACACACACACACACACACACACACACTACTTGTGAAAAGTTTGGAATAATAAATATTTTATTAAATGTTTTTGAAAAAAGTATCTTATGCTAACCCAGGCTGCATTTATTTTTATAAACAATACAGTAAAAACAGTAATATTCTGAAATATTATTTACAATCAGCAATTTAACTGTTTTTCTTTATTTATTTGAATATATTTTAAAATATAATTTATTCCTGTGATGGCAAAGCTGAATTGTCAGCATCATTACTCACATGATCCTTCAGAAAGCATTCCAATATGCTGATTTGCTGCTCAATAAACATGTATTATTATTATCAATGTTGAAAACTTTTGAATACAGTGTATCACAGCTTCCACAGAAATATAAAGCTGCACAACTATTTTCAACATTTATAATAATAATAAATGTTTTTGAGCAACACAGGAATAAATAACATTTTTAAATATATTAAAATTGTAATATATATTTTAATTATATTAATATATATATTTTAAATTGTAATAATATTTCACAACATTACTGTTTTACTGTATTTTTTTATCAAATAAATGGTTGAGCAAAAGAGACTTACAATAATTCAAATTTTTGCTGACTACAAACCTTTGAATGCTGGTCTATTTATATAATATGCTGACCAATCATATCATGACAATATCTCTGCATACTCTTCTGACTCCAGTGCATTAGTGCTGTACAGACGAAACTGCCCTTCTGCAGTCACTTATGCCTGTTGGATCCAAAACCTTTTTGGATTCGGTTTCATCACTCTCTCCCCTCCAGACGCCCCCCTTCTCTCATCTCATATTTTATTTTATCCCTCTCTCCACCAGACCAAAACAATCGGCATGTTACAAAACAGGTGTGTGTTTCCTTCGCTGCTGACATGTGTGTGAGCAGCAGACCACATAAGTTCATTTGTGTGTTTTTATGCCCATTGGTGCAGATGTTAACACAACACTAGAGCTGTGTGGAATGCAGCTGGAGTCTCTGAGGTTCTGCTCTATGTTTGTGTTCTGATATTCAATTACAGCTCTCCCGTTGGGTTTACTATAAAAATGAGTTGGAGGGGGGTGTTTTAAATATGATATGATGCGATACGAAGGGATGATGAATGTGTTTATGTAGCGCTTAAGGGTGTGTGTAAATTCATTCAAAAGAACTTCAATTTTAGTGGTTTAAGTAACTAAAACATTCGTAATTAGAGAAGTCTAATCTCACAACTATAGATTTCAATAGATTTCACTGTTCATATACTGTATGTGTATTATTTTTTAAAAAAAAGAAGCATGATCCCAACCACACCACTGAACATACAACAGATGTTGGCATGTTCAGGTTTAACTTTAGACCCCAAACCTAGTTAGATGGACCTTAAATTACTAAAAGTGTATTTTTAAACATGGCTTCTACATTTTGACTAACTTTCAATTAAAGTTCGTTTTGGGGCTTTTAGTCCACAGCTTTTTGCTTTGAGGTATCTATAAGCTAGCGACGGGGGTTTCAAACTTTTCTAAGCTAAAGACCCGCATTTATTTATTTTTTTAGTCTCTGGGAAATGCACATTTGACAGTAAAGCACTGAGCTTGGGTTGGGATGCAGATGCAAATTTACTCTCATTAAGGGATAGGGCAAAATGTAAATATTCTGACAGTGCGACTGAGTTAGGATTCTAATCTTTTTCAAATTTGCCATGGAAACCACAGGTAAAACCCATCATGGCTCCTCACTACTATAGTAAAAAGTAACTACTGAATGTGGTTTCTATACAACCATGGCTTAACAGCGTTGATTCAGTAAGAAGTGTTTGAATTAGCCTCAGAATTAATGACGAATTCAGTGAAGAATTCTATTATCAACCACAAATGTCTCAGTGATTTAAACTTAAAGCCTGGTGAAACAGCGCTGACATTCTCAACAGCATTAACATGGAGAACAGGAGAAACACTTTGACGCGCTGAACGAACAAGTTAGAAAGGTTTCCAATCCACAAATCATCAACATTCACCATGGATTTACCATAGTAACAACACTTGTAACATGGTATTTTGGCATAACTATGGCATATTTATATTGAATGTGAATCCGCAGCCCTGAAATGATTGCAGTTAAAGATGAAGATGTGAGTTTTAAAGGTTAAATGTGATGATGTTGTTTCGTGTGTGTAGGTGCGAGTGTACTCCAGGTTACACCGGGGAGCACTGTGAGGTGGATTTTGATGATTGTGAAGATAATAAGTGTAAAAACGGGGCTCAGTGTATTGATGCTGTGAATGGCTACACGTGTGTGTGTCCAGAAGGATACAGGTGAGCATGAATACACTAACACACTAGATCATCAGAGATCACCATGTGGAATACGTGTCTCACTGTGTGTGTGTGTGTGTGTGTGTGTGCGTGTGTGTGTGCAGTGGGCTGTTCTGCGAGTTCTCTCCTCCAATGGTCCTGCCGAGAACAAGTCCGTGTGACCACTATGACTGTGCCAACGGTGCACAGTGTGTTGTCAAGGACACAGATCCTGTGTGTCAGTGTCTCCATGGTTACCAGGGCGTGTACTGTGAGAGGCTGGTCAGCGTCAACTTCATCAATAGAGAATCATTCCTGCAGATCCCCTCCAACCTCATTACAGAACAGGCCAATATATCACTACAGGTACATGTCATAAAAAATATCATTCTGCTTGTGTTTTTGAATGCGAGTGAGAGATTGTTAATTCTTCATCAACAATGCATATACACACACTCATGTGGTCTGTATGCATGTAATAGATCGCCACAGATGAGGATAATGGGGTGTTGCTGTATAAAGGAGATAATGAACACATCGCTGTGGAGCTCTACAGAGGCAGACTGAGAGTCAGTTATGATTCTGGATCATATCCTCCATCTGCCATCTACAGGTACACACACGATTTAGATTCTGTAGGCATTGTTCAACAGCTCATTCACTCGACTCATTTAGAGTTGGAACTATACATTTTACAATATGCTAAATCAAGACCAGGACAATCATCTATCAATACATCTCATTATATTTACTCCAGACTCCATAAACCATTCAAAAGTTTGGGATCAGTCATTTCTAAAAGACATTTTACTTTTTATTTAGCAAGAATGGCAAAACCATTAAAATATTCATTATTTTCAGAATTATATACTAGTACGTTAGAATTAAATGTTACTTTATATATTTTAATGTGGGAGCAATAATGAAATATTTAAGTCACTATAAAATTGAAATTTACTTTTTTTTGAGTATTGCAGCATTTATTATTTGATTTACATGATTTATCCGTGAACATTTTTTTTTCATGTGAATTCATGTGAATCTTCTCTTTTCTGGTGAAGTGTTTACTGGCATGTGTCACTCACATGAGATCACAGCATTAACAAAAAATAACAATTCAACGATCCAATAAATTCCCAATGGACAAAATCAAGTCCCGGTCTGCATTTTTTCTTGTTCAAGAAGCCGTTTCAAGGATACATGTCACAAATCACAATAAGAAAGAAAATATCGCAACTGCCGTTTTATACTCAACTTTAGCTTTGGTTAAGGTGTTTGGTTTGAGTTATTTTCATTTTTTACTGAAATTAGACTGATCAAAAAGTAGTTGGCAAAGGGTCACAGACTCCTTTTGAAGAGCTCTGGTAGAAGCAAAACCTTAAAAGCTTGTTTTTTTCAACAGTAATGAGGAAAAATCTTTCTTCTGTAGAATTATTTTTTAAAGAAAAGTCTAATCAATTTAAAGGGGTCATCAACTGCATTTTTTTTGCACATTTTTAAATGTTCTCTGAGGTCCACTTATAATGATATCAAGATTTTTACATCAAAAAAGATTTAGAAGTAACGACGTCTTGCTGACGTGATCTGACTGGAACTTCGTCAAAAAAAAAGTTCATCCACACTTTCTTAATGTTAGGATCACAAGGAAGGCAATGCAAACGTTTTTTTTTTTCCACAACTTGGCACTTTAAAGAGTCTTGTAATCCTCAGAAGCATCTTTAGCGTTTTGTTGCTGGAGTATTCCTATATTTGGGTCTCTCTCATATTTACTTCTATATGATTCACGAGTTCGCATCTACATATAATTATTATGATAAAGATTATGCGTACTTGGTGTGCTGTCCGGGTGGAGGGCTCCGAGCTCGGAATTTCTGCCCGAACCCAGAGTACTCCCCCCCGGTAAGAGTAGATGGAACTAGAGATGGAACTGAAAGAGAGGAGATGGGGTGGAGGTGGGATGCTGATAAACTGTCAAGGAACAAGTGTGGGTTCTGCTGTTATTTATCTTGTCCTAGGTTGATTACTGACTGCTCTCCACGTGTGCTGATTGGGTTAATTAACTGCACCTGCTCCTCCCGAACCTTTTTATCAAACCTCATTATGTGTGAATCGGTGGGCGGGGCTAAAGAGGCAATGATGTAGAAGTAGGCGTTGATCTTCTGCAGAGTCGTCCTTTTGTCGCACTATGACGTAATAATGTGACAAAATCCGAAACGATTCATTTTTTTAGCTTGGTTTCAATAAAAGCTGTTTTTGGAATAACAAGGTAATTTGGAGGTTCTGAAACTCTCAAGATATTTTTATAATACAATGATCTCCTATATGTGAAAAGATCAAAGAAATGTTGATTTCTCAATTCATGACCCCTTTTAAATCATTGACCCCTATTTAAACTATTATTTTGAAATCACCATCACTGTTCACTTCTGCTCTCTCCCTAGTGTTGAGACGATAAATGATGGCAGTTTTCATGTAGTGGAGCTGGTGGCAAAGGATCAGTCTCTGTCACTGTCCATTGATGGAGGAAGCCCCAAATCCATCAACACTGCCAACAGTCCCAGCCCAGCACCCAGCCCTGCTCCGCTTTACCTTGGGGGTATGTACAACACAGCGGTCACTTTGAATCTTGGTTAGGTCTGCTTCTAACTCTGGATCTTCCCGGAATTAGTTCACAGCAATTAAAAACATCTAAAATCAAATAATGAGCTCCTCTTTTCTCAGGAATTCCTCAGCAGTCTGGATTGGCCTCATTGCGTCAGAGCTCCGGGAGGAACGGCTCTAGTTTTCACGGCTGTATCCGAAACCTCTACATTAATGACCAGCTCCAGGACCTCACTCAGTTCCTGCTGCAGGAGGGGGTGGTGCCCGGCTGCCAGCCCTGCCAGCGGAGTGTGTGCGCTCACGGCCAGTGCCATGCCACCGGACAATCCTCCTTCAGCTGTGAGTGTGAGGCTGGATGGACTGGCCCTATATGTGACCAGCAGATCAACAACCCATGTGACGGGAACAAGTAAGAGACCGAAAAATGCACACACACACACACTGGTTTCATTATATTAGAGTGGACATCTAATTTTTTGTCATTTTGTGTGTGTCTGTCTCAGGTGTATCCACGGTTCCTGTTTGCCCATAAACTCATACTCGTACAGCTGTCGCTGTCATCCAGGCTTTGCAGGTGTATTGTGTGATGAAGAGGAGCAGTTGAGTCCCTGTCAGTACATAGCATGTAAACACGGGCGCTGTCGCGTGTCTGGGCTGGGGAAAGCCTACTGCGAGTGCAACAGCGGCTACACGGGGCAAAGCTGTGATAGAGGTACGGCGGCGTGGTTTCAACCTTTCAATGAAACCTGATCTCATGAGAAAATGTGACATTGCATACAACAGGTTTTTGAAAAATATTGCCTTAGCTATAAGAAATTGCAGTTTCCAAGTGAAATGTCCACTAAGTAACATTAAAAGTGATTTCATTTGCTCCAATACAGTCGATGCTTTAATAAGGTGAAAACATTTTTAAATAATGTATTGTCAACGTGTATATGTATATTATGGTGGCCAAAATGACTACAACTATTATAGTTTAGTCTTTTATTTTGTCTAAAAATTGACAAAAGAATCTGAATATTGGCCCGAATATCGGTGATTGGCCGAAAATAAGATATTATAAGCTGATAATAATATTTAATAGGCTACATTATAGACTTGGTTGACGTATTAGTGTTGGTCAGTATAGTAATATAATAAAATCCTAAAATTGGATTTCAAATTGAAATTTTAATTAGAGACTATAGCATTTAAAAAAAAAAAATGATTGCACTTACAGTGCATTTAAGCTACTCAATCAATTTATGGTACAAACGAGACATTTTCCATACAACTAGTGCTCTGTATTCTAAATCTTCTAATAACCGTCTTCTCTACTCTTTGTTTTTCTCAATAGGAAACAAAAGTCGTAGCGTTTTATCACTAGTATAGTCATGTCACCTGGAAACTGTAGAAATTTGTACCTGTGGTCCCTTTTTTCACGTTTAAAACAGCATATGCATGTTCTCATTTTTACCATGAAGACAGGTACTCACCTGTACTGGAACTTATACTTGCATGTTTCAAAATGTCTTTAATTCTTCCACAGTATGTTGTTAAATTGTGCTTTCATTCTAAACTTCTGTTTATTTTTCTGTTGAAATGCTAACCCTGTGAGGAGCTATTCCTACGCTATTATTGTTGTTGTTTTTACTAACGTCCGTTTTCAAACTCCCTGTAACCTTCAAGCTGCTACTGAAAGCGGTGTGGACCCCACTCAGGTCCGCCAGGTGAGGGATGCATGTTAGTGTTCATCTTCAATTTCTTCCTTTCTTGAGTCACTAATAAACCTCAAGCTTTGAGACACCCATTTTCCTACAACCATCGTCTCTCCTCTTCCTTTTGCTGCTTTCACACTTTGTTTTCTCTTAGGAGTTACCTAAGAGTTCAATTTCCCAGTAAAAATTTCATGAAAAAAAATCACGATTGATATACTATCTAGTATATATTCAATATAGTGCTCAATCTTTTTCTCTCTCTCTCTTTAGAGATGGCGTGTCGGGGGGAACGGGTCCGAGATCACTATCAGACGCAGCAGGGCTACGCAGCGTGCCAAAGCACAGAGAAGGTCTCCCGTTTAGAGTGTCGGGGCAGCTGTGGGGACGGGACCTCCTGCTGCGCCCCTCTCCGCAGCAAACGCAGGAAATACACCTTCCAATGCACAGACGGATCCTCTTTTGTACAGGAGGTGGAAAAGGTCATCAAGTGTGGCTGCACAAAATGTCCATCCTAAAAACAAAAAAGAAGAAATACATCCTCACCCCCCCATCCCCTCCCCTCCCCATCCCCTCCTCCTTGTTCGAAGTCCCCTGTTTTACCTTTTTTTGTCAGTGTTGGACTAATGTTTTTTCCTTCAAAGGAGATAATGGATTACTGTAAGATAAAGAACAAACCTATTTTTTATTATGAAGTGGAGGAAAAAAAAGACAAAAAAATAGATTTTAGGAGTTTTTTTTTTTTTTACTTGCCATCATTTTAGGTACTGTGACATTTCTGATTACATTTGTTTTTTTGTTTGGAAAAATCACCTCAGACCAGAATGGAAAGCAAACACACCCTGACGACACGTTTCACTTTTTTGTGTCTTTCTTTGTGCCATTCTTTTACACGGTTTTCTGGACTGCCGTAACTCATTTCACCTGGACTTTGTGAAGGTGAGATAAAGTATCACTATGGAGACTGCAGGGGGATTCGCTGAAAGAGGAGGACACTCCTACTTCCTTACAGTTTACCACACAAACACACTATCATAGCTGCTTCTATACACACACACACACACACACACACACACCTTTCCCACGAGGTGTACACAGATGATCTCTTCCATCATGCGCGCGCGCACACACACACACACACACACACACTTCTGCCACATTATAAACCATGTGTATTTATTGTATCAAAAATACCGTCACATTACTTATACTCGGTATAGCCCTTTGCTTCCCTGGAGTTACAGTTGGAATTTCTTAATATATATTAATTTATATTCCTCTTACCAATTTAAATCACTCATAGCTTACTGAGTAGAATAACTAACGTTGTGTCTCCTTCATTTGGTTGGTTTGACCAATGGGACTGTTGTATTTACCATAAAAAAAGAAAAAAAACTAGTGGTGTTATAAATCTTCAAATGTGAAGTGAAAACATTGTATATTTTTGTCGAATCTCCTAAAAATTTGTATGGTGACACAGATGTGCTTTATATTAGAGTTTAAATGTATAGTTAAAATCTCCCCATGTATTCAGTATAGAGCACATGCCATAGTTCAAAAAAATAACAGTAGCGTCCATAGCCGTCAATAAACCTCTTTTTAAAATATCCTCCTTGCGAATCCTTTTTAATGATACAGATAGAAAGAAAAACTGTGACTTTTTCTAAATGATACTACTTTGTTACCACTCTGTTTCCCCCATGTTAACATGTTGCTGCTAAATTGGTATTGTAGACTTTGGATGATGATGATGATGATGCTGATGTTTATTGTAGAGGACGTTGCTCATTCATTGAGCAAATTGTTTTACTGATCAATGAATAAAGATGTCCCCCTCCCTCTTCAAGCTTGCTCCTCTGTATGTAACGCTTACACATGTAACGCACACATCCACAACACTTACATCAGGGCTATTCAGTCTGGCTCCTTAAAGGTATAGCGGAGGATCTTTAATAATTTTAGAGAAGACCCGCACTCTCCAATTTTTTAAAAAATGCACATGCGCAACACTATTTGCTCCCGAGAGGGAACGCCTATTACCATCACTAGTAATCACAGCTTACATTAACTTTTACTTGCAGTGAGTTTAAATGGATTTCTCCAAATAGCATGACAAACTTTACCTGTCTAGTAGAATCTTCGCAACTGCGGCATCAGTGGGAAGCCCAACCTGTGCTTTTAACGCACTCCAGCATGTGAAATATTCACCCAAAATCACTCTGGTCTTGTTTCTATATTCTGCGGCCTTTCTCTTCTTATCATACACTTCGCATACATTTTTTCTCTTTCGACCCTCAGCCATTTTCAAAGGAATGGCTGAAACCTTAACTCATCACACATAATACACCTGAAAGTGCGCATGCGCAGAAAGCGAAAACTACATACGGACGAGTACGTAAGACGGCCTTACGTAAACATATCGCCTGAATGATTGACACTTAGGTGGACCAATAGTATCGGCAACCCACCCCGAAAAGAAAATCTTCCGCCATAACTTTAATATCTATTTAAATTTATCAAATAAATGTTTGCGCTACACTTATAAGATACATGATGCACAGGCCATTGTGGTTGTGATTTTCAGCACATCATTTAAATATATATATATAATATATATATATATATATATATATAAAATCTAAATGTTGCCAGCAGGTGGCGATATAGTTCACTCACTC
Organism: Meda fulgida; assembly: GCA_030578275.1. Lineage (NCBI taxonomy): Eukaryota > Metazoa > Chordata > Actinopteri > Cypriniformes > Leuciscidae > Meda > Meda fulgida. The sequence goes on from CM060616.1 coordinate 15,313,089, forward strand.
ATTACTGCGTTTTTCTTGCAGCGGCTCCCTCAGTCGGTGATATATGGCACACCATGTGTGTATTGAACATTCATGTAAAACTTCCACCAACGCATTTTGGATAAACTGCTCAAATTGTCTCTAAAACACAAAAAATTAAAGATGAATCTTACTAATCTGAAAAAAAGAAGGCATGATAATAATGTGCTGTTAATTCTAATTCGCTTTTGATAGTTATTATTTGCACTAGTTAGGCTAGGCTACATCTAAATCCTTCTTACCGAAATGTAAAAAAAAGGTTGATGCTTTACATGTATTATAATTTATAGGCCACCACAATATGGTTTGGCAAACAACAAAATAATTGAAACAATTCAAATAATGTGACAGTCTCCAAAAACAATTCTAATCAAAACAGCTTGAGTGGAAAATATATAAACTCTGAGCAAATTTTTTTTCACAGACAGCAACAACAAATCATATAATCAGAAAGTGTGTAGTGAAGGCAATAACATTAATTAAGGGCACTGTCAAAGGTCTGCATTGTTAAGGCAATGATGTTTTATTTTTATTTTTTTACAATCACTTCAAATGGACTCCAAATGGCAAAACTCACAACCAATGATAATTTTTTTTCTTTTTCTTGTAACACTCTCCAATTGCTTGGAATACAACACAAATAAGGCCATTTGTTCATTGAACTAAACCCCCCTGTTCAGAATGACACAATATAACAATGAAGTATTACCATTTCAAAATGCAATTGATTTGAGATGCCTAGGCTATTTATCCAGATGGAACTGGATAAATATTCTGCAATCAGACTTCTGACCTGTAATGCTGCCTGAATCATAATCATACACTGTTCGTCCGGTGGCCAGAGGAGAACTGCCCCCGACTGAGCCTGGTTTCTCCCAAGGTTTTTTTCTCCATTCTGAGTTTTGGTTCCCTGCCACTATTGCCTTGGCCTTTGGCTTTGGCTTGCTTAGTTGGGGACATTTAAATATTCAACAGTATTATTGATCTGCCTGCATTGACACCATTATATGAGAACTGAACTGAGCTGGACGATGGCATCACTGTTTTCTCCAGAGCGGCTATAAATGAACTAAATTAATAACTTTTTTACAACAAAAAATAAATCATCACTGAACTTACCTAAGCTGGACTATATGAAGCTATTTTCTTCTAGATCTGCTGAACAGGAGAAACAAACTTGTTGCATTATTTTACTGTTATCACTGTAAAGCTGCTTTGAAAAAGTAGTAAAAAAGCGACATATAAATAAGGTGACGACCAATTTCATTACAGTGATTAACCATCACATTTAACTGTTCAAAGTAATAGTTGCATTACTCATGAATAGTTTTATGACAATAGTTCAGTTTCAGTAACGAGATACATCGACACCAATAAGGCTACCGTGAAACATGAAATAATTAATTAGATGTAAATTAGATGTAATATTCATCATTGTTTTTCAGACACTAGTTGGGTTCAAAGACAGCTAGACACAGAGCATAACGGGATGGAACAGAACAGCATCCACGCTGCAGAACTCACAGTTTCAAATATAATTGACATTGATACAGACATACAAGCGCTCTTAACTATAAGTGTTAGTACTAAACCTTTTTTTACTCCATACACAAAAACATTTGTATAGTGTTATTACTTTTGGAATCTATGTTATTATTATTAAAAAAAAACATTCAAGATAAAACAGCTAAACATCTCCCTGTAGTCTTGTTTAGTATAGCATTAGCAATATTGGTATTGATCAACCTGCTATACCAAACAAGACCACAGTGAGATGCCAAAGGACTGCAATACATTCCATTCCGATCCATTCGTAACACACACCAAGATACAAATGAAAAATAAAAACATTCTAAATGTGTGGAAACTCAACGAACTGAGGCGGGTCGATATCATAATAATACTAATACCATTAAAAAAAAAAACACTCTACCCAGCAACTTGTCACAGCTAGAACTAAAAGAAAAAAGAAAGGAAAAAAATCTAAACAGGCCTAACCAAGGCTCAGCCAATGTCAAAAGCTGCATGCAAAAACAAATGATCTTGGCACAGAAGCCCAAAGTGTAAAAGCACAAAACTACTCACTCATTTTAGTTGCATTTGCATTCTCCTCCTTTCAGCCAATTCAGATGTCCTTGGTGTATTGTTCTTGAGACAGGTGTTTATTTCACGTCTTCGTGCGAAGATAGTCTGTTTTTTGTTTTTTTTATTAGCTTCAGTTTTGAAAATGAGCGCTCAGCTGAAGTACAGTAACCCCTCACACATTGTTTTCTTTTTCTTTCTTTTTTTGGCGCGGCGATGCAGCATAACTATTTCATGACATTCTATTCCATCTAGCCTTACCCTAGAGTTGAGTCACCCTCCGCCGATGCCCAGATGCTACGCCACTGGTTGAAACACTGATTGACCGATGCCTTTCAGTAGTTTTACTGGTTCTTTCAACATAGCCTCTGATGTTCATTCATGTTTATTTTGTACTGTAACTAGTAGTAGGAAGAGATGATCTGTTCACGTGCACTTTGCAGAAATCAGGTTAAGCATTCAAAGTTAACGTTAGTTCACTCAAAAATGAAAATTCTGTCAGTAATTACTCACCCTCATGTTGTTCCAACCCCTTGACTTTTTCGTTCATACTCGGAACACAAATTAAGATTTTTTTTTAATGAAATCTGAGAGCTGACTCACTCAGTACCTGTGGCTCAACCTGTAGTCACTTGGACTATTTTAACGATGTCTTTACTAACTTTTCTGGGCCGGCAGATGCAATTACATAACAGCCTATGAAGGAGCGATCCAGCTCTCAGATTTCATCAAAAATATCTTAATTTGTGTTCTCGAAGATGAACGAAAGTCTTACGGGATTGGAACAACATAAGGGAGAGTAATTACTGACAGAAATTTCATTTTTGGGTGAGCTAACCCTTTAAGAGCGTCAAAACGGAATTTATTGTTTGAATTTCCTAATAAAACTTTTTTAGTAGGCCTGATAAACCATTCGAAAGCTGATACTTTATTTCAAAAGTAAAAGTAAATAGACTGTCTTGTCTGTCTGCGCGTTGTCCATGTCCTCGTTGCTCATTGATGTCTTGTGAGATGTGTGTGTGGTGAGAGCACCTGACCTGAGTATCACGCTGAATATTGGGCACAAGACTTAAGGATTTTTTTTTTTACAAGTTGAATTTTTCGAAAAAGTTTTTTTTTTTTTTTTTTTTACAAATGTTACCTTGACACCAGCGTCTTCGCTCATTAGCACAATCAGTAAAGATGAAGATAAATTGCACACAATTTGAAACTGCTATAGAATAGCCTACCGCCCTTGCAAACAAACCTGTTTATGCTCTGTATGTCTTTCTTGACAGTTATTCACTTGTGTAAATTTGTCAATCCCTGAACATTTTTTCTTCAGTTATCATTATGCTTGCTTAATATTTTAGCATGAAGTACAGAAAGCTATTTTAAGTACAGAAGTATTGTCACTCTGACATAACCCCCCCCCCCCCCCCCCCCCCGTCTCTAAGGACTTGATAAACTTAATCAGGTGTATTTGATTATTTATCCCAACTGTGCTACAGTGACCTCTAGCGGACGCACAATATATTGCATGTGATTTGTTCATGCCAAACACATTTGGACCTAATTCTGAGTTTAATGACATTTTCAAGCATGGTTATCAACTAAAACCATTTAATAAATAATTTCAAATAAAATTAACTTTAACTGAAATAAAGTTTAATGTTTAATATATCGTTTCAATTGTGTTAGACTACTTTAACCAAACTAAAACTTTAACTAAAATTAAAATGAAGACAAAAAATAAAATCTAATTTAAAATATAAACAAAAAGTATAATAGTATATAAATGATATAAAAATAAGTTTTCAATTTTCTTATATATTAATTGTTAGATCTTAGCTTCTCTGGATTTGCTCGTCTTTACAATAACAATTTTTTTGAAACCTTTTTTTATTGGTACAAAATGCCATTTTATTGTTTGAGTTCATCACACACGTCATACGACACTCATTCCATTTTAGCTGAGATATAACATGATATTACAGTAATGATAGCATCACCTATTAAAACAACTGAATCAAACAGAATTTGTCAGTCTCAGAATCACACTTTAGTTGACTCGAACCAAGAAATAAACTTTTCTTTGTATTTTCACTGCTTGCCCTGAGTGTAATCTATGGGGTTATACTTTGAGCTGGCTTTTATGAATCATATATAGTGAATTCCCCCCAATTTCAGGTTTAAGCTCAGCTTAACAGATCCTAGTAATTATCCATAATATTATTATTATAATACCCATATAAGTATTACGTATTATATAAGTATTATCCATAATAATATTACGCTCTGCCCACATTCAGATCTACATACACTAAGGTAAAGGGTAAAAGCACAATGGTGAAATCTCAACAACGCTTTTGATGACACTTAAACGGATATTAATATTTTCCCCTCTTCTATCTACTGTTATCTCTTGCATCTCTTCAAAGAAAAGAAAATGTATTTAGTTCGGGAACACTTGATAGATATGGAGCTCGCAATAAACAAACAAAAAGATAAAAAGATAGATACAAACTCCCCACTTCTTTTCAACCAAAAGGATAATATAATTTCTAAATAACTCTCCCTTCATATGCAGATTTCGCCGCTTCAGTTTATAAACTGACATCATTACATGATCACATAAGAGGTCCATTCATGTTTAACAATCACAGACAAAAAAGCTCTCATTAGAAAAGAAGCCACTTTTCCATTCATAAAGTGAACATTTAAAGTGGATGCCTTGATATGTCTGCAGGCAGTTACCTCATTTTATTTTGGAATATCATTGAATAGTTCCCCTTGGAAGAGTAATTTAATTCTCCCAAAAATGAGGCAGCTTCCTTTTAGCTTCAGGAACTGTGCTATTAAACAAAACATGAAGTTTAGAGACACCCTGTCAAAATAATCACTGCAACTGAAAAAAAAAAAAAACCCTCACCTGGCCACAATTACACACACACACAAAAAAAAACATCTATCATAGACACTAGAAGTAATATAGTCACTTAGCTATTGACCACTCAAGAGCAGTCTTTTTCACTAGAGCAAAGGTGAAAATTGACTTTGACAGCTAAAAATAGACATTTCACCCTCCAAATATTAGGTATATAACCCCTCCCCTAGGATTTATATAGTAAGAAATTCCATAAGATCTACAAAATATAGCAATGCCATCTTTTAAAAAATAGTTTTGCTTCTTTAAATATTTTGAATACATTCATGACTATTGGTAGTGCCTTTATGAACGGTGGCTTCGCTTGTTCCATTGTCATGGTTGCTGTGTTCCCTCTGTCGTCACTGGTCAGTATCTAGTTTGGTATTCGTGGTGCCATCTGTTGAAATCATTGTAGAACAGAACAATACTACCAGACGCCATACCAGTGATGATGCATCTGCAAAGGGCGATGAAGTGAAAGAGATTCAGGAAGAAAGAGGAGAAAGAGACGTGTCAGTAAGTAACAGGTAAATATTACTTAAATATATTGATTGCAGAGTTCATTTAGAGAAGAGCAACGATAATTGTAACACATTTTTCTATTTTTTTCCATTTAGAATAGATCTTTGGCATTTTGTCTCCAACATTTTTGATATATCAGCGATCATTACTAATCCCAATTATACAACATAATCAAGTCTGGTACAAAAACTAGAAACTAAAAGTTCACAAAGGCAGACGAAATAGTAATTGAAAAGGCTTCAAAATGTCAATATGTGTATTTTATGTTCATTCTATTCTCAATCAGTAGACACATCCAAGCTAGACTACATTCCAGACAGATGTTATTATTATTATTATAAGGATTATTTTTAAAACTTTATTAAAGTTCCATTTTCTTTTTTACTGGAGCCTTTTTCTGGAGGAAGCTGTTACATTTATAAACATGGGAACATTGTTGATTATTTGTAATGTATCTACTGTAACAAATGAGACCAGAAAAAAAAAAACATACACTAATATTCAAAAGTTTGGGGCCAGTAAGTAGAAGGATATTAATGCTTTTATTCAACAATAATGCATTAAATTGGTCACAAGCGACAGTAAAGACATTTAAATTGTTTATATATATATATATATATATATATATATATATATATATATATATATATATATATATATATATACCTATACATACACACATCCACATACACACATAAAAAATATATCTGGTGTCTGAATAATTTTTGGTTTGACTGCGTGTGTATATATATATATATATATATATATATATATATATATATATACACATATAGATATATATACCCACACACATCTATATATATATATACATACACATATACATATAGATATATATACACACACACACACACACACACACACACACACACACACACACACACACATATATATATATACATATATATTTTTTTACTAGTGGGTGCAGGACACTATTAGTTCATTTATGTAAGTGAGGATTGCAAAATAAAGTAAACTGTGACACATTATACCCAAACATTATTTATAAAGAGGACTACCAGTAAAATTTATTAAAAAAAATAGGACCAAAATTCAGACACTTTGAGCTGGCTATGTTCTGCTTAAGTATTTTTTCTTTAATTGCTACACCACAGACTGAACAAAATTAAGCATTGCTTGGTAATTGGTTGACCTAAATTGGTATCATCTAATTGTGTACTTAAATTTAACAGCTGACAGCTATTCATCCTAATTAATTTGTGAGGCAGTCTAACAGAAGGATGGCCAAAACCAGTGAAATATCAACTGATCTGGAGTTCTTGTCCTATTTTATTACCATTTTCTAAACTACAGTGAAAGAAACTGTAAAATGTGAGAAATGTTGAAGGTGTCTGAATAAATTTTGGTTTGACTTTGACTAAGATTGAATTGTGCATTTACAGGCATAACACAGTATATATTGAGTGTTACGATTACACTTGTTCTCCCCAATGTCATATATAGTCTGGTAAAGGAACAGGAACCAAGTTGGTGTCTATGTACAGTATGCTACCTTTGGTCATGTGACATAGCCATAGAGCGTATTCCAGCATCACATCCTGGGTAAGTGAAGAGCTGTTTGAGATCATGGATCTGCCACAAGCTGAGAACTCCTGAATCTCCTCCAGACAGCAGATACTGTCCGTCTTTACTTAGCAGCATCGCCTGGAGCAGAAAACATAGATGTTATACAAAAACAGTCTGTTTGTCAGTCACACACTGTGCAGTATTACTATTTTCTGCTTTTCATTTTCCAAGTCAAAGTGGTGGGTTCATGAATCCTGTTAAATTCCAGATGAAACAGAAGTCACGCAAATGCTTTGTTCACAGATATGATAGCTTCACAGTAAATATAAAAACATCTATCAGTCACAACAGCCTCACTTTAAAATATATTAAAGGCAATTAACCACTCAAAAGGACCCCTGACCTTTTAGCGGTCTTTCAAATTTCCAGATGATAAATAACACTGATAAGCATTAGATGGGTGGTTTAAATATGCTCTTTTTGTTTTGTTCTCGGCTCAGTGAATAAGCTCTTTGTAGCCGATGATGAACGTCTGGAGCATCCGGCTGGCCGGTGATTACAGGGGTTTACTGACACCCCTGTGGACCTTAGAGTGAGTGTGCCCTGCCTCATCCAATCAAGAGCCACACAACCCCCGATCTATCCCAGCATGCACGGGGCCAACCTGGCGAACAGTTTGTTTCTTAAACCGCTGTAGCGGTGGTATCCTGCGGCGAAGGGCAGACAGAGTACGAGATTTATTCTGTTCATCTGGTTTTCCTGTGTGCACATGGGCTATGTAACACTTTAGAGGTCCCACAAGAAACACAGATAATACAGAACAGCAAACACACTGGGCTCTTTCATTCCCCACACACGCACACCACTCCTTAAGAGCAGTCTTAAATGAGTTAAATAAAATGGGAGGCGTGTGAGACGTGCAGCAGCGGCAGATCTTAAAGTGACAGCCGTCAATAATGCGGTAGGAATGTAGGACAGGTAGGAAGGGCACAGGTAAATATGACATTTATTATGGGTTTATGTGAGGATTGTTTTAAATCAACTTATATTAAAAGTTGTAAAAAAAATATGAAGCCTAATAAATGTTAAAAAATTGGTAGCTTGCCCATTAAAACATTAACACACACACCTAATTCCCCACAAGCACAATCCAGGGTGAAATACCCAGTATCAATCACAGAAACTGTTCTGCTAGATCGCTGTCCAGCAGACTTCAGACGTTACAGCAGCTGGGATCTGAGCGCATTTGCGTGCATGTGACCTCTTATGATTTGTTTTGGATGTATCTGAGATGTGTGTAATTAGGTTTCAGGTTACACTGTGGCAAAACCGTAAGCTTTTTATTTCAGTCGTGGTATGAAGCAGAGGCTCAGGAAAGACATATGGGATCTGAATTGTACATAAGGGAAGAATCACCAGAGACTGTCTCAACTATGTTTCAATTAATGACAGCCAGAGAATAAAGCGATTCTTCAAAGTTATGCACGTGTTTCGTTTTTCCTTTATTGTCCAAGAGTCCTTAATATGAATCATCCCAAAATCCAGCGATTTGAACAGATTCAAACTCCACCCTGTGACTCACTCTGAGATTGGATAATAATGTTGTTTGGTCACTGCTGCAACATGAATTAAGTCTTCTGTTCTAATGTGCCTTATTACTTCAAAGATGCCTGAGAAAATATATCAGTACATAATCCGGCATCCACAGTGGTCCCTCTGGACCATGTCTGGAAAAGGGTCTGTGAGAAGTAGAGATGTCCAGGTTGCAGAGCGGGCTGGGTCAGAATCATAAATCAGTGCTCTCTTCCAGGGCCGTCATTCCAGAATCCAAGATGGCTGCCGTGACTCAGATATCTGACTTAAAGTCAAGCTGTGATTTTAAACAACAGGGTTGTGTTGGATGATGTCCCACTGTTTTTTCTCTCTCTTCTGATCTGCTGATCTGTCTGTGTTAGGTCAAGATATGTCTGGCACAAGTAAAGACTGGATTTATGAAGACTTTAATGCAGTCTATTGCGTACAGTATGTGCAGACGGCTCGGGAAATGTCTGCTAAAATGGTTACTAAAAGACATACGCTCAGTTGTGGGCTCCAGAGAGCCATTCATGTATTATTTCTACTTGTCCAAATTAATGTTCTGTCAGACCATCAGCATGAAGACTCACTTTAACCACAGCAACAAACTGTCCCAGCAACCATCTTACTCAAACAAAACCACATACACCCTCTTCTCCACAAACACACACTGTCACAAAGATGACACTCCATCTGGCATGAGAGGAGCTTACTGTGTCACAGACACAGTGTGTGTGTGTGTGTGTGTGTGTGTGTGTGTGTGAGTGTGTGTGTGTGTGTGTGTGTGTTGAGGTCAGAGATGGGCAAGATAAATTGAGTACTTGAAAATGATGGCAATAATTGATCAGGGATAATATTTCTGTGACTTCATGTTTATTTTTTAATTAGCTAATTTTTATGTAGATCATATGTAAAAACTAAAACTTGCCAAAAGCAGCCTCGTTTATGATTGGTAACATTTAGTAAGATTGGTTAGAAGGGGACAGTGTTTGAATTGAGTATCATTCTGTTTCAGGGAATGAAAAAAAAAAAAGCCTCCGCAGTCAGACTAATGCAATCTGTGGTTTTCCATTCCCGGGTTAGCGCAAATATGAATGGAAGTCAAAGGAGTTTAGCGTGACTGTGTCTTTATTTCACACAAACATTCAAAATGATCCCATTTTGAAATCTCTTATGCTGTAAAACATTTCAAAATTATTTATCAGTCTGATTTTAGATCAGTTATACCAAAACGTATGTTGGCTTTTTTAATTCAATTGTCTAGTAAATCTACACTACTGTTCAAAAGGTTTTTTTCCCAAAGTTTTTGAAAGTCTTTTACGCTCTAATGATGGAGAGACTCAAGAAGAAGTGACAACATGTAGAATGCAAAAGGACGTTTCTGAATGGTTAGTTGATGAATTTTTGTTGCTGATGTGGAGTAAACTATCTTCAAGTCATTGATTAGCATAATCTGTCATGATAATCTATAAAATCGCTCGTGTGGGAACTTTTGTAAAATGTCTACAGAGTGACATGCTATTGCATTTGTGTTACGTACTTTATTGTATGTGAAAAGACGAATGCGACAGCTTGAGCAGACTCACAAATGTGCTCTATACAACAACTTTTCCATCTCAACATGGACTGAGTGTTCCCGGGGGCGGGGTTTATGTACATTTTAGGGTTGGTGATGTCACTAACCCGGGAGGAATGTCGCGTAGTCCCTACCAGCCGTTTGTTGTAGTTTTAAAAAAAACTATTTCTTTAAAAGCAAATATTTTCCTTTGCTTTGAACTGAGCGTTGCAACTTTGTTGTAGCAGATGTTGTTTATGCTCAAACAGCAACATTACACACTAACTAAATTTAGAAAAGTGAAATCATAATCAAGCACTCCTTTAAAAAGGCCAAACCTTTGAACAGTAGTCTAAAATGATCACTGCAAATTTATCTTTAAAATATTAGTACACAAATGTACAAAATGAATCTAGGATCATGATTCTATAAGATGACAGACTAATCCTCCATTATGTCATATTGGTTGAATAATAAAAAAGTGTGTTAAAGAGCGAAGCCACTCCTCTTCTCCGTCATTGCAGACTCTGTTTATTGAAAACAAATGGAACCTGGACACAATGAGGAAACTAATCAAGCTCGGAGCAGCAGAGAGCAGAAGAGCACGTAACAGAGCCAGCATGTTAAATGGGATGCAGGTGTGGGTATGTGTGTGCAAGAGAGAGAGAGAGAGAGAGAGAAAGGGGGGGAGGGGTGGGTGGAGACGCAGAGCTCTGTGAATTTTCCCAGGCCCCGAGGAAAGAGAAAGTGATGGAGCGGGAATGAGGGAAAGAGAGCTGGACGATTTTAGGAGCTCTGCCTGCCAATGACAAATGTGTCCTTTAATGCAGGAGGCCTCGCCATTGGCCCTTCCACTCTCTTGCACACTCAACACACATACACACATGCAAGTTGAGTGGCATTTCGTAGCCCTGCAGATCAAAGGACAGATTCGGACCCTTAGGGCTCAGAAGCCAAGAAAAAGAGAGATGGAGAGAGGAAAGAGGCCTGTAGGCAGATCATGCCAGCGTTCAATCACATCCCCAGACAGCTGACATGATAAAACACAGAGGCTGAGAACAGAAATGGAAAGAGAGAAAGAAAAAGGAGGGACAACTGGACATGCGAGAGCTGCCCAACTTGTTGGCGTTGCTTCCTATTGCGCATAATTGTCTAGAGGGGAGTTAATGCTCATGTTTACCTTGATGCTGTCTTCCACCTCCATGTGTCCCAGTAGTTTCCCATTGATGCTGAACACACAGAAGTGGCCCTTGTCATAATAAATGACACAGTGACCCTCAGTGGAGGACATAACCAAACGTGGCCGCACACAGCCGTCTGGACCCTCCAGAGTCCTCAACAGGTCACCGTTCATAGAGTGGACAAGACATGGACCCTCTGTCGTCACACACATACAGAAACATGAGGGTCAAATCAGATACAATTTCAGTGTGTTGCTGCACCAAATTGTATATGTTATTTGGGATACACCTAAAAAGGTCTGTTGATTTTAACATTTTTAATATTTCTTCATCCCCTGACACATTTGATATTTATATCTGGGAAGCCATGTTTAGGATAGATATCTCAAGAATTATGATTGATAGCCTCATAGGAATGATATGCACAGACAGTCGTGTTCCTGTCAAGTACAAAAGATTAAGCACAAATATTTTAATAATTGTATTGTAATATATATTTGTAATATTGTAATAATTTGTAATAATTGTAATAATTTAATAAAAGCTAATTTTGAGGAACTCATTTGAAAATGTTGAATATGTAGGACAATTTTGTAAAGTGGTACTGAAGTAGACTTATATGTGCACTGCTCCCATGCAAAAGACAGCTTTGACCAAAATCAATCATATTAAAATAACTAAAACCAAAATTAAATAATACATACATAAGATAAATGAATTATTTAAAATCACTACAATTTAAAAATGTATAGCAATAAAAAAAGAAGAACATGAATTACCAAATTAATTCTATAAGCAGCACTGTATCTGCTCAGTGTTTGCGTTTGCTTTACCTCTGCAGCCACTGATGACCAGTCCCAGCTCTGCACATACACTCGCACACGTCACCTCACAATCATGACCGGTCAGGATCGCCCGAGGAGTCACAAACTCAGCTGGAGAGACATACAGAGTTGATCAAAAATAGTTCATACAATCGCAAAAAGGGAGCAACAATAATAATTACAATCAGAAAACTACACTATATTACAGAACATACAGTAATAACTTCACTTAGTAACACGACCGTCAATTTCAATGTTCAAATTAGGTTTTTATTTGTTGTCACCTCTGTGATAATATAATTAGAGTGTGTAATTACTGCAATCAGACACTTATACTGTACCTGTGTTACAGTGTATACACACTCTCGCTCTCTTCTGCCATCCACGTGTCCTATTTTAATCAGTCTAATGAGCTCTGCTGGATTTAAGTGTGCACTTTCTGTCTCTATCACTCACACAAACACCTGCCTTTCAATGTGGTTCAGGTAATGTCAAAAACAACAGTTAATCAACTAATGAAATGTCACTTTTTACCTGGACACAAAGTCGTCGTACATTTAATTTCTTTAACTTAAGAGTCTCTCTCTCTCTCTCACACACACACACACACACACACACACACACACACACACACACACACACACACACACACACACACACACACACACACACACACACACACACACACACACACACACACACACACACACACACACACACACACACACACACACACACACACACACACACAGTGTAGATGTATAGGTTTCATTAGGTGGCAAACTTCCTAAATGTCTCAGCTTTGAGTTATACCCTACAACTCTGGGGATTAAAGCCTGATGTCGGATTGTGCCCTGAAAAGATCAATAAAACTGATATATTGGTGTATCGTTTAACCTCCCCGTCATCGGCCACCATTTGGTTCGCATTAGGACAACATCTGATTACAATCTAATAACTATATACTGTATACTATTTATCTGTACAGCAAATGTGCACTAGAGAGTATCATTTACTCATAGAAAGAAAGAGAGAAAATGAATACAAACACAAGACAATTCTAGTTTTTTTCTTCTTTTTTTAGCAGTAATATTTGCAAATGAAACAGCATTAGATTGGATTAGTTATAAAAATCAGGCTTCGTGACAGTGCTATGCATGATTTGGTCATTAGATGGCAGTGTGGTCAACAGAATCAATTCAACAATTCTTCATAGTACACTGGCGGAAAAGCCTGGGTATGGATATAAACAACTCTGTGTTTGATCATACTATAACTTCATTCCTGTCTGAGACGAAGAACTGTGTCAGAATGAAAGAAATGAACAAATGGCAAAAATAAAATGTAATTTTTGCTGACCAGCAATTGCTATTTAGCTCTAAATCACTAATTTAGCTCTAAAATCCACTGCAGAATCTACAGCACCGCTGCAAAATAAAATATATTTTACAGGAGTTGTGGGATTGCAGCATTGTCTTTGCTGGCTGCACACAAAAGCAGACAAACATACTTATATGACTCTTATGAGCTGATTCTTTTAATGAATTGCTCACAAACATTCACTCATGGTGGCTGATTGTTTTGAATCATTCTAACAAATGATTGACTGAATTAACATGGCTCACTTACAGAACAACGAATCATGTTTGACTTAAAAAGTAACAAGAACTTGTGAAACCTGAATCCATATTATTACTGCAAAGTTTATTGATCGTGACGTGACAGATTATTTATTTATTTTTATTTTTTTACTTTTGGACTCTAATCCCTTCACCCACATAATAACAGTACTGGAAAATATATCCTGCACCATTCTACATGTGATATCCAGAGATTCAGTTTGATTTCACTCTAGATGAAAGTCTGACTCGTAGGCTCTTTAAATGTCATTGATGGCAACCATCTACTACAGTTGAACTTCTTTAGACGCTCATTACCTAAATCACAATAAGTCATAAATCCTTCCCCATTTGTAAGAGAGCACTTAACAGAATGTAGAGCATCCAAAAACTCCAAATTAGCAAAGGGGAAGTGTGTGTTTTTGCGAGGGTGTGCGCGTAGAGGGCTTTGATCAGCACCGCAGCCATATGGTTAGTGTGTGCAGGAGAAGCCCGTGGCATTTTTCACTTTTATTGAGTGTTCTCTTGCTCTCTCAGATAGATGGGACTGAACTCTCCTGAGCCGGAGACCTCCGAGTCACATTTACTGTCTCCCTCTGTGGCCCTCTGGCCTCCACTTTCACTCACACACACACACACACACACACACACACACACACACACACACACACACACACACACACACACACACACACACACACACACACACACACACACACACACACACACACACACACACACACACACACACAGGCAGGCAGGCCGATTCCATTTATGGTGTGATACTAGCCTGAAACTCAATCTTCTGAGCAGAGACCTGCTGTGGTCAGATGAAACTAGTTGTAGCTTCTGAGAGTGAGCCGTAAATCATTACACTGGCCTTGACAGACACACACTGGAATGTGTGTGTATGAACAATGAGCTTTTAACTCTGTTGCATTGCATTGATATCATCACCTGCATGAAAGCTTTTCCTATTTGTTTGCTAAGCTCTGGTTGGGGATTTGGGTTCTGAACGTTACCCTGATCTTGACCTCTCTATGTGAGGAACATGAGGAACTCTAGAGACTCTTTTGAAATTATTTGTTCAGACATATTATGGAGCCTTCATTACAAGAACCGTTCATTCAAAAATGAAAAGACATGTGGAACGCAAAAGGAGTTATTTAGCAGGATGTCCAATTTGCTTGTTTCTAGACAATAAAACTGACACGAATGGTCAGTAAATTATGAAGTAATTTTCATTTTTGAAGGAACACACACACACATCTGTACGTGACTAAACATTTACAACTTACTCCCAGGGTTCTCTCCAATGCTGCTGTGCTTGCCGTTCCAGTACCAGAGCAGTAGTGTGGCGTCTCTGGAGCCGGAGAGAACGTAACAGTCTCCACCAATGTAGGACTCTGAGCGAGCCAGACAGGTCACCACATCAAGATGCCCAAACACAATCTGTGTCAGTTTACCTGTAAACACACAACAACACAGTAAGGTAAACCACTTATTGCATGTGTGTGGTGTTATGTACAAAGCACTATATATACATATATATTTATATACACAGTGGTGGCCAAAATTATTAGAACGGTACGATTTTTTATCTTTTAAGAGAAGTCTCTTCTGCTCACCAAGGCTTCATTAATTTGATCCAAAATACAGTAAAAAGAGTTATATTGTGAAATATTTTTACAATTTAAAATAACAGTTTTTTTATTTGAATATATTTTAAAAATATATTTCTGTGTTGGTAAAGCTGAACTTTCAGCATCATTACTTCAGTCTTCAGTGTGGCATGATCCTTCAGAATTCATCCTAATATGATAATTTGATACTCAAGAAACATTTATCATTATTATTATCAATGTTGAAAACAGTTGTGTACAATGTTTTTCATGATTATTTGATGAATATCAAGTTCAAAAGAACAGCATTTATCTGAAATAGAAAATTAAATTAATAAATCTATCAAGGATGCATTAAATTCATCAAAGGTGTCAGTATAGACATTTTTAGGCAAAAGTTTTCTATTTCAGATAAATGCTGTTCTTTTGAACTTTCTATTCATCAAAGAATCCTGAAAAGAAATTGTGCACAACTGCTTTCAACATTGATAATAATAATAAATGTTTCTTGAGCAGCAAATCAGCATATTAGAAAGATTTCTGAAGGATCATGTGACTGGAGTAATGATGCTGAAAATTCAGCTTTGATCATGGGAATATATTACATTTTAAATTATATTGAAATAGAAAAATTATTTTAAATTGTAAAAATATTTCACAATATTACTGTTTTTTTCTGTATTTTGGATCAAATAAATGAAACCTTGGTGAGCAGAAGACTTCTTTTAAAACATTAAAAAAATCGTACCGTTTTAATAATTTTGGCCACCACTGTGTGTATATATATATATATATATATATATATATATATATTATGACTTTGATCCTGGAAGATTTGTTCATGTAGTTTGATCTTCATGAGGCCAGCAGTTTCCAGTGCAGTACTCCCTGCAGGGTGCGAGTGAATGACTCTACTGAGATGTTGCTGTCTGCTGAGCATTTACATACGCCAGATGAGCTCACACACTCCCCAAGATAAGCTCACACACTCCCCAATTCTTACTGCACTTTAAATATTTGCTTTTGGAGAGCTGCATGTGCATGCTAACATCTGTGTGAATGCATAAGACAAACAAACATCAAGCATTTGAGGGACAAGATGGGCAATTCTGTCTGTTTGTCTATCTATCTATCTATCTGTCTGTCTGTCTGTCTGTCTGTCTGTCTGTCTATCTATCTATCTATCTATCTATCTATCTATCTATCTATCTATCTATCTATCTATCTATCTATCTATCTATCTATCTATCTATCTATCTATCTATCTATCTACCAACCAACCCATTTACTGTACGTGTTTGTGTGTGTAGAGCGTTTGAGTGTTGTGTGATTCTATTGAAATTCAAGTTCCGCTTGCGTGACTTGCGTTCTGAGCCTCATCTTCCCGCGAGATGGAGTCATGGTCCATCTGTGAGATGAGAAAGCTATCTGAGCCCCGGGGCAATGGAGTTGTAATGCAGTCTGCAGGCTCATTTGTGACTTTTGACCCTTTTCTTTTGTGTACTGCAGGGGAGGCAGTGTCTCCATAGACAACCGAGGTGGTGGGGGGTCGTCACGGTTACCTGTATCAGTGGAGTAGACGCGGAAGCTCTTGTCCCAGAATCCACACAGCAGGATGAAGCGGTTGTCAGCTGTGATGACGAAACACTGAGCGTTTACCTGGATGCTCTGATCTAAAAGATCTGAGATCTGCCTCCTGTGAGTGCCCACATTATTGGCTGAAAAAAAAAATAAAGAGTCACTGGTTAAAGAGTCACTTTGATATAAAAGTACTAACATAACTTTGCTAGTTAGAGAATTATAGGGTAAGAAAGAAAGAAATAAAAACTTAGAAAAAGGAAGAGATTAACAAGGAAGTAAAGACAGCCACAGAATTGTGGAAACATTAACAGAGTAGTCATACGGTGCAAAAATAAAGAGTCTTGACCCTAAAGGTATATTTCAATGTCTGGTAAGTGAATTTCTGACAACCTCTTAAGAGATTATAAAGATGTAAAACCATTTGCATGAGTCAATATGACATTTATTATTAACTGTGCGTGACTGAATGTAATTTGTGAATGAATACATAAAACAGCAGAAGACAGAACAGTAAAATACCTGTCACATTTTCCTCTGCCATAAATGTTTGAAAAAGAGACAGTTTTGGCAAAAAAAAGACTAAAATAATTATAAAAAAAATATGTGATCAAATCGCTGTAAATTACATGTATTTTCTTAAACACATAAGACAGAGACAGTGAGAGAGAGAGAGAGATGGAAGAGGCCAGACTACACAGAGTCAGGTGTGTGAGGCCCAGACACACTCGTGACACACACCAGCACGGCGTCTGAGCTGGAGCAAGCGGACAGATTATCAACAGCACAGTCATGCAGAATTTACTGTGTTTAAATGTGTGAGCTGAGTGGAATGCAGTCCGTCTAAATACATACATGACGATGGGAGAAGGAGTGAAAGAAAATGAGCTATGAAAGAGGTCTCTCCCCACACAGAGAGACAGGAGGGAGAAGGGAGGGTGATTTGTTGTCTATGATAAATCTTTTAAAAGAAAAAAAAAAAGGACTTTAATATAAATAAGTAACTTTAATATAATTTCAACTTAAATCAATATTTAATTCCCATTTATTTATTTGGTAGGTAAAAATGCAAACAATAACAAAAAGCCATGTTCCAACGCATATTGGAAAACATTATCAGAAGGGTAAAAGCTGCTAAAGCAGCAATGGGAAATTCCTATTTTGGCCATTAAATGCTTAAATTGAATTAAACGTTTTGATGTCCACATACTTTAGTATTGTAAACATGTATTGTATTGTAATGTATTATATATTCCTTACACACATATTTATAGTATATGTAATATTATAATATATCTCTTATACATTTATTTACACTTATTTACATATATTTGACACAATATTTACTCAAAATATCTGTAAACAGAAATTGTGCATTAGCACTATTGACTATTTAGCATCTGTTGACTATTTGAAAAAAACAAGAATTCTGGAAGCGGCTTAAGTGGACACATTATCAGATTCTGATCATTTTAAAACACTTTAATAATGGACGGTTAATTGCTCTGGTTGAAATTGAAATTCAGTTGTTTCATACAAATTTCAAAGAATTTCAAAATGATTTTGGATTGCTGAAGGCTTAAATTCAGATTTAAAACCAACAGAGGTGGAGGTGTAGAGAAAGGTACAGGTGAGTGGAATGAGGACACACACCATGAAGTGACAAACAGATAAATTAGGCAAGACATACGTTACTGTATAATAATAAGAGCAGCAGGGGAGCAGAGATATAAGATGAATAGGAGCAGGGAGAGAACCTTCAGAGAGGCTTCAGCCATTTGTTATCACACATCTTCCCTCTCTCATCCCTCTCTCCTCTTTTTCTCCCTCATCAACAGGTCGGAGAGATGAGAGGAGGACATATTGTCCTGACAGCGTGTGCCACGCGGCTTCAATCAGACATTATTACACCATTCATATTCATTCGGTCTGACAGGACAGAGAGACAGAGAAAGAAAGAGAGAGAGAGAGAGAGCTGATGATGTACAGGCTAAGCCACAGCTCATTGCTTTCCAATTTGCATGCAAATGCTGAACTGAAGCTGAATGGCGGCTGGGTGAAAAACAGCACTCATCTCCTCTCAAGGGCCGGGCCCTCGCAACTCAAAACAGCCTATCACAAATCACTCTACTGACGATTGACAAGCCACAGACCTATCAAAGGGTCAATCTCCACCGGTAACTGGTACTGCTGGTCCTGCACAGAAGAGCTTTGATTACCTGAGAGAAAGAGAGAGAACGCATACATCAGGATGGTATATAATACACACAGTAGCCAGGACTCCACCGAGTTTATTCACATCTCTTTAAATTGGGACATGAAGAACAGAGGAACATCTTTTTCAAATTGTCAGCTTATTGATATTCATGTAAACTGTTAAAAAGTTTTTTTCTGGTAGTTAATAGCATTTTTTTGTACATAAAAACACTCCAATACACTTCCAATAATACTAATTTAATAATCATTTAAAACTACCATCTGAAGAGATCAAGTTAACCCTAACCCTCGGTTAAATTAGAGAACCACCATTTCTCTTACTATGGTGAAAGACTCTCAGCTTTCGGTTAGACTGATCTTTAATAAATAAAAAAACAAGAAGAGGCTGATAAATGGAGGTGGACAGGAAGCTGAATGCAAGGCAGAGGAAGTGTCACATTTGATCCAATTCAGTCTGAGATATCAATGTCTAAGGAGCCGATGATTATATACAACTAGAGTTTAGAGGGATCAAGCTACTGAAGTTTTCATTATATAATGTGCCGAAATGAACGTCATCCTGACATCAAACTTGACAGAACCCTAACACACTCTCATGATAATCTTGTATGATCTGCTTATGCCCTCCCGATGGTTAGGTTTAGGGCTGGAGTTACCTTTTTTTCTTCTTCTAAATATCATACATTTCGGTTTGACAAATTGTATAATTACATACGAAATCACCACAATTACGTTTTATCATAAGATAGGGTTGCGTAACCTGGTTAACATAATAACTAACCAGTATCAGGGGTGTAAATGAAGAGACTGCATGATTCATAGACTGATTCATTACTGATCACCAAACACCTTGCTGTCTGATTGTTCGTACTCACCGGTGAGACCGTGCCACTTATTGACGGCGAAGAGGCGGTTGGCGGTGACGGTGATGACCGCTGGGTTGGTCAGGCCTGACTGTGTGTTGGCGGCCACGTGGGTGACAGGCGAGTTGGACGGGAACTTGAGGACCATGATGACATCCTGCTGCATCTGCTCTGTGAACATCAGTGGGGTCTGCAGAAGGAGATACTGTTGAGTCCATGATCGGCATCATCAGCAGGGAGTGAAGGAGGGTAGAGGAAAAGAGTCATGTTGGGAGAGAGGAAGAGAGAAGAGGAAGAGAAGCAGGAATAAAGGAAATTAGGCAGCGAAAGACAGAACGGTGTAAAAGAGCACAAAAGCTGAGATTGAGGACAGAGGCAAATAGGGTAATGCAACACAATATCATAACTGGATTTTTATTAGGGTTGGGAATTGAGAATCTTTGTCAGAACAGGTTTGGAAAAAAATATTTTCAAGATTCAGTTCAGGAATGTCTGTATTTTTTTGGATGGAACAAAGTAAAATGATTTGCGATAGCAGGGGAGTCTCAAGAGAACCCAGGTTATCCCCGTATATTTTTCTGTTGATATGAAAAATCGGGTACTTTTAGCAATATAGCGGATGAATTATGTATATGATGTATATTACGATGTTAAGATGAACTATATGCCTTTCTCCACTGACGTTCTGAGTTATCAAAAGCATTTCTAAGGATAATGATTGTTAGTAGGCAGCTGTTTGACTGAGGTGGTGAATGGGAACATGGTTTGTGTAACATTAGCAACACATTATTAGCTGTTTGATCACGTAGTCAAGAAAAAGGCTAATTATATTAATTACCATTTTGTGTTCGACGTTGTAAAGAGCGATACTATTGTGCAGCATTTACTTCAGTAAAGTTGACCGAGCGAGTGGATCTCTGAGCTGGTGTGAGTGAGTGGAATTAGCATATTCATGGTTCTGCGTATACTAAATGGAGCAAGGGTGTAGATTTACATTAGAATCGCGCTATAAGCATAAATATATATATTTTTTCCACAGGAAAAAACATTTAAATATGTAATTTTGGTGATCAAAGATGAGTTTTAAGGGATACAATTATTGACTACAGGGGGACTTTAAAGCTGGAAAAAAGATCAGACAGAGAGATCAAAGCAGATACACACTGTCGGTTCACAAAAAAAATCAATGATAGATTTGACATTGTTGGACCTTAGAGAATTCCAAAACTGCTTCTGCTAGGCAAGTTACATTTCCCGGGTAATGAGTACAAGATAAACAGAAAAGGAAAACAGTTTGTAAAGATATAAAGTTGCAAAAGATCAGAGCAGATTTCAAATGAATCTGAACTTTCCTTTAGACTGCCACAATGTATTGCAACCTCCATTAGTAACATTATAATCCGCTTTATCCCGCGTTCCATTCTACAATACAGCAGATGAAGAGAAGCTATAAAAGGTATATGCACATACACAGCTGTTTGATTACTTGGCAGCAAAGTCATTCAACCATCAAGTTGACTTCCTCAGTGAGGCAGGGCTGTGTTTGTAGAAGCAGGAGATAGTGTTCAGACTGGGCAGCTGCAATGTCACTCTTATTGAGCAATCTGATTGGCTACTGCTTTATGATGATATTTATTTACAGCACAGTTAAATCACTTTAAAGGTCTATTTTGAAATAATATTTTAAATATTATAAAAAACTATTGTAGGAAGTATATTTATTTGCTTATAAATAATAAGCTCATATATTTTAGTATGTCTCTCAATCAATGTCACCATTAAATTGTGCCCTATTCCAGTCCAACTGTTGTCGTATGTCTGTGATGTCTAATCCTGACATGTGTGTGTGATTTTTAGTCACAGTATGGAGAACGGGGCTAATTGGTGTGCCTGCAGTAAATTAGACAGACAGCTAGGGCCTTTAACAGTGTTCAGCTTGTGAGTGCCATTAAACAGAGGATCTACCCTCATTAACCTACTGGAGACACGGAAGAGGGAGAGGGAGAAGTGCAGGCAGAGAGTGAACGAGATTAAAGGATTACAGAGAGTACATATACAGGATCACATGAAAATGTAATGTTAATTTAAAAAGAAGTGTCTTGTCATACCATCTTTCTTATTTCAGAATGCTGCCTGATTTCGTCCAAGATTTTTGATTTGATTTTTTTCTCCATTCAATTATTTCATTAGTAATTTTAAAGAACAAAAAAACATAAAAAGCATGTGCAAAAAATACTTCTTTGTTAAGAAATTGGGTAAGATCGCGTACATGGAAGGCACAGAAGCTTATAGAAACAATTACGATTTGAGCACTTCTGACATCAGATAATTTTACTGGGTTCCCACACCTTTTGACCAATGAATTTCCATTGATTGCACTCACAATCATAAACAAACATTTATACCCTTTGTATAAAATCTCCAGTTCAGAGTGATGTTTATTTAGCCTTTCACAGTCAGTTTTAGACTCTGTGCTTGGGATTGAGGGAAGTTGTGTGTTCAAAGGCTGTTCAAATTAAGTGTCAGCGTTATGTAAAGTCAGAAATCCAGTTCTGAGCCTACTATATCTGCATGCGGACATTTAGAGGAGAGTGTGTGAGTTTGTTTCCACACAGGCAGGCAGGGGCTGTCATCGCCACAGAAACACACAGCTAATGGGGGCTTCTAGGCCGTCACCCACAGTCTCTCAGTTTCTAGACTAAAGACCCTATCACCTCAGAGCTCTCCGCTCAGCTATAGGACTTTTCCCACTTCTGGGACCCTTTCTCACGCTGGGGGCTCACTGAAAGAGGGCAGGAGTGAGGAGAGGGGAAGTAAAGCACAAAACAATTAATGGGTCGATTTAAACTTGAGAATCAAACTGTCTATATTTCTTCCAACCCAAACCAAAACATATTATTTTATATTAGATCGACATAAAAACAAAGTGGCTGGAGCTGCTAATGCAGCAGCATATAAAGAATGGGGTTTGTATCAACTGAAGAGATGTTGTAGGGTGATTACAATGGGCACAATCTAGTTTTATGAAATCTAGTTTTGCTTTGGCAGTTTTCCAAAATAACTTGCTGTTTTAAACACTACTTGGTGTTTACAATGACTTTTTTTTTTTTTTTTTACAAACCAGAAAACCTTTCCACCCTTCTATGGTGGAAATGCACATAATGGTTCCAGATTTGACTGGGTCCTCGATATACAAGAATGCTAGTTTCCTGCGTATAGAGCTAATAAGGAGGAAAGAGACTGTAGAGCAAATCTGTTTTGTTATAGGGTTTTAAAAACGAGAGAGAGAGAGAGAGAGAGAGAGAGAGAGAGAGAGAGAGAGAGAGAGAGAGAGAGAGAGAGAGAGAGAGAGAGAGAGAGAGAGAGAGAGAGAGAGAGAGAGAGAGAATGTCTTCATTTGTTCCATGTAGTTTTTATTTTATTTTTATTTTCATATTATTATCATAATCATATAATTATTTTAGACTAGTAAATGTCTGCTGCATAAACTTTTGTAGACAGGTTAATACATTTGTAATGGTCTGCATGTCAAATTAGACAGTGAGAGTGTTTTTGTGTGTGTGTGTTACTCACCACCTGCATGGCAGAGCTGCGTGGCATGTGGGGCTCAATTAGCAGCTGGCAGGGTGTCTGTCCAAAACTTCTGATTTGAGACTCCACAGCCTGAGAAAGACAGAGAGTGAGCATTATGGAGGTTTGGTGGCACTAATGAAGAGATATAGGACTATAAACGTCACCTTGAGACAGTGGCTAACTTGCCCTGGACAATATCAACTAATACAGACCCAAAGTGAGTGTGTGTGTGTGTGTGTGTGTGTGTGTGTGTGTGTGTGTGTGTGTGTGTGTGTGTGTGTGTGTGTGTGAGAGAGAGAGAAAAAAAAGTGAAAAAAGAAAAGTGGTGGAAATAATGATCATAATAATGGGAAAGGGCAATACAGGAGCTGGATATATGTACATTTCTCTTTTTGAGAGTGTGTTAAAGCAGATAAAAGTGTGTATGGAAGAAGAGAGAGAGACTAGAGAGGGGATCTTGACCATGAAAAGAGAATCTTTTAGGGTTGCTTGCTGTGGCTAAAAATATGTTGCAGCATGTTTCAACATCATTTTAACATTACTAAATGGACACAGTGAAGATTATTTAATTATTTTCAGGTATGGACCAATCAATTTATTTACCTATATTACACAAACACGCATATATATATATATATATATAGTAACATTTTAATATATACAAAAATATCAGCAATGACTTTATATCCTATTTAATTAATTCAACTTATTAATTGAAATGAAGTAAACGCACTAACTCTAACACAGATTTTTCTGCCGTTTTAAATCAGAGATGTTTTTAAACAATAATGACACAAGAAATTGTCATGAAACTACAAATAAAGGCAAAACAAGTGCATTAAAATTGCTGTGATATTTGTGAAATTGCTTCATTTTCTATTGATGCCAAAACCATTGTTAATACATTGTGAATATTTGATAGCCTAGCTCTATTACATTAAGTACAAGTATCCCTCAAATGGGATTTCCATGAATCAGAGAAACTGTCCCGATCCCACGCTAGAGAGAGAGAGAGAGAGAGAGAGAGAGAGAGAGAGAGAGAGAGAGAGAGAGAGAGAGAGAGAGAGAGAGAGAGAGAGAGAGAGAGAGAGAGAGAGAGAGAGAGAGATATGCCAGAAATGTCCCAGCTCTCATCTGACTGCTCTGGCTCTAACTGTATTCATGAAAGCATCAGGAAGTCAGGAGGCTTTCCACGTCCCTCTCATTGTATTTCTTCCCTGTTCCACCTCTCTCTTTTTCCACTCTGCTCAGACTGCCCTTCTTTACATCAATCCTTTCCGTCTGTTCCTAACTCTTATTCTGCTTCTCATCGCTCTTTCTTCATTCCCCTCTCCCGCTTTGATCTGGTTCGGCCCACTCTGCTGGTAACAATAGACTTCACCACACAAACTCTTCTTTATATAGTGTAAATCCACTAGTGATCTCATTAGAGGCACTGATGGAACACAGATGACAGGACTACTGTGTCTGGAAATACCATTGTAAAGAAGTAGGGTTCAGAGGAGGCCATGCAAGGGAAGACACCTCGTTTCAATTATATGATTGGTTGATTTCAACTTAAAAGCAATGGAATTTGACACTCTGTGTGGCAACAGTTCTTCCATTCTTGACCAAGTATTTGGTGCTAGGCAAAACCATATTGCGTCACCTATTCACAGTATAAGATCTTTCAGTCTTTTTTTCAGTCAGATCATTGCTCGTCTAAGGCTTTAATCTCATTAATGTTGTTTCATAGTCAGTAGTAAGATTAGATGACATTACAGTACAGTATATTATTCTGTACCTAGTTGTCAATAGTTCAGGCAATGCACATACAGTGGGGTCCAAAAATTGTAATTTAAATTTTATTATACTATTATATTGTTATTTTATTATTAATAAATTACATTATATTATAAAATGAAAATACATGTTAGCCCTGTGATGGACTGGCCATCCAGGCAGGGTGATTTCCTGCTATTGGCCAGAGAAATGGGGATAGGCTACAGCATTGCCACAACCTCAAATAGGAAAATGGTTTGATAAGATAAGATGACAATTCGTCTATTAAACATTTGACCATATCACACCGAAACATTAAAATCTGCGTTGGTGCTGCCGCTGACCCAGAGAAAGCATTTATCATGTGTAGGTATGAAACAGCTTCACAAATAGTCTTTTTAACCACACAGTCTCGTTACATATTCATATTATCACAGAAGCACTGAGATAAAAGTTTATATTTTAGATGAAAACACTGATGTCTACAGAAGCGATCAAAATAGAGTAAATCACCTTTGAATGAACATGACACTTCAAATAACGATTATATCAATTACAATCGTTAAGGCACCAGGTGGCGACAAATGACTGTTAAAAATGTATTTGTCATTGAACCATTCAAGAAATTAGTTCAAAAACACTGATTCATCCAAAAGTATTCATAGTGAGACATTGAATCATTCAATTTTAAATCATTCAAGTTTAAACATTTTAAATAGACTGCAGCGATTAACATTTTTCCAGAACCTCTTGTAAATTACATGTTATTTTGTGTAGTTGTCTGTTCAGAAATGTGGGAGAATCGTGATCTCTTTTTGAAAAAAAAAATACAAAAATGTGATTCTCATTTTATCCAGAATCATACAGCTCTGTTTAAAACATTTCAAAACGCACCTGACTTGTTTTGCATTTTGTGACTTTCTGTCGAATAAAAGACATTTTCCAGTCATATATTTCATAATTGAAGATTTAATAGTGTTAAAATATCGTCTTGTCTTGTTCTTGTGAATCCAATATCGTGTATTATCTCGTCTCGTGAACTAAGTGTATCGTCACACCCCTAGACTTTACTCCACATAAAAAGTAAAGAATTTTCTACATATTTATCCACTCCATTCGATCCCTCAGTAAGTTTCTCAAACATACACCAAGATCTGAAACAGATCGTCTAGCTTCATGTAAAGCTGTGAACTAATGTCATTCAGCAGTGTGGCATAGAAGTTGGCGTCGCAAACCAAATGAAGGCCGAGTGTGTGACACTGGTACAGTTTGTTTAAGCTAATATGCGGATGCATCTAGCCCAGGCACCTGCCCCATCTTCATTAAATCCTCTCTTGACATTTACTACCACAGTAGAATGAGGCAGTTCTCAGGTCAGAGCCTCCAGCCAATGAGGAGAGAATGTTATATGGGTGCTAGCCATGCTAGAGGGGCCAATCTCTTTAGGGGCACTAGTGCGTATCTGATGAGGTCTCTTTATATTCTACACATTTAAATGGTGGAAATACCCCGTATGTATGCATTGTATACACACACACACACACACACACACACACACACACACACACACACACACACACACACACACACACACACACACACACACACACACATGTCATGCTTCATGAGTCACCTGATTTACTCTAACCCTTGACAAGGTAATTTAGCTGTACAACAAGCTGTGGCCAAATTTCTTATTTTGCATAATGAGGTTCCTATGAATACATTAGTTTTTTTTTTTGGGGGGGGGGGGGGGGACTAATCAATAGCTCAGATTAGTATCGCACTTAAGTAAAAGTGAGACTTGATTTGAAGGAAAAGGACTGTGTTTATGTGTGTGTGTGTGTGTGTGTGTGTGTGTGTGTGTGTGTGTGTGTGTGTGTGTGTTTAATTCACGTGCAAAGGGAGCTCTTTGTGCCTGTCATGTTCTTTTTTTGTGTGTGTTGTGGCAGGGCAAAGACAGGAAGTAATCACCGTCTGAGTAAACATAGCCCAGTCTCCTGAATGACCCTAATCTGCCATGAGACATTCCACACGCCCCATGGTCTACAGGCACACACTGGGTTCAACATACATAGAATGGCGCAATTACGCACACAGCTTGCCATCAAAAAACCCAAATTCAGCTGCTCAGACTGACAAATCCCAGTCCTGCCCAAACCAGACCTGATATGCAAGATACAAAACTAAAACTAGAACCCAGCAGTTGGTTTCCCCACGACACAATTTGAGAAGATCCAGAGCCGGTGCCATACTTGCTGTTTCCAGACAAACACACACACACACGCTGTTCTAAGAGCCATGCTTAACTACACCCTGCTTGTTTATTTTTCTAATTTAGCTCTACAAACCGGCTATGACGTGAGGTCAGGGTCCAAAATGAACTTTTTGCCACACCTGCCAATGGTGACTGATTTGACCAAACTTACCAGCCATGAATGTTTTTGTTTTTTTCCCCAAAATTATTTAGATGTTTTATTTTTTCCTTTTTTGCATAATAGTGAGAAACCGCACATTGGCTATGTCTAGACTTCAGGTACAATTGGGCCAAATCAGATTTTTTGTTTTTGTTGCTCATATGTGACTCATATCTATTTGTCGATTACAGTGTGAACAGCACAAACCACATTAAATCTTTTCAATTCTGATTTGTGGTTCTAAATTGGATACAGATTTGACTTTTTGCAATGTGACCTCAGCGTGAGCAGTCATTTTGGGATTCACTGACTTTTACATCACTACAGATCAACATTTGTCGTAAGTTCATTCTGGAATTCACATATTGGTTATTCTTTGGTCATCTCTAAACAAGCAAAAACATGAGGATTGTATCGTAAATAATTTAACATTTTGCCCTCTTTCTCCTC
The DNA here is from genome assembly GCA_030578275.1 of Meda fulgida. NCBI lineage: Eukaryota > Metazoa > Chordata > Actinopteri > Cypriniformes > Leuciscidae > Meda > Meda fulgida. The sequence goes on from CM060616.1 coordinate 15,341,399, forward strand.
ATCCTTGTCCTAATCACACTCCCACAAATTTGCTGGTGTCCACTGCACATGAAACAACTTGCCAACATGAAAATTCACATAATTTCAAATACCGACTGACTTGACTTTCACAGAACACAAAAGTTTTTGACTATTTCAACTTTAATTCATTATATGCTGGAAATTTTGAGTTCATGAGAGATATGCCAATGTCCAATTTGTGAACAAACTGTTCTTTTGAATGATATCTTTTCAATGAATCAGTTGACCCAGTTCAGAGAACAGGTATGAATGATTTGTTCAAGAACCACTGATTAATTTCTCAAGCAACTAATGCAATAATCCGGATGCAGCAGTTATAAGCCCACTGGAGGGGGAAGATTTTCATGGAATAATGATCTAAATTTTAGTTTATCACACAAAGCTGTCATGTAGCCTATAGCTTCAAATGTATAGCATAAACAATGAGAAATATGAACAACTTTTACACCTTTATTTTTTGTTCCATCGAGGTCATACAGGTTTGAAATTGCATGAAAGTGAGGAAATGATGACAACTTTCACTACACTGTGAAATATCCTTATTATATATGTACTGTATGCATGTATTGATTGATTTATTAATTTGACCAGACTTTGGCTTTTTTGGTAAAAAAAAAAAACCCTCTCTTTTACTAATGCTTGGCGTACTAATGCTGCACAAAACAAATTACACATGCTCGTTCGAAGACTGTGTGGCTCACCAGTTCTGTTTGAAATACATTATCTCTCTCTCTCTTCTCTTATGACTTAGATCCTGTTAAGTTTTTTTTTTCAAGCGTGTTTATTACAGTTTGATTGCAGACACGGCCATGTGAATTTATCGATCTCCTAATGGCCTGTGAATGGTGGAGTGGCAGTCAGGCGTAAGGATTCCCATTTAACCTCTGCTTATTAAACAGGAAGTGTGCAGGGTAATGGCCTGAACTGGGGAGATGACTGGAGCAGATAGGCAATGAATCTGCATCAGATAGAGGGATGAAGAAATAGATAAAGGATTAAGAGCATGGAGGGATGGAAAGGAATGAAAGATGGACAGAATGAATGGCTAGATGGAGCAGCATGAACAGATAAAAGAAAGGAAGCATGCAGTGAAGGAAGGAAAGACCATTAAAGGGATAGCAAGAACACCTAGATGGGAATAAGGTGAGTCGAGGCATTAATCAGCCTCAGTCACAGAGCATGAAGGGCAGAAGACTAGAACCCACTCCGATACCGAGGACTGCCCCAGTGCACACATTCACACCCACACAACTGCTTCACTGCAGGAAAAGAATGGCACTGTGTGACCTCTGCAGCAGAGATGCTATATTAAGACGGAGAACGTGTAAGGCTGAGGAGAACTTGGTGTGTGGATATATGCAGATTTGAGATCGAGGTCCAGTTAGCTGCTTAATTCACTGCCTGATGCTTTCAATTGCTGCCCTGGGATAAAGCAACCTGTATCTCTAGAACAATTTTCTCCATGCAAAATCCAAATGGTTGTACATGTATTATTTATTCAATGGTGTCATTTATTGAAAAAGATTTAAAATTGAATTATGGTAGCATTAAAAAGTACTCTGAAGTACTAGTACATTGCAAAAAAACAACAACAGAAAAACACATATGCCTGCTCTTGAGTCGATTAAAAAAAAAAATTTGTAATGTTGTTTTGTATAGGATGCTCAAGTTGCATTATCTAAATGTGAACCTTACTGACTTCACAGCTTTACTCTACAGTTGAAACACATTCCACCTATGACGTCATACTTAATTTGACAAATGAAACTGAGACTGTGAAGGGACGGAAGTCTAGTGCATTAATCTTGAGATCCTTGGTGTCTTTTAGCTGACAAAACAATTAAAATACATACACTGGAAATTTGTACATAGACGTTGCACCACCTGAGCGATCAACACCGAGGCATGCGACAGTACAGTACAGTAGACTCCTTTCGTCTCTTGCGTCCTAATAAATATGCCATCTACTTTGACCAAAGTCTATATATATCAGGGGTTTAATACAAATAATAGTTTAATAAATAGGTTTAATAAAAGTCCTATTAGGCTCACATCCAGGACAATAATGCAAGGAACAACCAAATAACAATGTCCTTGAATAATGGATTACAGACCACCATGCCAGGTTCAGTAACACCAACATCCTGCTCGTCTGGGATGATGTAAAGCAGATATTCTTGAATGGTACATGTTCTTTATGCTAGCACTGGATGCTGTGTGTATTATGTACTGTACATTTCACAGCTAAAGCAAATTAACACTTTTTTGCTCTGGTGCTGTAGATTCAGAAGCAGAGCGGAAAATGTCAAATATTTATAACAGTATTCTGGCAAGAGAATGCAGAGGTTCAAGAGGAGTTATCCATCATGAAAGTCATTCAGTTCCAGTATTTATTTTTATTTTTTAAATGGAACCGAATTAGAATAAGAACGGGTTCTCGGTTCAAACCTACTGTCTAAGTCTCAGATCAGGTAGTGCTGTTCCTGAGGGAAAGGTTGAATCTGGCCCTGTTTGAAGGACATCTGTAGCTGTCAGTGGGGCAGTTAGTGAGCTAGATCTGTCTGAACTGGTCTGTGCTTCTGTGTGGCAGCTCCCAGAGAGAAAGAGATGAATAATAAATGAGCGTGGGAGACAGAGAGGTAAGGAAACACAGAAAGAGAGATTCCTATTGAGTCTGTAGTATGTCTTCAGGTCTCACGGTAACAGCTAAACAAATGTTTTGTAAGTGTCTGTTGAAGCTCAAACCTGTTTACAATAGCTCTGTTCCAAAGCATAGTGCGCTGACTCGCTTCCCACTGACTATAGAGGCAGCTGTCTTCTAAAGATGCTATCACATTAGCGAAATTTTGCGCAAAAAAGGATCAGTTGTCTTTGTCAATGGTGTAGTGATGTATGAAGCACAGCTCTCACACAATCACTATCAAACCAAGCAGCTTTCTTTTAGTCAACGGCAATGCTGCAAATTTGTGTAACCATCTTTAAATTGTTGCGTTGGAAAATCTTTCACCCTCACACGAAATTCACAATCTCATGGATTCCTACAGATGACTGGATTTCGCCTGCAAAATAATAGCTGTACAACGGTAAATGGGACCCCACCGTAAATGTCATGGTACCATATAAGCGCTTTACATAAGAAATAACACTAGAAATTCTATATTTACATTTGATTTTAATTGAGAAAGCATGTTGCATTAGTCAGCATGAAATGAAAATACACTATTTTGTGAAAGCATGTTATAGATCTTATTGTAAGTGAATCATTCAAGTATGTTTAATTTTTTTTCTTGACCTTGTAATGTATAATAAAAGTCTCATAACTTGATCTTCTGTATTTATTTTGTCTAAACCCTGTCCCTCCACAATCGACTGCAAGCTTGTATTCATTTATGAGTGCAATGCCCACACCTCAATAACCAACCAAAAATTGTTACACTCGAATGTACGTAATAATATGTAAGAAAATATCTGTCACCACTTCTTTTCCATCACAACTTTAAATGACATTGTACACTCAAAAATATGTTAATTACACATAATTATTGTTTTCAATTTATAATCAAAATTTCCTCTATCTTGGATTTATTTTTTCATGGAAGTCATTGCAATGTATTCTAAGATTGCTCCTTGGCCAAAGTGAAGTAATCTTAGAATACAATTAAGACTACTTTTTGGAACATTCCTTGAGTCAGGTGATGGTTTAAAAATGCATCAGAACAGGGTCAGAACAGAGCAAATGTGTCAAGTTGGCAATGAAGTAAACGGAGAGAGAGAGAGAGAGAGAGAGAGAGAGAGAGAGAGAGAGAGAGAGAGAGAGAGAGAGAGAGAGAGAGAGAGAGGAGAGAGAGAGAGAGAGAGAGAGAGAGAGACCGTGTGTGAAAGAATATGTGTAAGAGAAAGAAACACACTCACCTCTCTGAGCATTGGGTCAGATATGGAGCTGAGGTTGACCGCTCCTTCATAAGTCAGGTAGTAGAAGACATTGAGAGCTCTGATGGCCTCAGGTCCCTGCTGCTTGTATCCGAATATCAGATCAATCCACTGATGCAGCTGACAGGACACAAACTCACTCTCCAGAGCCTATCCAAAAACACAAGGGATAAAACTAATGTCAATCAAGCTTAGTGAAACAACAAGATTGAGAGAACACCCTGACCAAAAGCACCACATCAAGATGCTGTAGGTAAATAAGCTAAATTGAGGGTAGTTAGAGAATAAGACACAGTGAAATACCACATGGCATGACTGCTTAGTGAATTCACCACAGATTGTGATATATTTGTTATTTTTTAATTTTTTCACATGCCCATAAACACATAGAGGGTTCCTCAGAGAACGTAACCAAGTAGCATGGGTAACGGGATCTGTCAAAATGTGCTTTCAACAGTCACAAATGACATAATACACACAAATTACAAGCATATGCTTCCAGTACAGAACCACTGAAGCAAAGCAGATCGTCTTACATGAGCAGGACGAGATATCTTTTCTCCTTTGTTTAGTCTCATCCTCTGCGTGCCATGGGGCGTCTGAGAGCGTTGTTGTTTTCGCAGCTATTATTGTTCTTCGACTGTCATAACATCGAAACACAAGCTGTTTCCCTCTTCATTAGAGAGAGTCTCCGTTTATGACTGCTCATAAAAAACAGCAATTGTGTTAATTTGCTCAAAGCTGTGTGGGCACAAAGGCCTCTAAACGAGCCCAAATGAGTATGAGAAGAGCCTTGATTGTCATTGCTGCCTTGTGTCACATTAATTTCGAGACAAACATTAGGCCCTGCACTTAAACAGCAATTTATATTATTTAAACGTTTACCGGAAGGGTCTTAGCATCACTCATTTAAATGTGAATTCGCTGACAGCTAATTTCGCTTAATTTGCACTCCAAGCTTTCTTAATTAGAACTTTAAATCAGAAGGGCAATGAGAAATGCTGTAAAATGGGGCATTTTGCAATACGACAACAGGTTTGACAGCAAACTGGTTCAGCTCTTGTGCAGTAATAACTTCATGAGTGATATTACAAGATAGCAAAAAGTTCAGAGATGAAACCTAATTTCTTAAGAAATGAGATATTCTGTTTGTTTTTAGCTTGCACAGTGTGTATGCAATGGAAATTCACACAAAGGTGAGAAATAATAGTTTAGTTTATAATCAGTACTCACTACTGCTCACTCTATATTGAAATTCTATACTTTATACTACATAAATATTGTAAATAATTTTAATGTTACATATTTTTAAATAAAACGAATATAAAATAAAATATAAACAAAACAATTTAGTACATGTAATATTTGATAAAGGGTTTAATATGTTTCTCTTTCATTGTTTTACTACCAATGCACAGGATCTATAACAAGCACTTCCCTAAAACATGCAGATTTATTCCAGTTAATCTATTTGTCTACAATTTTATTAAAAAGAACCTGTTCCTCTGAGTGTTTGGAGGGATTTTTGTAGTTTATTATGTGGATGGATTGACCCCGCATTGTTCCACGACTTGTCTGTTTCCAAACTTAATACAGGGGCTGATGGGCATTTAATGTGGGCCTCCATCTTGTGTCAATCAGCGAGGGGAAACAAAGAGGGGGAAAATGTTATTGGACACCAACTCTCCAGAGGACTACCTTTATGTTAATCAAGGAACTCTAAAATCAGGAATGAGATGGGAACCCCGCTCAGGGAGACATGACCTCATCAGAGATGCAGAGAGCGTTTGGTAGGGTCTCCTGAGGCAGGGGTGTCACTCTGAACCCATGCTCTTTCATCAAAAGAGGAGGGGGAGATGTGTACCTACAACATTAGATTCCTTTTTAAAAATGACTACACCACTCACGTTAACCCAGAGGGCATGTGCGTATATGTACAAATAAATGTAAGTGGTTTGCAGTAAAATGTCAGGTTAAGATGTTTAATATGACAGAGGACTTTTTTTTTTAATAAATGTGACTGTCTCTTACTGGTTTTTAAAATAATCGTTTTAACAGGCATGACAATTCTGTAATTATTTACTCATTCTGCTGTCGTTTCAAAATTGTATACATGTTGTAGAATACACAAATAGAAATATTTTTATGAATTGTCATTCAGAACTTGCTATATAATGACAGTCATAAAACTAAAAAAAAAAGCTTTTGAGATGACATGAAGATTATGAATGGATTTTTTTTTTTACACTGTTCATCATCAGCCATTGACAACTTTTATAATATTTTATGGTCCTTTTGGAGCTTGACAGCTTTAGTCACTATGAACTACACTTGTATGGTTATTAAAAATTTCCACACAGAAAAATATATACGGAAAAATATCAGCACACGGGTCTGGAGTGACACAAGGGAGAGTAAATAATATATATATATATATATTTTTTTTTTTGAGTGAACTATTGCTTTAAATTCATGTATATGTACAAAAGAGGCCCAGGAGTGTGTAAGATGCAGCTCATTAAGACTGCTCATATCTGGAGAGCATTATTGATGTGCCAATTAGTAGATGCAGTATGTCCCATAAAATCCTCTGGGAATCATCAGCATTATGGAAATGTGTGTACGTATGTGTTTGTGTGTGTAGAGGTACTGCCGACTGTGGGGTGAGGTATCACAGCTGCTGGATCAAAAAAAATGGATAACATTTTATTTCAGCACTGCTTTTGTACAAAAGAGAAATGCTACAGTATAAACGCAACAAATAATGAATTTGAGCTTGGCTGAAAACAAAAAGCACTTTGAAAAAATTGTTATGGAATAAATAAAGCAAATATCGTAAATTTAACGCAAACAAATGACACCGGAAACTAGCATATTAAGTAAATTATAATACCACCTCACGTTTGGCAAAAACTGACAAACTGTCAACGACCAAGTCTCAACTCTGGGAGTATCTGAAAGTTATGGAAATGTACGTCAAACTTCAGTTTTATGTGATAACTGACAAGCTCATTGAGACATAAAACAGCATTGAAGACTTTGACATAACAGATCTTTCATTTTTTCTCCCTATTTCTTTTTACAGAGAAACCCTACAGTACACATAGTACTGTTAGACACTAATGATACTTTAAAACATGTCTTTTTACGAGATGGATCTCGCTGAGCTCTTTATGACGTTCATTGACCATTTCCCTGTCTTTAGCAGCCCTTTAAAAGCATTTTAAGGACTTAGAGGTAACCTGTCTGTGGCCATGTTAAAATGTCACATAACAAATCAATCTGGCTGTTTTGCATTAGAATACAGGGCTGCCAAGGGAGAAGGAGTGAGATGGCGAACACACGAGCAGACGGGATTATTTCATTGGTTGCTGGATTGTGCAGTATTGATTAAGAGAGATTATAGTGGCACTAATAATGCATGTGGACTGTGCAATGAGACTATGACACAGTGACAGACAATGCAAATGAAACCTATGAGTCTAATATGGAACAGATTGTCAAACTCAAACTGTGAAATGTTGTTTCAAATCAAATCAATATTTCATGTCTATTTATTTATTTATTTTGAGAAGTAATCGTGTAATAAGGATATCATACATTTAGTTGATCTTTGACGTAAAAGTACGTATATATAAACCTTGCGTACGCACAAAAAAAAGGCAGTGAAATGTGTGTACGCAATTGTCCACGCACATATCGGGATTTATAAAAAATAATCTAGGTGTAAATGTGCGCACCGTACGGACACTCTAGACTCTATACAGTCGTGCTCAGAATTAATGGTACCCCTGGTAAATATGATGAAAAATGGCTGTAAAAAATAATTCTGCATCGTTTATCCTTTTGATATTTCATTCAAAAAATTGGCAAAAATCGAACCTTTCATTGAAGTAAAATAATTGAAAGTGGAGGGGAAATCACATTATGAAATAAATGTTTTTCTCCAAAACAAGTTGGCCACAATTATTGGTACCCCTAGAATTGTTTACGAGTAAAATATCTCTGAAGTATATTCCCATTCATATCTATCTTTTTTTTTGCACACCAGGGTGACTAGGAACATGCAATTGTCCAGCCATGACTTCTTGTTTTACAGGAGTTTAACTATGAGGAAACACAAAGGCCAAATTCCCTTAATCATCCATTACAATGAGTAAAACAAAAGAATATAGTTCTGATGTGCATCAAAAGATTGTTGAGCATCACAAAATAGAAAGTGGCTGTAAGAAAATAGCTAAAGCATTGAAAATCCCCATTTTGACCATCAGGGCAATAATTAAGCACTTCCAATCAACTAAAGATGTTACAAATCTGCCAGGAAGTGGACGTGTGTCTATATTGTCTTAATGCATGGTGAGGATGAAAGTTTGAGTGGCCAAAGACTCTTCAAGAATCACAGATGGAGAATTGCAGAGATTAGTTGAGTCTTGGGTTCAGAAAGCCTATTAAAAAAAATTAAACAACCCCTACATCACCACATGTTGTTTGGGAGGTTTTCAAGAAAAATCCTCCTTGCTCATCCAAAAACAAACCCCAGCAAATTCAGTTGTCAGACATGACTGGACCTTCAAACAGCACAGGGTTCTGTGGTCAGATGAAACTAAAAAATAGCTTTTTGGCAGCAAACATGCAAGAGGGGTTTGGTGCACACAAGGATAAAAAGTACCCCATGTGTACAATTTAATATACCATCTTTAATGTTGTGGTCATATTTTTCTGCTGGAGGTCCTGGACTTCTTGTTCAGATACATGCATGGCATCGTGGATTCTATCAAATACCAACAGATAAAAAATCTAAACCTGACAGCCTCTGCTAGAAATCTTATAATGGGCAGTGGTTGGATCTTCCATCAGGACAACGATCCAAAACAAACATCAAAATCAACACAAAAATGTGTTAAGTAGCACAAAATGAAGCTTCTGCCATGACCGTCCCAGACCTGATGAGTGGAGTGAACTGAAGAGAAGAAGCACCAACATGGATCTGGGAATCTGAAGGATCTGGAGATTCTGTAAGACGGAATAGTCTCTGATCTCTTGTCTGTGTTCTCCAAACTCATCAGGCATTATAGGATAAAACTCAAGCTGTTATCTTGGCAAAAGGAGATTGCAAAAAGTATTTAATAAAAGGGTACCAATAATTGTGGCCAACGTGTTTTGGAGATAAACATTTATTTCATAATGTGATTAAAGAAAGAGCCTATAATTAGAGGTAGCAGAACAAGACCCTTGATCCCAGAATGCATCTGGCTGAGGTGCAGTGGAGAGGGAATTATTTGGATAGCTGTTCAAGAGTGGCAGGGCCTCTCAAATGACTGATTCACCCTGGTTAGAGTGTGAGACGAGCGTGTGTGTGTGTCCACGGCACACAAAGAATGATTAGAATAGATGGCTGTGTTAATTAACTTCTACTCTGAGCTCCTTAAGTCTATAGAGAGTAACTGATCAGGTAATGATGTATTCTTATTCTGTGAGTGAGAGTGTAGGAGAGAGTGTGTGGTAAATATTACACTGGGAGAAATAAGAGTATAATTTAAGTCCTCCTGTTTATTTCAAACAATGGTAAAGCTTTAAAATAAGGTTACATTTGCATTAGTTCATACATTAAAAACTAGCAATGAACAACACTTACTTTATACGTATTTATACTTTATAAATATTTATAAATGTACTATTGTTTATTTATGTTCTTTCATAATACATCAACTGTTGTTAATGTAACCTTGAAATGTTAAAAATGTATTAGCATATGTAGAAATTAACATTATCAATAAACAATGCTTTTGCAGTATCTATTAATTTAGGCTAGTTTATGATATATAGATTAACTATAATATTAACAAACTGAATCTTTAGCCAAACAGTCAATAGAACACTGAGCTCTCCAAACTAATTAGAAATAAATCTATATAAATAATAATGCATAAATAGCTAAATAAAAACATATATATATATATATATATTTATACAGTATATATATATATATACATACAGTATATATGTATATATATGTATATATATATACAGTATATATACATACATATATACATATATACATACATATATACATACATATATACATATATATATATATATAGAGAGAGAGATATATATATACATATATATTATATAAGATCGGAAAGTGCACTTTTTAAGGACTAATTATTCACTGTCTCATGACCATAATCCCAATAATTCAGTTTAAAACTAGATTCCGTTTGGGATCAAACTGCTGCTAAAATATTTAACCATTTGGGCTCCACTTTCACTCATGAAAATGTATTTCCCTTTAAAGTTCAATTACTGTCTTTGATCGGCCATCAATAAGCACATATACATTAAAAAATAGAGACTGTACACTTTAATGACCTTTCCTGTTTCCAGTGGAATGCATTATTAACCCTAGAAAAGCCCAGGCCAATGTCATACATGAGTATATCATTCTCTGCCTATTACGGCTGGGGTACATGTAAGGTGACCCTGACAATCCCCAGAAGTTTAACAGGACAGAGTCATATGAAGCAGCAGTAAATTAAGATGCTCTGCTGTTGGTGTGAATGTTGATATCTAGGGTCAGTGATTTCCATGATGGATGCCCTAAACTTGTCGTCCTTGTCGGGCTGGTTTGAAATGCAGACGGGGTGAGAGTGATTGTGTGTGTATGTGTGAGAGAGAGGCCAATGAGTTGCACCCATGCTGAAAATTAATTTCTCCATTTATTCACAGGGCATGCTTGAATGAATGACTGTGAAGGAGAAATCCAAGGCTAAGGTGCATTTCTTCCTATCACACAACAAACAAACGTGCTAGCATGCACATCAACAGGCTGGTCATTCAAACAGGAGAAGAGAGGAACTTCTTGTAAAGTGGGTGAGTGTGTCAGCTGCAGTGGATCACAGTATTTCACAGGCTCCGCTCTACTCCCTACATTACATCACACAAGAGGAGGAATCATCATGACAACACAAGCAGATACTGTGCAGACACATGCACTCTATTCCACAATCAGAAGCTGAAATGGTAAAGGAAACAAACAGTGCGAAGCGGAGGGCAGATTCTAAAAAATATCTGTCTTCATGTCATCTATGCAAAACCAATTAGTAAGAAAGTAGTAATTTAGCTCACACCTTGATTTAAACTGTACACAGTAAAAGGTTTACACTTTATTTAAACACTAAAATGAGTTTGTCTAGTGTTATAAGTGTGATCAAGTGGATTTGGAGTATCTGTCAGTGTTACTTTAGTAGTATTTATATTATATTATCATTTTTATAAATATTTTGAATTAGCTTTTATTTGTATATTTTACGGTTTCACTTTAATTCATTTCATTCTAATATTCATTAAAAAAAAAACTTTTTATGTCATGTCCTTTTGTTATATTCTTTCTCATTTATGTTAGTTTTTTCTTTTTAATATGGATTTAAATTATTTTTATATTGGTAATTCAGTTTTATTTCCTGTTAGTAATTTTAGTAGTTTTAGTACTATATATATATATATATATATATATATATATATATATATATATATATATATATATATATATATATATATATATATATATATATATATATATATATAGACACAAACACACACACACACACACACACACACAAAACACACACACAAAACACACACACACACACACACACACACACACACACACACACACACACACACACACACACACACAGGTCACTATCCATTATTGATTAGGATATCCATGAAAGTTTTTGTGCCAAATTTACTAATGTTTGAAAATAGTAAAAATACAGAATACTCATTGAAAAAACAAAACAAAAAAACATTGTTTTTCAACATAAATAAATAAATAAATAAAATTATACATTTTAAATATTGTCAAAATATAATACACAGATGAAACTGCCGCACCGCATCATGTGAAGGCCAATCCAAGCTTGGTTGTTTACAATTGTGGTTGGTAGTTGGTAGGCAAAATAACCCAAATTTGGTTAGTGACATCATTTTCCCAGCCTGTTAGTACTGACAGTTAAGGTACAGTAGCCACATCAGCACTAGCGATGACAGCGTGAGCTGAGATGCATTAAAACATGGCTATAGATGTGTTTGAACAGAAAAGAATGCGTGAGGAGATGAGAAGAGAATGCAAACACTGATGACCTCTGACACAGCAGACGTCTGTGGTCTTCATATGGAGACATGCAGCCTGCAGACGGGCTGTGGGAAACACCGGAGTTTCGTGATGAAGTTCGCTATAAGACATGACACAGACTCATCCTCTCAGTTAAGATAATGTCTGCTGCTACACGTGTTCGGCTCTTGTGATGAAACTTAAATCAAAGGCAGTAATAAACCTCAAGCTCAACTCAAAGATGGTCATGTGACCTCACCATTACAATATTATGTTGACCTTCAGTTCCCACACAAGGCAACAACACGTAATGGACAAAATCCCAGCACACTTTAGTAAGTGCAAAAAGCTGTCATCATATTAATCTGACAAACTTCAGAACACTGCGTTCACGGGTGTATGTCGGTCTTGTGCATGTTTTTGCTCAACCTAAAATGACACTTGTCTCTCAGCAAAGTGTGAGCTTGATTTAATGCCGAATCAGTTATCGGTCCCAGCTGGCATGAATGAAAAAACTAAATGCTTGCTTACTTGAAAATTAAAGAATTTTCACTCAGAAATTGCTAGTAAATTTCACAAATAATTACAAAGAAACAGCAAGTAACACTATGAATTCAACTTCAAAAATATTTTTTTTATAGTGTAGACTTCAACGTAGTCTAACACTAAAAAAGCTTGTGCTGTAAAACACTTGACTGTTCATTTCACAAATGTTCTAACAGAATACTACACATATTACCATCCAAATAGTTAGCAAACACAAATACTTGACTATGTGACACAGTACTTCTGTTCCAAAACCTATTGAGCTAACACTGGCAGCATCCTAACTGTAAGAGAAAGTCATACGTGATATGGACATTCTGAAAGTAACTCTACATGTTACACAACTAACATTTTCATATCAAGTAAGATGACATAAATATTAAGTTGCATCATGTCCTGGTTTTGGTGCATATCAAATTCTTTTCATCACTCAGCCAATTTCCTTCAATCAGCAAATACACTGACATTTGTGAAAGCAAACATGCATGCATCTACAAGCTCTGTGATTCTTTACAACAGTCCCCTGTCACTGTGCCACTCTTCAGATCATAAGGGCATTCCTATCTGATGCGTGCACGTGCTCTCTGAGGATGTTCAATTGTCATCTGCATTAGTGTGCACAGTATAATATGACTTGAGTCTGGTGGCGTGGAGCTCAGGAAAAAAAAAACTAGGTAGGTTTATTTAAGCTTCTAGCAGACGTTACCGTAATTCTTCTGGATTTAGTCAGTCGCAGATGTTTAATGCATATTCCACACTGGTTTGTGATAAAACATGAATATGAATGACATGCTTCTTAAATGCATCTATGTTAATCGATTCTGTAATTTGCCAACTAACAAAAGTCATTTGGCAACTAAATGTTTTTAACGGTCTCAAGTCATTTTTAGTCTAAAGCCTTGGAGTGGTTACCAGCTGTGATATGAGTGTAGTCAAAGGGTATAAAACATGTAGTTTACACAATTTGTACTGCAATAAGACCAGTATGGCAATTTTGCAGTAAATGACCATGCCTGTAAATTGGCTGATGCAGTACTAAACAGTTAAATCCAAAATAACACAAATATTAACACCTTTCTCACTCTACTGCCACTTACAGTACATCAACCTCAATGTCAACACATGATAAGCAAGTACTGGTATGTTAGTTAGCATCACTAACCACAGTTGTCCTCTAGGCTGAAAACAACTCCCTTATAATTCTTGAGGATCTTTTTGAGGTTTATGGAGAGCAACCTGGCCCAAGGTCAATGCACAGTTAAGTCACCTGCCACTGCTGCGGTTATATCTGGGTGAATATGTGATGAAGGATTAGTCATGTATTGTGGAATGTTCTTTAGCATGACAGTGGCCAGAGCTGACTTGTTATCTGGCGGGTGGGATCAAGTTCTTAACCTCTCCCTCGACCCTGTGGTAAAAACAACAATCGCTGCTGATGTGAGTGTCCCGTGACATCAGAAAGGGATGGAAAGCTATGAGAAGAGAGGGAAAGGTTTTTATTTCAGCAGGGGTCTGTTTAAAATACCCATTTAATCCAACACACATCCTTAAACTTATGTATTTACAATGCTCATGAATCCTTCCCAGTGTGAACACCGTTTAGCATAACAGGACCCAGGGAAAAGACAGCTTGGAGAGAGTAGGGGAAACGCATCATTTGGGAAACTTGCTTAAAAAGAAACATTATTTTTGATTATATTTCTGTTTGGTGCTTCAAAAATTACACATTACAGCTTCAAAGGTGCACTCAGTGTTTTGAGTTTATGTTATGCTGATCAATATGGTACTGTAGTAATATTGGATCCATTTACTGACATCACGTGACATGGATTCAGAATCACCAAAAGTAGAAAATAGTTTTCAGATGGTGATGTAATTTTAAAAGCTACAGTATTGGCAACCAGCCATAATGAATTAATTCTGTGAGCAAAGGTGTCCAACAACATGGGGTTATGTTAAAGTGAGTAGTATTCAATTTGTCATATGATGTTAACGTGGTGACTTGCTCCAAAACTGGAAATGACTACTCAGCAGTGGCATAAAAAAAGCTACTGAATCTACAGCATTAAATATACAGTATGACCACTGTAGAACAATTCTAGAATAAAATTAATATTTTGACCTGAAGCTTTTTAGCGAATCAAAACAACATACCACCACCAGTGTAGTCTGATTCCAGAACAAATTACCCTTATGACCAATGCATGAGCCAATGACAACAAATAAGCCAAGTGAATGAAGGAATGAATGAAAGATTCACATTTTTTGCTGTTTATTTGGTATTTTTATTTATTTAATATATAGTAAGGGCTAGTTACTGGATTGCAATTATGGCACCTCTAAAAATTTGTGAAAAGTAATTAAAAATCTTTTAAAATGAATGAATTATATTTATTTATACTATTTATATCTGGTCCATTCTGATATCATAATTTGGCAACAGACAGCTGAGGACAATAAATGCAATACAAAATATATTTGCTTCTGAATCAATAATGGAACCAATAAGAAAGCAGAATTGTTAAGAAACTGAATCTTTCTGGGGTAATTTTAGGTTGAAGAATATTAAGACTAGATCAGTTATCTGAAAAGTTATTCGGGGGAAGTGTTAACAACTTAAATGCATGGTTGCAAGATAAAATAAATCAGATTTATTGATTTAATTAAATCTTTTAAGTTGCAAACATTATTTTGTTGAGTTCTGTCGACGTAATGATGTTCATCATTGTATTAACTTAATATTGTGTGTAATGTAAACTCAAATTTCAGCTTTTATAGTAACTTAATAAAATTGAGAACTTGAAATTGGGCTGTGGAATTCTAGTTCCCGGAATGCTTTGCATAGGACTAGATATGGAAAATAAATGTTGAAATTAAGCGTTATTTTACTTTTTTTTGTGAAAGGAAAGACCTGTTAGTGTTTAATGCTGTTATGTTTGACATTTAAATCAGTTTCTACTATATTGAAGTTTTGTGCTTACCATTGTGCTGAAGAGTAGATACATGAATGTAAACTACACTGACCATAAGCAATGACTGCACTAATGCCAGTGACAAATAAACTTGTTCATTAAACTTACATGCAAAATAAGTTATGTTTAGCATGTTCTATACTAGCTGTGGATTTTAACCGAATGAAATTATTAAGAAATTATTAAGTTCCTCTAATGTAGTTTGTTGGTTGAAATTAATTTCATTAAAAGTTGTCATAACTCAAAAAAAAATTGACGGAAACAATCGTGTTCTTTTTTGTTTGTTTGTTTGAGCCAACAGATTATTTTGCATAATGTTGAGGAAATTATTTTGCTGTTTTGAGGATACATGGGTGCTCACAAACAGTATGTACCAATGGTGAGTGCAGTTATTTCTGCAAGCATGCATTTAGCGTGACTGGTGCAGATTGCAGTTTAATTAGCTGTTAATCATCTATACAACATAAATGACCAAGTGTGTGCACCATGCTGTTTTCTGGCCATTAGTGACAGATGAGCTAAAGAGTGTAGCAGGCCATTAGCTCTCTGCTGCATGTGTCTGTCTCTGACTGAGTCTGCGCCCTCATTACAAATGTAGCCCATTGTAGCAGAGTAGAACAGCTGCCATCCCCTAATGCCAGCTATAAGTCATCAGCGGTGCTCATGCCCACTTTACACACACATGCATGCACGCACAAGAGATAGAGAGAAGATCATGTTAATGACAGGTTTCTGGGATGTAAATAACTGCTGACAGAGAGCGGTAAGAGATCAGAGCATTTTTTTTGGATTATGAAAAGATCAACTGAAAAATCTAATTACTGGAAAAGAGGAAAAAACCTGTGACTTTACTTGCAGAAGAGTGTTTGCTGAGCTTCACTAACAAGATTCAACACAACATTTATAGACACCCCAGCAAAGCGTAGAGCACATGGAACCTTATGATTCACACTTTTTTTTCTTGCACAAACAAACAGTCAATAACAAGGACTGATTAAAAGAGAAAGATCAAATTGTCTTCGCAAGTATCTCAAGCAAAAACATATCTGACATATGTAGACTGATACAAAGGTACCTAGGTCAGAATTTATTCTCATGAGCACAAAACTCCTTAAAACTGCACTATCAACAATACTTTTATTACTTCTGTATTTTTGTATAATATTATCACATTGCGGACAATGATTTAATGGTTAACATATTATAAAATGAGGATACAATTAAGTATCAAGTGTGTCCACACTTTTGCCACTTTGAAGGGAGAGTTAACCTATCATCTTTTAATCACCTTTTATTTAGCTTCAGAATAGAAATGAAGATAGTTTTAATATTTGCTCATTATTTTTGTCCATCCATTGAAAGTAGAAAACGACACAATTTAAAGTTATTCATATGAGTCAAACAGTTTAATGTAAGTTGCTTGACATGCAAGAAAAAACAGTGTTTTTGTGCGTCAAGTAAGTACCTTAGAACTTCTGTGTATACTATATTTGATGTGCTTTATCTATGTGTGTTGATCAATATTGATTTATGAATAAAACCCTAAATTAAATCTGTTCAACACAGATTTGAAGTTATGTCAAATCTGTCAAATTAAGTTAAGTTACGTCACTTCAGCACACTTTGATTATACTGCTTGATTCATGTGGATTACCTTTACAATGTCTATTTGTACTTTGGTTTTGGCAGTGTGAGGTTATATATTAATAAAATATAATATGATTTTTTAAATGTTTTGAAAGAAGTTTAATATGTTCATAAGCAATTAGAGTTCATAACACTCAACAATTTCTTGTAAAATTTTGTTTATTCTTGTGATAGCAAAGCTGAAGGATCTCATGTCATATAGAGATATTACAGGCTACAATCTGCCCCTGCATTTAGTTTAGATTGTGTCAGAAGATTTGATGCACTGTGCAGAAGCACTGTCATGCACTTAGTTGGCAAGCAGTCTGTGATATAAGGCCAATTACTACAGTACGGGTGTTGCTCACAACAGTACAATTATTTTCCTATAGCACATTCACACATCAAATAGCATCTGATAGTGATCAAACAGCTAAAGTCTGTGCAACCCTACACACTGAGTGTGAATGTCTGTGTGCAAAGAACAGTTACATTGGATGAGGGGGTTTGTGTGTACTTGTTTAACTTACATTGTGAGGACCAAATGTCCCCACAAAAATAGTAAAACCTGAGATCGGTCCCCATGAGGGAAATTAATAAACATACTAAATTATGCTTATTTGAAATGTAAAAATGCAAAAAGGTTTCTGTGAACCAGGTTTAGGGGTAGGGTTAGTGTAAAGCGATTGAATATACAGTTTGTACAGTATAAAAATCATTGTGTCTATAGTCCTCATAAAGATACCGGAACCTAACGTGTGTGTGTGTGTGTGTGTGACAGAAAGAACTGAATGAAAGCGTCAGACTAATATCAGTGTTGTAATTATCACCATAAAACAGGTCACAGGACTTTCACTGGATGGACAAAAAAGATAAGACAATTTTGAAAATATCTTAATTTGTGTTAAGATTGGGTTTAGATCAACACGAAAGTGAATAAATGATCTCAGAATTGTAATTTTTCGGTAAACTAACCCTTTAGGTGTATCTGTTTGGAAAGTGAAAAAAATGTTGATTCAACACAAACATTTTAGAACACTAATAATGAAATTTTCTTGTCAAGTTCATGTAATGTAATATGTTATAATGGTCAATGTACAGCACTGTTGGTTAACAGGGATGGTATTTCCGTTACATGCCTGCTCATTTACTTCAATCGATTCCTGCTGTTCAGATCAATAGTAAATCTTCACACTGGACAAAGTCAATCAATCCGTGTTGTGTCTCTCTGTGTTGCTCTATACATTGAGCTTAAGTGAGTGTTTGTAAAGTGAGCCTTTGTAATGATCGGAGATCAGTTTTATAAATCCTGATACAGGGAAGTAAGGAAATGGAAGCTGATTACAGATGCATCAGCTTTATCACCTATCATTTGCATATTGTAAGGCATACATATTGCATATTGTATTACAGAAATTGATAATAGATAGTACTAAGGAGTTGGTATGACACTGATCTAAGAGCAGTTGTGAGGTAAGAATAGTCAGAACAGTTGAACGTAGGGTGGGGGATCAGTGGTAGCACAGTAGCTGCCCATTAGATAATCCAGATGAGATTTCATTTTTTTTTACTAACTTTTCTTTTTATATTTTGTCAAATATAATGCATTCTATAATAATATTGAGAATATTGGCATTCAATGGTCTTCTTCACAGTCACACCCATATTTAAATGTAGCAGTCACTCCTAAAACTTTTCACTGTGTACATGGCCTACTTTGCTAACATAGTTGAAAGCAAAATCAACACAATATCAAGACAGTAAAATAAACCAGAGCAGGGGAATCTGCAGATACTGCTGAGGATGACAGCTTATCCTGAAGATATAAGAGCTTTGACAATAAAAGATCTCATGTCACCATTAATCTGCACTTATTACAGGTTACAAGTTGCCCATGCAGTTAGTTTAGATTGTGTCAGAACACTTGACATACTGCACAGTAGCAATGATATAAAGCAAATTAATGCAGCACCAGTGCTGCTCAAAACAGTGCAATCAGTACGCCTTTGACTACTAATGTCCTTTAGCACATACACACATCAAAGAGCAACCAGCAGTGATCACACAACTAAACTCTGTGCAACCCTACACAAGGACTTATTGAAAGTGTGTGAACTTCTATGTGCATGTCAGAACAGTGACATTAGATGAGGGGGTTTTGGTTGTGTGTGCGAGAGAGAGAGAGACACACACACAGAAAGAGATGATTAATGGGAGAGTCAGATTGATATCAGAGTTGTAATTATCAGCATAAAACAGGTCACAGCTTTAGCGCGCACACACACACACACACACACACACACACACACACACACACACACACACACACACACACACACACACACACACACACACACACACACACACACACACACACACACAGGTCATAGCAACTTGCAATCATCACTTTAACCGCAATTTAATAAGGGAGATAAAGAAAGATGGAGACACAAAGAGTGAACGTACGAGTCGGTTGATGCGTACGAAATCCTCAGGACTCTTGGCCCAAGGCGGCAGCTCCACATCTGACACCACCGTCCCATCATCCATCACTCCCAGATTGTAATTATTGGAGTTGACAAACATCTCTGGGAGGTAATAGAACTCAGGGATCAATTCCTGTGAGAGAGACAGAAAAAAAAGAGTATTTTTAACTACACATTTCACATTATTAAATTATGAAATAATTAGATTAGGGCTGGCAATCGATTTAAATTTTTTATCTTAATTATACTCCAAAGTTTTGGTAGCTGATGCATTCAATTTAGCTAATTTTTAAAAAAAGAACAACAAAATAAAATGTATAAAAATATATTTAAAGTTGCTTATATATATATATATATATATATATACACACACACACACATATACACTGATTGAACACTTCAAAAATGTATTCATTAAATCTAATTTAATTTAATGATTAATTCCAAACAAGAGAGTAAACAGGAAAAAAATGTTGTTTACTGCCTAATACAGATGTATCCAATTTCAAGTATTTCAAAACATACTAGATAGCTATACAATATAACATCTCATTAAATGGGAATCAGGACTGGAGGAATCAGTTATTCCTTCTTTGAATCTTTAGCCTTTAATCTGTTCCATGCTACCACTATGAATGAACGATCCGGATGGAACTACTCCAGTTTTATATTTTAAAATCTTCACAGAAAGGGCGACTGCACGTCATCCTAATAAAGAACATCAAAACAGCAGTGCAGAGGTACACTGCAGTCAAAGCATGGTAAATATCACTAAACCTCTCTCTTCCTTTATGACACGCTTTAGGGTCACATTGTTTTAAAAAGTGGTGAGGAAAGTTAGTGACATCATAAAATCACAAGGTTAAAGCTTTTGAATATTATTCAGGTTATACAGAAATAATTAAAAATGATAATTTACTGTGTAACTACAGTGTTTTCTGATCAGGATTTCGTAATTCACTGGACAAATCCACGAGCAAAAAATGAGCAAAAACTTGACAAATAAATAAATATGACATGCTGGTCTAGTGGTAAAGCTTTTTTTTTTCTTAAATGGGTCATTACATAAGGCAGTAAATAATTTATTCTGTAACTTTAAAATAGGGGGGGGGGGGATATGAATATGCCTATAATTTCTATAAAAGGGTATGGGCATATATAAAATAGGTATAAAACTATTTACATAAAAGTTCATTTAAGTGACTTTCCAAAATGGGCTCTGGTCAAGCTCATGCACTTACACTATTATATTATTATTATTTACACAATGACAAACATAATTCATAATAAGACAGAAATAGAGTTAAAGTTATGGTTAAAAATGTCAGCCATGAAAAATGGTTAACTTGTACTTGGTATCACCCTGAATTTCTATTTCATTCCACTCTTCTATTCATTTATCTCTCACCATCTTATTATACCTTTTACATTCATATACACACTCACATATACACACTCGAGCTAGAAGTGTTAAGTTAGTACTAGGAGGATAAACAAGCTCTTGCTCTGCAGAAACACGAGTCCCCTGGGAGAACCATAACTGACACACAATCACACACTCTGTATCACAGACTGGTATTCTGAACCTACTGAATCTACTGTTCTCTATGATGGGCCCATGCAAAGGTTAGAGCATAATCACATGGTTAATGTTTCAATGTAGAAGAATAACATTTTAAGCCTCAATTTAAACATTCTTATAAAAACAAAATAAAATATAGCTGCAAGCAGCCATTATCGGGGCCAAGCGCAAAGACAACAAACCAACATGACAAAGCCAACATGTCTGGGAGTGTCAGACCAACTGCAACAATGAGCAATTAAAGACATTTTTAGATGATTTTAGGCAAAATGGGTGAAAAAAACCATACAGTCACTAATAATATGATTAATGATTTGTAACTTTTGACCAATAGGTGGCGCAGTTACGAAATTGATGTGGTGTGGTCAGAGTGAGGTGACAATGAAACATAAGTTTGGTGTCAATGCATTGCAGAAATAAAACCTGAATACTCATTTTGGCATCATGCCTCAACTTTGCTGCTGGAGTACCCAAAAACGTTTCATCTATCGACACAAAATCCATAATATTTTGTCGCCACTGTCTGGAGATGATATGATTCGGACAAACGGTCTAGGAGAAGTTAGAAAAAGTAGGTTTTAAAAGAAAATAAAGATGACGGACAGGTTTGGCTGCCTATGGAAAAATTGGTATCTATGTTTTTGGCATAACCCAAGGAATATAATAAGACTAATGTCATTACTAAAGGCAAAACATTTTTTGGGAAATTTCGTTATAACCTTTTTATCACAAGGTGATACTTTTTGAGTACCTTCAAGGCATGGTACCAATAACTCGTACAGAGTTTTGTTACGATATGCTAATGCTTTCATAAAGTATAGTATTTTATATTACAATACTGTATTGAAGTCAAAGGCAATTTCATATTTTGGTCTATTGTAGTGCCAACAAGAGGCACAGTCTCACTATTGTTTTTATGTGTCCTCAGAGTGAGCCCATACATGTTTGTGTCAAATTTAGTGAAAATATCTCATTTCATTTTGGAGCTTTAGACATTTATATGTATAAACACACAAAAAAATTACCCACACATGACTGTTTACATTTTCTTGCCACTTACTATTAATATTTTGACATTAGGGTATTAGCATACGGTCAACGACCTATGTTTCCGTACTTCCAACAGTGGTTTTTGTCTCGATCGGTCAAACGGTTTCGAAGATATTGGCAAATGTTTTTTAAGCACTAAATCACAACGCTACACAAACCGAAAGGCGAAACCTAGCACGTTTGGTATCGTTGAACTCAGCAAGTATTCAGAAATCTAAGGAGATGACTCCCGTGAAAATAAGTCAACCACACCTAGAGTTTGAAGCATTTTAAATTTAAATTTGACCACTAGGTGGCACTGGATTGAAACTTCTCAGGCTCCTTCAGGGATCAGACTGATGACCCATAATGAGTTTCGTAACGATAAGTTCATGCGTTCATAAAATACAGCATTATAGTACAAAATTCTAAACGGCCGACGCCTAAAATGGTCGATATGGAAAAATTGGATATCAGTCGACTTAGCATGATGCCCTGAATCTAATGAGACAATTTAATGATTTTTTTTACAAACTGTTCAGAAGTTTTAAGCAAAAATAGCCATTTTTCGTATCTCCGGACCAGTAGGTGGCGCTGCGCCGAAACACAACATGTAGCCTTAGGTCATGCTTGTGATGAGATGTACCAAGTTTGGTCTAAATACGATAAAGCGCTGTGAAGATACAGCCTTACGTCTGTTTTCACAAGCGCTACGTGAATTAGTTTGCGCGGTATTCGAGAACAGTTTGACAAATCGACAAGAATTCCATAACTTTATGTCTGCAAGGTGTGAAGATGATCTGGTTCAATTTTCGTATCGGAGAAACGTCCTAAGACGAGTTCGAAAAAGTAGGTTTTTCATGACGGAAATAATTTTTCTAGCCTTAATGGTTCAAAAGTTATTAGCATCAACATGAGTGAAACTTTGGACAGTTGGTGGGGCTAGAGGGATTGGGTTAGAGACTCCAAATTTGCTATGGTGACAGTTCAGACGATCCTCTATCTGTGTGCCAAATTTCATAACTTTCCCGCAAACGCGTTCTATGGGGTGCCATATACTCTCAGAACGGAATAATAATAATAATAATAACGCCAACGATTACAATGGGTGCCTCCGCACCTTCGGTGATTGGCCCCTAACTATAGATATTTAATATAACAATAGTTTTAACATAAAACTAATACAGATAAAGACCCTCAATTTGAATGCTATGTATGTACGACACAGCTCCTCAGTGCATTTCTAGTGGCCAATTAGGTGAGCAAACAAATGGTGGAAGTTCAAAACTACCCTCCTGCCTTGCTTCTTTTTGGTCCTCTCTTTAAAACCGAAGTCTTTAAAACAAAAAGGTCACAATTTTACAATGGCACCAGGCGCCCTAAGGTTCATGTATGGAGTCTGGCGTAAATTTGGCGTCTTCACTGGCGGTACAAAGACCCAAAGCCACTTAACCAGTGGTGGGGGGGAGAGAGAGACCGAGATCGGGGGTACGGGAGGTGCTATTATGTGCAATGGCCCTTGAGCAGAACTGGTCAGAGGGCAAAACCTGTGATCCAAAATCCTGTCTTGCTTTGGGTCAATAGAGAATGGTGCCCCTGGGCCCCCTCTTACGTCCTCTCTGATTCCCCTGAGGGGAAACTTTCAGTGTCTGCATTGCTTTCAGCCTAGTGCACGGGGGTCAAGGGATGGAGGTTAAAGGTCAGGCCAGAGTTTGCCTGGCTAGAGACAGACAGGATCATGGCTTTACGCCATTATAGCTCTCTTTAGCCTGGACACAAAAACTGCTAAAGGCTTTTCACCCCTTAGTAGAATGAGGGGGTGTTACTAAATGTGGGGGACTGCTGTGCTTTTGGTTTTGTTTTTTAAGAAAAAGGGATAACAGCATGGCAAATTGATACATTATTACATTTGAAGGCCCGTTGCTTCTCATTTGCACCTATCAGACCTTTTTTGCATGGTTAAGTAAAGTAAAGCATGTTTGAAATGTTCCACATCTTCAAAGTAAAATAAACTTGTGGTGATTTCGAGGATTTTAGTCCTTTGCTCAGTTTTAATGTGTGCCAATCCTGTTAAGCTGATCCACAGTGACAAACTTACGCAGAAACCAAACTGGGTTTTGAGTAAGCTTTCAATATCAAGTGTGACCATGTAATGTGAGCCACATGTCTTTTTATCAAATGAGTGCAATCAGCCCCCGAAAAAAGGCCAGCAAGCAACGAGCGAGCTAACAAAATGGCTGTCTGTTGTAATGAATATTTCAAGAGGTCTGGACATTTGCTGAAGTCAATGCAGAGCACTTTGAGGGCCTCTGAGGGGCTACAGTGCGTAGTTGGGATTGCTGTCTGACTTTGGTTTGGGGCCGAACGACAAAAGGTTCAGCTGAGGGTTAGAGTGTTATGAAGGGATTCGCAAGGGAGAGTGTAAGGGAGGAAAGGGGGGGAAGTTCGAATTCAAGATTAGTTTAAAGCTTTGATCAAGGACCCTTGACGCTTTCATGGTAGCATGACAAGGATTGCTTTTGACCGTACATGTGCTAGGGCCAGTTTTTATGGAGAGGTGATGGGGGCAGCCGGGCAGAGAGCTGCAGTGTCTCCATGACGACTGCCCTCACACCAAGTCCCAGCAAGCTCCGGTTACCAAGAGGAAGTCAACTCACTAGAGAAACGTCTAATCATGTAATAGTCTCCACATTTGTGAAAAACAAATATCAGTGGAAGACGAAAACCAAGTTCAGGCCAGGGACCGGCTGATCCCCGGCTGAGAAGAAATAAGCACAGCTTTGTGCGTGTGTATAAATATGAATGAGTTAACAATAAAATTACACTTAAAGTAAAATATGAAGAATTTCTATGGTAATATGAAAATTCATCCATACTGTATGCATGGACGTACCTTCACGTCAGATGTGTCTCTCTGGCAGTTTCTCCAGGCTCTGGACACTGAGGAGAAAGTGCGATCTGCATGGTCAAATTTCCCACCTTGGAAATTCAGGAAGAATGTTGTGAAAGGCTCCTGAGAAAAAGAGAGAAGAAAAAATTCTTACTTTCCACACACATTAATGCAAAAAAAGAGTATTAAAAACTCATGTTAGGACCTTAAACAACTACAGGGCAAATTCCACTGAACAAAGATCATGTATTTAATAACTATGAGTCTACTTTGATCAATATTTAGCCTCCAATTTGAAAATTTTTCAATGTGCAACCCAGTCAGTGTCTCCTATTTAGCATAGATTCCTGCTGTTCATAACAAAGCCCTATACAATATGATCCTAATTTGTGTGCACTTAATGACATCCTCCTCTCCAAAAAAAGGACCTGAATGCTAAAGAAACCTGTTATTAACCCTGGGCAGACAGTAAAGCCTTTACAAGTGCATTATTTGTTCTTTTCTAATCATGCTTAATCTTGTTTGTGCAGAATCAATAGGTGGTTCTTTTGAAACAATACCTCCCCGATGAGAAGGACGCAATTAGAGTGAATAGCACCCCGGTAGGCTACACCATGAAAGAAAAATATCCTAATTACGCAGAAGCTTTTGGGTGCTTGACTGAAATCAACGCCCTCCTTTTCTCTGTCAAGAGCCTCAATATCACGAGGTTGCTGATTTGTGCTATGGTACATGAATTAGGGTGTTTGGTGAAGTGGATTTGGGATAAGCCTTATAATAATGAGATGGGATCAATACAATGGGCCAACAGGGAATGGCAATGAAAGTGAAAAACTGTAACAATTACAGAGATGGCCAGAAATTGGTTAGTGACCTCTAGCCCTGTCTCTTTGTGTGCAGACTTTATAAGGAATATGTGAATAGACTATACATTAAAAATAAATGTGAAAAATAAAACACAGACATAATTTAAGTGAAGAGTAACTGACACTCTACAAAGGCTTTGAGAGTTGTAGAAGATTATGGGACTTCATTACTGTAAAACTAATATAGAACTGCTTTTATTGTACTAAACTATGCTTGCTCAAAATATTGCTATAAACCATGAAGTATTTTTACGCCAGAGTGTCATGTCTTTGTTCTTTGTAGATATTAGAACACAAAGGATTAAGGGAAGATGAGCGATGTGTTCTGAGTTTGTTAGTATGCAGATAAGGCCTACATTTCAATATAACAATAAATCAACCTGACTGAGCACACACACATGCCCAATTATAAACAACAGTTAGTTGCAATGTGTTTCACAACCGATCACATGATGAATGTTTAGCATTTTACTGCAGCATGAAGAGCACCGAGTCGCTGTCTGTTTTAAAACCCTTTAAAAGTGGCAAATCATTCGGACGATTATGATCATGTCCCATTTATTCGTCCTAAACAAACAGATTATGAAAAAAATAAACATTAAAGGAAGTCAAATAATGCACTGACAGGCTTTTCTCTCTGATGCTATAAAAAAAGATTTAAAAACTGGTACCGGAGCATTTTGTTTTGTGGAGTTTGGTGTTAGTTGGAAAAACTGTTTTGCTTGATATCTCCATGTGACAGTGTGACTGTGACTGTCTGTTTGTTTGTGTGTGTGACTGTGTGTGTGTGTGTGTGTGTGTGTGTGTGTGTTATCAGGTGTGCTCGTTTTCTATCCCGGTGGGGACTTCAACCTGAATGCAAACTGACTCGTGGGGACCCGTTTCACCTAAATTGAGGTCCCCATAAGCAAACAAGCTTATAAATCAATGGAATATGATATAAATCATGTGCTTTTTTTTTGAAAATGTAAAAATGCAGAAATGTTTCTGTGATGGGTAGGGTTAGTGTAAGGGGATAGAATATACAGTTTGTACAGTATAAAATACATTAAGTCTATGGAACGTCCCCACAAAGATAGCGAACCAGACTGTGTGTGTATGTGTGTGTGTGTGTGTGTGTGTGTGTGTGTGTGTGTGTGTGTGTGTGTGCAACTTACAGTCCTGAGTAGCCACATCTGAGTAAAGCTGGAGGTGGAATAGTGTGTGCCGTAGTGGAATTTGGGCACCTGATCGTCCTCCCATGTTTCAAAACGTTCTGAGAAGAATGCAGCTCTCTTTGGGTTGAGTGCACCAATGGGCTGTAATGAGAAAAGACAACATTCAAGAAACAAAGCAATATACTGTGAAGTTGTATGTAAGAACAAGGACCACAGGCATTCAATATGAAAGTTCATGTTGGGGAGGGGTAAATAATAATTTAATAATGACAATAAATAATTACCTAAATTAATTTACTGCAGCTGTTACGTTTTATCAATAATAGATTAATAAATAATAGGTTATTTTAAAGATCAATATCTGTGTGAAGCTGTAATTACCAATTACCTATATACCTGCTCAATATTTTTGTGTACATAGGGATACAAAGAAAATTCCGGATTCTTTGAGAAAAAGAAAGAAATATCTGCATAATTTTATTCATCCTTGCTAAATCATTTTTTTTAGAAAAGTAAGTGTACATTTGTGAATTCTTAATGGTGTTAACCCTTAATAATAAAAGGTATTTTCAGAGTAAGGCAAGGGAGTTCATAAGGAAGTTCATTTGTGGTATTCCTATATGACTAATACAAATATAATCCTGTCCTGCATTGGGTTGTATCAAAAGTATTGATTAGCTATTTTAATGTATTATTGATCTGAAGAAACCCAGCATATGGAAGCAGGCCATTATTTAAATGCTCATTTATATGTATTGTTATTACCCTGCTGAGTCTTTATTACTCTGGAAAATGACTGCAGCTCTCTGTCCGTCTCTCATTCCTTAGTTTGATCAATAGTAACGGAATGATGAAGCTCCTTGAAATGAGAGTGGGCAGGACAGATTGACCATCTCAATCTCTTTCTCTTATCATAGCTCTATAATGAGGGCCCTCAGCTGTTTTTCTATTGATCACAATGGTGCTAGGACAATATGGGTGTGAAACCTGCAATTGTATCTTTTAATGCTCCACTGTGCATATGTGTCCGTGTGTGCTGGCATTTATGTGAGATTTACCACTGTGCAACAAGGCCAAGGTCTGTGGGTCTCATTTAAAAAAAAAAAAAGGTTAATTATATTCCACTAATTCTAATATAATCGTGATTAAACTATGTCTTGGATTTAATTGGGATTTAAAAAGGAGCACGGTTAAATCAACATTTGATTGTAAATCATTAAAGCTTGTAATAATTGCCACTGAAATGTAATAGACTCATGCTGCATGGAGTCAAATGCAATCCGTGTCTGTGTGTGTGTGTGTTAAAGTGGAATGCAGCCCTGGGCTGACAATGACACACGGTCTGCTCTCTTGTGGCAACTACGGTGAGAACACATACTGAATTAAACATTGCGCGATTTAACTGATTGATTGCGGTAATAACAGGACCCTCATTAAAGAAAGAAAAGGGTGAGCGGGATAAAAAACATCTCTGTCATAGCTCAGAGTGTGCGTGAGTGAGAGTGTGTTTCTATGTGAATGTGTAAATTTGTGTGCATGTATATGAGTGTGTGTTCGTGCGAGCCCCTCGTGTTGTTTACGGCAGTAAATTACCGTCGGAGGCTCTCCAGTATAATAGGGTCTCATGACAGTGTCGTTCATCAGGGTTATCCCCATACCCCAGCGCAGTGTGATGGAGTGAACGCACACCACCGACCCTAATACGCTCTGGCAGCACTGCTGAATATTTCTCTAGTGACGGCTCAAATAAATGAGCTGCCCCAATGTTTTTAATTAGACTGCAAATCTGAACAGACTGCCAGTAGCTATCAGTATGCGGACTTCACCGTGCTGATCAAAATTCAGGCTTTCGAGGTTAATTCATGAATTGCGACTGATAGCTTTGTTTATTTGCACACGATTTATTCAAATCAGGTAATGGCACAAACAAATTAGACAAAATAGCCCCAAAAATTTGCATCCACTGTGATGTAAACACCTATATCGGCTCTTTAAATGCCAGAAGTGTGCTTCACTACCTGGGTATATCCATGGTTATAACATTTCTCAATCATTTGTAACAAATTATTACTGCAATGAGGAAAATTTATACAAACCATTCTTTTAAACTTCCACAGGTTGTAACAGTGCTGGGTAAATTGGGACAGGCAAACATCACAGGTATTTCCAAATAAATCCCAAATATATCATAGAAAGAAGGATAGTGACTTAACTTAAGCACTGAATATATATATATATATATATATATATATATATATATATATATATATATATATATATATATATATATATATATATATATATAAAATCACTGAAAGTGTTTTTTGCACTGAAACACCCTTTAAAAGTGCCATAATATGCTATAATATTGGATTAACCAATCCACTATGCTAAATGGCTAAATAAGCTGTTTTTTATCTACTTTCTCAATGAAATAAAGGTGTATAAATGAACAAATGACACTTTGGCACCAGAATTAGGAAGTTTCAATATGTGGAGGAAAGCCTGAAGCATGTATTAGAGAAGGTGTGAATGTGTATCTAGAGCTCAGTTGAAAGGGTGTAAATGCTGTGATACAAATCAATATGCCGTTAAATACATCACTGTGAGGGTGCAGAAACAGGTCAATATATTCAGGTGTTATTTATGTTCATGTATATATAAAATTATGCCTTAGCCAGGATACCCTTTCTTTTTGTTTCATATTATTTAAGTTTTCTGCTATAACAATATCACCATTAAAGTCGGCATTAAATGGAAATGCACCCTATTTTCTAAATGCATCTGAATGTTCTCATTGTGAGCGATTCAGCCATGCAGGTTTCTTATTAATTTGAATCAAACTGTCATAACTTCTCCAATCATTTAGTCCACTTAAATCAAGTTCCTTTCTCACAATTAACTGCAAATTCAAATTCAGATCTGCCTCCATCCAATCGACAACTGATGAACAGAGCCAATTCTCCACCCAACCTTTTTTTCTTCACGATAGTACGTTTCACTTGGGTGTACATAAGGTTGGGTAAAAAAACGCAGCTACTTGAACAAGGGAGTGATATTTTTGTTGCAATTTACTATCTATTCCATTAGGTGAGCAGTTCACTCAGTTGTGTCTTTCTGGCTTCAGTGATAACTCCAGCCGTACCAGATGTCATGAAAAGGTTAGAGTTTATGATAAGAAAGCCAGCAGGGTCACAACGATGAGACAAAAGGAACATAAATTCATGAAGCACATTCCTCTGCCCACAGGAAAGACAGTGTGTGTCACACAGCGTCTATGGCAATTTCACCCTGCTATGTAAAAGGTCCCACATGACCTGTTTCCATCAAAGCAGAGCTGGGATGTGGCATACGCAGACGACAAGAGAGAGCGGGAGGGGTTAAGGACAAAAAGAGGAAAGACGCACAGCTTATACAAGGTTCAGATGGCCTTCACAGGCGAGGCTGTGATGTCATGGTCCACTGGCCATACACTGATATTGCCTGTGTCAACAGCATGAATAAAGCAGTTGTAATAAAGATTGTTGAGATTTGCTGTTGTTCGCTACAGAGGGAGGGTGGCAGATGAGGGGGCTGCTCTTGCTCGGCCTCCGTTTCTCCCTAAGGCTTGAAAGCTTGACTGAACATAAAGGCAAGGCTGTCAAAACTCGAGAGAGAGTTTGAGGGAGGGAGGGAAAGAGAGAGAAACAAAGGCGAGGGTGATGTAGCATGGTTTATAGGTTTGTTGTCTTTTAACCTAGTGGGAAGAAGCCATTGGAAATAAACAGCACAGGGGAAGAACAAATTAATAAATAAATAAAAAGATATGCTCCAAGCTGTGTGCTAGCTACAAATGTGTGTGTGTCTCGGTGTATATTTATTTGTCCATGTGTTGGGTGAAAGATAACTGTCTGCCACTCCAACTCATAAGTATTCATTTTTTTTGTTTGTTTTATGTTAAGTGTGGTTTTACCACATGCATGCACATTTACTTATGTTTCCATAGACACTGACACGTAAAATATTGACGCATGAACAATGCTGGGTAGTAACTGATTACATGTAATCTAGATTACAAAATCAGATTCCAAAAATTATTTTTTTAAATGTTTCTTTCTAAAAGGCCTGCAGCTTATACACATACGTTCAGAAGATCTTCCAGGTTTGTGGAATTGCACACACAGAGACCAGCCACTAGTCATGTGCCTTTCGCTGAAAACTGAGATACACACAGCATTTGATCACTAAATTTACAGAAATCATTTCACTTTTAAGAAGTGTTTTCTCAACATTGCATATCTTATCAACTGTCTTTGGAATTCTTTTGTCTTTCAAACACATTAAAATGTAAAAAAAAAAAAAAATATATATATATATATATATATATATATATATATCATTTTTTTTGTACATTTTAATGTGTTTGAAAGACAAAAGACTTCCAAAGACAGTATATATATACAGCTGAGAAGGACCTGTGTATATATATATATATATATATATATATATATATATATATATATATACAGGTCCTTCTCAAAAAATTAGCATATTGTGATAAAGTTCATTATTTTCCATAATGTAATGATAAAAATTAAACTTTCATATATTTTAGATTCATTGCACACCAACTGAAATATTTCAGGTCTTTTATTGTTTTAATACTGATGATTTTGGCATACAGCTCATGAAAACCCAAAATACCTGTCTACAAAAATTAGCATATTTCATCCGACCAATAAAATAAGTGTTTTTAATACAAAAAAAAAGTCAACCTTCAAATAATTATGTTCAGTCATGCACTCAATACTTGGTCGGGAATCCTTTTGCAGAAATGACTGCTTCAATGTGGCGTGGCATGGAGGCAATCAGCCTGTGGCACTGCTGAGGTGTTATGGAGGCCCAGGATGCTTCGATAGCGGCATTAAGCTCATCCAGAGTGGTGGGTCTTGCGTCTCTCAACTTTCTCTTCACAATATCCCACAGATTCTCTGTGGGGTTCAGGTAAGGAGAGTTGGCAGGATAATTGAGCACAGTAATACCATAGTCAGTAAACCATTTACCAGTGGTTTTGGCACTGTGAGCAGGTGCCAGGTCGTGCTGAAAAATGAAATCTTCATCTCCATAAAGCTTTTCAGCAGATGGAAGCATGAAGTGCTCCAAAATCTCCTGATAGCTAGCTGCATTGACCCTGCCCTTGAAAAAACACAGTGGACCAACACCAGCAGCTGACATGGCACCCCAGACCATCACTGACTGTGGGTACTTGACACTGGACTTCAGGCATTTTGGCATTTCCTTCTCCCCAGTCTTCCTCCAGACTCTGGCACCTTGATTTCCGAATGACATGCAACCACTGAGCAACAGTCCAGTACTGCTTCTCTGTAGCCCATTTCCTGCACACGCCTGTGCACGGTGGCTCTGGATGTTTCTACTCCAGACTCAGTCCACTGCTTCCGCAGGTCCCCCAAGGTCTGGAATCGGTCCTTCTCCACAATCTTCCTCAGGGTCCGGTCACCTCTTCTCGTTGTGCAGCGTTTTTTGCCACACTTTTTCCTTCCCACAGACTTCCCACTGAGGTGCCTTGATACAGCACTCTGGGAACAGCCTATTTGTTCAGAAATGTCTTTCTGTGTCTTACCCTGTGCTTGAGGGTGTCAATGATGGCCTTCTGGACAGCAGTCAGGTCGGCAGTCTTACCCATGATTGCGGTTTTGAGTAATGAAACGGGCTGGAAGTTTTTAAAAGCCTCAGGAATCTTTTGCAGGTGTTTAGAGTTAATTAGTTGATTCAGATGATTAGGTTAATAGCTCGGTTAGAGTACCTTTTCATGATATGCTAATTTTTTGAGACCGCAATTTTGGGTTTTCGTATGCCAAAATCATCTGTATTAAA
Organism: Meda fulgida; assembly: GCA_030578275.1. NCBI lineage: Eukaryota > Metazoa > Chordata > Actinopteri > Cypriniformes > Leuciscidae > Meda > Meda fulgida. Next base: position 15,374,497 of record CM060616.1, read on the forward strand.
ACAATAAAACACCTGAAATATTTCAGTTGGTGTGCAATGACTCTAAAATATATGAAAGTTTAATTTTTATCATTACATTATGGAAAATAATGAACTTTATCACAATATGCAAATTTTTGGAGAAAGACCTGTACACACACACACACACACACACACACACACACACACACACACACACACACACACACACACACACACACACACACACACACACACACACACACACACACAGAGTAAAGAGTCATTTCTTATTACTTCCTACGATAAGCAAGCATACTACAACACATAAAGTGCTGGGGATATTTAAGTTCTCATCCTGTTTTATTTAATAAACACATGGCTCAAACTTACAAAACATTGATGAGTCAAACAAGTTCTGTCGGTTTACAAAAGGAATATGCTACAACTTCTGTAAAAATGTTTTTTTTACAATGTTTTTTTAAAAATGTTTTTATATTAAAACTTTAAATGTTTGCTTCCTGTTTTACAGTTCTGTTAAAATAAGTGCTTCCTATGCACAAAGTGCAATCTCTTACTGTAACGTAAATTTACATCATGTAACACCGGGAAACTGCTTTGCGCGGCCTTTTGCGTTTATTTTTGTTGGCAAATGAGACTGATTTGCGGGCTTCATCATGGGGTTTGCAGCTTTTCAATGATGTTCACGTCACATAATTACTTCACTTCATAGTGTTCCCATGGCAACAGGGAATGGCTGCTCTTGTGTGAAGTGTAAACAACATTTTTCAACTTTCTGCTAAGATATTTGTGACTTTTTTGCAACGAAAATGCGGGGATTATGAAATCATGCAAGCCCCGCATATTTTGCGCGGAAATCGGCAATTTATGCGGCAAAAGTGCGGTGTATTTGAAAAAATGCGGCCCTGCGTAAATATGCGGACTTTGGCTGATTATGCATTGAATTATGCGATCGCATTATTGCGTTTTTCTGGAGGGACTGATAAAATTAAGTTGTAAAAAATGTAAACTGATTTTTTTTTAAAAAGTGCCTTTCATTAAATTTATGAACCCCCTGCAGTTCCACCACAAACCTCAGTCGGAGAAATCCTGAAGTAATGAAATATTTAATGCACTTTAATGCATGTTGTGCGTGCAAAAAAAAAAAAAAAAAAAAAAAAAAAAAAAAAATATATATATATATATATATATATATATATATATATATATATATCATTTTTTTTGGACATTTTAATGTGTTTGAAAGACAAAAGACTTCCAAAGACAGTATATATATACAGCTGAGAAGGACCTGTGTATATATATATATATATATATATATATATATATATATATATATATATATATATATATATATACAGGTCCTTCTCAAAAAATTAGCATATTGTGATAAAGTTCATTATTTTCCATAATGTAATGATAAAAATTAAACTTTCATATATTTTAGATTCATTGCACACCAACTGAAATATTTCAGGTCTTTTATTGTTTTAATACTGATGATTTTGGCATACAGCTCATGAAAACCCAAAATACCTGTCTACAAAAATTAGCATATTTCATCCGACCAATAAAAGAAGTGTTTTTAATACAAAAAAAAAGTCAACCTTCAAATAATTATGTTCAGTCATGCACTCAATACTTGGTCGGGAATCCTTTTGCAGAAATGACTGCTTCAATGTGGCGTGGCATGGAGGCAATCAGCCTGTGGCACTGCTGAGGTGTTATGGAGGCCCAGGATGCTTCGATAGCGGCATTAAGCTCATCCAGAGTGGTGGGTCTTGCGTCTCTCAACTTTCTCTTCACAATATCCCACAGATTCTCTGTGGGGTTCAGGTAAGGAGAGTTGGCAGGATAATTGAGCACAGTAATACCATAGTCAGTAAACCATTTACCAGTGGTTTTGGCACTGTGAGCAGGTGCCAGGTCGTGCTGAAAAATGAAATCTTCATCTCCATAAAGCTTTTCAGCAGATGGAAGCATGAAGTGCTCCAAAATCTCCTGATAGCTAGCTGCATTGACCCTGCCCTTGAAAAAACACAGTGGACCAACACCAGCAGCTGACATGGCACCCCAGACCATCACTGACTGTGGGTACTTGACACTGGACTTCAGGCATTTTGGCATTTCCTTCTTCCCAGTCTTCCTCCAGACTCTGGCACCTTGATTTCCGAATGACATGCAACCACTGAGCAACAGTCCAGTACTGCTTCTCTTATAAAAAGTGATAAAAAGTGCCTTTCATTAAATTTATGAACCCCCTGCAGTTCCACCACAAACCTCAGTCGGAGAAATCCTGAAGTAATGAAATATTTAATGCACTTTAATGCATGTTGTTGATAGAATGTAATATATTTTCTTTCTCTTTGCATTTTTTTATCAATATGGTAAAAAATTATCCTATTCAAATCTATATGATAAACGAGGTAGGTCAAAAGTAATCTAACAGTAATCAAAAAGTAGTCCGATTAAATTACCTTAAATGTGTAATGTAATGATGTAACTAACTAATAGCATTTCTGTAATCGTTTAACCATTATTTATCATGAATTATTAGTTTTTTTTAACACTAATGGCATTTTCTCAGTATAGTATAAAACCATAACATGCAACATAAATTCACAAATCACTCAATCACTATCACACTATTTGTATTCTGTAATTGTGGAATAGACCCAAATTCAAGCCTGTATTCATCTTAATCTCCATTCTCAGCAGCGACCGTAAATGTCAAATCCTGCACTCCTTGTAAATGAAAAAATTGCTGCCTCAAGAAGCTTTACGATATGTTTTACGGCAGTGATATCAAACGCTCACTGGCTGTCATCGGCTTTGTCACAGATTGTGACATGTTTTGGTTGATGTGCATTTTAATGAGAAATGCGAGCCTTCACAGAGTGGATCGGGATAAGATTTTCAGCGATTAATAACTTAAATTCTGCTCTGTACCTCATACAAAACTATTGTATACCACCAGAGAGGACTGCGCATGTAACACATCGTCATTTGGGCTACTTTTGTTACCGCTTTTGACATTTTTGCAATAAATAAATTATAGTGATTACGCTTGTTTGTCTGTTATGCGACCCTTTATAACTGTACATATTTTTAAGATATGGTTATGGGTAGGTTTAGAGAAATAGGAGTGGGTGTTAAAAATCCCAATTAGTCACTCTACTGGGAGACACGCACACTTCCTGGAACTTCCTTCACCTGAGGATAATTACCTTACTAATCAACCTCACTACTGTGTCACTCTTTGTGCTGGCTGTTTGTTCCTCAGCTTGCTGCATGTGTTTGCTGCATGTGTTTGCTGCGTCTATGATTTTGTAAGTTTATTCAAACTTCCTGTATTGATATTAATTTGATAACTGTTGTTTCTTTATGGTTATGTTAATGTGTACTTATTATTATAATTTGTATTAGTAAAGTTAACTTTGTTTGATTGTAGACACCAGCAATATGCAGCAATTGTAAAGTCAAGAAAGGAAATGGGAGAATCAAGAAAGCAAACAAATGGCAATAAATTAATTGAGTAGTAACTCCTGGACTCATTCCTGTGTTCTAATCGACACACCATTCTGGTAGCACTCATCCTTAACCAGTCAAACACCAAATATTATACATGGTCCTTCGAGCCGGAGAGGCTGCTGGAATGGAGTCAGAAGATAAGTTGGGAAACTGAAGTGTTCAACTAGGCATGTGAGGCCTCCGGTGTGGCATCAGGATTATGAAATGGTACATCCCCACTCTTCTGCTACAAATGTTCGAGGTCAATCACAAGGAGGAGTGAATACAGAAGCCCTGCTACCATCTGAAAACACTGACGTGAAGTCTCTGACCGAGGAGGTCAAACAGATGAAAAGCATGTTGATGAATTTGGGAGAAATGATGAAGAATATGCAGGACCAAGGTGAATGTTCTTCCTTTAATTCCGATTCACAAAGCTTGCGTGCTGCATCTCCTGAGAGACGGGCAGGAGAGAGAGATCCATCAGTGGACTTTAGGACATCTTTGGTGCAGGAGCTAGGAGAATGTCTGCGTCAACATCAGGGAGAGAGACAAAGCCTGCCTCCTCCCTCACCACCAAGGTTGAGTAGACCAAGCACTCTTTCATCTCCACCGGCCTCTATGCTTCCCACACCCTCTGCCCGATCTAGTAGAGAACCAATGGTCATGCATGCAGGCCTAAACGTTCATGCACGTCCTGAGCCATCAGTTCCCTGTCAGAGGAACTCAACTTTACAACACCCAATGAATGCGAATCCGATTCCACATTACCTGAATCGGCCACGAGGTGTCAATCAAGATTTATCTCAACTCTACGATTTTGGTCATCCAGGACTTTATCCCAGTGACCCTCAGTTAGCAAGGAGTGATGCCCACCAATATAGTCAAATGCCAGGAAATGCTTTCTACTTTCCAGGCCCTTTATGCCCTCCATGGATGCCGCCGCCTTATGTTCAAAACGGTGGAGTATTTAGGCCTCCGTATTTCCCTTATCCTTTTCCTGATCTGCCATATGCCTTACCTATCCATCCAGAGTATGTGGCTCCATTAGCTAACGCACGACAATCTCCTCAGGCTCCCCACAGGCCTGTACCAGCTCCACCGATTAGAGTGACAGCTTCTGCTACCAATCCCCTAGTCATGCCTGCTTGTAGTTCTCGCCATTTGCCTCTGGGCCCAGCACTAGTCGATCCTGGTAGTCACCTAGAAGAGTATGCAGCCAGTCACCCAAGAAATGTTCAGTGCCATTCTGTTGCTGATATGATCCCCACAGTCTCGGCGTCCCAGTCTCATGAAGTACCTGTAGATTGGGTGCATTCTCCCCGTAGGGTTCATTCTACGACAGCTGCTCACTCCTGTCTTCCAGCCCAGTCAGCAGTTCCTGTGCCCTACATACCAGTGCCCCCTGTTCAGCTCGGAAGGTCAGCATATGAGAGGCCTTCATTTCCGTTTTTTAGAAGAGAAGACCCTCATGAGTTTGCAATGCTAAATATGGCTTTGGAGAACTTATTGCCACTTGAGGAAAATGAGCAGTATAAATATCATATTCTTCTTGATCACTTGAAATTGGATTCAGCCCGTCATCTTGCCCTTGCTTATGCTCATCATCCACAGCCTTACACTACTTCCTTAAAAGCTCTTCGGAAGAGGTACGGCCAACCCCACCATCTGGTGTTAAGAGAAATTACTTCTGTCCCGAGCCTTCCAAATGTTCGCTCTGGAGATTCTCTAGGATTCAGTCAGTTTGCCGTACGTATTAGAGCTTTGGTAGGCATGCTTCAGTCCTGGGGCCAGGACGAAGGTGCAAGGGAGCTGGCCTGTGCGTCCCATGTCCATCAGTTGCTTAGTAAGCTCCCCACTGACCAGGTTGCCAGTTTTGCCAGACAAACCCGACTATTAAGACCAGATGTGCCATATAATCTGATAGACACTGCCAATTGGCTAGAGGAGGAAGCAGAATGTCAAAGTTTGGCTGTTCAAGTGAGTGAGTCATCACGGAGGGTTACAGGGCCACTGGCCAGAGATCATTCCACCGCCACTTTCTTTCAGGGTGTAAGTCGGGAGGAGAGTGCTAGAGATTACATCCTGAATCAAAGCACTAACCCTCGTGTGAAATTCTCCAGTGAATCTGCATTCCCATCCTGTGCTTTCTGTGACAGTCAAGCTCACCATCTTAGTCGGTGTCCTGGATTTCAAGAATTTGATGCGGCAGCCAAGGAAAAGTGGATTACGGATAATGGCCGCTGCTGGAAGTGTGGACATTCCCATCGTTCATCTAATTGCAACTTAAAGAAAGGCTGCCCCCAATGCAAAGTTCGGCATTTAGGAATCCTGCATGAAGTGAATACTCGTAAAAGTGAGCAACAAATTCTTTATCTGAGTAGGCCCAGTGGATTCAATTCTGTACTTCTTAAAGTGGTAAGAGTTGTCTTGACTCATAACGGGAAATCTCTGGAGACCTATGCCATTCTGGACGACGGTTCAGAAAGAACCATGCTTCTGTCATCTGCTGCGGAGAGTTTAGGCCTCTATGGGGCGGCGGAGACCTTAATCTTGTGCACAATTAGACAAAGCACAGAGAAAATTGTGGGTGTCATTTTCAATTTCATCAGCTTCCCAACAGCAGAAGAAATATGAAATCAAAGATGCTTTCACTGCTAAGCAACTAGATCTACCTGAGCAGACTTACCCTATCACCACTCTGCAGAGACGTTATCAGCACCTCCAAGGCTTGCCGTTGCAGGAGTTCCATAAGATCAGACCATTGCTGTTGGTGGGTGCAGACCATTCTCATCTCTTGTGCTCTACGGAATGTGTGAGATTTGGCCCCCCTGGAAGTCCAGCTGCCCTGCACACTTGCTTAGGATGGACGTTGCATGGTCCGACCTCTCTGGTGCAGGAATCCAGCTCTGATACCCGGTGTCTTCTTACTTCGCTTGACAAAGACCAGTTACAGAGGGATGTGGAACGTTTGTGGCAGATCGACATATTTCCATATTCTAAGAATCCTAAAGCTGTTATCAGGTCCAAGCAGGATCAGCAAGCCTTTGAGTGCCTAGAGCAACAAACAGAGCGCCATGAGATTAATGGAATACAGAGATATGCCACTCCTTTGCTCAGAGTCAAAAATGCCCCCTTATTGCATGCGTCTCCTGAAGCAGCCCTGCCAACTTTACGTTGCATTGAGCGACAGTTATCCAGGAACCCAGAGCGTGCAGTCATCTATGAGCAGGAGATCCAAAAACTCATTGAGGCTGGGTATGTCAAGAAACTGAATTCATGGGAAGTAGGAGAAGGTCATGAGTCCTGGTATATACCCCATCATTTAGTGGAGCACAATGGCAAACACCGTTTGGTGTTTAATTGTTCTTACCAGTACCAGGGTGAAAACCTTAATGCTTACCTGTTGCCAGGTCCAACGTTAGGCCCTTCCTTGCTTGGAGTCCTCATCCGTTTCCGAGAGCATCAGGTTGCCATCAGTGGGGATATTAAAGGAATGTTCCATCAAATCCGCTTGCTACCCACTGATAGGCCACTGTTACGATTTCTTTGGCGTAGCATGAAGAGAGACATCCCCCCTAAAGTTCATGAATGGCAGGTCTTGCCTTTTGGCACTACGTGCAGTCCATGTTTTGCAATATACGCGCTCCAAAGGCATGCTTAGAGTCTTGCTGCAGAACATTCTGATCTTCAGACTTCAGTCCTGAGTGCCTTTTACGTGGACAACTGCTTACAAAGTCTACCTTCTACTCTTGAAGCTAAGGCCATGGTCAACAAACTGCGCTCCACTTTGATTGAGGGTGGTTTCGAAGTTCGTCAATGGGCCAGTAACCATGCCTCTGTAATCAATCATTTACCTGTTGACGCACGGTCTGTCCATTCTGAGCTATGGTTGAGTCATGACTGCTCTGACCTTTGTGAGGGGACGCTTGGACTTACCTGGCATTGTTTGCATGACACCTTGAGCTTCAAACACCGTCCAGTGGAGTACACAGTCCTCACCATGCGGATCCTATATCGTATTCTTGCCCGGCAGTATGACCCTCTCGGGTTTATCATTCCATTCACCACTCGTGCAAAAGTCATGCTCCAACAACTGTGGATGAAGCCAGCTAGGGAATGGGATGATCCAGACATCCCAGAGGGCATCAGATTGGCTTGGACCACATGGGAGGAGGAGTTACCGGGAATAGTTAACATCCAAGTTCCCCGGTGGTATAACTCAATAGGAACCGATGAGATTGCTGGCACTCGAGAGCTTCACCTGTTTTGTGACGCCTCTGAACAGGCATATGGGTCAGTTGCCTATCTTCGTGTCACAGATAGATATGGAAATGTGTCTGTTTCCTTTGTTATGGCCCGTTCTAGGGTAGCCCCAAAGAAGACCATATCCATTCCACGTCTTGAATTGTGTGCGGCTTTAGCTGGCTTACTTTCTGCAAAGAGAACTTACCCTGTCCATTAATTATGTCATGCTTTGGTCCGATTCCACCACCGTTCTGACCTGGATTTGCTCTGACAACTGTAGATATAACGTCTTTGTGGCAAACCGCATCACAGAAATTCTTGAGCACACTGAGCCTGAACAGTGGAGGTATGTGGATACTGCCAATAATGCTGCTGATGACATCACAAGGGGCAAGAAGTTGATAGAACTCATCAATACCAGTCGCTGGTTCTCAGGGCCATCTTTCCTGTACTTACCCACAGATCAGTGGCCAAAGTCTCCAGTTTTTCCTTCCAATGAAGCCGTGCCAGAACTAAGAAAATCCCTGTTCTGTGGATACGTCCAGCAGTCTGACAGTTTATTGAAATCTGACTATTCCCAGTTTAGCACCTGGACAGCTTTACTTGATGCTACTGCTGAGAGTATACAACTGGACTCCACCAAGCCCCAACATGTTCAAGCAGAGCTCCATCTACTCTGTCAAGCTCAAAAAGAGGATTTTCCTGAAGAATATAGGCTACTTCAAAGTGGCCGAGATGTCCCTCCTCAAAGTCGCCTGGCTGAATTAGCCCCAGAATATGACCCGGCTACAGGATTGATTAGAGTGGGCGGTCGACTTCGTCAGAGTGAGGATCTTGAGCCTGATATTATCCATCCAATTGTTTTGGATCCTAAGAATCATATTACCTCACTGATCATCTTGGGAATTGATTCTTTTTTGCGTCACCCCGGGCCACAAAGTTTGCCCATCTTCGGCGGAAATACTGGGTTTTACGTGGCCGTCAAGCTGTGAAGAAGGTTCAGCATACATGTGTAGATTGTAAGAAATGGAAAGGCTCTCCCTCTGTTCCTCGCATGGCGGACTTGCCTGCCTCTAAACTCCGTCTCCATAAACCCCCCTTCTGGTCAACTGGTATGCACTGTTTTGGCCCTTTCACCATCAAGATAGGCCGAAGGCATGAGAAGAGATGGGGCATTCTTTTTAAATGTCAGACCACCCGATGTGTCCATCTTGAGCTCCTGTCTAGTCTTGACACTGACCGTTTCCTCCTAGCCCTTCGGCGATTCGTAGCCCGAAAAGGACGTCCTCATGAACTTATATCCGACCAGGGCACAAATTTCCGAGGTGGCGAAAGGGAGCTCAGAGAAGCCTATGCTTTACTTGCCCCTACACTTCAAGAGAAACTGGCACCGCAGCAGATCAAGATCTCATTCAATCCGCCACATGCTCCTCACTTTGGAGGAACATGGGAACGTGAGGTGAGGTCTATTAAAAATGCCCTGCGTGTTACTTTGGGAACTCAAGTTGTGACCGAGGAAGTCCTTCACACTGTAATTATAGAAGTGGAAGAGATAATGAATTCAAAACCCCTTGGTTACGTGTCATCGAACCTCTCGGACACGGATCCGATAACACCAAATATTCTTCTGATGGGGCGGCGAGACGCATCCCTTCCACAAGTAATGTATGCTGACTCTGAGCTCTTGACCCATAGGAAGTGGAGACACAGTCAGATCCTTGCTGACAGGTTCTGGGTTAGCTTTATCAAGGATTATCTCCCAAGCCTTCAGTCCCGTCAGAAGTGGAAAACGGATGGTCCCTCTATCTCAACTTCTGCTGTGGTCATGGTGATGGATCCTCAGCTCCCTCGTAGTTCCTGGCCCATAGGGACAGTCTCTAAGGTCCTGCCTAGTTCTGATGGCCGCATTCGAGTGGCTGAGATCGTTATAAAGGGCAAACAATTTATCCGTCCAGTTAGCCGATTAATTGTTCTTCCTGCCTTTCCCCCTGATCCTACTGTATGAGTGGGATTTCTTTGGACAAATATGTTGTCATATTTGGGGGCGGCTGTTAAAAATCCCAATTAGTCACTCTACTGGGAGACACGCCCACTTCCTGGAACTTCCTTCACATGAGGATAATTACCTTACTAATCAACCTCACTAGTGTGTCTCTCTTTGTGCTGGCTGTTTGTTCCTCAGCTTGCTGCATGTGTTTGCTGCGTCTATGATTTTGTAAGTTTATTCAAACTTCCTGTATTGATATTAATTTGATAACTGTTGTTTCTTTATGGTTATGTTAATGTGTACTTATTATTATAATTTGTATTAGTAAAGTTAACTTTGTTTGATTGTAGACACCAGCAATATGCAGCAATTGTAAAGTCAAGAAAGGAAATGGGAGAATCAAGAAAGCAAACAAATGGCAATAAATTAATTGAGTAGTAACTCCTGGACTCATTCCTGTGTTCTAATCGACACACCATTCTGGTAGCACTCATCCTTAACCAGTCAAACACCAAATATTATACAGTGGGATTAGCAGTTCAAAAAACATATTTTAATGCTGTTTTGTTAGTGAAATTTTCATTTTCCTACACATTTCTGTCCATTACATTTTATATATTCTTTTTATATTCTCTATAAAATGGTTATGTTTTGGGGTAGGGTTACGGGATCTAAAATGAATCTATAAAATGGTAGAAGGGCAATTATACAAATATTTATGATATTAAAGATTAGTTAATTTTATGTTTCTTTAGCTGCAAGTACATAATAACGCTTAAGTTTAAATACTGTCAATACATCCATATTGTACGTTTCAGAATCTTTCCAAACGTACATTTTTTGACAACGTATGTTTTGTTTCTGTAAAAGTCGTGTATTATCCACTAGACAATATTGAAAATATTATTATTGTATCCATTACATATTGCCAAGAACACTCTCTATTGCCTCAATATTGCCATATTGCCTCTCTCTCTCTCTCTCTCTCTCTCTCTCTCTCTCTCTCTCTCTTTTTCTCTCTCTCTCTCTCTCTCTCTCTCTCTCAACACAGAAGATGCTGACAGCATCATACATATAAACCTCCACTGGAGAGCAATACGTGAGCAATGATCTCAGACTGAAGACAGTAAGGGTGAGTTCTGAAACATCACGGTTGTTTTTACACATAAATGTATCTTTCTCTGTTATCTCTGTCCTTTGTTTTCCTGCCTCTTAGAACTGATTTATTCTGCCATTTTGGGTCAGAGTGGACACTCGTTCGATCATCTGAGCTCTAAAAGTAATCCTCTGTCCTCCCTCCATTGGCCACCATTATATGAAATTGATGGTCATTTTTGAGGCAGTGACTGGCAAGATTTCACAAGCACTTTTAAAGTGGAGTTTATGGGTGGAGGCGTTTTAAAACACAACTTTTGTCCTACAACTCAATTACCCAAATGGTGTATTGCAAGTAAAGAGCATTTTTTTGGAGGAGTGCCCCCCAGCACTCGACATGAAATATTTATCAGATCTACACTGAGCTCTTCAAGACACTGGTTTTGAGATACAAAAATAAGTGAAATGCATTTAATTAAAATGATAATAACCATCATCATCAGGACAAAACAGATCAGACTGGAATAGCATGTTCTGACTAATCCTGGTTAATCACTGTCACTTCAGCAAAGCAGCTATTAGTAGTTCAGAGGTAAACCCGCTACACAGCAATCGATTGCAATTAGACCAAGGTCAGGACCACAGAATGATCAACCAGGGGAACAACCTCGATTCACTGGCCTGAACTATTTGAGTCTGAGTCCTGATTCAGGAGAACACTGTCCTTGTTTGAATAGGTGTCAGTTGGTTAGGGAAAGGCAACCATAATTTAGGCTGGGAAACAACAAGCGAGTGTGCGTCGGCGAGCCTCTGTCGGGCTAGTTTGAAGAGTGTTCCAAACGTCGGCGGCGTTGGGGCCGTCGGTGAGCATGGGACCTGATTGGTTGTTCAGTTTAGCAAATGAGTCAGTGCAAGATAATTAAAGCGAAAGTAATGAAAGAGAGCAAGCAAGTCAAGACGTTCTAATGTTATGTTATCCAACCCGAGCATTCCAGAAGGTGAATATTTTTTTCTAACAACACAAAATTATCAACATTATTGATATTCAAAATGGTAATCAAGCGCCGCTTTGTTTACGTTTCATATATCTTATCCTTTTTTCGGTTTATCCATTTGAAATAGAATATAGACTATTGATACCTGATATAGACAGTTAATTCCTTACAAGCAGGTGCAGAACGCACGTACTAGTTTGCTTTGTAGTCAGTTGTAGTCTGTGTTGTTTGTTCAAGTGCAGCTTTTTGGTCCAGATACAGCCGACGCGAGGCAACAACACCGTCGGTTTTCGTTGCGGCTAGTTCTTTGAAGATGGCTTGGTGTGTCCCAGGCCATAGATTTACAGTGTTGTAGTATGTTATTCTATAATGTAAGACACAGCATATCTAATCTTATGTATCATATGTATGATTATACAGTGGGGTCCATACTAACCCTCTGGAATACAACAATTTTGAAGTATTTAAAAACTAATGTTATGACAAAATAAAAAATAAAAATTGAACATGCTGCACTACTAAAGAAACAAGAGAGAACAATGCAAGTATACACTTTAGTCAAATTAAAAACCGAATCTGTTTCAAAAACTGTCAATATCCTTGCCAATATAACAATTGCTTTTCTTTTTTTTAAAAAATTAAAGAAAACACTATTGGGTAAAATATGCGGCAATTCAAAAATGTATAATTTTATTCAGCAAGGATGCATTAAATTTATCAAAATTGTTCAAAAGATTTCAATTTCAAATATTTATACTTTAAATTAATCTAAGGATCCTGAAATAAATGTATCTCAGTTTCCACAAAAATATTAGGCAACACAACTATTTTCAATATCGATAAGAAGAAATGTTACTTGAACACCATATCAGCATATTAGAATGATTTCTGAAGGATCATGTGACACTGAGACTGGAGAAAGGATGCTGAAACTGAAAATTGAAAACTGAAAAATAATAGTCTCGGTGATAGTAACAGTCTTGGTCATCCTTGGTGCCGACTACGTTAGTGTATATCTCATTTGCAGCCACTGAATTGTAGCAATTTTACTATATACGTATATCAGGATTATATCAAACATTGAGCCACCAACTCGTTAAGTATAAGCATTGATGTGACAGGCCACTAAATCTCTGTATTTAAAAGAAATTAGTGTAAGAACAGTGCGTCCAATTGATACTGTTGAAACAGGAAGAGACAAAAAAATAAAAAAATGTTCACTCAAAGATACCTATGTATTGAGCGAGAGACTGAGAGAGACAAAGGCAGGTCTGGTGTTCCCAGCAGCGAGCTGTGTCAGTCTGTCTGTGTGGTTAGCTCAAGAACTACTACGCTCATTAATTAGCTCCTTAGGGAGGCTGGCTGGCTAACGGGAATGGGGGAGGAGGTGAGAGGCGGGATGTAGGGGGCTTCTGAGGGGTTGATTGAGGGGGAGAGGGGAGGAGGACAGACACGGACCCATTATCTGACTTGTCTGCGGTTGAGGGTGCCTGGCATGATGTGACGCGCACGCGGCCGCAAACGCTTTACTACATGTACGGTCAGACTCACAGCGAATAGTCTACAGCGGCAGACATTCCCTCCCTCGCTAGACAGTTACTTCTGTCTATCAGGCTCAGCCTCATCGTTAAAGCTGCCGGGGTTTTCACTCAAATACTTCCGTGTATTTGTGTTTTCAAAACTTTACTTCAGACATGTCCTTCAGTCTTTGAAACTACAGGAGATCTCTGAGGTTCAGGTTGTTGGCTCAGAGTGTTTGTGTGTGTGTCGGTGTGGTCATGTGTTTACCTTGGACAGATCTCTGTAGTTACTGGGCAGGGTGAGATCGAGATCTTCACTGTCGTAGTTGGTGATTACCCAGGGGAACACAGGATACTGGTTCAGATCATTAAATGTACGGCCTGAAACACAAGGAGTGTCAAAACACATTTCCTTGAGTCTTGTTACCTTCATCATGACCATGATTTCACTTCGTCATCATGTCCCTTAATTACAGTCCTTTAAATAGAGTCACTGAAACACTAAATTATTATGCAAAGTTGTAAATGATACAAAGATTATTGTACGTTTTACAAGAAAAACTATTTCATATTTTCTACTTTAAAATTTCACATTTAATTCAATGTGTTACTTGCAGTTTCTTTGTAATTGTCAATTATAATTAATTTACTAGCAATTTCTAAATGTGAAAACTTTTTCTACACCCATTATTTTTCAGTGTACCATGACTGGAGAAACACTATCTACAGGGTGCAGTTAACATCTATTAGTTTTAGAGACGGGGCCTTTAGTATTTGTCCAAATTCCTTTTCAGTCTTTATTAGTTGTCTAACTCTGTCCTAAATACATGATGATATTCCATTTGCAGGGCTTTGGTCCAATGAGGTTTCAGTGTGGGTGAGACTATGTGGCCCAACACAGCAAAACAAAAACTCAGATTAACATGGAAGAGTTAACTTTTGTCGCTTGTTGTGTCATACGGAGGTGTATTCATTCATTAGTACATTAGCTGAGTTAATGTTTGGAGAACGTCTGGTGATGGTTAGCATTCAGGTATCATTGATTTTCACCTGAAATGGTGTTGAGGAACATGAGGTACTCAAAGTTGGAGATCTCTCGTCTTTGCCAACGCTGGGTCATGTTGGAGGCCTTGTAGAGCTGTTTCGGGCTGGCCAGAGATATCCGTCTATCAGAGAAAGAAAAAACACATTCAGAAATTCAAAGAGTAACCTGAAATGTGCACGTCTTTGCCAATCAGTTGATTTACAATATACCATTTAATGACATTAAAATACGTTTCAAATATAAGAAATCAAAATAAAGTATTTGTTTTTAGTACACATAAAATTCAGTAAATGGAAATATTTATATCAACAATTTGATGGAAATATAGTAAGAGAACCTCTAACTGATCTAGTAATCTGTTGACTGATTTCTTTATCACTCGGACAGAGAAAGGCCTCTTTTGTTTCAGCATCTATCCACTTTGACGATCATGATTTTTGAATCCCATGTCACAGGCTTACAAAAAATGGGTCAGTTACTTCAAAATTCTGTGATTGGCTTGAACATTTTTTACATGGACTTCACAGCAATGTAATCTTGTTCGTGCTCAAACAGTTATGAAACACTTCTCAAATCCTATGGCTATGTTCCCACAATACATAAATTCAGGACTTTTACAGCATTTTGCTGGCTTAAGAAGATGTAACACTGCTAGAAAAGTTTCATTTCACACATAACCTCTAAATAGAAAAATACCTTTAAATCTATGGGAAATTGCTTCCATTCAACATTAGCATCAATAAAAGACACAATATGATTAGATATTTTGCTTCAATGAAAATACTCACCATAAGAAGCCAATATTCAAATTCTAGAGGACTAATACAAACAGTGAAACATTCCAGTACTGTTATATGAAATACCGCTGAGCCAATCAGAATCAATAAAAAAAAAAAAATCTCTTCTAGAATTCTGAATACAGTATATTCTACATCCAAATTCACACATGAACACAGACAAACAATGGCATCATGGGAAAGTGGGAACCTGTTAAATGAACATGCCCAGTGCAAGCAAATATGTGGACACTAAAATAAATGACTCTCCATCCAATTAAAACAAAGCGAAATTAGAGAATTCATCACTGTCACCCAACGTGATTACAGTCATTAGGCCTCTCTGAAGTTTCCACTGCCCTTTGCCCCTCCTAACACAGAGGCAATGCCGTGACAGCGCAAGGGAAATGCCACACGAATGTTAGCAGAAGGGTATAAGTGAATTCATGGCGGGAGAGGGTGGTTTGTAATGGTCAATAGCCACACAAAAACCTCTCTGACCAGTTAAGAGACACCGAGAGCCATGTGAGGAATCAATATCCACTATATTATGTTACCCATTATGTTACCCTATAGTTATGTAGTTTTAGTGAATGTTAATAAGAACACTGATTTAGTGAACACTGATATTGTTATGGAATTTCACTTGTCTAAATCAACTTTTCTTTGGCTGAACTACAACTGTGTGTGTGTGTGTGTGTGTGTGTGTGTGTGTGTGTGTGTGTGTGTGTGTGTGTGTGTTTCCAGTCTGCCCTGCAGGCTCTGCACTGGCCCCTGTATTTATTTCTCAGTTGGGGAAATAAATAAATGATGTGAATTGTGTTTGTGTGAAGGCAATTAGGCAGTGTTAGGTAGCTTTCTGCAGGTATTATAAAAGAGCTGAAATACAGGACATACCTGGTCTGAGGAAGGCCAAAATTCGTTCCGACTCCAACTCTGGGGAGACAGTGCACAACCTTTTTCACTGTAGCCGCATCTGGGAAGTTGAACATGATCGCCGCTGTAGGGAGGAGTGAGAATTTAACACACTTCATTCACTGTGTGTAAATAAATAGTTGAATTTCTGTTGAACTGTTTTAAAGGAGAATGTAAAACATTTTTGAAATTACATAATTAATTGCATAATTTTAATTAAAATATCAATTATATTTTTTTCCCCTTTTTTAAGAGTTCGACTTAGGGTTAGTACTTTTTTTTCCAATAAATTAATAATTATTTTTTGCAACTCGAGTTTTAAAAGGTTTTCTATAGTGTAATGATATCCTCAAAAAATACATTTTGATGAGCCCTTCAAGATTTTCCAGACCAGCAAGTGATCAGAGCTTACTCCTGTTGGCCATGAAGACTTCCAGCGCTGTGTTCTGTAGCAGATAGCGGCGAGAGAAAATCGCTCTGATCTCTGTGAACTGCCATTTCCCATGCAAACCCTCTGTGTAGGCTAAAATCTGTCCAGGAGACACAAACAAAGACAACTGATCAGAGAAAATATAAAAAATAAAGGGAATATTAGTAAGAAAACAGCAGGGCAGAGGGAAGGTTTTAGTTCATTTATCACCCACAGCTCATGCTCAGGGTTACAGTGCAGGATTAATGTGTATTATTGATCAGTCCTCATGAAAAAGAGATGCTTTAAGCGCTAAAATGAGCCCCATTCAGACACACACTAAAGGGGAGCAGGAAGGCCACAGTTCACTAAAAGCTAATCAGTACCAAGAGAACTGGAAATCTATCAGTATTTGCCCTTCAAGTCGGTGTGAGCAAGAAATGGTTTTGTCATGTGTTGCTGCACAATCATCATACTTTCAGTGTTCAGAAAATACAAGAAATGTTAAAAACAATTGTTCAGAAAGCGCAAGAAATGCTAGAAAAAAATAAATTGTACATTTATATAAAACAAATGCATAAATAGTGCTATGTTAGATTATTATTATTATTATTATTTCAAGGGACAGACAATACACTTCTTTTTTCTTCTTGCTGATGTCACATTTTACAATATGTTGCTGCAGATTTTTTCTGGTTCTTGATGGAAGCATCCAAATTAGGCTTCCAACTATCCTAGATAGCCCTGATCCTGGTTATTTGTGAGACGACTGAGACGATAGAGAGAGAAAGACGACTGTAGTATAATTTTGCATTCACAGATGCTCAGCTGTGCCAAACACTCTAGTCTTATCTTAAGACTCTACTTATATGTTTCTTTACCTCCACATGCTCAATATTTTCTCACATTTCTAATTTAGCTTTATTACAGATTGGTTGTTAGGACAGAAGAGGAGAAAGAGACCACCACACCTGATCTGTGGGGCTCTGATTAGGGCGGATAAACAGCGGAGTTTATCAGGCTTTCAGATCTTCCAGTAGCAAGGCTAACACTGATATGCACTAATTAATGAGAGAAAGGGAAGAGGATAGAAGAAGAGAGAAAGAGAGGGCAGCAGCTGTGCTGTGTGCTGAGAGCAATGTCACTGCTCCTGTCTGCTCTGCAGACTCACTTCAAAGTCTCCGGAGTTCAATTAAATGTGGATTAAGGTCGTTCCACCGCCCCGGTAATGCTGCCGTTCGCCACCGCAAACTCCCTGACAAGCGGCATGCGAGACGGCCCTGCTCTCCTATTTATCTTCCTCATCTCCCCACTGTCAGGCAGTTGGTATGGAAACCGCACCATTAATGTGATATCTGATGCGCTACCTAACCAAGGTATCATGGAGAAGTTTGAGCATGGAGGAGTTTATTACAGCCGAGAGATTACGGACAGGGTCATAAAGATGTAATCCACTTGCACAAGCGTAATCGAGGAACTTCATCTGAAGGATCTGTCTGTTTGCATTGTGTATTAGCAGCAGCTGCGATGGACTGGTAATGAAATTAACCCCATGTAAGGAGTGTTAATGCTGCAAGAGTCCCCCAACCACCCACACACTCACCCACCACTCAACACAACATCATAATATAACACACACTTCACGACCTGATCATTACCTGCCATTCTAAATGGAAGGAGTGAAAAGAGTCAAAGCAAATATAAACTATTAAGCATGGGTATTAAGTGATTGTTTAAAGGTACCCTTCAAATAGGGATGGACCAGTATTCAAATTCTGAATACTGAGGGGGGGGGGGGGGGGGGGGGGGGGGTACCAAATCAGCACCTACTGATTGCTGGTTTTAAATCAGCATTGTGATGCTTAAATTAATTTACAATAGTGTACTTAAAAGGTTAAATATTTGTCATAGTTTTGTGCTATTGCAAGTATGTTAGATAATTGCAGTAGTAATCAAAAATTCGCAAATAGGCTAAATGAGTGAATAAAAACAATTAAATATCTATTATTTCTGCATCACTGAAAACATCAGATTGTACATACAAGAAAAAAAAAGTAGCTCATCGCTAATTATTTTCAGATGAAAGTCACTTGAAAGGGGCATCTGGAGATGAACATCAGCCCATAAAATCTTGCTGACTAAAAAGACGACCTTTAACCTGTGCTTCATTCCATCCCTATAGCAGAAGAACTTCAATAGTTCACACTTTATCTTACTCCTGTCTACTCAAACCCAAAGGAATAAAGTAATGATGCAGTGCCTTGGCTTGACATGCTGCAGATTGATATGACAGTCTGTTGTGCGTCTAATATCATATTTTGTCTTCATGTACCTTGTACCTCAGGTACTAGCCTTGTAATTAACTTTCTTGGTTTTCTTGATTGTTGTCCGAATATCTATCTCGCCAAAAAAGTTGCACACTATAATATTTAGTTGGAGCACCTTTAGCTTTGATTACAGTGTGTATTTGCAATGGCATTGATGCATAAGGCTGTCAAAACATCACAACATCTATTTCAATCAAGAGTTGCATTAAGCTTTGGCCAAGATATTGCATTGACAATGGGAGAGTCTAACCACTCTGTAAAGTCTACTCCAGCACATCCCAAATACTTTCAATGGAGTTATGGCCTCTGTGGTGGCCAAATAACGTGCGGAAATGATTCCTAATGCGCCCTGTGAAAACCAATTTCATAATTTGAGCCCATTGAATCTTGGCATTGTCCTCAAGGAATATGGCAAGGGGATTCATCTTCCAAAATGGCTGTTTAAGAAATGAAAAGCTACACACTACATCATTTAGAGTTAAAAGAATTGTTGCCAAACATAACATGCCAGAAACATATTTATCACTACAATAATGAACCAATGCAAACAGTGCCTTTTTTGTCATTTAGATGTTTAAAGCCACTTTAAAAGACTTTTCTACAGATATAAATTAATTGTTTATACCATTTTGTCTATACTGGTTCTGGATGAAATGTTCTCCTATTTATGCCAAAACACATAAAAACAAAAATAATTCTAATTTTAAGGCCATGATACTGACGCCAAACGGACAACAAAAGGTTGAAGTCGAAATGGGAATGTGTATGTATGTGTGTGTCATTTCAAACCGCTCAACCTTTTAGGATCAAGAGGCAGCAAGTCATTTCTGAGTGCTGTCATTTGTCTCTGTCAGCCGCTGAAACGAGTCTGAGATGAAGAGGGACACATCTCTCAAACAGACATTCTGCCCTCTGCCAAAGGACCCTGTGCGCGCAAACGACATCCTCCAAGCGACACACACACCAGGGACCAGCGCTCGAGAGCATGTGCTCTGTCTCTGACAGAATTGAATGAAATCTAATTGAAAATACCCCCCCACCCCACGCCAAAAAAAGAAGGGGGGGGGGGGGGGGTAGCGGGAGAGAAAAAAGCTAAGATAGCAAGTGTGAGACAGAGAGCGAGTGAACTATCCAGCGCTCTCTCAGAAAGATAAATGAGTCTCTGAATAGCAGTCTCTGTTGGGCAAAGTGTGCACTTGTGTTTGAGCTGTGATAAGGGCGTTCGCAGTGAGGAAAAGGAAACGGCTCTCCTGCCGCTGACAGAATCCCCATCCTCACTTATAAAATGTGTAATAAACCAGCATTATAACGCTCAATTTGAAGCTTGGCAATCGATGGCATACAATTACATGTGTGTGAGAGAGTGCACTCATACTCTCAGATGTTGGTTTTTCATATGCCTATGCATCTGCAGAGCAAAATGAGGTGATTGAAGTTCAATTTGTATGCTGTTATTAAGTGTTTCCGCCTGGCTGAGTGTGTTAAAGATTGCGAATGGGACATTAATTATTACCTTTTGGTCAAATGAAGTGGCCTAGGCGATAAGGTGATGAAATTAATGAGGAGGAGGAAGTGGGTGATCCATCAACATCAACAATCAGAGCCGAGTGCACTGGAGATGCAATATCGGAAAACTTGATAGAATTCATGGGAATAAAAGGGAGGAGATATTGGAGAGGGCCTGCTGTTTCTTACACATCTGGCCATATAAATAAAAAGCTGTAGAGTGGACGCACACACAGACATATAGCATCAAGCTTACATCACTCACAGAACACAATCACAATCTGAGAGATATAGAAAATAACTTTAAGGTATTTGTATGAGACCGAGGGCAAATGTAACACTCAAAATGTCTTCAGTCACAGATAAGCTAAAGTGATGACACTTATTCAGCACATGCAACTTCTCTATCTGCCTGGGGAAAAAAAAAAGATCTGTTTGTTTTACTTTGTGAGAAATTTTTTGCCAAAGAAAAAGTTTTTGAACTAGGAAAGCGATTTTGGAGATTCCCCGTATTTTCTACTGCTATCTATCATTTTGAAGCCCTTCAATATAAACTATTTTATATTTTATCTCAAGGTTGTTGTAGACAATTCAACTGTAAACTAGTAACCTTACATGGTGGTTTTGTGGTTTTCATGTTGCAGACAATTTTCAATAATGAAATAGAAGTTGCATGGCTAAATTAAAAGACTGAATCTAATTTACATTTTTCAATCTATTTGAAGACTGTTCTTGACTTTTCAGCTGTTCTTGAGTAATGGACTAAGCACTATATCACTGTTTTAAATGTTTGATCTGAGGGAATTATAAACCATGCTAATTGATCCAATTCATTCGAGTGAACTGGTTCATTCAATAGATTACCAAAATATCACTGATTCATGTCCCTGTACTAGCTCTAATGTTTTTGATCTGGTTATGTAAATTAGAGTGTTTGTTTATATTTAAGTAAATATAAATTTACCTGATACTGTCATCCTATTTAAGATTAATTCAAAACTCATAATTTTTTTGTGCCAGTAAAAATACAGCTCCAACGAAAACAAATTATAGAATTTTGTTACATATTTACATAATCACATTATTTCAAAAAACAGACTGTTCCTTAAATAACTTCAGTGTATTTAGCTGTTCTTTGTTTGTAGCTAATTTCATATTTTACAGGTGCAACATACCTATACCAAAACATGGTATGTACATTTTTAGTGGTCTGTAGTCTGAAATGTTACACCTGCCCTTAGTGTCCATTGTAAACACGCTCTCAGCACCCCAACAAAAATACATATGCAACAAACATACAAGTTCTCTTTGCACAAACCCCTCACACACATCCATCAAGACATCTTGTTCCATCAGTGAACAAGTTGATTTCATCATAGGACTACATGGGGCTGCAATAGAGTTTTTAAAAAGCCAAGGCATATGGATAGTGCCATGTGATTAGGTGGTTCAAGAATGTGCCCCTACGATGAGAGCTGAGAATCATGGGACTGTACAAGCACATGATTTCTCTTTCAAAGTATACCACAAATCTGAAAACATCAGTGAAGCTGCTTACAAGCTGTATTTTTCCAAATACCATATATCAAAGATTAGCTGTTGTTATCTTCAAAACATTGTAAAATCAACATGCAATGTCAAATATTTCACTGAGAGAACATAAATTCCATGTTATCCTCCTACTTAAATCCTCAAGTCAACTCATAGAAGGAAAGTAATAGCAAACTGACAATATTAACTGATTAAAATGTTCTTGACATGTTACAACAGTAAATCAGCTCAACAAAAACAAACTATAAACCAGTAAAACATTAGCAGTCAACCACTTAAGATTTATAGAAAAAGTATTTAGCAAATACATATACATATTTATATGTTTGCTGAAGTATTTAATTCTTAAAGTATTCAGGCTTAACAAAGTCCAAAAAGGATTAGAACTTCCTTTGTTCCTCACCACTCCGTTTGCAAACAGGTTAGCCTTTTAACTTTCTGAGAGAGAGAGAAAGAAAGAGAGAGTGAGGGAGGAAATCTTGTGTGGATTTAGAAAAATGTCAAGAGCTATGGGGTTAATTGGAGGAGAAGTGAATCCTTTAGTGCACTTACTCATTAAACATTTGGCCTTTATGTAGAAGCTTGTGGGGGGTGATGGGAGGACACACAAAATGCACTGTAGGGACTCCAGTAAGGTGAAAGTTAACACCCATTTAATGGTTTAAATGGACAAATTAGGGTGTTTTCGGCTCATAAAAATACAGCAGGACAGTTTCAGAGATAAAATGCTAAATTGCTGAATCGCTCCAAATGGCAAATGGTTGCATTGGGTTCAAGTAAACATACAGCTTCAAACAGGCCAATTTCAAGACGGTTTAATAACAAAGACCGACCATCAACCGATGGAAGGAAGATATGCTATTTGGAGGAAAAAATGGAGAAATATGACCAAGGGATTGGATCCCTCCTCCTTTTCTAACTGACATCCATTGAAAGACTTTCTCCATCCTCAGAGATTTAAAGCACTTTAACCCCAGGGCAAAAGAGGGCAGCTTGGCTCACCAAGGAGCTGGACGGAAGAAAGACAGGATAAGGGTGACATAAGTGTGAAGAAGAGGAGCGTGAAATTTGGCAGACATTCACAAACCGACTGTTTTGCTCCAAGCGCCTATCTGATGCTGAGGACTGAAGCAACAAGAGAGAGAGAACGGCTATGTTCAAGAGCTGTTGATGAAGGGTGTTGCTAACAGACTCCAATTATTTGTAGTCATGTCAGAGAACATAGTGGGCCGGGGGTACTGCAAACACTGCATTTGTGAACACTAAGTTGGACAGTGTTGTGAACTAACATCCCAAACACCTCTGACAAGCATGGAGAAAATCATGTCGACAGACTTCCCTGTGGTTCAGTCCTTCTTCGAACTCCAAAGCATTCATACAGAGGAGAAACAGCCAGGCCAGGTTTAGATCCCTAAGCATCATCCACCACTTTCACTCCAGTCCGTTGTCACGCCGTTCCTTACTGTGTCTAAGCCAGGATGGCAGAGAAGTGAAGTCCCCCTAATCCTTCTATTGTCCCGGGCCTAATTGGATTTAGAGGAGGAAGGTGGGGTAGAGGGTAAAATATGTGAACCCCTTTTTAGGCCGCCTAAAGGGGGGACTTTAGTTTTTTCATGGCCTGAAAAGGAGGAATCCTCCAGGGATTTAAGGGATTGAAAGGTGACAGAAGCTGGATTATGTTTTTTATGACTGTGTCTTTAAGCAGGTAAACAGGGAAGCCCATTACATGGGAAAAGTGCAGGCAGGGGTTAATGTTGGGATAGCCAATTCCTAAGTATCTGTAAATCACTTGCTCATTTCAGTGGGTTTTGTTGCTATGAGACCTCTCCAGAGAAAACTCCTGATGCTTATGACGAAAAATGCATTTCAACAAGTAATACAGGTATACCTAAACATTGAGCCTACAAAGCAACAGCAACGTGGTCTTCTTGCTGCTGATTCCTGATTCCGAGTGAGCTCTAAACATTTATACTCTTCTATCTAAAGTATACTGTGGCTTAGACATTATTTGGAAAACGATACTAAAACATTGTTTATTTTCTTCACTTAAGAAGTATCTACATATCTATTTCTACAGTATATATATATATATATATATATATATATATATATATATATATATATATATATATATATATATATATATTAGGGCTGCATGATTATGACAAAAATCATAATTGTCGATTATTGCCTTGAAATTGTAATTGCGATTATTAATTATGATTATCACAATTTACATTGAATGATTTTTGGACAGCTTTATGCCATAAACCAGCTGTAAACTCCTCCTGAAAAAACGTTAATTGGTTTGGTTTGACATTTGAGGCTCAATGCTATAGAAAAGCAAAGTAAAAATATAATATTATAATGTTACACTAACTAAAATTAAAACAATGGGGGAATTTTTTTTTAAATAAGCTGTAGAAAGAAAAAAACACATCATCTTCAGCAAACAGAATAATGTAAGTGGACTTTTTGCAATTGTGCCTTTGAACGATTACATAATTGTGGCATCTAAAATTGTAATCGCGAATACAAATTCGATTAATTGTGCAGCCCTAATATATATACACACATCTATTACTTTTTCTCTCTATCTCTCTATCTCTATTTCTCTATAAATATCAAATATGTCAAATATCTGCACTTTTGAAATCTGTGATTAATCGCTATTAACTCTGAAATTATGCAATTAATTGCGGTTAAATATTTTACTTGACTGACAGCACTACAAAAACATACAAACGTCCAATAACAAATGCATTCACTGAGATCCAAGAAAATCTTGTTAGAGAACAAATTTCAACGAGAAGATATGACAAGAAATTGACTAAAACAAACAAATCTGGGGGGAAATGGGACACAAACAATGTAACGCCATATATTATTTATGGGATGATTACATTGTCACGTAAACATGACAATTACATTGTCACCATTCGGTTAACAATTCGCTGGAAAAACGAGCACCGGCACCAGAAAAATGTTGGTCAAAAAGATGTATATGTGCTGTCTTGAAGTCAAATTGGCAGTTCAATGTCAATACATTCAAAACAAAGTTGCAATGAATGTCCTCGTGACTCATGGCAACAGATCTGGAAAGGCCAAACCAAAAAGCCAACAACTAGATTATTTGACCTTTGTCTTTATCTTCAAAGTATTATTGGTGGGGACCACAGTAATTCAGACTCATTTACACTGCTAGTAAACTGAATCAGATGATGCTTGATCGAACTGTCACCTAAAAGAACCTGTCATGGACGACTGGCCTTATTGGGTCCCCATGGAGACGCCATTTCAACCAGACTGGATGCATCATTAACTAAGACTGAGGAGGCGACAAGAGTGGAATTCAATAGTTCTGGATCTTAAAAATAAATAATACAAAACTAGGATAACCCTATGTATGGTATTTAAACTTAAGAGAGTAAACATGCAACAACAAAAAAAAGTGAAAAACTGATTGATAATATCAACAATAATCAGCAGTAGGAGAGGACAAAGGTGTGTGGCTCTAATCTCAGACAAACATGCTCACTCTGGCATCCATAAGGAGTCTCATCCATCTGGCTAGCAGCATATTCAGTGACGTTTGTCAGTGACTGCTCTGCTGAGTAAATGATGGAGAGCAGATCAATCAGGGGACTGGGAGGCCCCAAACCTTCACCCTGTCGGCAGAGGAAGATGGAGCAGCTAGACTCAGGTGCAGGAAACCCACCTTCCGTCTGGTGAAAAGGGGCCACTGTTAATGGGCTGCTATTGTATGATACACCCAGTCTGCTGGTACTTGTGCTCAGTTAATCTGCTGGTACTTTATGCTTTTGGCAGGGTCATGTTTTTGTATATTTCAAGTCTAAGTAACACTTGACTTTTATTCTTTAGCTATCAAGACAGGTTCACACGTCTTTGTAAAGCATCCATATCAAGTGTCTGGTCAAGTGCCAAGTCAAGTCTAAAGATTTTCAAGTCCAAGTCAGGTCTCAAATCTCTTTTGTTAATAGTTCTATTTATCCTGAAGTTCATAAAAGTCAAATAATTTCACTCTGACTCGAAATATTCACACACTACCATTCTTTTGAAAGAAGTCTTGTATGCTCACCAAGGATGCATTTATTTGATCAAATACAGTTGAAATGGTAATATTGTGAAATATTATTACAATTCAAAATAACTGTTTTCTATTGTAATATATAATATGTAATACATTCCTGTGATGGACAAACTGAATTTCAAGCAGCCAATACTCCAGTGATCAGTGTCACATGATCCTCAAGAAATTGCTGATTTCAATGTTGAAAACATTTTGCTACCTAATATTTTTATGGAAACCGTGATGATTTT
Organism: Meda fulgida; assembly: GCA_030578275.1. Classification (NCBI taxonomy): domain Eukaryota; kingdom Metazoa; phylum Chordata; class Actinopteri; order Cypriniformes; family Leuciscidae; genus Meda; species Meda fulgida. The sequence goes on from CM060616.1 coordinate 15,400,701, forward strand.
TCTTCCAAGATTCTGTAATAAATAAAACATTTTTTAAAAACTGCATTTGTTTGAAATAGGAATCTTTTGTAACACTGCAAATGTCTTAACCATCAATTTAATGTGTCCTTGCAGAATAAAAGCATTAATAGAAGCATTTCTTATTAAAGTCTTATTAAAGTATTGAAGTCTTAAGTCAATTCTTATGAAAGTCTTAAGTCAATTTTTGCCAATGGAGTCAGAAGTTCCATGATTACGCCCCAATTCTCAGACTATACATACATTTTAAGAAATTGAGGAATGGATATTAAAATTATTTTCTATAATCAACAACATGCCACAGACACTTATCAAAACATCTTAGCTCAGAATATCCCTTCAACTAAAAGTCAAAGCCAAATCACAGACCAACGTATCTTTTGCAGGACACAGTCAGTGTAAAACTCATCCTGACCTTCACCAGTAGCTCTAGAGTAGCACAATACATCTCTCTGAAACATCTCTTTAGAATGATGTCCATCCCAGATCATAAAAGTGCCACCAGGGAAAGAAGGCCACAATAGAAACAGACAATAAATTCAATGAAGGATGCAAGTTGAACGCATGAGGGCAGCTCTCCTTGACTTTGAGATGTTTCTGTCACAAATCTGTTTCTTCCCTGTTCTTAGCATTCAATTATCATTGCTGTATCAGTAGACAGGATCAGTGAACTGCTTCGTACCAGATGACTTCATTGCAGGAGTAACCTCAGAGAGACTGGGAGGTATCAACCCCATGGAATGGCACAGGAAAGAGCAGCTTCTGTTTAAATCACTAATAAGAGATGAGAAGTAGTGATATCCAGGTCATGATGTGCAATTCTTCATTATTTTAGTGTGATTCAAACCTTTTTCATTAATCTGCACTGGTATTTTGAAAACTGTGAAGAAGAGTAGAGCTAAACGTGCTTCTATTTAGCATTTTCCTAATAAAAACATTTTTCCCATTACAAATTATATCAGAATAATTCAAGCTAACACAAAGATGAATATTTCTCACACATTTAACATCCTTTTTTTCAACATCTTATTTCCAGGCTTAAATTGGGATACAGAATCCCAGATTTTCAAAGTGGTCTCAGACTTTTGGTAACTAATGTGTAGATGGGCATAAATTACTCTATTGAGAGAGAGAGAGAGAGAGAGAGAGAGAGAGGGAGAGAGAGAGAGAGAGAGAGAGAGAGAGAGAGAGAGAGAGAGAGAGAGAGAGAGAGAGAGAGAGAGAGAGAGAGAGAGAGAGAGAGATTCCCTCATCATTCAACTCACTGTACGACTCATTCATTTATCGACTCCAGCAGGACACCGTGTAAATGCTGATACGAGCAACAGTCATGGCTGCTCTCCTCCAGCTCATTGATAGTGACGGAGGTGCTATGGTTGGCTGTTTGCGTCTGTGCAAACTACTTGCGCCTAACTGAAAAATCAATAAAATCTCTGGACAACTTGACACTGATCAAAAGCAGTCGAAGGTCGTCTGTGGCAACCAAATGAGGAGGGAGGGTGTGTGTGTGTGTGTGTGTGTGTGTGTGTGTGTGTGTAGCAATGAGCCACTCCAGGATGTTTGTAGGACAAGCGTAACAATACTTTCACTGCGTAACATCCCTCCCACCTTCCCTCCTCGCCTCTCCTCCTACCCAATTAGGTGTGAACGGAGCTTGTCCTTCAGAAGAAACTCGACTGCCTGAAGCGAAAAGCAATGTACGAATCTGGGAGGATGTTTTATATAAAACAAACACGTGGGAAGTCAAGGATTAAACAATATAAAACATGGAATTCATTATTGTTCAATCTGGTGGCATTTCAAGTGAAACATACTCATGAAATTGGCTCCAAAAAGTATGCATAAACACACTTGAACGTATGGATTACATTGTAATATAAAACAAAATATCAAACCATCTGGTGTCAAGGTGATTTTTATCAAGTCAGGTCTCCTTCAGTTCACACAGGTGTCCTGATTTGTATATCAATAAAAAAATATATCTAGTTTAAACAATACTGATTTAAATGATTTATTTTTTGTAAAAATCTTTTATTAGAAAAGTATGTCTGTGCTATCATTACAAAAAAATTAGAACTGATATTTTGTTATAGAAAGAAGTGACATTCATACATGCCAAAGTTAAAGCACCCTAGACAATTTTACTTTCATTGGATTTTTACTATTCCTGCAGATGCATACTGTGTTTAGTACATTTTCAGTATTCCAGCAGCACTGGATAGCCTACTGTATCCTACAGTGCCACACACTCGATTTAACATCCCATTTTTAGGTTGATTAATGAACCATAATTAATAATTTGATAATTATACAAAAATTAATTATAAATGCTAAATAGCTGCTATTTCCAAGATGAAAACTGGACTCACGCAACAGCAATGTAGCGCAGAACTATTGGGAAAAAATTTACTGCAGAATAATGCCTACTATTTCACTTTAGAGCTTGTCTGAAATACTCTTTTTCCAAATAAATTTGATTCTGGAAAAAAAATTAACAGTCTGAATATGGTTTTGGGGGGAAGGGCGGGGGGGCTGGGACTCTACATGTCAAAATGTTTTAGAACAGCACAGCAATATATAACACTGAGAGCACAAGAGAACCATGGGTACAACATAGTGGAGTGTCTGATCAGGAAAATCCTAAAACACATCAAATGCAGACGGTGAATGTGAGGGGCACAGAGAGACACCCATCTGCTCCATGACCTCACCAGATCTCCCTGGCAGATGCGGAAAGGCCTGCCAAGCAATTAGTACCACTGGTTGACTTGTTTGGGGCCGTCTCCTAGGGGCAAATGCAGCTGGGGCCGTTTGTATGTGTGTGAAACGCGGGTAAGACGGTGTGCCTTTTTGGCCTGCTGCCTCTCACGTTTCCATCGTGGGGCAGAAAAGACTACAGGCTAAAAGCATCTGTAACTGACATTCAAGCCCTCTTATCATTGACATGAAAGAGCAAAACATGCTAACTTCAGCCGAGACGGAAAGAAAAAATACTGCACTTTGTTTCTCTTTTCTCTTTCCTCCTAAATGAGCCTGGAGGACAATGTAGTCGGGTTTTTATTCACCAAGGATGTCTTTACACTTTACGGCACAGGAATACTACATCTTTAAGGATATACCACAACTGCAAATAAGAACTTGAATAAAATACTAATCCAGGATAAATATTTCATAATCTGTCACATACAGGAAAGTCATGCAAAATCCACAAGAGAGCAAGTGACAGTAAATTTGACAAAGCATGATGGGACTACAGGGAGATGAACGTTTTGGCTCTATGTGGACAGAATCTGCCACCCCAACATGTTTAAATATGCCCTGAAATCTTTACTTTGTGGGAAACCCAAAAGAGCTTGTCTTAGTTTTGAAGGTGCCCCTGAAGTTATCCGGATCAGTGTTTTTCTTTTTTCTTTGATCAGCCAACACTATCTGTCTCTTTTTTAACTAGGTCAGATGACCTGGAAATCACGTTAGCCTCTTCAAGATGTAGAGACAGAAGGAATGAGAAAGAGAGAGAGTCTTATCAGACACTGTCCAGTGTTGTAGAGAGGATCAGAGTGGAGTCATCAGATCAAAGAGGAGTGGCTCCACACTACCGTGCCTCTCTCATCTTCTCGTTCAGTCTGCTCACTAAGACCAAAGCTCTTTTGGTCTCCAGATAATATGGAATGTTTTCAACAACAAAAAAGAGATAAAGAGCCCAAAAACATTTCTTCTTGTGTTGGAGCTTACACATCTAAACAGTTCTATTCAGATCCGATAAGTGTACATTAGGTTCAAGAACACTTTTTGGCACTTAAGCGTTAGAAGAATTAGAAATTCTACCACTTACCGAGCTTTCAGTGAATCAAAGCCTTGCTAAGATTTATAAGTGCCTTTGACCTTTATAAAACGATTCAAAATAAGGAAAGGAAATTAAATGAAAATCATAAAAAAAGAAAAGGCTTGAATCATTTCATGGTATTTACGCTAAAATTTGCTTAGCTATTTAATAAACAATCATTTGTTTAATGCATAATTAAATAAAGGATGATAGTAAGGCCAATTAAAATGTTTTGTGTGAATGGGTGCAGCAACTAATCATAATCAAATATGTTATGTTGAAGATACTATAAATGTTTGTAAAATAGAAATGGAAATAATATCAGTGTAATTTTTTGCAGTTTATGTAAATAAAGCCAATGCTTCCACATGCTAAACAATGATTAATGAAATTATAGTTATAGCCTATCACCTTCAGATAGTAAAGATCCCATTGAATTTAATTGTTTATCATTTGAATTGGCCAAAACACTTTTTCAAAAGACAAGATAAACAAATCCATTAAAAACAGTAATTAAAAGATTAAGTGATTCCTTTGCTTAATTCTTGAATAAGCAACATTGCACTGCATTAAGTTAATTTCAAATTATGTAAAAGTGTGTTAACCCAGTTAACCCTAATTGATTTTAGACAAACATTTAATTTCACTATTATTTAGAGCTGAAATTGGGAGCATGTGTTCCCTTTTTTTAAAAACAGGTTACAAAACTGATTTATTTAAAATGTAGCATTCTACAGTTCCACTCATTTAACTGCTAAAGTTGTTTCTTTACCATTGCAGAACAAGGTCATATATGAAAGAATGAATGATAAGGTGACTGGAGAATCAATTACTTGTAGCACATTATTGTATTCCAACATAAAGGTCTATAGGCCTAAGAACTAAACTTACATGAAAATTAAGTAAAATACACTACATTCACATAGCTGTAGAAATATGAATCTTCATCCCATGGCGTCTGATTTCGTGATGTTTTTTCACTTGGTTATGGAGCAAAAACAATGTTTGTGTAATTAAATAAAACACCGTGAAGTTTCTTTAACGAAAGAACATTCGCTCAGCGTGACTCAAAAAAACTGTGTTTTACTCAAGCGAAAAATAAAACACCCCGCGGGCTCTCAGACGGGCTTAACAACACAAACTCTTGACATTCGCTTCTCTCACTGTAAAAACACACTCAGTCGCGACGGATCGATAGTTTGAATGGCCTCATTTAGCGCACCGCATCCTACAGCACGCAGCGCTATCTGCAGACTTCCTCGTAAGCCTGTCGTTAAGACAACTGTGATGAGAGCTGAACTCATACAACATGAAGTCTGGCCTGATAAGAGACTTCAATTACCATGCCAAACAATCTCTCCTCTCTAAATTATTCATCTTAACACGCTATGCTTTGGAAGAGATGCTGCTCAGATTCACTTAACTCCTGAGAACAGAGCAACGGTGGAGATAAAAAGATGGAAACAAAATAGTTATTTTTAAAGTTATTTTAAAGACAGGAATGAATATAGCGAGCGAACGGAAAGCCGCGGCAAGGAAGGTAATTAAATGCAAAACGAATACTACGCACAAAAAAAAAAATACACTAAATTTCTTGCATAAAAAAAAACAGAGAAAAACTAAGTAAAGAAATGTGTTTCTTTAAAAAAGGTAAAAAGTACGAACCCAGCTTTAACTGCAAGCCATCATTTTTTAATTTTCTTTTTTCCTTGTTCTAAAAACGTGCTTTTACTCTCCTTGTATCAAGTGCATGCAGAAGTTAAATCGTAAATATCTTCTGTAAATAACACATGTGCAGGTTGCCTACATCCGCACTGGAGCGTTTCTAAACACCAATTCATTACAGCAGCTCACTGTCATCCAATTTCAATAACACTGAATAACCCGAACGACATATCTGTCGCTAAAAACGTTTTATTATGCCCTTCATTTTACTGAAAATAGTCGTTAATCGAGAAATTAAAAAATAGTTTTAAACTATAACACCCGCATAAAATGTTGCAATTGTAGCCTAAATATTAGCATAGGCTACCGGAGAATTAGAAAAGTTAACCAATCTAGATTATTGTGCTTTAGGCATTATTACAATATTACAGAAGCTACACCTCCACGACCATGCGACCATGAGCACACACACATGCATGCATTTGATCTTTCTGAGGCTAGGGTGAAATGGCGGTGGACGAATGCAACAGCAGTGCGCGGTCAACAACCTTACAGTGGCAAAAACAATCTCTCTCTCTAACACAAATCGTTTAGCAGCCAATTCTAAAAAAAAAAAAAAAAAATAACAATCGCACCAAACAAACAAGCAAGCAAGCATTCAAAATGTTTTCAGCGAATACTACGATCAAATGTACATACGGTGAGATAACAATCACCAAACATGTAAAATCGTTTAAATGTAGGTTAAAGTAAGAAATATGTGATATGTGTGCTCTTAATGTTGTCTGTATAGCCTAACCTGGAGGCGCCGTGTCTCGAGCGCTGGATGTTCAGGAGGAGAGTGTCTCTCCAGCGCACCGAGGCTGTGATTGGCCAACAGCACTGACAGCTCCCCCGCTGATTGGCCAGGAACAGATGCCCGTCCCCCTTTCACTCCAGCTAGAGGACCATTCATAAACTAAACAATTCCAACACTCACGGCTGAGTCTGGACAACTGCACACTGGCGCACAGTTTTCATGTGCAAACACAAGTGAAAAAGATGATGACATGACGCGCGGAGATTTATACTTCAACTGATACTGGCAACAACTTGAACCTTAAAACCTTTTCAAGTAGAGTTGGAAAAGTCGCACTGCGTTGTATCCATCCGTTTCCTGGTCCACATTTGACGTCTATCCGCTGTGGGCGCAAACTTCATCACTTCATCCTTTTTTTCTTTTTGCTGGGAGTTGTGCCTCTGGCTCCACCGGTAAGCATTGGATCCATCGGCGTACTGCGAAACTCCGGTCTACAGTCCGGATCTGTGCCCCAATATGATTGCAACGCAAGCAAAGCTGGTTTACCAGCTCAATAAATATTACAACGAAAGATGCCAGGCGCGCAAAGCGGCCATTGCCAAGACCATACGAGAGGTGTGTAAGGTGGTGTCGGATGTGCTGAAGGAGGTGGAGGTCCAGGAGCCCCGTTTCATCAGCTCCTTGAGCGAGATAGACGCGCGCTATGAGGGCATGGAGGTCATCGCACCCAACGAGTTTGAAGTCGTGCTTTACTTGAACCAGATGGGAGTCTTCAACTTCGTGGATGACGGCTCTCTGCCGGGCTGCGCAGTGCTCAAACTCAGCGACGGCCGTAAGAGGAGCATGTCCCTGTGGGTGGAGTTCATCACCGCCTCCGGTTATCTGTCGGCGCGAAAGATCCGCTCCCGCTTCCAAACTCTTGTGGCCCAGGCCGTGGATAAATGCAGCTACCGGGACGTGGTTAAGATGGTGGCGGACACGAGCGAAGTGAAACTGCGCATTCGGGAGAGATACGTGGTGCAAATCACCCCGGCCTTCAAGTGCACGGGCATCTGGCCTAGAAGTGCAGCTCAGTGGCCCATGCCTCACATCCCGTGGCCCGGGCCGAACCGGGTGGCGGAGGTGAAAGCGGAGGGTTTTAACCTCCTCTCTAAAGAGTGCTACTCGTTAACGGGGAAACAGAGCTCGGCGGAAAGCGACGCCTGGGTTTTGCAGTTCGCCGAGGCCGAGAACAGGCTTCTGATGTCGGGCTGTAGAAAGAAATGCCTCTCTGTTCTAAAGACTCTCCGTGACCGACACCTCGAGCTGCCGGGACAGCCGCTCAATAACTACCACATGAAGACCCTGCTGCTGTACGAGTGCGAGAAACACCCGCGGGAGACTGACTGGGACGAGTCGTGCCTCGGCGACCGTCTGAATGGTATTCTGCTGCAGCTCATCTCCTGTCTGCAGTGCCGCCGGTGCCCACATTACTTCTTACCCAATCTAGACCTGTTTCAGGGTAAACCACACTCAGCCCTGGAGACAGCGGCCAAACAGACCTGGAGACTGGCCAGAGAAATCCTTACCAACGCTAAAAGTTTGGATAAACTGTAAGATTCAAAAGGAGGACATTTATTGTTGGTGAATATTAAGGGACGTTTGAGATCACAACACTGAAAGTGGAGAGAATGTGATCGTGGTGCTCTCTGAATAATGAAACCAAGAAAATGAAAGATTAAAATAAAATTTAAGATTGCAAAACTTAGCATTTGCTTTTGCCAACGGGACATTGCAGGACAGAGAAATGAAGGTACATTTTAAACTAAGTGTAATGATTTTGTTGTTTGTTTGAACTGTTTTCACAAAGTGAAAATTTTATTTAAATATATGCACAAGATCTGTAATTGCGAATTACAAAATGTAGCGTGCCAAGTTCAATTTTTTTTCATGATGTGATAAAAAAATTGAAACGTGTAATAAAATCATGACACGATGAAATTTAAACTTGGCAATTTGTCATTACTTAATTCAAAAACTCTTGACATTAATGGGACTGCTATACATAAGAATAAGACGCATGCATAATTAAGCGAATAGTTTTGAGATTTGTCTTCGCTATACACAAAAGTAATATTACAGTGTGAATTTGTGAACTGGCCTTTTAATTTAAATTGTAGAAAACGAAACAGAAAATATGCGTGGCCTGTTGCTCTGAGATAAACGGAGATTTATTAAATAGACTCTAGTAACAAAATAAAGATTAGAGAAATAGAGTCTATAGTGTAAAAATGAAAATAATGGAGAGCAATTTGTAAAACATTCAAGACCACTAACACTGCTAAATAAAATGTAAAAAAATAAATCGTAAACAACTGATCTCTCACAATACAACAACAGTAGGGCTAATTAATTTTACTGATTAAAAAACAATTATGCATCACATAAAATATAAAAATGCTTTTTAAAACTTTTTCGACTGAGTTAATAATAGGCTAATTCTTGGGAATCAATTAGTTCACTGGAAAATCCATGAAAAAGAAACTTATATTTTATTATTGATTATAAAAAATAACAGCAGCTTATTCAAATTAAAAAAGCCTTCTGAAATAAATACTTAGACAATGTTTGCAACAAACAAATAAACAAACAAATAAATAAATAATCTACTAATACATATGTGCTGTTTTATTCTGGAAAAGTAACCATTTTAGCTCACAATTCTGTTAAACAACAAATTATTATTAATCTAGCTTTTAAGAAAACAACTTTTGAAAACAATATATTTGAAGTACATAAACATAAAAGGACATTAAGGAAATACTGAAAGTTGATATAGCCTATTTGTTCTTAGACAGAAAAAAAAACAAAAGTCCAAGCAAATCCAGCATTCAGAATAATTTATTCCTCTTCAAGCATTCAATAGAAAAAATTTTCGTTGGCACACCTCAGTTATAAGCCAATGGTGATGGCAAGTAAAACTTCAATACCCTTGACCCTCATATGTTATGAACAGTTGAAACACATGCAACATGCTATGAGGAAACATAGCACTCTTTTCTGTCGTTGTGTTATGATATATGATAAGATGACCACAAATTGCCAATACTCACAAACTCTGCATGGAAATGTACAGTAGTTAAACCACTGATGTTGCGAAATACACATTATAGGACCTTGGTTACGGCTGGTCACACACTTTTAGTGTGCACATCTCATGGGACATTTGGAGTCATTTTGGATGAGAAACCCTCTTACCTTGGGATCAATGTCCTTAAAAGTTGGGTCTTCTTCATCCACCTCAAAGTATAACTCTAGTGCCGTGATGGACAGTGTGCCTTTTACCACTACAGCGGGTGCAACCAGCTGTGCGCTGGTGCTCAGGTTAACAGGCCCTACGGATCACGGAAGAGCACAGCAGTTAGTGTGTGTGTGTGTGTGTGTGTGTGCCTCCCCCACCCTCTACTGCCCTTGGCATAGAAACCATTTCAAAGGAGTACGAAGTGTTTACTTGAACACATAAACTCAACAAGGGCGCATATTGACTTCCTGATAGAACATCTTTAGTTTTAATAAGCTTGGTGGGAAAAGTCTCCAAAGTAAAGCTACAGTCATATTAGGATCATAAGGTTGAAGTCAAATGATAACTTCAAAAGCACTATAAGACATGATTTAGGATGATTTAGGCTAAATCTTTTTTGCATGCACAATTTTAAATGATAATAATGATAATACTAATAATGAATAATAATAATAATAAAATCTTACCAATGTACATTAAGTAATGCTGCCTATATAACTTCATAATATTACAACTTTCTTAATATTACTGTTTAGCCACTGAAGCATGAAAAGACAACAACAATGAAGATGTGTTAAATGTAAACTAATAGCTAAAGCATTCATTATTAATTCAGGGTATTTAACAATTAATAAAGAACGATTTAATTAAAATTTATTTTTAAAAAGCAGATTAATTTAAAAAAAAGGATTATCCCGTGCACACTGACATATTTAAACGCTTCATCTGTCATTGAAATGGTAGCCTATAGTCTCTAGATGTCAAAAAAGCGCTGAAATCCGCTGTCAATCCGCGCTCATTGATTGCGGGCTTTGGGTTTAATCTGTCATCAATCTTAATTTATGCCATCATGACAATGTTGAAGGGTTGCTCTGGGGAATTTCTGCCTCTGCATGGGCAAAGCAACGGATTTGCGCTTACAAACTGCCGTTGCAGTCAGCACAACCAGAAGCCCGTGTTTGATTTCCCCAAGCACCCTTCAATTCACAGACGCATGGCATGATCAGATAAATTCATCAGCATGTAATACGGCTGAGAAATAACATGTTTTTTTTCCTCCCTTCGAAACCGAATCAATTACCCTACACCTGAATCGAACAGCTTGCTAAGTAGGCTAGATTTTCGGCAACGACGCGAATCACCACGATAATTTGCACTTTATTTGAGAGATATAGGCTACTGTCTTTTATTAGGCCTATAGAGCAGACTGACAGCCCAAATAAGATCAAACATTTATAAACGCGTTACTAACGAAAACAACAAGAGTCAAAATAAAATAAAATCCGATTTATTCTATGTTCGGATGACCAGATTATTAACGTGTAGGCTAGTGTGTTGCAATTTTGCGAGCTCCGCGTCAAACCACTTAACCAACTATAAAATATATAATTGTGTTAATATAATTAAATGTAATTCATGCTTCTCGTAGGCATACTTTCAATTCAAAACTGTTAAAAGCTTAAAATAGTCCTTAAAATGTAATTTAAAACATTTTTAGAAATATCTATATTTACCAATGAAAAATATAAGCGTGTTTTTTTTTCGGAAGAAACAAAATTTCTGCTTTTGGCTGACAGCGAGCAGATACAAATACAAGTGTGTTGTTTAGCTAATAGTTTATGTAAAACAAATTTAACCATTATTCGTTTATATTTTAACCTAGCTATTTAACCCATGGGTATTGCACTTAATTTGATTATTAGTTGTTTTAAAGCATGAATTGAGCCTATACCCTTGCTCACTGCAGACTCCTGTCAAGACTGTGGGCCTACGAGCGCTTTTCAGCCCTCACTCAAATCTAACCCGATCACAGGCAGCTAATGAGAGGACTGCCTAAGATAATGGTGTGATCCCCCTATTAACGGCTGAAGAGAAGGGGGGTGACACTGCTGGAGCGCAACGGAACAAACCAGAACGCTGCCGTTATCAACGGAGCTGGCTAAGAGCGCGCGCCCAGTATAGAGAGAGCTTCATGTATTTGACCAGGATCGTTCATGCGCATGTCGTTGCGTTCAAGTTTGTGCGTCGCTAGGCGGCTGTTCTTTACCTGTGAGGTTCTCCAACTCTTTCTCCTCCAAGGATAAGAGAGTGTCGTCGTCCTCCAACAGCAGCTCACTCTCTGAGTTCTGCTTCCCCAGCACTGAACTCCTGATGGACTGTTTGCCTTTCAGCACGTCCTCCTCTGGAGCTGCACAAAACAAAACATCACATTCCTTCAAGCATAACCGCGCAAAAACTTTAAACGACTGTCAGTTCAGGTAAGTTGACGGCACAAAAGCTCAAATAAAATGCGCTTGTTATTTTATTATATAGGCATATGATTATTTTATATTAAAACTCTAAACACTGAATAAATAGCCTATTGCCTACGTTTTAAACACTATTAATAGGGTGTAGCCTAATTTTTTTTTCTGTCCTAAATGGCATCAAGTTAACATTACAAAAACACCATATAGCTACGAGTCGTTTTTTTTTTTTTTAGTTTTTTTATATATATATATATCTTTTTTGGATCTGATCTATAACATTTTCACTTGAATTATTTTAATAGTCAGAATATTAAAACAGCTCATTTGCATAATGACAGTAAATTGTCATGGGGAAATCCATAGTGTATTTGATTAAAATAAGTGGATTTGCATAAACGATGTAGCTGAAATGTCACAATATCCAGACGGTTATTTAGAACAGTTCTTTTTCTTTCAAAATAGTAATTTTACCTGATAATTAAGAAATTTGAAGAAGAAAAAAAAACACATTCAGCTGACAGTGGTCATATACTTTCAATTAGTAAAGAACATTTACAAAGGATGTGCTTGATTATGTTATAACTAATATCTAATAAGAGATCTAATTGTTAACATTAAATCATTTTGAATTGCAATTAAACTGAAAGCCCAATTCCAGACATATGTTCTGCTCCATATGCCAAACTTCCCCCTGACAAAAATCAGGAGTGGCCCTGACTGATTTCAACAGTACATGACTTGAGGTTCCACATAGATTATTTAAGAAAAATGGTAATCTGTAAACATTTACAGAACACTGCATTCCCAAGTGAGGGGCAAAAATGGGTCTACAGTAGAAACAAAGGCAATCCTTCATCTATGTAAACAGAGAGAGGTGACGGGGCAGTCTCATGCATCAGACTGCTTTGGCCTATACTGGAGCTACACAGAGTCCAGTCCAGAACTGTGTGGACAGAGCCATGTGACCTCTGCCCCCTGTCTCCAGATACATCACCTGAGGGGGTTTGCATTTGCACTTGAAGCAAAACCTGAGACAACTCTTTATAAATAGAGCCCTAAACCATTAGAAAAGCAGAGCAAAGAAATCTCTTGTCATGGAAAGTATGCTGGCGCACTGATATTTAGAACGGTCTTCCTGTAATTAACTCTCCCCAGAGAATTTGTAGTTAGCAGCAGTGAAATTACTACCAGCTTCCTAATACATACCACATGCCCGTGTGCTCACAGCAGACAGAGTGGACACAAGGATGTGACAGAAAAAAAATGGTGTTACTTCTGTGCATTCAGCCACAATAACATTTCATATTTACTATTGTGTCTGAAGCTAGTTGAAATGTAGTCACTTCTTCCAAATTCGTTCTTTGTGAGAGAGTACAGGCCAAACTGCTAAAAATGTTGTAATACATGTAACCCAAAATAAAACTACAGTTTATATTAATTCAAATCACAAGTTTCAAGGAAACGTTGTGATGTCCAGCTGCATTTTTAATGTAATAACTCGATGAGTGCTACTAACACTGATGAGAAGCATAGGTAAGAAAACTTAGAGAGAAGAAAGAACAAGTATTAGCATGAAGATATCAGACAGCAAAATAATAAAGAAAGAAAAAACATGAAAATGAATCACAATAATAAGATAAGTACATTTGTAAGTCTAGCAAATTTTTAAGCATTTACTTTTAAGTTTACTTTTGGCTTTGAAATATATTAGACCTCTGTTGTAGCATTATCCATGCATTCTGCACATCCACTTAAATAATGCTGTTCAATCAAACTTTGGATCCCTTGTAGACTTAAAAAATGTTTAAAAAAAAATGGACTGAAGAACAAATTTACCAGTGCCCTGAACGAGTCAAAAACCCATGTTGTAAGATTACATTCATACATCAGCTTTACTTAAATACCTCATTCATTCCCCTCATTCAGCAAATGCTAATGTAAATACACGCAGTTGCGTTACACTTTTAAGCTCTGTTTCCCTTTTCCATTGCAGGTTCAAATGCTCATTTATATGCAACTACGGAGGCAAAGCAATTAAATTGTCAGAATTAACAAATTTGTTTTTAACACAAGTGCAGCCAGGAGTGAAGTCAGGAGGTGCTTATTGATCACAGGAACAGAGACATTAGTCTTCAGGTATTTACACTCGCCCAACACCGTAGGCCCCACCTGGTCAAATCAATCCCCAAAAAAGATGGTGCTTTCCAGCCATAAATACATATCTTACCAAACTACCACTGTTTCCTGGCTGGCGACGAATGATTGCAATTGTGCGTGGCAAAAAGAGAAGTTTTGATATGATGATATATTCTGAGTGATGAAAACGAAAATAATTTGCAAGCAAGCCTTTCTATATTCATCAAGAAGAAATGCTGTTTCTTTCAAATGCTCGGGCATGTCCGTTATAAAAAATAAATTATATACTGCTATGCCTTACAATTCCAAATGTCACATTTTTATACCAACTAAATTCTAAAGTATAGAGTAAAACCCGTATCAGACTACCGGATTGCTGAAAATGACAGAAAATTGTTTCTTAAAAAAGAAATAAATAAGTCATGACTTTCTTCCACATGTCATGAAGATAATCACAGCCAGATATGACCCTTGTGCACTGTTTGAAAACTTGAGATCTTGCCCGAGACTTTCATTTCACTTCCGCAACAAATTTAGGGTCAGCAGAAAAGACACAAGCTTTCTATGGAGGAGAGGGGCAGACACACATCAATGTTATGAGCAGCAATGTTGTTTAACTGCTAAAGTATCTTTCAGTTGCCCATTCACTTTCCCACCTTCCCATCTTATTGCCAGTTTAGAATCGTTCACTTTGTTAAAATACTAAATTATTTATGAAATATGCTCTTGAGTCATAATAGCTGTTTTTGTGTTTGTCCAGTATAGGTTTTAAGGTAAAGTTAAAGACAATTAATATATGCACATAAATACTTGATGGATGGATTGATTGTTTCCTGCGCTGGATGGACACTGGGGAAGAGTATAATGAAGGATTTTAAGGGCTCAAAGTTTTAGGTTCCATTTAAAAGACCATTCAAAGTGTTCCTTAAGGAACACTTTAACTTAACCAAGTCCGAAGTTAGCGAAAGAAAAAGGGAAGAATACAGAGAAGAAAACGTAGAGGACGAAGCAAGAGAGAAATCATTGGATCCCCTCAAGGCCCTCCATCCAGCTGCATATTATGACCATTAGGGCTGCACATCGGTCTCTGAGGATGCTGGGATTCTGAGCACTTATTGCTTTTAGATCACATTCTTATTGACTTCTGTCATATTGGTCGTTTGTCTTGAGGACCTGTGTCATTCTAACGGGGACTAAGCAGTGACATATTGGAGACATTCTTTTTCCTCAGAAATGGCCCCGTTTCTGAGGGGTGCAATAGGTTAAGCTGCTCAAGTCCAAGTACTGAATGGCAATGATTGTAAAGCCTGCTATCTCTAGGTGTGGCTAAAAAGTCATCAAGAAAAAAAAAAATAGTTAAGGAGTCTGTAAAACATTTTAACTCTCATATGCTGTATGCATTGCTGCAGTGAATGAAATGACAGGGCAGGGCTCATTTTGAACAACCAAAAAAATAAAGAGAAAGGGATAAAAATCAGATGCACTTACTGAACTGTTAAATACGAGGAGAATGTGTTGTAGAGAGAAGCAATAATAACAACTTTAAACAAGGCTAGGAAAGGGAACAGTTTAATAACCTCAACTTTACTTCTGATAGCATGGTAAAACACCAATCTAGAATGAATAACTCATTATATTGTTATCAATATGTGGAGTTCATTATGGATTATAAGATGCATATTTCAAATGAGATGACTTATTAAATAAAGGAAATACAATGAGAAATATATTATGAATAAATTATGCACATTTCATATAAATCTAGTCATTTCAGGGTGGAAAACTAAAGGCGCTTGTTTTTAATTCGTTTCTTAAACAAGAGAATAATTAAAATATTTTTTCTGTATTAGATGCAAGGAAACTACATTTGTAACAATATTTTGACTATGCAGTTCTGCAGTTAACAAATATCTTCATGCTAAAAATGAGATCTTTTATCTAAATATTTTTCTTTTAGTCCACCAAGTTGATCCTATTTATCCCTAGTGCAATTTAACTCAGACATTGAATAAATGTTTGTCGACATAAATAACAAAAAATGTTTTCTTCTTCTTCATAATTTTTCCCTTACTGTCATGTAAACTATAGCTGTAATGCGTCTCTAATTTTATGATGCATTTTACTAGATACTGTCTGCGACAATCGACAAAAAGAGTACACATCAGTGTTGGGGAGTCACTAACTATACCTGGTGATGCTACAAACTTGCTAGTTTCTTAACAGTATAGCTTTTCCAGTAACAAGCTTAACTTTATCCTAAGTTACTTTACACATGTTAGTGGAGTAGCATGACAAAACACTACATAACGTTTTCATATAGTTTTGCTCTTTATTTTGAACCAGTAGAAATAGTTCACTGATTCAAATCTCTGCACAAAACTAGTTTTGTGTCTCCCATGCTGTCACCCCAATTTTAATAAATTGTTAATCAATCTAAAAAAAAAAAAAAAAAAAAAAAAAACGGAAACCAGAGAAATACAGCTATGAATTAAACTAAATAAAATGCATATAATATAAGACTTAAGTATTTTAGGGCAATCCCCCTTAAATAGATTAAAAAAAGTTTAATAGCACATAGTGTAGAACTACTACTTTTTAAAAGATGTAGCTTGTAACACTGCTGCACACACATCTAACCCAAGCCCTTTGCCACTAGCTCTCCCATTAACTTCACTTACCTTTAATACCAGCAGCTGACATGCATGGGAAGGAAGAAACAGTGACAATTTAAGAACAATTAGCGATACTTAAACATCCAAGCTAATGAGAGGAACTGCACGTGGTAAATAAACAAATTAGCAGCAAATTACTGTCATAATATCATCTGAGAGACAAAGGCCTCAGGACAGTGAGAGAATGTAATGTAATTGTGTAATTCTTTAAAGAGGCTTGTTGCACTATAAAGGTTTTACGGTGATTTTAGCTTTAATTTTTACAGCCGTGTACCTGTTATCATGGGTTAAAGCATTACAGCGCGACAGACTGGGCTGCATTTGTGTGTGAAATAGTGTAAGCGCATGATACTATGTGATTATGCATCACCCACCATGCTCTGCTGCAGCCTTGAGCGTGGCCTCAGAGTGTGTGGAACCAAACGGGTTCCTGATGAAGCGCCGACGTCTCCTCAGGTCATCCTCCCAGTAGTCCAGGCGCCAGAACTCCCGTGGTCTGCTGCCGAGAGGAAGAGAGAGAGGGAAGGAGAGAGAGAGAGAGAGAGAGAGAGAGAGAGAGAGAGAGAGAGAGAGAGAGAGAGAGAGAGAGAGAGAGAGAGAGAGAGAGAGAGAGAGAGAGAGAGAGAGAGAGAGAGAGAGAGAGAGAGAGAGAGAGAGAGAGAGAGAGAGAGAGGCACATATGTTAGCAATTAGACGATGCAGTGAGAAGTGGCACAGGCAGCGCTGCATAATACCGGCCTTGTTTTGCTGCAACATTCTTCAGTGCAAAGTGCACAAAGAGAATTGCTATGATTAGATACTAATAATTGTGGTTAATAATAAAATATACCTGGACTGTGAAAATATTTGTTGCCAAATACCAAAAATGTGTAGTCTTCATTCAGGTTTTAGAGATTGTCTATTTTGTTTAAATTGTCATACTGTACATATTAAAACATCATGAATCCTATTAATGTCCACCATTTTATTAAATATCTCAACTTTTTAGTTCCTCTAAGTTTTTTTCTATTGCTTGTGTATACTATTGTATTTGGGTGTGCTATGTTCTATTGTTAGTTATCTCAGCAACATTAACATTATGTGATCAGATATAGACACATATAGTGGCCCCTATTTTTTTTTAATATTTTTTGATGTAAAAGTATTTTAATATACAATAAAATAATCATGGCGTAAGATAACAAAACAAATTGTAAAATAATATAATGAATCCTAATAACCAATAGAGACCAATAGGCAATTATTCATATATATATATACATATATACACACATTTATTAATATAATAAATATGCCAATGAGGGGGGGGGGGGTGTTAAAATGTCACGTGTGTTCTAATTTAAGAAATCATACAGCCACAGAACTTCAGAAATGCTTGTCCTTGGGAGTAACACTGAAGAGGAGACCCAGATTTTTGCAGCACCTCAAGAAGGTCAGATGAGAGCTAAATACATTACAATGAGAATCAGCCTGCTGACACAGCAATCCAGCACACTCACAGAGAGATAGAGAGCGAGAGAGAGAGAGAGAGAGAGAGAGAATAAGGCAGTGCTGTGTTTCCAGGCTCATTTCTGAGCCCAGCAGGACACCTTAAAGCAGGACTGCAGAGAAGGAGCACATTTGACTCAATGTCCTTCGCCTTCAGCCATTTTTCTTTCCAATTTGCACCTCTTACCACTGAAAAGAAAAATACTGTTCATCCTCCCTCTCCATCTCTTTCTTTTTTTCCCCTTCATCTGCTTTTGTGTTTTCTCTCGGTGTGTGTGAACAGGTTCACTTTTAATGAGTCAGGCGAACAGTTATAACATATTACCCCATTTAGATTCAAAGGACTTTCATTAAAATAATCTCTTCAAATACTCATTATGTTTAGCCCCCTGAGATACAAGAAAATACATTTCCCATACCATAAATGAGTTTAATCTTCAAAAGCTTGTTTAATTTGAAATAGAAAGAACTAATTTCAGGTTAGGGGAGGGAAGAGTGTAATTTGTTAGATCAAATGAAAGTCTTTTTTCTGCTTTAATGCACAACGGCGTGATAAATTAATTACAGGCATGCACACAAAAAAAAAACTGATTTTGAACATGAAGAAAAACCGATGTGTGATTAAGGTAGTATGTGATAAAATAATGCTACAGTGAATCTTATTGGGCTCAAAAATGAAGATCAATGATCATATGCCATCCACAGATCCCAGAGCGGGCTGGCGGATCCTCAGAGATCCAGCGAGCGATAGGGGCTTGGTGGGGGGACGACAGCAAATGGCTTTAGCAGTGGCTCTGTAGCCGTCCTCCGGCTGATTTACTGTAGGAGCGGTGAAATATAACTCTCTAAGTCCATTCTGTTCTGTGGAAGTGAGAAGAAGTTTTATCGTGCAACAGGGCCTCCACACCCAGGCCAAATAAATCAGGATAACGGGCACTTAAGAGTCCTCCCCAGTGCTCACCTTCTTTTTTTTACACCCGCATACTTTAACAATCGCCAGAAAACAAGCTATTATGACCTAAAATACCATAGAAGTGGAAAAAAAGGAGAGAAAGAAAGTATTGAAAGAAGGAGTTCAGAAAATAGATAAATCAAAGAGTGGTATTGCAAGTCTTCTCAGAATTAATGATTCTAGGAGAAATAAAAACAGACAGAAATACTACTGGAAATAGTTATGGCATGCAAAATACACATTTTAAAATCCCATTTAAAATGACTTCTCCGGCATATGGGGCCAAGAAGGTTTGGTGTACCCGAGCAGTGCAGGTTTTTTTCCCAGAAGTGTGATCGATCTGCTCAACTGCAAGACGCTCAAAACAAATCCCATCTCGTAAAACTGAAGAGAGCGCTTAAAACGCGAAAATAAAAACAAGTCTACACTTCGCTTGAAAAGCTCTCCTGCTCACCTAATAAGAGGCATTAATAACTGATTTATTTAAGACAGGAAAGGAGATGTAATGTAAAGGGAGATGTGAGTTTTCCAAGAGAAGCACAGCTCCTTTGAGACCATTTACGGCTCAGGCAGACAGCAGTGCCTTTCTGTTAAATGTTTCAAAGGAAATGTTTACAGACAGACATGAGTACAACTAAAAAATAAAATTAAATTAAAAAAGTCCTTAGAGTAACAATGGATATGTGGGCAAGGAATGAGGATCTACTGTAGCAAGTACACGGACAAAACACCCAGAAAATGCTGTCAAAATATTGCGTGACTCCAGTCTCAACGGTCTACCTCATCATCACTAATGAATGAGATTGAAGGACAAATAGCAGCAATAACAGCACATAACAGCAATACATCCAGGGCCTGAACATTTCCCCCCTTAAAAGTGTATTTAAATAGATTTATTTTGAACCATTGAATGGATTTCAGTTGTACTATGTCAATCACTATTTGCAGATACCATACACATAAAATAAAATACAATTTTGTTTCTCTAAGGTATGTTTCCATCCACCTATTTTTTTTTGTGCACATTTTGGGATACCGCATCAAAAACTGCTGGACGAAAATGCCCAGAAGCAAATACATTCTAAAAATGTGCATTAAAAACATATGTGCTCGTCTGAGGCGGATACATTTTTTTGAAAACATGCGCATAAACTACGATGGAAACACATTTACCGAATAAATTCCTTGATGTGTGCACATTTTAATGTGGTTTCAACCATTCAAGCACAAGAAGACACGAAAAAGATCTCAATTGTTTTCATCCAGAGCGAGTGCACAAAAAGCCACATCTCATATAGTGCTGAATTGGGTTCTCTTTTGCGTCTCTTGCACTTGAATGCACAAATACACACATCATGTCCAAATATCCTCGTGTAAACAGTTGTTTATGACTGTTGTAATGTAAACATTTGAGAAAGAAAACATGTGTAACAGTATATACTGCATCTGTACATTATGTATTAAAGTGACATAGCATAATACACCTGCTGCTGTCTGTTTCATTACTGTTAATCAAAAAAACTAAAGAAAAATCCCTCTCTGCTCTTGACCAGATCAATTGTGTAACTTTAAGGATTAATCTATATTTCATTTATAAAAAAGAAAACTATGCAGTGAGTGCTATTTTACATTTGATTTAAATTCCTGAAATATGTTCAGTTGTATTTATTTGTGTATTAATCTTATTGTGTTACTGACTGTATACTTGAATTTAATAATGTTTTAAATTCATATTAGTCTAGTTTATTAGTTAGTTGTTCTTTAGGCTGCTGATTTTTGTTCATGGAATGTAGCTGCAACAGAATGTTTTGCAACAAGACAATAATTATGTCTGATATCTAAATGTTGGACTTTGTTGACCACATTTGAATCAAAACTGGGAATCGATATGAATCGGAATAGTTAAGCAGAATCGGAATTGGAATCGAAATTGCTAAAATACCCAACCCTACTAATCACTAGTATACAGACAAAAGTTCACTTCAAGAATTAACAAAGTGCAGTCTTCCAGCCTATGGTGAAGTCAGTTTGTACAAATATCTTGAACAGCCTCCCAAGTCTCAAGATGCCGAGTGGTGGGACCTGTGTGCGTACCCTCATAGAAATCAATGTGAACTCATAGAACCATTGTGCGTCCCAGAGCAACACAAAGTGGTTTCATTCCTGAACGAATCAGCGCTTTTTTTTTATGATACAATAATTTAATGATCCATTCATAAATTCAGTCACTTGCTTCATTCCTGAATGAATCAGCCATCTGAACAAATCGAATGAGTTAATGACTCACTCATTAAGAGAGTGACTTGCCGCTACCTTAATTTTAAATTTAAAGTAGCATTTCATAAAAAAAAATCTAAATATTTTTTTAAACATGAATTTCAGCATTATTTAGGCAGTTGTAATTGCATTGTAAATTCATCTAAATGGATGCAGCTTCTGCGCCACTTCTGCATTGTAAAAATGGATATTGTTGAAACTAATATAATTTGATTGGTAACCTATTGTGTGTTATTATTCTAAATCAATGTATTGATTAAATGTAAGAATCTGACAAAAGATGATACATACATCTAAGCAAAAAAACAAACAAACAAAAAAAAAGTAATTATAAAGGTAAAATGCCACTTTAAATCAATTTAAGGTAGCAAATATCTCACATTATTGAAAAAGTTAATTTCTGTCACTGCTGTGACGTAACCACCACACAGAATATGAAGTTTTTTTTTTTTGTTTTTTTTTTTCAATATCACACACCCCTTGTTGGGAAGTGAGAAAATTGATAAGTCAAATATTGGTAATATTCAACTGCTTTAAAAATACTGCTGCGATTTGCTACAGTGATAACAAAAAAATGGGTGATTGAGCGCGAAGCTGCTTCTTTTTAGCCATGGGAACAATGATTATTTATACAATTAGAATTTATATAATTTACCTACATGTTATAGTAAATAATTCGGTTCAGGAATTATTACAAATATACGCAATATTTAAAATCCCATGCCAAAATTCAGGCCTGACTAACTCTGCAGACACATTTCCATTAAACAACTGGAAGAAACAGTGGTAGAAGAGAGACAGAAAGTTGGGTTCACTCCATATTGTCCCGTCTGTCTGAGAACAGATTTGCCTCTATCTAAGTGAGGTGCGAGGTGTTTGCATGTGATAGTTTCCTCCATGTAAATAGCCACTCCATCATTCTGGCTTCCAGTGTTCATTAATTAAAATGATTACCGAAGGCACAGAGCAGATCCAAGGAGCTCCAATCCTGTCAGTCTCTGAGAGAGCAGAGATACAGAGAGGATCAATCTGTCTGCAATACAACACCATGCCGGCCACTGCAATTAGTCGAGCAGCTGGAAACGCATTCACAGCCTCCACTGCCGCCCAGACACTGTGACAATAGAGCCCTAATGAAGGCCAAGGAAGTGTGTGCGTGTGTGTAATTCAACCACTATCAATCCCAGCAGCAGAATCAGCTGCACATTCCACGCAGCAAGTGTTTTCACAGCATTAATGAATTATTCATCCATCCTCCCCATCCATCCATCCCTCCTTCCAAATGGGGTTTCTAACAGGAATTACGACAGTGCCTTCAAGACAACGACAATTACAAAACACAATAGGCCTCTAGAACCGGGCACGTATCCGCGCCGCACGGGCACAATTAGTAATTAGTAAGCTCGTAAAACAACCATGACGGAAACAGACCCGTAAATGGCAGCGGGGACTTGAAATGTCTTATTGCATATGCTGAAAGCAACACTTGAGACCCTTCTCCAAACGTGCTTAATGTAAACCACATTTGGTGAGAATTTAACACAAGCAGGGACTTTTATAAGCGCCTGTTAGGTGTAATTGAAGTCTTTCTTCTCACCCAGTACCAGAATAAGTGCTGGGTCGCTGGCTGTAAATTTGAACCAGTTTACCAACAGAGATGATGAACGGGGGGGGGGGGGGGCTAATCGTAATGCAGTTTTATACAGATAGCGACCCATTGAGTTAATGAATAAGGGAAATAGAATGGAGAGCGAGCAGTAAACAGTGCGACAGAGAGAATCAACAGAGAAGAGGGTCATGTTTTATAATCTCCTCTTTAAAGCTTCAATTGCGCTCCTAAATTGTAGGTTTGCATAAAACAAGCCACACTTCAAGTCTACTTGACTCAAGGGAGGTGTCATAATAAACAAAGCATTTAATTGGGCCATGTGTTGAGAATTTCAGAGTGTGTGTGTGTGCGTGTGGGATTAATGAGGTGTTTTTTGGAAGTTGCTGAAACAGAGAGGCTGGCTTGTGCCGCCACACTTCAGAAAGGCATCAGTCTCACACTCCAGCAGCGTTATAAAAGCCTGCGAGGGTTTCGCTGCAAACACAGGCTCTAAATTACACACAGGAACAAGTATACCCACATATGCCCACTCAAGAACAACAGGCCTAGAGGCTTGAAAATACTTTTTCAGCACATGGCTGAGAACACACAACATCACCAGGTCTTTTTATGGTATTGTACACACACATAACATTGTTTGTTTGGAAACATGGGGAATATACATATAATTCCATGACAATCTAATGATGCATAATCGTTACGTAGATTTTTTAGAGCTTCTTTAATGTAACATAAGGAAACAAATAGAAAAAGAATAGAAACAAGTGGAAGAAACAATGCCTTCTTTGGGATGAAAATGACACAAAAATGGCATTGACTAAGTGCTTGACAGTGAATAATGAAATTAGACTCCAGAAATGCATCCAGAAATTCTTCAAAATGTAATTTCTCTATGAGGTCCATGCTGCTTATCTTTACTGGAAAAGCATCCGGACGCTCCATAACAAAATGCTGCTTGTCAGTGTGCCTGTGAAAGTTTGACTGCACTCCTATGATGATATCATATTGTTCTTTTTTTGACATTGACAAATGATTGCCATCTATCAGCATGAAGAAAAACACATCAATCACTAATCTATTTGTACCTGTGTGGACTGTTATAAGTTTAAACCCATTAAAAATATTGAAAGCTGCCGCAAGATGCAAGATTATTTACATAAAGGGCAAAATGATCCTGCAAGAGGGATGATGGTTTCTTAAATGTCTATCTGTTCAAAAGCAATACATGTGTGCAGGCGTGTGTATTCTGGGCAGATATTACATTGGAGTTCATTTCTGGCATGGAGATTATGTAAATGGCAATGATGTGACCTTTAACATAACAAACGGGCCAGATGGAGCACAAGTTTCATACATCACTCCTGCGCGGGGCATTTTAGAGACAACTTGCAGTCATTTATAACCTTTTCCTGTGGATTAATGCAGTTACAGTCAGTGTGAACACATCTCTCTTTGTGCCTTTTTCATTAATGCCTGCAATTGCCACTGCTCAAATTGCTCTGTATCGCTGAGATCATTTCATATGATTTGCATAAACCATGTGTTTATGAAAACTAAATGGATGAATTGAATATTTGTCATGCAGAAGAAGGGCAAGTGCAGGTCTCTCCGTCAAAGTACAGGCAATTGGCAGTTGTGAGGCCGCTTGGAGTCTCAAATTAAACTGAGAGAGGGTATCAGATTGGCGGTGTCTGATTAAGGTGGCCATGTCTATGCAGAGCAAGGGAAATCATCTGTGTTCCTCGGTGGCATTGAAGTTGACTTTGTGCAGTGTATGCTAATGTCTTTTCTAAACGTAGACAAGGTCAAGAGCAGCACATGATAATGACATCAGTGACAGAGCATCTGTGCTACATGTTAAGTGAGAACAAATGGCTTTTTTCCGCATTTTACTGGTTTGTATTTATTCATGTATTGCTTACTATGTGGTCTTTTAATTTGCGTTTCATACATTTATCAGGGTTCAAGCTTCTTTCAACAATTTTCCCAGACCAAAGAGGGAGTGATAATGAAACGTTCAAACTTTAATCAATTTACTCTATTGCAAATTCTTTAATACAAATGGTTCATTCAACAATTGTGGTGGCAATATGTATAAAAAAAAACACATTCATTAGTTATATATTATTATATTATATATATATCGCAATAGTTCATTTATATTTAAGCACTGAATGCGAAAAATGAATTTAAAAATGATTGACATAAAGCTAAGCAGTATTCATTTTGTTGACAAATAATGTCATATTTTGTCAACGACATTTTCACTGACGAAAATGAGGCGACAACTAAATAAAACCAGTTTGTGATGACAAACTATAACGGAAATTCTATTGACTAACAGGATCTATCAGGATTCATCGTCAATGAATTAGTATGAGATGAAAATGTTAGGGAGGGATTATTTGGGTAGAGAATCAATCTCAATGAGTCTGCGTGGCAGGGAGGTTAGAAATTGACAAAAGTTTATCATGCATTTGCACGTGTTTTGCCAAATTAAACAATAAAGCAGTTTTAAACTATTTAAGTGCAGGAATACACGAAAGAGAACTCAATTTGGGACGCGCACATGTGAAGAGCAAACACAGATAGCCGCCTCTCTGATGAGTGCTGAATTGAGTTTTCTTTCGCATCTTATCTTGCTTCAAAGGACGATCTGCCTGTTTTGGAGAGTATTCGCTTAAACAGTCAGTTACGTCTGTAAGTTTCGCCGCTAGAGGTTACTTACTCAAAACAATAACAAAGGCATAGCTTGATGACACCGTGAATGAGCGTGGAATCATGGGAGTTGTCGTTTTCACCTCCACAGCAGATGAAAAGCAATTTGACGGGACGCAGGCAGAAATCATATTCATGGATAAGCTAATGTATTAAAGTTTTATTAACGTTACTGTGGTATGAAGCAGAGCCAGGGACATTTAGTCGCTAATGCTTCTTTCGTTTTGTTGTTTATTTTACGATTAAAGTTACGCTTACGTTACATCTTCTTCCCTGAACTTGAACTTTGTAACAGTTACGTTTCATCACTTAAATTCATATTATTTTATTTCATTCTAATAAAATAGCTGAATTACTACTCATACAGGTCACTTTATTTGACTAATTAAAATTGTGGGGTAACTTGGTCAAAACAATCACACTAAAAATACATTTGAGTGTGTTGAAAGTGATGTTATAACATTACTTTTGTGTTGTGTTAAAAACTCTGTGAATTAGCTCGTTGATTTGTATGAGACACTTGTTGCACATTGCAGTATGCTAGATCGATATCAGAATATCATATAAATAAAACCTGGATGACTTGCGTTGCTAAAGGGCATGCAGTTAATTTTAAAATACATTTTATGGTGGAGAGAATGCTGCATTACTGGTACTACAAATATAGCTCTTTCTGATTATGCTATGTTAGCCACTTGGCAAAATAATGTTGTCTCTAAGGCATGGTACAAACAGGTTTCTCGCGGTAAATCAAGAAAACAAGAGATTCAAACAATAAGACTAACCGGATAAAGCTATCCAAACAGTTGCTCACCTGTCTAATATAACACATCATATATTAAAGCTTCTTTGGTGTTTCGATGGTTTATACGGTAGTAAAACCGGAAATCGAGGGTAACACATTGACAGGCGACGCAATGACACGGGCTTCTACACTGGTTAAAAAGGCTGATTTCTCTGAATTTAAACATTATTGGAAACATTTGGATTAATGCAAGTACAAAGTCAACAAAACATATAACATTGTTCTAGTGGGATTTGGATTTTAAAAGTGACTGTCGCTTAATCCTGCTGCTGTCTGGGTCCTTAATGAGACAAAGAGAAAATCACTCACTGCTCTTGACTTAATAGCTTTAGTAACTTTAATAAGGGTATACATGGAAGACTATGCACTGTTATTTTACATTTGAATACTTTATTACATTTCTGTAGGTAGTTTTTCTTACCTGAATACTACTGTTAAACCTGCTAGACAAACTTAAAGCACTGTTAATTTAAATTGTATCTTTGTCCTATTGTATGTATTTGTTCTTTTTTTTCTGACTGATTTTTAATTTCAATAGATTTAGTCGACTAAGACTAGACTAATACAATTCAGATGACCAAAATACGACTAAAACTAAATGGCATTTTAATCAAAATTCTATGACTAAAATTAAACCACAATTTGCTGTAAAATGAACACTGTTTGGGGTCTTTGTGGGAGTCTTTCAAAAATACAGTACAACTAAAGTAATATTTTCAAATATTCTTACAATTTAAAATGTTTTTCTAGTTTTCGATTTTAATATATTTTAACTTTAAAATAGATGTCATTAATTCATGATTTTAAAAAGTAAGAGTGGAGAAGTCAGAAAACTGTAAAAGAAACTGTCAGAGAAGGAGGGAATACAAAGGGAAGACTAGAGAAAGAAAGTGAGAGAGAAATATATCGGTGAGATGGGTAACGGATGCCCCATCATACTCCAGGGCGGGAGTGAGAATTTTATGTGTCCCTCTTTCTGCTTTCGCTGCAAAAACAAACTGCTGGGTCACAAAGATAAAGGAGATTTTTTTGGTAAATGGTGAAAATGTTGAAATAAATGACCCGACAGGAGCTGCGTGTAATTACTGTGGCCCAGAGAGTAACAATCTATCACAGTGGTGAGGGGGTGACAGAGTGCTAAGGGGTTAGTCAAAGGAGATAGCCTCTGACTAACTACTGGACCCCAGCAATCGATACTTTCCTGATGTTGTTCCCTGGGAGAGAGCGAGACAGAAAGAAGGAGAGGGGGAGAAAAGGCCTTAAAAACTTCCCAAATGGCTTTTCATTCAAATATTGATCAGGGCCTCCTATTGTGACCTTGCTCTGTCACGGCAGTATACTTTCTTAAGGGCATTTGAAACTCATAAATCTGAGTTGTTACAGAGGAAAAGTGCACATGGTGCTGTGTGTAATGGCTCTTGCTGCAGCAGAGGCCCGTTCAGTACTTTATGTAGGGACATTCCATTATAAGGTCTCCTCAGAGATGAGGATGATGGGAAGGGCTGAGGTACAGATTAGAGCCCCTGAGTGTCCAGCATCACTGTCTCAATAGCCAACAATTCTTGTCAATACACACAAGCATGCTGGCACAGCAAAAAAAAAAAATCACTTCTGAATATTTAATTGAAAAATATATTTTCCCAGATATGCATTTCTTTGAATTGCAAGGACACCTAAAATGAGTGGATGTCAAAGTATTATACAGTAATCGTAAAGTAGCCTGGACAATATTATCTGCACACTAGATATTTAGTAGCACAACTTTTAGACGGCAGATCTTTAAATAAGCGCTACCTGTTGTTATGGTTGTGTTATGTTTCATTGTGTTTCCCCTGTGACCTAATTTTCCCATGTGTTTGATTTAGTCATTAGATTCACCTGTTGCCCATCTATTAGCTCATTAGTTCATTTAGTTAGCTCTGTGTATATATACCCAGTGTTCTCCCTCATTCTCTGTCTGTTCTCGTCTATGTTATGTGTTAGTGGATGTTTCCTGTCTGATCTCCAGAGTTTGTCATTAAATACCATTAATACTATTCTCCTTCGTCTTCGTGAGTTTTACACTACCAACCTGTGACACCTGTAGCTATCAATGACATTCCTAGACCTTTCTACTGGCATTTAGTTTGGTCAAAGACTGATTGAGGCAGAGACAGTCCACTCATACATATACGAATGAGAGAAATTCAAACACTCCATATGGCAGCTATAAGAATGTAAGTCCTGCATTCCAATTTAAATTAGAAATAGAAATCCCATTCATGTAGATAAAGCCAGCACTTGCATGGCTGAAAATGGGCATTACAAATGGTTGTCAAGTGAACTAATTTGCCTTAAAGCAGAGGCTGGTAACCTATGGCACATGTGCCAACATTGGCTCATGGAGGTGAATGCCATGTATATTCGTGACTCACATCAAGTCTATGATGCTGTACTTTCAGTTAATCACGTTGTCCCACTGCACAATCTAGTGGATGACCGCTTGTTCTGCTGTATTTGTTGTTAGAACAATAGGTGACGTTATTATTATATTCAACTTAATATCAAGGGTCCCTAATATTCCAAACACAAGGACAGTGATGTGCAAACTACCACATTCAGTTGAGTGGGTCATATTGGCCATTTAAAATATAATTTAAACCTGAAAATAAACAAACTTTTAAAATGTAAAAAAAAGAAAGAAAAATGAATCAAAAATATTAAAGATTCTACACTATGTCTCTGTTACTAACTAAATCAAGTTTGTGATTTATCATGTTATGCTTGGATAACATGGATTATCAGGTTTCAGCTATGAAGTTTCTTATGTATTAAATTTCTTCAATTTGAAAAATAAATCGAGTTAAAATCAGTTTTATTCATGAATATCCCAAAAATGATAGTAATTCTAATCATTGAGAAGCACAAGAGTACTTTGGACACTGGTTCACAAAATGATGTTAAACTGCAGGGGCCGGATTCTCAAATCTTTGAAAGTTAAGCAATTCATAAGAAAAATTCAAAGTTCATAACAATGTTCCTAAGAGAAATTCCAGAAAAAAATCATTAAGTACTTCTCAAATATTTTCTTAAGAACATATTTATTTATTTATTATTTTCATAAGTAGAAAATGACTGGTTTTGCGGTTATCTGATTGTATGGTGGTTCTTGCCGAAGACTAACTTATGAACTCCATAAGTAAACAAGAAAAAATCCTAAAGGCCATCTTTTTGCACTGCCTGCAGATTAATAATAATAATAAGCATACACACTATTGTTTTGTAACGACTAGCTTGACAAGAGTTCAGTACTCTGCATAGCTTCATGCATACTAATAATCATTGGTTACATTATCGATCATTGGTGTCACTACAGAGTACTCTTGCACATCCCTATAGTAATAGTAATATGAATAATACTGATTTGTAGCTAGTGTTATATTGTGATGTTTAATTACAACTATTAATCTGAAACAGCCAAATAAATTCATTAAACATTTTACCTTTGTGGATTTAAGACAAGTTAGAGGTTATCCCAACTATTAAGAAGCCATTTATGATGATTTTAAAGAAGAATGTGTCTAAACAATCTTAAGAAAAAAAGATAAGAACAGTTAGGGGAATTTTATTCTTAACCAGCAAGAATTCCTTTGTCAACCTACTTGACCAAAAAAGATCATACTGGTTGACTAGTCAGCTATGATTCACTGGTGAACTGCAATAACTAGATAGACTAGCACCAACCAGCAGCATAAAATAGCAATACTTCTTCATTTCCAGAGGAACACTGATGTGACTGCTTAACTCTGGGAATTCTGGAGTATGTGGAGTGTCATGCTAACATATGGACAACATCAGCGCTACGGGAGCCGTTAATATGTCCTTCTTTGACACTTTGTTACTATTTCTTACAGTCTGGGCCACTGTTGTGTATAAACAGTCAGAGCTAAATGTTTTCATTAGGACATATTTTAATCCATTTCCATAACGCAAAAGAGGAGAGCTAGTAGAAGCCATTTTCACATCATTTATGTGATATATCCCGAGGAATCTGTAGCTGTCAAACCTTTACATGCTCTCTGGAGATTTACAGATATACTGGGAAGACATTGCAAGCTGTCAAGCTTAAGGCATGGAAATGGAGCCAATACACTGGCTTAGAAAAGCTCTGCATGTGAAAAACTTGCATGTGTTAAGAGTCGCACACAGATGATAGATATTCTACATAGCTTATCCATGTTTACAGCTAACATCTCAAATAAGAGGTTGTATGTCTAGGTGTATCATGCCAGTTTTGTTTGAAAGGGTTTCAGATTCCTTCGGAAGAAAGACTCATTTGTTTCCATCATAGATGAGGAAGGGAGGATAAGAAGGGAGAAAAGAAAGTGGAACAGCTGCTCTCTCTCTCTATCTGGCCCACAGTCATGTGGGATGTTTGTACATGGCTTCACAAGTGTTTATAGCCAAACCGAGCCATTAATGGTACTTGTTAAACAGCTTATGAAGAAATGTAAATAAAAGCAGGACATGTATATGTTATGACATACTGTAATCTGCTAAGCATTTTGCCTTATCTTTGCCAGGACCACGTAGGCCAAGTTGATAAAATCATTTATAGTTTGTCACCAGGAGTCTCTGTAGATTATTTATTGTGGACAAGTTACTGACATTGTCAAATTTTCTCATGATACTCTGAATTCCGCTTGTATAACTAATTTTCTGTGTTCAAGGAATAGTTCACCTAAAAATTATATTACAGTTACCCTCAAGTTGTCAAACCCATTTTCATCTTGCATGGAACACAACTGTATTATGTGTGTATGTATGTATGTTTGTATGTATGTGTGTATGTACGGACGGACGGAAATATTTATGAACACTGCACAGCTTTATACATAAACTTATAACCCACATCTTCAAGAACATGCATTGGTTCAAAAAAACTGATCTGAGCCCTATGAACCCTGCACTTATTCTACATGCACTTATTCTTGTCTTGACTCTTGACAAAATGCAGTTGAAGAGAAAGTGATGGTCAGACAAAACCGAGGCCCTCACAGCTAAAAAATGAAACTAATAGGGCACTCGAGATCACTCTGCTCTGATGTACACACATAGTCTATTACTACAAAGAACCAGTGCATTTAGCATCCATTTCCTTCTTTGTATTGCTCTGGTAACATTAGGAAGTAAACAGAGGAAATAATAAGACTTTACTGAGCGTCCTGATCCAATCTTTGGAAGACAGGGCAAGAGGATAATCACAGTAAAATATACCCAGCAGCACTATTACTCTACTACAGCTGCATTAAGCATATATTGGTATAGAGATTGAACTTCTAAAAGGCCCAATAAACCAGGACAAAAACAGTTGTAAAACGTTTGTACTCTTAGTGGGTGGGATAAAACAGTGTGTCCATGCATTCGGGACCTAGATAGGGAGATATTATGGAAGATACATCATATAGGAATGGGATGAAACCATGCTGCAGCTGTAGCATATGACATTGCAGCATGACATTCTGTACTTCATCAAAAACTATTTTAAATAATAATGATTATTATACTTGCAGTTTATATATAATATAAAAACATTGAATTGAAACATTGCAGACATTACAAAAAATGTCTTTAAAGTAAATTGTGATTCAACTTCCAGGTAAAAAACACCTACTAGCTGGAACCCAATCAGATGCCTGACCTTAACTCAAGCATTTTTAGCATGATTTAGCATTTACACCAGGTGCAGGTTTGTGTCCAGTTGAAACAACCATTAAGTTAAGACATTAAGTATACAATAGTAATTAGAGATAACCCTGTTTAGAATAAAAGATTGAGTGAACCGCACTGATTCTCCTCTCTTTTTAGCGTGTTTCTTCTGTAAAATGTGATTTGTGGATGAAAGCCAGAGCGCGGCGGGTTACATGCGTGATGGTGTGTGGTGGGAGAGAGGTGACGGAGTGCTTGTGTAGTTTTGGCGAGCAGGACAGCAGGGCGCTTTCATAGCAGCCTGAGCATCATTAACCAGTAGGGATGATGTATGACTTGCATTACCTACACCAAATGTGATGACATTAATGAAGCATCTCAAATAGCACCAAATGAGAACCTATAGGTGTGTGTGTGTGTGTGTGCTTGAGAGAGAGAGAGAGAGAGAGAGAGAGAGAGAGAGAGAGAGAGAGAGAGAGAGAGAGAGAGAGAGAGAGAGAGAGAGAGAGGGGGGGGGGGGGGGGGGGGGGACCTGTATATGATTAAAGGGGCGGTCACACTACACATTTCATACCATTGACTTCCATTCATACGCATGCAAATGTGTCAGACCGGAAACGCAAGCGAATGTGAAAAGTTTCGCATTTCACTGCATTCCAAAGCTCAAGTTTGGTGAACTCTGACCTGCGAATTTGCATGAAGTATTAAAAGCTGAACTAAAAGAATGACATTTTGCAGTTTAGTCGAGTAGATTGTATATTTCGTACATTTTGAGTGTATTACTATTATATGTTGAATACTATTAAATGTTGAATTCATGTTTATAAAAAAAATGATGCTTTTCAAAGCAGCTTTACAGTGATAACAGGTAATGCGTTCTGGTTGTGATGTCATATCACGACCGCTGTCGTGTCCAAAGAAATTTTGCATGCTCAAAGTCTAGTTTGACCACGGCTTGAGGGGGCAGAATCATGTTCCATGTGATAGAATTCAGCTCTCCCATGAGAACATGATTATTTGTGTTCATGGGACAGAGAGAATGAGGAAGATAAGTAGAATTTTCCTTAATGTTATCTCTTTAATATAGTGGCCCTCAAATGGTTTTTCAGACAAAACATTAGACATAAAATGTATTAATATATTAATGAATGAACCGCATAGGCCAAACAATATGCCAAATTACTAACATGTACCAAATAACAGCTACATTTGGTGATAGAAAACAAATAAAGAGTTTAATAGTCTTTAACATCAACAATAAAATTAGAAAGGGCCCAATCCTGTTACTAGTTCTAGAGTTACAGATTCAATTAAGGTTTTAACTAAGAAAGATGCTGAATAACTTTTTATTTTGCAAAAATGTCTTGGATGTTAAAAATGTGTGTTAAAATACCTTGCCTAAAAATATATAAATAGCCACAGTTTGCCATTTTACCTAGAGTATCTGCTGAGCAAACAAGCCTTTGTGAGCATGTTACAGTGTCCGTGTGTTCCTCTGCTCCTGATGGGCTAGGCATGAAATGACAAAGCACAGGATAAAATAGTAATGCTAATATTGATAGTTTGTCCATTACAGGTCAGCTAACTGTCCTCCAGAACAGTTACAAAGCTGTTAGTTTCGATTTCACAAGGCCGATCAATACGTGGGCATACTGTTTCAATTTTGCCTGCATTGATTTTCTCTATAACACCACAACCCTGCCGCATTCATCTCTTTGAAAGAAGGGAAGATTTGATTTACTGAAGAAAAATTGGAGCGCACATCACAAAGGTTTCTGCCGGCGTGGGCTCCTGACACAGAAAAGATGAATGTCCCAAGGCAGGGGTTCCTCCAGCCCCGAGGAGCTCCATTAGAGATCACTGGAGCTGCTACTGGAAATGACTCGCATTAGAGGAGGAGAGCGAAAGAATGAGAGCGAGAGAGAGGGTGTGATGGTGGGAAAAGATGATCAAGGAAAGTGAGAAAAAAGATAAAGAAAAGCGAGAGAGTGAAAGAAAGAGGAGAATAAGAAGGAATCCCAAAAACAACTGCCGCTTTTCACAAAGAGAATACAAAACGTGAGTGAAATGTTGGTCTCTGATTTTTGGTCTTTTTCAACAAATGCTCAGGAAATGTGGCACAAAATAGATGTTTTGAAGTTTTGTATTGTATATGAAGTTCCCATTTGTGCAACCCATGTATTTAATGTGTACATTGTTAAAAGCACTAATTGTTGAGGTTATCATCTCCAGGCAAAATGTATCAAATTAAAATAAATGAAATATTGGGGAGCAAATGTTGGTTTGTCATTACTGACCCACTTATCTTTACTATAAAGTAAAGAAAAATAATATTCGTACAATAACTTGGATCACAGGGTTGAAAAGTTTGAGTTTGATGAATGCAGAAAACACCACAATTTGTGTAAAAACTAAGAAAATTATGTTACTTCTTGGGTGCATTGTTCATAAATGAATAAAAATCATAATTTTTATTAATGGATAATGCTGAAACAGGATTGTACGCAGCTAAACTATGCATTCTCTGATTGTTTGAGAAAAAAAAGAAACCTAAGTTTACCTTATTTGTTGGTAACATAATAGAGTCGACTATTAAACCAAAGATTGTGCTTCATATGTGTGTTTGTGATAAACATTGCAGAAATGTTCCCTTCCTTCACGCTGTCTATTCTGTATTTTATTTGCTTCTATCTTCCTCATCTTCTCCCTGACAGTGTTTGAGGGCGTGGAACTGCTCTGAGCGCAGTAGCAGAGTGAATTTCCATGCTACATTAGTCCTACTATCAGAATGCAATGAAGGAGAATATGAGAGGAAGACTCATCTGTCCTGCGAGACTCCCACTCCCACTCCTCCTCCTCTTCCTCCTCTCGATCATCTCTCTTTCGGCCAGCCACTTTACTGGTGTGTCATCTACATGAGAGATCATCTGTCTTTTGACCCAAATAAACATGACCACAAGAAAAAGAAAAAAGAGAGGGAGAGAGCAGAATGACAGGCGGCGCCCAACCCAAAGAAAAAAAAAAGAAAAAAAGAATGCTGTTAGCAGCCTCATTTGTGGGTACCGTGTTCATTTTGTCTGGTTTTGGCAGACGCTAGCGCCACATGTTCACCTGCGTCACCCAACAAGAGGGTGGTAATAGATGGACAGGTGGATGCAGCTGTCTGTCAATCTGAGATCCAATCAAAAAAGAAGGACCATGGACAGTGCAGAATGGGACCGTCCCAGATCAGCAAGTGGAATTTATGTGTGTGTGTGTTGGTATATATGTGCCTATTCCTTTGTTTGCCGAAGTGCAAAGCCCCTTGGACCTCAGACAATGCCTCCACGAATGAGAGAGGGAGGGAGCATGTGAGGAATGAGAGCAGGAGAGAGAGAAAATCACCTAACACCTCAACTCTCCTGAGAACGGGGCTGCTGTAAGCTGGATATTAAGACACAAATTGCATTCAGGCGGGTCAGTAGGTGTCAGATGATATTAGATGCCTGCCATGAGGAAACAACAACTACCATCAGCCAGGGAGGAAAATAATATTTTCATTTTCAGCCTTTTATTGAATGGAAACTTTGGGGAATACGTCTTTATAGGGGGGAGCTAGCGGGCTTGCAAATTTAACACTCCCAACAAAAGGGCGTAATCATGGCAGCTGAGTGCCCTTTGAGGGATCTGATTTCATTTTCATGAAGGTGAAAAACAAGATTTCGCTCTGTCTATGAGTGTGTGTGTGTGTGTGTGTGTGTGTGTGTGTGTGTGTGTGTGTGTGTGTGTGTGTGTGTGTGTGTGTGTGTGTGTGTGTGTGTGTTGTCTCAACGCTTCAATGCTGTTGTTTTCTTTTGTTATCTATAACAGTAAGGGTGTGTCATTTCTAGTGGTTTTACAGCAAAACCAATACAAACAAGTGGCGATCTCTAAATATGGTAAACTTTGTTGTCCCATGACTTTTAAAAAGCATTAGAAACACAAATCCTATGGCTTTATTGTGGGAATTAATAAATAATATACTCTAGTAGAATATCATCTGAATTTGGCCTGTTCTTCCAAGGTCTTAATGTTCTTGACCTC
Source organism: Meda fulgida (assembly GCA_030578275.1). Classification (NCBI taxonomy): domain Eukaryota; kingdom Metazoa; phylum Chordata; class Actinopteri; order Cypriniformes; family Leuciscidae; genus Meda; species Meda fulgida. Next base: position 15,436,942 of record CM060616.1, read on the forward strand.
CTGTATCCAACAACTAATGTTACACCGCATCATCATATCACGGCATGGTATTTAATTTATTGTTGTAAAAATTTGTAAAAAGTTTATTCATTAAAAAAAAAATGATCTTCATTTTATTCCACACCTTGCATATATATATATTTTTTTTTTGGTTGCAAAAACGAAAAAAAAAAAATTAACATCTGCTTTGAAATGCTAGCTCCTACCCCAAGGAAAAAAAAAACTTTTTTTTTTTTTTACAAACGTGTAATTCTGGTGATTATTCAGTGTTTATCACAATAAATATTTAACAGTTTTAATCACTATTTTTACCCTTTTTGTGGTAATTTCCAAGTGAATTACTCCCTCCCGCCTTTAGAAACCATGATAGGAACAGAAATTAAATGTAGACGTGCAGCTGCAAGTTGCATTGTGTGTGTGTGTGCCCCTTCTTTTACTTCCAGATGTTGTTCTCTCTTCTGTAGTTACTGATCCCCAGCTCTCCAGCATTTTTGCCCATGACCTTCTGGGTAATTGAGCAGAAGTATTGATGTAACAGCAGGTCTGATTGTGATTTATTAAACACACTCTGAGACTGTGCCAGCGTCACCATGCGCCCATCGCATGCTATTACAAAAGTCATCAATTGCCAAGCTACATAAAGGCTAGTAATGGGGAGAGAGCCAAAAGAGAGAACAGAGTACTCTGCCATTATATGACTGCAGAATACTGAGGAAAGAACAGAGAGAGAGAGAGAGAGAGAGAGAGAGAGAGAGAGAGAGAGAGAGAAAATCTCAGTAGGTCTCCAAATCTCCAGAGAACACATTTTGTTAGGAACACAAAGGACAAAAAAAAAAAGAAAGAAAGAAATTGACCAACAGAGCCAATGAGCTTCTCAGGCAGCAAACTGGATAAGAGAAAACAAGTGCATGTCGGCATCATTAACGGATATTTCTGTTTACAGAAATAAATATGGTTCCTTATGTTTCCTACAGTAATGGCCAGGTAAAATATGCTGGCTCTCATACCATTCCAACAGCAATGCATCACACACAGAAACTGAAGCAATAAGACATAACCCAGGCTCAGAACCATGACTGTAGGACTCCATTAGAGCCCATAATGGGCGGAAACAAAGGTTTAGCCTATCATGAGAGAGGTAAATACTACAAGGTCTAATGATTATGGATGATTTGGTGTGGGGTACAGTAGGATGCAGGTATGCTGAAAAAAAAGGAAAGAAAGACGACACGCCCCTCACCATAAACAGACCAAAGCCTGTTCAATGACTGTTTGGTGCATGCACAAAAAAAGGATATATAACGTTATATTGACAATAACAGTGATACCTTAACTTAAAAAAAAACAAGTTTGATACCCGTTATAAAACGAGAAAAGTAGTAGTAGTTGTTTTTTTTTTGGATTCTGTAAAAAAGTCTGCATAGCAAAGATAGCAAAGAACAATAGCAAATTAACAGCATGTTCTTTTTGTGAGCTTCTGTATCGTTATGTTCTGCTTTCCTACAGTCAATTTGAGTGTGATGTACTGGCCAAAAAGATGATGAAACCAAAAAAAAAGATGACTATGTCTGATAGCATTATTTATGTATTTATAAAAATGTTCTATAGACATCATAATAATATAATTAGTGTGAATTCGTTTGACCATGATAATTGCATAGTGAAAATCTGATATAGTGAGAGCCCTAGCGCTGACTGAAATCAGCAGTTCCAATCTGATTAGTTGGCTTTACTCCAAGTTCCGATAAGGAAGTCAGTCCGGTTGGAAAGATATAAATATGCTTTTGAGGAAAAACTAATCACTAGGTCATTGGTGGTATACATTGGTAATCTATTTCAGATAATCCCACCCTGAAACAGCAGGTAAAAACTGTGTTTGGTCGCTGTAACAAATGTGCTTGTGCATAATAAGCTGCAATGACTTGCAACTAAAAGTCAAGCTAGAAAAATCCGGTTTCATTTACTTCTGTAGAATTACAAGTGTAATTTTGAGACAAGGTTGGGAATAAATATATATAAATAAAGTGTGGGAAGTTTAAACATCCGAAGTGCGCGCACAGAAAGCCATGTCTCAGACAGTGTGAATACTCTTCTCTCTACTTCAATCTTCAAAAGGATTATGGAGGAGGAAATGGTTGGGGAGACGCGGGGAGCAAGGATTATGTGTTCTGTAAAGAGAGTAGGTAAATAAATAATTTTGCAATGTGCTGCTAAATGTGAATCGCACACAGGTCCAGATATTTAGCATGCCAAATATCTCGTGGGTGTCGGCGACGTATCATCGATTCTCTCAGATCGCGTCTTTGATAATGTACACTGCGTGATTGTCACCCGCGTGAACAAGCACCGATTTGCCTCCGATTTCCGGTATTGTCTGCGATTTCACAAAACTGTCGGCGAGTGAAAATCGTGGCTAAAATCGTGCAGCGTGAACATAGCATTAAGTGAATGTAAACTAAACAGTTAAGAAAGAAAACGCATGTGTACAGTATCAGTATATTGGATCCGTGCGTTATTCTTAAAGTGACATCATCCTAATAATCCTGCTGTTGTTTGTGAATTTAGACATTTTAAAAATGAAGTAAATGCTATAGTGTCAAAGCTGTTAGAAGAAAATTTGGTTCAAAGTTAAATGACTGAGATTGTACCTGAAAGCAGAGCAGCCCCAAGCACCGTGCTTGTCTGTGAGGATGTTTACAATCTTCTGTATGAGCTGGGTGGACGTGACGTGATCCCGGTACTTGGCGGCCCTGATCAGGTGATCGCACATCTTCTCCTCATCACGTTTCTCAGCGGCATACTGAGCAGATTGAGACTGCGGACAGAAGAAAACAGCCCTAGTGAGTCATCATGCTCTTATATGCATTCATTCTTTTTACCAATGAACATATTAAACCTTTAATTCAAATGATGTATCCTTCTTTAAAAGCTACTATACACAACATGTACAGTATAATACCTAGCACATACAAACATACAAAAGTTACTTGGAGGCACAAGTGTACTCCTGTGCTACATTTACCTGAGAAGAATACTGTCCATCTGACCGGGTGTAGAAAACAAAGCACACTACATCATTAGAGTGTGTGTTGACGCCTGTGTGTGTGCGCGGTAACTCCATACACACAGGAAACAAATGGAACTCTGGGTCATTTCCAGCCCTTTGTCACAGTGATTAATAACACTGGACATGTATTTGCTAATGCCTTTGGGCTATGCTAAAAAATGTAGAAACTACCCATAATACACGAGGAGATATTTTTCTCTGTCAGAATTTGTTATCAGAAAACCCTTTGAACTCAAATGCAATCCTTAAACAAAGCACCTCACACTGTAAATATCACGTTGATAAAACTACAATTCTGTTTTATCTCTTCCTACCAAAGTAGAAGAGTAAATGAATAAGCCGTCCTTTGTGAAAACCAATGTCCCAATCAGAATCAATAAATCACGAGATCAGCAACAAAGCTGGTGAGATGCTGGTACAAAATCAACCCAGAATAAACGAAAACAGCCCACAAAGCACAAAACAACACAGCTTCATTTTTTCCTCCATGCCTCTTATCTGATTCTGATGCAACGTCTAGCAAACAGCAATCAAGCGGAAAGGCTACAGCACCCACTAGAGCTTGTTTTAATGTAATTCCCTTTGCTTCATCCATTGCGTGTTATGGCCCTAAATTAAATTAGCCTTGGACAGCACCCATCTCAGACAACAAATACAGTAAAGGCAGCGGTCTGGTGTGGCAGCGGCGGCAGGCGCAGAAGCCTGCCTCGGCAAAGTTAGCGGTAAACGCTCCAAAGTGCCTTCTAATGGGCCCTCCTCTCCAATTTGAGCATCGACTCTTCATGTATGACAGAAAATCCATAGAGATAAATCACATTAGGGAGGCTTCCCTCTCCTAATTATCAATCTGTGTCTCATTTCGCTGTTCTTAACTCTGCAGTGACCTTAAAGCCATGAGAAGAGGATGGCGGCATAAAAGAGAGATAAAAGGTAAAGGGTGAATGTTTAAATGTGAACCTATTTGGATTTCTGGCGCAACAAAAGAGCGTGAATAAAAGAAAGGAAAGAAAGACAGCGATTTGTCTCTGCTCAGCATAGAAGGTCACGTCTGGGTAAGAAATGGATATTTCTAGATGGGTAACATTCGTTTTGATGAAAGAATGAAGAATAAGAGGAAAAAATAAGAGTTCACAATAAAACATGTTTTGAACACAATAACTATTATGCAACTGAGAACTTTTTTAAATATTATAATTGTAATATATTATAATATTATTTTTATGAAACATTCTTAAATTTAATCTCTGAAGCACATGTGTGAAATTTGTAGTATTAAATCGAAATAAAAGTTTGATCTAAATGTGCTTTCTGAGCCTTATCAGAATGGTTTCAGAGACAAAAAGAGTAATCATCCATATTTTTCAGTCTTCCCTTCAACTAGTGATTAACACATTATTAATTAGTTGTCATGAGTTCAAACACTTTGGCATAAACAGGCACTTTATCAACTAGTGTCAACGGCACCAAATCCCTGAGCTCCATAATGGGCTTTGTAATTTTCATGAACTTCCTGACAAATGGTTTCCTTGCAGCTGAAATTACAAGCTGAATTAGGAAACATTCAGGTGAAATACATAGCCGTGATATTATCATCACGTTTGGGGCTGTAATTCTGTAGTGACATCATAACACTTTGGAAACCCTACAAGGTGAACTTAACTCAAAGGGTCTTGCACATGTTTGGCACTCCACTGAAGGGGGAACCACAATCTCCAGTCACACTGCAGTTGAAGTACAAACCATAGCGGCAGAGACAAAACCATGAAAGTAATGTGTTTATGACTTCAGACAGAGTAATAATCCACATCTCCAAATGTTCTGTGTTCTGGGGAACTGAATCGGACAGGGTCAGCACTCATTTCCTTCAATGGACTACACCCACGACATACCCATTAGAGCCATATTATTACAAAGAAATAAACGGTATCGTCTACAATAGTCTCAAACTATTTAGTCAGCATTACAATAAAGGTCCAAATAAAATGCATACATACATTTTTTGAGTGTAACAAAAGTAAGCCACTGATTATATTATAAAATCAAATATAATATTATAAAATATTTATATGTATTTATTTCAAATACATAAAAACATTTTAATTCGAACATTTATGATAAAATTCAACGATTAATTATCGGTGTGATTTTTTTTTAAACTTGCACCCACTAAAGTAATTATACAGTAGCAGATCATCTATTTACTGGTATATCATGGGTGATTTATTATTAAATCAATCCTGGTCATGACATTTAACAAAAATAGTAATTTAAGTTTACTTGCATGTGAAATTTTAAATTATAATCGTGGATATAATCGAGGAAGCTCAACTTTTACAAGTGGGGTATTCCCCCTCATCTCTTCTGAGAAAAGCTAATTGGTCTCTGAAATCTTCTGAATGTGTGTGATGCTGCATCTATGGCAATAAGTGGCGGTATAAAGTCCAGGCCTATTGTGGTATAGTCCAGCGGAACAAAAATCACTGTTAAATAATCTCTCCTATTTAGAATTTATAGCTAACCAAAGCACAATGAAATAATGGCAACTCTCTTATTTGCCAATGTAAGCAGATCCCAGCATTTCTCTGTAACAACATGAACAATCATGGATGGCAGACTTACCCTCTTCTCCCTAAACAGGGTAGCAAGGTTAAACAAAATAATCATCTGCCAGGGACCGGAACTCATTATGTTCCATCAGACCCTGTGTATGTGAATTAGTTAGTGTGACACAACATGGCCAGACGTGCATGTAAGTCCACACATTACATTCACTGTGAAGGGTTTGCGGTGTTCTTCGAGAGCGAGTCTAAGCAGTGAAAACAGTGGGGATCTTGTTAAACTGCTTGATTTGCACTCTGTTGACAGTGAAGTACACAGCACCGTGGCTATCATCTTTCTCTCCTCGCCAGTCCCTCCCTCAGGGTTTCATTTACACCAGGAAACTGTCCTACTGATGCCCCTGTCCTTGCAGCATCTGAGGGAATGCAAATACAGTGCAGAGGATATGCACCCATCGTTCAGAGAAACAAAATGAAAAATGAAGAAAAAAAAGTGCGTATATCATGTCATTCGGCCAATCAAATCCGAGAGATTTTCATTGCACTTGATCTTTTGACCCACTTTCTTTCAGAATTTAAAGTCACCACATAAAAATTGTAGCCAGGGGAATTCAGACAAAAGCAAGCCAGGAAAGCAAAAAGTGACAACCAAGAAAAATGAAGGCTTAAAAGTACAATAGCGAACAAAAGTCACAGAATGACAAAGGCTGACAGGCACTTCAATTCCGGAGCGATACCGCTGTCAGCCAACGCCTCTCTGTATTGATTTCCCTCTATCCCTTGTTCCCTCGGCGATAGATGGAGCAGGAATCTAGTGTGAAGCAACTATAGAGAGAGAGAGAACAAATGTTGCTACCACCACCCCCTCCTTTTCCAGAGTCAGGGTGACCATCAAGGTTAACACAGGTGCAACAACTTATCAAAGTATCTCTGGCTTTTCTCTTCCCCTTTTCTCCTTCCTTCATTTCGTGCTTTTAATGGACTAGTCACAATGCGTAGATGGCAGATTCTTCATCTTTCCTCCCACCCCCTCTATAAAAAAAAAAAAAAAAGCATTTCTTTGGTTCCATTACTCTACACGGGCCACGGGCAGCTGACTCCTGCGACTTCAAGGTCACGCCGTGTGAGAAATTGTAGGAATTAACTGTCCTTTTGAGGTGAAAAATAGTCAAATGAAGGAGATGTACGGCGAGTGAAAAATGAACATGTCTGCTGGCAGTCAGCGAGGAGCAGGTGTGGATGAATGTGAAAACACGATAATGTTTTTACTTCTGGTAACTAAAGAAAATGCATATGGTCCTGAACCCATTGAACAACAGACTATAAACAGAGTGCCACTGTTGGGAAGGTGATAACAGGTCAAATAAACAGTCTGAAATTATATCTGAAATGAGTCTGATATCTTCACAAGCATGAAAAAATAAATAAATATACATTAATATTATTATTAAGATTTGGGATTTTGCTCATACAACACTATTGTGTTTAAAGAAAGGCGACAAATGAAGTATTGTGCTCATACTAAAACCTATAATGTTGACTGTGTTAAATAATGTTCTTAGTGTTTCCTTTCTGTGACAGGGCGACCCAGAAAGCAGCTACTGTATGAGAGTTTATGTTGAATTAAACACCAGATACAGCTTCTTTTGTAACCAAAACGCCAATAATATCCAGGAGAAAATACTTTTATAATTCATAATACTGGACTTTTAATTATAAACAAGCCTGAAATATACAGTAAGTCTTCTTTTGAAATTTCTTTACTACTTACAGTTGTTAAATCCAACAGATGAGGGAGATAAAATATGCACACTTATAACCATCTGGAACATTATAATGCAACATTAAAAAATATACTCCGTGAAGTATATATTGTCACAATTCATTAACAGTAGATAATAAGCAATTACTTTGAATAAGTATGCTGTATTTATTGATTGTGAACTGCTCCAAAACTGTGAGCCTGTAGAAAGTGCAACAACACAAACTGCTTTTAATTTGAACTGGCAGTGCTCACATTTATTTAAATCAAAGTCATCTGAATTTTGATAATCACATTAGGCCGTATTACGATTCCTTTTTCATCCACAAATTTAAGACCTCTTAAAATGAGAATGAAGACTTTTGTTGTTCCAGTTAAGATATTTAAGACTGTTTATGACCATAAATTTGATCAAACTGAACTTAAGCATCACAATAATGCAATGTCTGAATGATCTTTTCTCAGCCAAGATTGATTAATTGATCAATCAAACAGCATATCAATTAATTAGATTAGAATTTGAATTAATTGATTTCAAATTATGTGCATCTAAGCCCTCAGTGTTCTCAGTGTGAGAGTGTAGTGAGAACTACTGGAAGCGCTCAATTCATGAGTGTCATACTCGACATACAGTATAATGACTCTGCTCCACTGCTATCACCTGGGGAATTAATTAAAGCAAAATGGAAAGAGAAGGAAAGAGAGAACAAGTTTGTAGGTTGTGTGTATTCCACAAAGCCATTATTTGAGGTAAAGACAGCATTTACGGAGAAGCTAAAGGATAGCTGCTGTCTTATCAAAGGGCACAAGTGTAAGCTTATTGAAGCTCTAAGTACACATCATTTAGATTTGCTTTTGTTTGGCTAGTACAGATAACTGTCAGAGGCTGGAGGATTAGTGAACATGCACGCTGGAATAATACGAGGTCAGGAGTCTCATTTCGAAGTTGATGTCATTAACTCCTGTTCTCCTCTTACAGGAACACAGACACTAAACGCTAATGAAGTGACCCATCACCTCTTTTCACGCACACTTCAGTCAGGAGTCAACTCAATTACACTACATCACTTCAAGATCAAGTCAAAGCTAACAAAAAAAAAAGAGCAAGAGAAAGAGAGTGAGAGAGAAAACAATGACCTCGTTCTATCATATCCGAAAGATCTGGCCTTGTGGCCCAGTATCCTCCACATTTCATTTCTAATAAAGAAAGACTCTCATTAAAAAAGGAAGTCACTCTCTCTCTCTAAATCTGTCCTTTCTTTTCTCCCTCGCAGGTATCGGTCGCCACCGTACAGTTGTTACCGGAAAAATCTTTTCCGTATTAGAGATCCTATTAGAAAGAGAACACTAAAAGATAATTGGATTTCCAGCGGTTATCTCTGTGTCCGTCAGGACCCTGCTGTCCCTGTAATCTCACTCTCAAGGGGTAAAGATAACTCAATCCCAGAGAGGATGGATGAGTGTGTATGTGTGTGTGAGACACAGAGACATGAGGGGAGCGGGGGAGTGTATAAAGGCATATGTTATCCATCTAAGTAATAAAAATGTGTCTAAATCACTGGTATCCACCATCATCTCTTCTGGTGGATTTGAACCCTGACAGAGAACAAACATAAATTTATTTTTATTTCCTAAATAATTCAAAGGCTACAGAATGCACTGGAACAAAGGCCGTCTTCAATGCTGCCACCTTTCTCCTAAGACCCATTCCTCAAGTGAACAATACACTACGTAGAAGTCCATGATTCACATACAAGCATGCTATTATTGAGTAATGTTCAATAAAATGTACTGTTTTCAGACCTGTAGTATGTTTGCTTTGTTCTGAATCAGATATTAAACTGTCCTAATATTGCATTTTCTCCTTGGTTCAGTTTATGTGAACCATAGATTCCTTCTCAAATGATAATTTATGTTTATCATAGGGATATTGGTCATTTTTGGTCTCTGGAATAAATTGAAATGGAACCGGATCAAGAGTGTGGCGTTCAAATATGCCTAGTAAGGGAGAAAACGCATCTGAATCAAATCCCCCATGGAAATTAAGTGTGAAAACACTAATACATTATCTAGATGGGACTCATTTTCTAAATGATGTTTGCGTTGCATTTACTAACAGAGGGACTTTGATTTCATGTACTGATTCAGACAAGATTGGGATTTACATAGCTTTTACCAAAATGGATGTGTCCACTGTCTGGATGTGGCCATTACAGAGACTAGTGTCCTCTGGATGCATAACGAAACCCAATGAAATAAATCAAAATTATTCAACCCCCATTGCAAAACAGGTTTATTGGCCAGACTTTCAAAAATTACAGACTTTCAGCTGTTTGCAATGAACAAATCAAACAAAAGTAAATAGCTCAATACAACAATTCCTCAAATTCAACTGAAATACCAACTTTTAATGACTTCTGCAGTCTCAAAATTATTCAACCCCCTGAATCTCTCACAATAGCACAAATCTGCAAAACAGGTGTCCTTTCATTTTCGAGCACCTGATGATACTAATCAAGGGTTTCATTAGTTGCAGGTGTGCTTGAGCTAGAACACATGAAATATCTGAACTGGGTAGGTTTGTTGAGTGTCACGTTTGACTGCATGTTAGAAATATGGCTAAGTCAAAAAAAGGACGCTATCAACGACTGCAACCAGATTTCGGAGAAGGAAGGTTCAGAAAAACCCTCGAATGACTGCAAAAGACCAGCAGCAAGACTTGGTGGCAACAGGCACTGAGGTTTCAGCTTGCACAGTAAGGCTATGTTTACACGGAAACGATCTGAAGAGAAAACGCAAAAGTGGCGTTGCGTTATCACTTTTTATTCTGCGTTTAGACAAATGTTATGGGGGCGGGGGAATCCGCGTGCATATGGTGACGCAAAAGTGTGTGAAATTCGATGTAGTGTGCACTCCAGGCGGGTAGGTGGCGATGTGAAGCACTGACACAACACCACCAATATCTGAGAATATTTTGTACAACTGCTGAAAAGACTCTTGTATGTTTATCAGAGCTGCGAGGGCAACTTGAAGGTCCGACGTATGGAAATAATCCGACATGTTGGTTGTTATGTTCCTGTACTGGCGCATGCCTGTGACGTAAACGCGTACGCGACGAGAGCCACCGTGAGCATTTTGCGTTTTTACTGTTTAGACGGGAACGCTGCGGTGGAGCGTTTTTAAGATTTCCACTCTGGAGGGTGGTTTCACTTTTTTGCGTTTTTAAGCCCCAAAAACGCCGTCGCCGTGTAAACGAAAGGCACATCCGATAAAATATTTTTACGTTTTCACCCGGAATCGTTCTCGTGTAAACAGGGCCTAAGGCACATACTAAACGCAGATGGTTTCCATGCCAGAACTCCAAGACAGCACCAATTTGCTTTAAATCATATAAATAAGACATAGAAGTTTTGGGATTCTGTTCTGTGGAGCGATGAAACTAAAACTGGAACTTTTTGGCCCTATGGATCAGTGGTATGTCTGGAGGAAGAATGAAGCATATGCTGAAAAGAACACTCTGTCTACAGTTAACCATGGCGGTGGCTCGGTGATACTCTGGGTCTGCTTTGCATCCTCTGGCACTGGAAACCTGCAGCATGTGGAAGGTAAGATGGATTCAGTTAAATATCAGGAAATCCAAGGAGAAAACATCATGTCATCAGTGAGGAAGTTGAAGCTTGGGCATCATTGGACCTTCCAACAGGACAATGATCACAAGCATACCTCAAATTTCACCAAAGCTTGGTTGCAGAAGAAGTCCTGGAAGATTCTACAGTCACCATCACAGTCAACTGACTTGAACCCCATAGAAAATATCTGGTGGGATTTGAAGGCGGTTGCAGCACATAAACCCAAGAATATTACAGAACTGGTGGCCTTGCAGAAATGGGTTAAGATTCCTCAGAAACGCTGCCAGAAGTTGGTGTCTGGTTATAAATCTCGTTTGCAGCAAGTCAGCACAATGGTGTTCTACTAAGTACTAATGATGCTTACTAATTTTGAGATTGAAGAAGTCATTAAACGTTGCATTTCAGTTGAATTTGGGGAAAACACTTGAATCAATTGTTGTGTTGAGTTATTTCAATTACTTTTGTTTGACTCGTTCATTGCAAACAACTGAAGGTCTGTACATTTTACCAATAAACCTGATTTGCAATGTTGAATAATTTTGATTACAATTGTACATGATTACATTATAACATTAGGTATATAACAAAGGGAATGAATTTTGACTGAGGTCAAACCTGTCACCAATATAACAGTGGTCAATCTGAGTAGTTTCTGATAGTCGGTCAGTCCTTCCATGCATGTGTTTTTTTTTTTTTTTTTTTTTTTTTTTTTTTTTACAGATTTTGTGCTATCATTACCTGAATTTTTATTTTACTCATACAGTTGTAAATCATGAAAGAAGGTGCACAAGGCAGTACATCTTAACATAAATCAGCTAAAAATTTAGGTTATTAGTATTCAACAAATGAAGTTTAAAAAAAACGAGAAGCGATGTGGAAAAAAAAGAATACAACATAATTGAAGACATTTCTACCGGGCAGGATTAGATTACTAGGACCCCTGAGTTAGCCCAAAAACAAAAACAGCATGTAATTTTCTTTGTAATTTTTACCTAGGTTGAATGAGAAAAACACAGATGTAAAAAACTAATTTTATTTTAAGGAATTAACAAGCCCTGTTGGAATATTGCTGAAGAGACATAAATGTTGATCACCGTCAACTAACAGGTAGCCTAAATTGTCTAATGCTGTAGCCTTAACTACATTCACAATGAGGATACAGTAATTTATGAATGAAACAATGTTAAGAAAGAATTAAACAAAACTTTCCAACCATTCTGGTTCTCATATGTCTCATATTTCATGTTGTTCCCTTAAACATCCAAATCCTGTGTAAACTACTCTTCAAGATGGAGAGGCAGTGCGATTCCCCCAGGGGCATCTTTCACTGGCCTGTTATTTTTATTGTGGCCGTGCAAAATGAAACCAGTGGCTCAGGGAAGATGGCAAGAGCCGGAATGGAGGAAAATCAATACAGCAATATCAGTGCTGCACTTATCAGAGGCTTACTGCTTTTCAGGGGTCACAGAGAAGCAACTACATCTAAGTGAAGGGTTTCAATACTGAGATAGATTATTGAGAAATGTGTGTTATGTACAGACTGAGAAGACATGCAGTAAGAAAAAAAAAAGAATAAATAATTAAACTTTGACAACTTTCTCCAAATGTATCCAGAGGGGGGCGGCCCACCTCCTGCTTACCTCCACAAACTACTGTACATGTAGCCAATGTTCTCCTTTAGAAAATTCCCAGTTATCTGCCTGCCTGTCCAACAAGAATTTCGCTTATTAAAGCAGAATTTGGGTCAATGGAGCTCCACAGTGTATGGTTTTCGTCATGGAATGCTTCTGACTTTAAACTCTGAGTGACAAAATATAGCACCTAATTGCACCTGACAGTGCTGACCAAGTCATCTGAAACAGTCTGATTGAATAACTCTGCTCCACAGAGAACAACATTATTGGGAGATTTCAGGTGGAGAATTTAATAATACCATGGCCTTTTATTCATGTAATGTTGAGGGAATATTTTCACCTCATTTTAAAATGGATAGATTTAGCTGAAGAGTGTAACATCTCAATGTATGTTTAGCATTTTTTTATTAGCATCCAACTAATGTGCTTGACATTGATCATTTGTGCATTTGTCCCCCCACATTTGGCAGAATATACAGCAGTATTTCTGAGAATAATACATTCTCTACCGTACGGTAAGTGAGGCTGGATAAGCAGAAAGAAGCGGACCAGAGGGGCCAATTAGAGTATAAAAGGAAAGCCAAGCATGTCCCCAGAGTGCGGCCGTCTTCCACTGAGCGTCTGGGAGAATTTGGCCAATCCTGGGAATTTGGGGCAGTGGGAATGATGAGAGAGGGTGTTCCGAGGTTCCCTCTAAATGTCACTGTGAGGTAAGAAAGCTTGTTTAAGCAGGGTTTATTCAACCAATACTGCCAGCTCTCAGCTGTTGTACAAGGCACATGCCTGCAGGCACTTTTTTTAGTGTTGAGTGTTACTGCTGTAATGGCTGTGTCATTAAATCTGTTGTCATTTGTGAGATGCCACCCCATATGAACACATGGATACCAGCAGCACAAATAATCTACAAACATTAATAAGAAGATTTTTTTTACCCAATCAAATCAGCATATTAGAATAATTTCTGAAGTATCATGTGACACTGAAGACTAGAGGAATGGCTGTTTACATTTTTACATATTACATTTAACCCTCTGGTGCTACTTAAAAAAAATTGACCGAAAAATGTTACTTTTTTTTTAACTTCATCGGAATGGTACGACACTTGGTAAAAGGTTTTGCTTGCTATGTGACCACACACACCACACACACACACACACACACACACACACACACACAAACACACACACACACACACACACACACACACACACACACACACACACACACACACACACAAATCATGGACATGATTCTAAAAGGTTAAATGGTCCTGAAAAAAAGAGTCACACTTGTGCTCCTCTTGGTCAAAAACATCCGCATTGGAAATGAATGGGAGACTAATTTCAACTAGTGAAAACTTTTGGTACTGTGGCCAAACAAAATCTTACTTAAAGCTAATTTTTTTAAATTCAATCTCAAATATGGAACAGATTTTTTTTTTCCAGTTTTAGAGTAAAACATGTTTTTGAAAATATATATTTCATTAAAAAAAATTTAAATGTTATTTTTGTGCATTTTTCATAACAATACACGTACAATTCTGTAACTTTTTTTTACCATTTTCATTTTAGCAATAATCTGCCAAGTGTCGTCTTTGAAAAGAGATCAAACACAAGTCGGTGGTCTAAAGCAGTGCTTCTCAATCCTGGTCCTGGGGACCCACAGCTCTGCACATTTTATATGTCTCCTTTATCTGACACGCCCAGTTCAGGTCAAAGAACTCTTTCCTAACGAGCTCATTATCTGAATCAGGTGTATTAAATGAGGGAGACATAAAAACTGTGCAGAGCTGTGGGTCCCCAGGACCAGGGTTGAGAACCACTGGTCTAAAGCATTCAAGATTTACGTTGGAAATTTCCAGTTTAAGTTGGAAATTTAATTTTCAGGTCTATGCTCAAGGTAAATAAATTGATTATAAATTCAGCGTCAATATAATTTAGTACCATAAAATAAAAAATATTAAATAAAAAACATTATCAAACTAAAATATAGTACATTAATTTCATTGAAATAAAAAAGAAAAATTCTGTCATGTATATTAAAATAGAAAACTGTTATTTGAAATTGTAATAATATTACTGTTTTTACTATATTTATCTTTGGTAAATAATTAGTATAATATATAATACATTGGTGGTGGAGATTCCCCATTCCACGTAAAGCGCTTTGAGGTCCTAGAAAAAGCGCTATATAAATGTAACGAATTATTATTATTATTAAATAAGGATTTTTCTTTAAAAATTAACATTCCAAAAATGTTCCGGTTCTCGGCTCATTTCGAGTTGGACACAACCTGTGGTTTATTGAGGGAGTGATTTAAAAGATTCAGTGAGGTAATCAGACTGAATCAGTCCATGATTAAACCTATGATCAATTTAGTCTGATTCACAATGATTTGCCCATTGGCTCAACTGATTCATTAGAAAGTATTGATGAAATTAAGCAGTTTGCTCGCAACTACTGTACTTTATGGGTTTTATTTATTATTCAGTGAGGACAATGTAATAAAATTGTATTGGTCCAAGATTCAGCAGATTTAGCAGTGGGGCAATGCCTCTTTTGAATAACGGTGCAAGAAACACTAAATTGTTTTGTGCTATCTAGTGCAGTGTTTCTCAACTGTTGGGTCACAAGACCGCTTTGAGCGGGTCACGGAGTGTGCAGTCAAAGAAACAACAACATCATATTTTTTTTCTTAATCAAGACATTAATTTTGAAAGACATCCATGAAAGCTGTTGACACATTTAAGTAAAAAGTGCCTGAGAAAAACGCGTTGTCCTGATTCAGTATCTGTGGTCCCATGAGATGTTGTCAAGGCTATATGTCAGTGTCATTTTTCTAACGTTATTTATATGATGCTTATTCTATTCATCAAGATCTATGTCCATTAACAGTTAGTATTGTGTATTTATTTACTATGGTAAATGTTGTTTACCCCAAAATACCACTTAATTGTGTATGACACTAAAAAAAATTTGTATTAACAAAAACTAGTTTGGGACTGCTATTTAATAGGCTTACCTTATACTGTTTATTCATCATTCAGTATTAGTCATATTCTTACAATTTATGTGTTAAGTAAAGTGTGTTATGTAAAGTTATGTTAAGTAAAGTGGAACAGTACTTGTGTGTGTCAACCATTTTTGTGAAATAAATTTGCTTGGTTTTAAAAGCAAATTGAATATAATTTTTATAATTGTATACAGTATATATTTGAATTAGGTCAAATAAAAACAAAATGGGTCACAGCCTAATGACCATGGGAAAATGTGGGTCCCATGGTCAAACCAGTTGAGAACAACTGATCTAGTGCTTACAACTAGGAAAAAAAATCAACCCCTGTTCCTGCAGTGGCGAATAATGTGATTCTGATTCTTTGAGCTGATAATGACAACTGGAGGATCACGTGTGGGAGTCAGAGAACTCTTTTGTTTTCTAAAAACAGTGAGAAGTTGGGCGCAGCTCCCAAAATAACTGTATAGGCCAATCACATACAAAACATGACCCTAACAAAGCAGACTACTGCAGAACCTCTCGCACACATGATACATGATCGCTTTCCCCGATTTTACATGTTTACTTTTAATACTGTACTTCAAATGTTTTCCTCTTATAGTCTTAGTTCAGAGACCCTGCCTTGAACCTTTCTGAAAGCATAACGTTTTACAACTGGAGGGTGGGAGATGTTGAACAGAGCAGAGCCCACTCCGCCTTTACACTGTCACATCCTGCCCCAGTGCCAGACAGAACTAGAGGGAGGGATGGGAAACGAAAGGAAGATAGAAATGAAGGTGCTGTATTCCTGTCACTGGTGAAATTCTCCCACAAAGGGAGCACAACAGGCAGAACATGAGTCCGAGGGGGGCAGGTAGAAATGGAAAATGATGGAAGGAATGAGAAAGCGAGACTGCAGTGATAAAAGAGATGATGTGTGTGCGTGTTTGGCGGGGCAGCGGTGGAGGAATGCCCCATGGCTGTGCTATAAGGAATAAATCAACTGTGCTGCTATGTTTTGGTAAGATACATGCCAAACGCAATCTCTCTAGCCAAAGCTTGAAACCTGCTTGCATATAAGTTGTGTTTGAAAAGAAAACATTTGTTCTCCCTCACGTTGGCAGCTTCTCAGTTCCGACAGACACAACTTTCTTTTTTTTAATATCCTTAACAGGGGCTTAACAATTTCATTAAATCTTACAACAGTTTTTTAAAATTGTAAATCAACCATGAAAACAGAATACATCTGCATGAAGTGAAAGTGGCTTGTTTGTACAATATGTCAAGAAAATTTCTTCAAGATCCCATGAAATGAATTGACTAGCAAATATTTTTTAACTTTTTTTTTTTTTCCCTGAGTTGATGTATTTCCCGTTGAAACAGTAAGTTGGGGCAGGACATTGAAGGGATTGTCTTTCGTATACACTACCATTCAAAAGTTCAGAGACAAAGTAAAAGTTTAAAGACTTTTACTTTGTTACAAAATAAAACTATTTAAAAATAAATGTTTTGAAATTTTCTATTGATCAAAGAATCATGAACTAAATGTATTTAGTTTTCCACAAAATCTTATGAAGAACAACTGTTTTCAACTGATT
The DNA here is from genome assembly GCA_030578275.1 of Meda fulgida. NCBI lineage: Eukaryota > Metazoa > Chordata > Actinopteri > Cypriniformes > Leuciscidae > Meda > Meda fulgida. Next base: position 15,454,185 of record CM060616.1, read on the forward strand.
AAAAAATAAGAAATGCCTCAAATCTGCATGTTAGAATGATTTCTGGAGGATCATGTGACACTATTCCTGATGGCAAAGCTGAATTTTTACTCCAGTCTTTAAATTACATTTTAAAATATAGTTTTTTTATGTATAAAATAAATCATTTAAAATATAATATTTCACAATATTACAGCTTTTAATGTATTTTTGGTAAAAAAAAATTCAGCAATAGTAAGCATAAACATTTCTTTTAAAAACATTAAAAACATCTTACCAACCTCAAACTTTTGAACAGTAGTGTACATAGCCAATAGTTCACGCTACTTGCTATTGCTAGTCAGAGGAAATTGGTATTAGAGGGAGAGACAATATCATTTTAGAAATCGTTTGATTGGATAAAAGTTTCACAAATGCAACATCAGTATTTTTGGCCCATTTAATAGTGCAGGAAGCATGGACAATATTTAGTGGTGCATCAATCAAGTCATTTCATTGGGTCTTTAACTATTTGAAAAATTCATTGACTGCAGACAGGAACACACATGTAGAGTGAGAGTGTGTGAGTGTGAGTGTGTGTGTGTGTGTGTGTGTGTGTGTGTGTGTGTGTGTGTGTGTGTGTGTGTGTGTGTGTGTGTGTGTGTGTGTGTGTGTGTGTGTGTGTGTACCTCAAACTCAGCGTGTTTGTGGATGTCCTCTGCTCTCTGGCGGCTCAGAATGAACTCGGCCTCATTAGCTACACGCACCAGATGGTCCTTCATGGTGTGGCTCAGCAGTCTGCACATCAAGAATACATTGAACATTAAGAGTTCATACATGACATCACATGATTCTGTCTGAACTATTTTCAATAATTATGCAGTTTGTGTTGGTAGGATAACTGAATCCAAGTTAGCATTTCATACAGATCCGAGTAAACTAAATGGGAAAACAAACCACACATGTATTTTTACATGTATCACAATTTTTTACTGATCGTAAGAGATGCAACAGAAATCATTTACAGACATAACAGATCCACCTATAGTGATATTATGATAAAAAATAACCCAATAACTATTTTCAAATTATGGCTGATATTATAAATATATACTACTTTTTAGAGGTCATGCATCACACACATGACCAGCGTTGGCCAATAGTGAGCCTACATGTGACGTATAACACAGAAGCGCTGCGCTGTTTTACTACGTGAACTCACTCGAGGCCCACAGAGAAGAAAATTAATAGTTGAATAAAGTCGTTATTTTTGTTTGTTTTTGCGCACAAAAAGTATTCTCGTCGCTTGATAAACTTAAAATTGAGCCACTGTAGTCACTTGGACTATTTTAACTGATGTCTTTAATAACTTTTCTGGGCTAGCCAGTTTCAATCCCTTAGAAGTCTATGGAGGAGTGATCCAGCTCTCAGATTTAATCAAAAATATCTTAATTTGTGTTCCGAAGATGAACAAAAGTTGTACGGGATTGGAACAACATGAGGGTGAGTAATTACTGACAGAATTTTCCTTTTTGGGTGAACTAACCCTTTAAGGCATCATATTATAATGTACAGCATGTAAATATAAACTGATAAACAACCAATATTGGCCGTTGCAATAAATATTAATAATAATCTCTGCCAATATCGGCGATAAATAATGTTGTATTGGTATATCGTGCATCCATAATAAAGAATACCGTATATAAATTCCAATGTATAATGATGTTCACATCCAATGAAAGATGTTGGCCTACAAAATAGTAAAAGGATATCTTTCACATCTCTCAACTATTAATCTGTGAAATTAATTTTGCTGATTTAATAACACAGTTGTTAGGCCATCAAAGTGTATATAGTACGCTAAACCCACTTAACAACACCATGTAAAACAAGCAGAAAATCATATTTAGCACGGCAGCTAAAAACCACTCCCACTAACACAACCAGCGATTGATTTGTAAATGATACGTATCTAACAAGATACGGATGTTGGGGGTGTGGAGAAGGGGCACGTCTCACCCCAGCTCATGTTTCTACATATGTAAGAACAGCCTTGCTTGGATAAACACACACACACACACACACACACAGTTTCTTATCACAGGACATCTGATGATTATAGGGGCTGATGGGAGATCAAATCTATCTTGCTTTTACTGCTACTGTTTGTCAACCCTCATCAAAACTTGAAGCTGTTCTTTCCATCTCAGAGTCGTGTTTGTGAATCAGCTTTGTTTTTTCTGTCCACGGTGCCCCGGGTTAGCACATACGGGGAGGAACCTGATCTTGAAACAGCACATTTACACCCCGGGCAGATTTGTGAACAACACAAGCCATGGCCTAATAAAACATTCCCCCCAGGGACAGAGATGAGTATCTCAGCAGGTCAGGAGGCTCAGGCCTCTGCAAAGTGGAAGAATAACAGGCGGAGGGTGGAGGGCTGAAACTCGAGCCTGGTGTGTCAGCGGCGGGCAGCGGGGGAGCGGACGTGCCAGGGACTCTGCAGTGACCCTCTCCCACCCCTCTCACCCCGACTGCCATCAATAACACAGCCCACTCTCTGTGACTGCCCTTCATTCTATCACCCTTTTGCTTTCCTTTCTTTCTTTATCTGTTTTTACTTACTTCATGATATGACAAACAAACAAAATATTAGATTATCGATTATACAATGGTAATATCATGGCATGAGACATGCTTTTTTACGCTGCCCAAGTAAATCGCATGCCAAATTAACCCGTTATAAATTAGACCGGTTGACGTATGACGAGAGCTATATGAAAGCTGTGTTTTCAAATCGCTCTTGAGGTATTTTGATGTCATATACCATTCGGTCTGCGCAGCACTGCATGAAGAAGACCACACGTATTGACAAGGTATGGGTTTTAATTAAACCAATGAAAACCTGCAACCTCTTGATTGGACAAGTCTGTACCGATCACATTTTCTCCACACCGTGCAAGGTCACTGTATATAAGTTGCTGACCCCAACCTGTGCGACGATCACGGATGTTTAGGCGGCATTGTGAAACGTAGTATTTGTGCACACAAAGCAAATTTACACCTCTAAGATAACTATTATATCGGAGTTGTTCATTTTAACCGTTAATAATAATACCAGCTGACAACCGTTAATAATCTCCCTGTATGTTTACAGCATTAGTTGAGAGATTTTTTCCATTAGAAAAAATAAGGTAGCTACTGTACCTGATATTTATCCAAATGAACTGATATTGAATAAAGATTGTAATCGTATCGCAAGCTTATGAATTGAAATCGTTCCCAGAAAGCCGCTTCTCAGACAGCGCATGAATACTGAATAGAGCTCTCTTTCACGTCTTGCTCTTGTTGAACAAACAAATTTGTACAAAATTGTTAAAAAAAGTTATTCATTCAAGAACAGTGAGTGATATTCTTGTCATTTGTTATATGATTCACACTAAAGGGTTAGTTCACCCAAAAATGAAAATTCTGTCGTTAATACCTCATGTCGTTCCAAACCCGTAAGCCTGTTTATCTTCGGAACACAAATTAAGATATTTTTGATAAAATTTGAGAGCTTTCTGATGCTGTTCACATTGTAAACACAGTGCATCGCTTCTGGGTTCCACGTCAGAAAGCCGCGTCAGGACCACACACATGCGCCATGGTACTCACGTGAACAGCGTCAGAGACTTTAAGGGTCACTTTAAGGCGGGATGCACGGACTGAATATACTGACACACATCTGGTTTTCAATCTGTTTTAACACATAACTGACTCTGTTTATGTGAATACTCCACAAAATGGGCTTTTTGACAATTATGTGCAAATTTGACCATTCAAGCACAATTAGCAGCAAAAGAGAACTCAATTTGGGATGATGTCTGAGAGAGGTGGCTTTCTGTGTGAGTGCCTCGAATCTGTGTCAGTCAACATGAGTAATGCATTGAGATCTTTTTTCATGACTTACAACGCTTAACATCATGCACGTCCTGCTTTTCTTCTGCTACGCTGATATATTTAAATACCAAGATATGAACGATATAGCAAAATCTCTAACGACAGACATTTTATATTGTCGCCAAGATATATATTGTCATACCGCCAAGCCCATAGACTGTAAAAAAAGATGGACGATGCACCTTCACTCTCTTCCATTGTAGTAAATGAAGCCGCCAGTGTCCCAAAATGGCACTGAAATTTTGAGTCTCGAGTCTGCGCAGTAGTGACTTGGAGCCTGAGTCTGCACAGTGAGCGCGAAGTGTAGCTGCGATATCAAGGCTCCGCGCACACTCCCGTAGAATCGGTTTGCACCGGTTAGTACAGTTTATAAATAAACAGTTATGGAAATATAGAAATTAAAGTTTAAACTCAAATCTCCTCCCCCAAAATCCCAGAAAAAGTTGGAGTTGGAGCCTCGGTGACTACTTCACTCAGAGAAGCTGTCAATCATGAAGTCACATCCCCGTTGTTATAGAATCAAATAACTAACTAAAACCAAACTTATTTAAAGAATGAACACTTAAACTAACATCAGCGTGATAAAAACTGCCTAAAATGACAGAAATCATCTTTGGAAAAAAATGATTTGAAGTGTTATTTGATCTCATGTTAGTTTGTCTCATGTTCATTAAATTACAAGGAGAGGGTGGGGTTTATGACCTATACTGCATCCAGCCACCTAGGGGCGATCGAGATGCTTTGATCAATTTTTTTAAACATTTTTGAATAAATTAATGAATCTAGACAATAACATAAAAAAACAGCATCACTTCATTGAACACCCAAGAACAATGGAACTATAATCCCATACAGTATAATCAGTAGCGTCGCTACAAGTCGTGATGTAATAGTTTAACTACATTTCTCAATAGCGTGGTGGTAATGTCACTGTTTTCTGAATCAAATAGCTTTTCAGTAGCAAAGCTCTTTTGTTAATCAAGTAGTGCGGTAGCGTCCACACAAGCTACATTTTACCAAAGATTTCTGAGGCTCAAGCTCAAATCGGAAATACAACTGCTAAGGATCACTGATCCTGGATCAGTAAGTGACGCCACCACTATACACTGACCTGTGTTGGCTGTGTAGCCGACGTAAGTACTTCTGTATGACGGTGACGACTACTACTTCATGTTTTACGGCAGTTGGCAACTAGCTTTAGGTGCATTACCACCACCCTCTGCTCCGGACGGTGACATCATGTAACAATCCTAGGGCTGACACGCAAGAAATTTACTTGATGGAAAGATGCACAAACTCTCGACACCTGGTTTTGTTATAGTTATTATAGTTATGGTTTTATATAGCTGTATGGATTTATATAGTTATTGTTTTGTTATTTTAGCCAAATTGGTTTGGAACAGTTGTTGAATAAACAATTGAAGTCAATCTGTTTGACTGACAGTTTTATTGATCACTGAGATAGCATTGACTTGGAATGAAGTTGGTTGGTACTTTTACCATGTTGCTGTAGCTTAGCTTGCTACATTTCTCAGGGGGGTAGTTTCAGTGTAGTGAAGCTTTATTTAATGTAGAGTAACTGCTAGCTTAGCTCACTGCATTTTCCAAGTAGCTTGCCCAACACAGTTATTTTCTTTGGGCTTCAAGAATTCAACTTGACTTTGGGAAAGCACTGTAACTAAATCAGTATTGAACATCATAATTTTAGTGCAGTAAGCATTATAATGACATATTTGATGTGCACTTTAGAGATAGGATTACAGTGATATCTCTATGACAGGAGCTGGTGTGCCAGATGTTGTCTAAACCTTGACCCTACTTTCCAAAAGAAAAGTGTATGTTTGAAAAAGAGCTGTAAAGATGGCCAGCAGTTAAGGTGGAAGAGACTCAGTGCATCACTGCATTCATTAACATTTCTGGAGAGCTCATCAGCACGGCAGCATTCATTAACATTAATTTCCATTGCCAAGTTAGAAATGAGAGCCATCTGAAAGATCTAAGGGCTTGAAATTGAAGACAGAGATTCTTTCATCCCAAAGGGAGTCTGAGTAAAAGAGTCCAAAAGATGAGACATAAACCTGTCTGAAAACAGCAAGATACGAGAAAGATTTCCCAAGAGGTGGACAAGAAACTAAGGCGCTGCTGCCCTCTCAGAAACATATGGGAACAAGCCAAGTTATTGACAGATGCCTTGAACTCCAGGTCACCCTGTTGATCCCCTTTCCACATTACATTGATTACCTCCCAAACAGGATCTGATCGTACACACACAACATAGTGTTGTAGGCCAGAAGATAATGAGGAGGTGGTTAAGAAAGGGTCAGAGAATGGGATAAGATAATTACCTGCCCTCGTTCACAAGCTCGATGAAGGCCAAACCCGCATTCTTTTGGATGGAATTCTGCCACTCCTGTGGAGAGAAATAAAAAAGACTTTACACTCAATGTATACAACAAACAGAGAGAGGAAGGTTGGGTTTGGTCAGAATAAACATCAGCATAATGTCATTAATATGTAAGGATTAAAATGAACCCAACATCAGAAAACAAGCTTCATCATCATCAACAAACTTCATACAGAAGAAGTGATCATTGGTGAAGGATGGAAGAAAGCAAAACGGGCCTCTAACATGTTTATAATGTATCTTCAATGTTCAAGATTGCCTTTAACCGTGCACACCCCTCAAACTTTAACAGGTCTCACCCGATTGTTGTAAAATGTGTTAGTCTAAACAACTCCTGAAACCACAGCTTTCAGTGATGTTTAATAGCCTAGGAGCGAGACCAAATCATTGACATTTTTCACAGCTGCGCCAACCTTTCAACACTTCCCTGTGATCGTCTCAAGAATAATAATAACAACCAGGTCACGAGTATGTACAAAGTCGCTTGTGTATTCTCGAGGGCTCTTTTCAAGACTGTATCATGGAGACAGGAGGGTAACGGTCCGACCCTAATGTCTCATTTGTTTCGGCCAACAGAGAGGGCTTCTAAGTAGAGGTGCAACACAAGCAATCATTTCATAATGATGATGATTTATTTTTGAATACCCTGCAATATTTTTAAGGTCATAAATGAAAATGAAACAGGGCAAATCTACTTGCTTATTAAGAAGGAAATGTTTCACCATCCTCTGAGAAAAGTGAGCATGAAACCAAAATAACCAAAATGGCAATATGTGTACGCCTTTGTATTGCAGAGGCTTTGTTCACTATAACAGCTGTTAATTCCCAGCTTATATGCATTCTACTTAGGAATCTCCAGCATAAATATTTGAGGAAGCATATTCAACTAAATCTTACATCAGTTTTCAGACAGCAAGCTAAGTTTGGTTATTCATTACTAACCATTAGTTTACAAAATCAAAAATGAATAAAAAAACATTTCTTATTTATTTATTTTTAAATTCCATATCGACTGAATCAATTCTGGGTGTTACTGTACATTGTATAAGATGGAATAAGACAGGTAAAATAAAAAAAAGTTCCAGGGTGAAGTTGAAAGAAAAATTGGGCAGTATGAAGCAAAACCGGGAAGGTGTTTTTTTTCAGACCAAACAGCCAACTAAAGTTCATTAGATTACATTTTTGGGAGAAACTGCATATATACTAGACCTTTTGTTAGGAGAAAACACACTTTAGCGGCTGTCATCAACCAAGCACACAAATATATTTTCACTACAAAGATAAATTAATGTTCGATGGGTGAGGGAAAGGCATTATTCTTTAATTAAAGGAAGCAATGACCCCAATCAAAATGCCTTATCGATCAGTGCTGTGCGTTGGGGACAAGGCTGACGGTTATTGGATTTCAACCAGTCATTGTGATAGGGCCCTGATACGGTTTTATGGTATCCAATGCTGTTTCCATTCTGACCTGATGAGTGGATACAGGCAGCCATTTGTGACCTTTCAACTCTGACCCTGACCTAAGAGAGGTGCTTCTACAACCCAGCCACCTCTGCCCCGGTCCTGTCGTTACAGCAACCATTCACGCTGATCCATTCATGTCATCAAGACCAGGATTGTGTCCTAAGATAGAACATGACTTTTATCAGCCACACAAACAGTGTCTGGGAAAGTTTGTATCGTAAAGATAAACTTGTAATGATAGCCACTGTGATTCAAACCATTCATAAGAATCTTCATCAAGGACATTTATTGACTCGTAGGACATAATTGACTCGATAAAACAACAAAGACTAGCATATAGGGAACACTTGCTCAAGGTCAAATCTATCCAAACACACTTGCGTAAAATGGAAATTTCACTTTTATTGATGCTCAGGTATATAAACAAGCTATCCAAGATTGAGACTTCTGGTACACTGATTCTGGACGTGCAACTTTAAAATGTCTAACATAGTGCACTAACTCAACTTTTCAAGTAATCTAAATTACTTGTTTACTTGTACATCCTTTAAAATCCTTCAAACATCTTTATTTATTTTTATATAAAAAGTATAAAAACGTATTATCATAATCATCATCATCAAGAAATATTAAGATGATAAATTATGAAAAAATATGAAGTCAATTCTGACAAACCCTGCACATAATATGCATACAAATGAATGTGTTGACACAATGCTGCAACATGAGCCATTATTTTATATTATATTATATTATAAGGCAAATCAATTAATGATGATTAATCACATCTAACATAATAATATATACACACATTAGGTCTATATGAACAAAAACTTTAATTTTTATATATATATATATATATATATATATATATATACACATGTGTACCCATTTGTGTGTGTGTGTGTGTGTGTGTGTGTGTGTGCGTGCGTGCGTGCGTGCGTGCGTGCGTGCGTGCGTGCGTGCGTGCGTGCGTATTTATACACATACACACGCATGTACATAATTTATATATCCTAAACATATTATGTATACGCATATATATTATATAAACAAAAACGTTTATATTAGATGCAATTAATCGTGATTTCTATATTATATTTAGTTATATTACATATATCGGTTATATCGTCCTTATTTTTGAGCAATGAAGAGATCTACGTTATGCGAGTCTATGGGATGAAAACAGAAGCTTGTAATACAGAGTGAAGGGAATACAGAGGGTGAGAAACAGAGAGAGAGAGAGAGAGAGAGAGAGAGAGAGAGAGAGAGACCTGGTGACGCTCTTACAAAGAACTTGGTGGCATCTGCGTCAGTTAATGCTTTAATTTAATTGAATTCTTAAAAAAAAAAAAAGGTAATTTTCTTCTGAGACACACAAACAACATGTTTTAGAGTCCATAGAGAAGTCATCCAATGAGGCATTCTTTTTAGTTTTGCCATGATAATTACCGTGGCGCTGCATTCCTAATCACTGCTGATTAAGAGAACGCAATTACCCTCAAACTAAAACACAACTGAAACAACGCAGACCTACAATGTAATGTTTTGCCTCATCCACAATGGCAAGACCAGGAAATGTGCATGGCGTTTGGCTTCGTTCATTGAAAGTAAACAAGTCGCTCTACAGTTTCCAACCCATCAGTTATAATCACAAGTATTTGTTTGTTTTCTGCAGGCTGGGGGATTGAAGCTCAAATGAAACAAAAAAAATATCCGTCACATGTAAGAGTGCTGTTTCAGATCATAACGAGCAGAAGTTTACGTTACGGCTTGTCCACATAGCACAAGGCGATTTATGACAGAAAAGTGGCTACTGTACAGTTTGGAACGATGGAAAGAGATTCTAGATTTAAAATGTCAGTGTTGTATTACTTGCAGGGAAAACACTTAACTTTCCAAACAAAAACATAATGTTTCCACAAAGTATCTATTTTTGCAATGTTATGTGGTCTTAAAATCAACACTGACAAACTCCAGCATGTTCAGAATTATGCAGCTAGAATCCTGATAGACAAGTAATCCCGTTAGGTTTTCTGCGTATTTTATGATACATTTACTTGCATACAAGGTTTTGTGTGGTTGACTCCACAGTATCTGTCTTTTAATTTCATCTTGTAACCTATATGTTCATATCTATCCATTGCACTTGCATACATTAGGAAAAAAAGCATTTTCTTTTATGCTCCAAAATGGTCAAATTTACTACCCATTTTTTTTATTGACCTCTGTGTTCTTTAAAATCTAATCTTAAAGCTTGATTTTATAGATTTTTAATTTATAATTTACATTTTTGTAGATTTGTAGATTATTGTTATTATGTATGGAATAGTTCGTTTTTTGTATTTGTTTTTTATTATAATTTTTTACACCTTACATTATTACAACATTATTGTATGTCAGCATACTTTAAAATATTATTTTAAAAGACAAAATATCCTCCTTTGTATCTTCAGAAAACAATTTTGTGTAATTAATAATTTTAATATTATTGATTTTTTTAAATATTTGTATTATTTATTTTAATATTGCCCTTCAATGAGTTGTATTATTATTATTTTAATATTCTTGATTATCCTCTTATTTTTACTTTCAATTTTAATATAACCCTTAAACGTAGCTTAAATGTTGCAGTGCTAAAACTTCCGCTTGTTAAGGTCCACTTCAATCAACTCATTGTAATATCAAAATGGCATCTGACAGCAGGTCCAGACAGCTTAATTTACTGATGTGACAAGCAGAACGCTCTACAAGTCCTGTGCATGTTCTCAGATGTTATCTCTTCTAAAGCAAACACACAATCCCAAACGGCCAAGGGCCTGTGTTTCTGTGAGGACACTCCACACAAGGAGACTTTACAAGGGGAGCAAATATTTACTCTGACTACATTTAAAGACCATAGAGGATTGTGGTTAAACAGATGTGATTAGAAGCTTCCTTACAATGAGCTGGGCTTGGATATGTCAAAAGATTTCTAAAAACTGCTCTTTTTTTTTTTTTTAAGTTAAAGTGCTTTTTTTCTTCTCTCTATTGAAGCTTTAGGAGGAGGGTGATGACTGAAATAATCTGACTTGACAGGAATGATAATAGCATACATAAATCTTGTTGTTTTCCTTTCTGGGCTAGAGAAACAATGATTATTATATATTCAGCACATGGTGAGAATGCACACAGTGATGATATGATTTTGATTTTGTAAATACACATATCCATGTATGTAAATAGTGACACAAAGAGAGAATGTAAGGAAGGAGATTCTGAATGAGGTACACCAGATCAACATCAAGCTACTATAAGGATCTTCAACGTCAGTTAAAGGAAAAAGCTAGCATGAAGGAACGTTAGTCCATCGGCACCATTTAAAAAAAAAAAACAATTTGCCTCAATAACATGTCTCTTTCCCAGCCAACTATATTGCAGTCAGAGAGTGAATTAAAAGTCACTCAAGTTGTAAGCTTGCCTCATGCCGTTCCCTCTCACTTCCTGTCAGGAAGAGCCCCGTCTCCGGACGCATAGCTCGCATCGGCAGGGCGCCTGCAGAATTAAGTGCCAGTTGGTGTTAGTGTGTTTTCTCTGGGCCTCAACGGAACCCTGTGTTCAAAGAATGCTGAGAGCAATGTTATCCACCGGCACGGAGACCCTCGTGGGTCGTTGTCTGGGGTGGAGGAGGGAGGAGGAGGGAGAGGGGGAAAGACAACACGTGGCCTGGGCCTGCGCTTGAACCTTACGTATATGTTATGCCTCTCAGCGGGGTCCAGGTCTGACTGTGAGATGGGGAGGGAGAAAGATTCAACCTCAGGTTCAACCACATTCCTCTTCAGTTCTGCGACGTTTATGGAACTTGCAAAGTTAAAAATGGCAGGACTAAACGAGATGAAACAGTCTGCACTGAACTTCAAGCGCATATGTCCCTGAATAGCTTTTTATTTTAAAAGGCCAGTTTTAAGTCCTAAACCAATTATTTGAAGTAGTCAATCATGGTCAGAAAGCCTGCTGGCCAGAGCTCACTTGCAGCCTGATGTGTGCAGATGTTTCTACTGCGGTGTTTATAATGTTCAATTTGTTTCTTGTTCTGTTCGAAAGGTAACAATATGATATGACTGTTTTTCTCTCATATTTTCCCTGAAAAAATGCTAATCCTGCTTTATTGGGCATCATTTGTGAAAAGGAGCAAAACCAATGTCTCTTAGTGGTGCACCGGTCAGGAAATTTAAGGACGATACTGATGACAGATATTTTAACACTAATATCAGCACTGACACAAAGATTAAACACTAAGATTGTTCTTATTTAAAAATTAGAGAAATATATCCATTACAAGTCCCAAGGCTCAAGTGAGAAATCATTAGTGACTATGATTTTTTTTTTTAGTCTCAGTCTTGTTTTTAGTGTGTGTGTGTGTGTGTGTGTGTGTGTGTGTGTGTGTGTGTGTGTGTGTGTGTGTGTGTGTGTGTGTGTGTGTGTGTGTGTGTATATGTATATATAATGTAAGCCACTAATTAGTAAGAGACAGCGTAAAGAGTCAGTGCAGGTATTGAAGGTCTGTTATTGCTCAACATAAATATAGATCTCAATTAACATGAATCTCTGTAGATCTATATAAAAAAAATTAAAAATCTGAATCGTGCTGGGCTGAGAAAGAGACAGAAAGTGAGCATGAGCTGTCTCTATCGCGCCACGCTGTCTGCCTGCGTCGACTGACTTTACATCAAGTATGATTAAAATATTCAGTTTTTTTGTTGTTCAATTCATTTTTACATCAAATTGCAGTATGTTTATCCTCTCCATCTCTCTCTGCGCAGCGAGTATCGTAATGACTCTTAAAAACAGGCACCTTAAAATTCATACTCATTAATAGCTATATTTTCAAAACAAACTTGCATAATCAGATAAATTACAGTCTCATATGAATCTATAAAGTAGAGAATGCTTACAGTTGTCAATGATTTACCCTTAATAAACCTTTGCGGTATAAAAAAAAAACTTTGGCCCTGAATTTAAGCAGGATCGGCTGAGGGCGATCACAGGATTAATTTGGAGGTAGTTTTGTTTCTTTATTATTTAATCAAAAAAAAGGTTGCTACAATCCAAAAAAATATTTTCAATTAAAAAAACCTTCACTTCAATGAAAAAAAAAAATCAAAGAAAAAAATTATTTGAATCCAAAAATATATTTCAGACTCAAAAAAAATACATTTGAACACTGCTTTTCTTTGATTGAAAATGTTTTCTTTGATAGAAGTCTGTTTTGGTTTTTTTTTGTTTAAAGCAACCTTTTTAATTGAAGTAACATTGTTTTTTTTTGATTGGACCATATAATGGGTAGGACATTTGTGTCTTTATCATTCAATCAAAAAAGAAGTTGCTTCAAACAAACAAACAACATAATCAATAAAAAAAGTCACTTCAATGAAAAGATAAACATTTTCAAATATAGAAAATCGTTTCTGAATGCAAATAAAATATTTGAGACTCCAAAAATTGCATTTGAACACTTTTTTTTTATTGAAAATGTTCTCTTTGATTGAAGTAATCTTTTTTGTGTTTGGGCCATACATGGGTAGGACATTTGTGTCTTAATCATTCAATTCCAAAAAAGTTGTTTCAATCAAAAAAAAATGTTTTCAATCAAAGAATAAAACTGTTCAAATGCAACAAAAAAAAAAAATTCCCCCGTGAATAAAAAAGTTTTGAAGTTCACATTTTTTTGATTGAATGATAGACACAAATGTCCTACCCATTATATGGTCCAATCAAAAAAAATGTTACTTCAGTTAAAAAGGTTGCTTTAAACAAAAAACAAAAAAACTTCTATCAAAGAAAACATTTTCAATCAAAGAAAAGCGGTGTTCAAATATATTTTTTTGAGTCTCAAATATATTTTTGGATTCAAATAATTTTTTTCTTTGATTGAAATTTTTTTTTTTTTTCATTGAAGTGAAGGTTTTTTTATTTGAAAATATTTATTTTGGATTGTAGCAACCTTTTTTTTTTATTGAATAATAAAGAAACAAAACTACCTCCATAGATTAAGACGCATATCTGTTTTAAGATACTCAAAGCTAATGGGGGAAAAAAAAAAAAAAATCACTGCAACAATTACATAAGAACTATTATAAGAACTTTTACACTGAAGCCAGTGCACAGTTGAGATATAAAGAGATCCAACAGACACTGCTGAGGCTTTCACTGGACAGTCGACCGATCGATTCCTCTTACTTTCGCTCTCCCTGTGAGTATTGATCCCAGAGTCACTGTGACTCCAGGGGGTTAAACTCTTGAGCCACTGGCCACTCTCCATCCTCTTCCTAAAGGTCAGAGGTTAAGAAATGCCAAGTGCTCAGGGGGAAGTCAGTGTCTCCAGTACGTATTGACTGACGAAGGTGCCCATCTGTTTAACAGGTTAACTCTACATTAAAGACTCCCTGGTCAGGATCATCAACAATATCAGGACAGCAGATGTGAAACACTGTTGATCAAAGTGTAGAGAACCAAATTATTTCTTTAAGCAGCTTATGATGTAAAAAAAAACCCTAAAAACTAAAATGAGAACACAGGAAATAGGGAATACCAAAGCAGGCCCATTCTTTCGCAAACATGCACATGAAGAGACCGTTTCTTGCTCTTGCACCTCAGCCTTTCCAACGTGTGAGGCATTCAGAAGATAAATGTCTTAAAGAATAGATGACCTGACACAAGGTCTGAGCGGTAATGGGTGATATAGGGAAACACGGCTGCCCGAATCCCATATATATCTGACAGACACACAGCTATCAGGAGGCCACTGTCAAGCAGATGGATGAGATGATTTCCAAACCAACGCCGATCTGAGAGCAGTTTGCAATTGCTTCTCTGATGTTTATATAAAGTAGCATTTGACAAAATGTAATTTTTTGTGTACATTTTTAGCTGGACAAGCTTATTTACAAATCATATCCACAAGCTTCTACTCCTAGTCAGAGTGTCTCAATGCGGGCAGCATTATTTATTGAAAAGCTGAAACCTTTTTAAGTGATATTCTCCAGTACAACAGCAGGTGGTATATCTTCTTCAGTGTAGTGGTGTGTGTATGTGTGATGGTTGTCAAAGAGAATTAGGTCGAGTGAAACATAAGGCTTTTACGTGGATGCCTTGAATGGCAAGATGAGGACACTCAAAGATGATCTTCATGTAATATGCAAGGCCTAATCTGAAGCCCTATCACTCGCAATTTCCTGAACGGAGTGGATGCTTTGATAGCTGTTGTTTTACGCTCATCCTTCCTCTCTCATCCCACCCACATTCATTCTTCTGCAGCCTTCTGCTCTCCTCGATCTGCTCGAAAGTATTAAAGGGATGTTCTGGGTTCAACGCAATTTGAGCTTAATCAACAGCATTTGTAGCATAATTTTAGCACACAATATAATTTATTCAAAATTAATACTACTAATAAAATATGCACGGTAAACTGTCAATTTGAAAAGGGTATAAAGACCTTGGTTAAACATAACCATTGGTTAAGGGGCCGTACACATGTCATGATTTTTGCATGCTCAAGTTCGTTATTTTAAATGTAGACACGTGACAAGCGTGCTCAAATAGAGAGTGACGCCGTCTCGGCACTCATGCCTTCTGACACACTTGTTTTTCCCAGGTGCATATACACATGGGGAGGCATATACAAAAAAATTGCAACTTTTCAGAATGCCGCAAGCGCACCGCAGGTCATGTGACAAGAACAAACTGATCAGCTTCGGCCTTTCCGTAACAACATTGAAACCTTAGCCAAGATGGACGAACATCTGATCATAGTACAGCTGGCAGGTTTTTTATTTCTCATCTCCATAAATATTAACTAGCAGTAGAGCTAATGCAAGGGCTAAAAATCCATTTATCCTTTGCTGAAACTTCTTCGTCTTCATGATTACTTTTGAAAAGAGGACATTGTGGCACGGCCGGCAAATTCCACGCGTTTTTAGACAAGACTTGAACAGCCACGAAAGCAGTTTTCGCACATAAATTAAATAATAAAAATGTGTATTATTTCGGCTGTAAAGATGTTGTGGAACTACTGTTGAGGCAGGGACATTGTTAATGGACTGTTCACTCATTTCCTCCATTTCTGCAGGAAATGATTTTTCTCTGTTTGCATTCACTAATTTCCCAAAGTCTTCTTGAATGTTGACTTGTCAATACAACTGAAAAAACTGAGAGAACATCACATAAGTTGACTTCATAAATTGATGTTGATTTTCCTAAAATATTTTTAGTCACCTTTATGGTGATTAGTGATCCCTTTGGTTGGGCACTTGGAACTTACTTTATTACTTTATTGTAATGATCCTCCCATTGATGCAGCGATGCAACAAGAAATGTGTGTGTGAGTGTGCTCATGCTTATATTACAAACTTATTAAAACGTGAAATCACCTACATTGTGAGGACTAGCCAATGGTCCCTGCGAGGGAAATTGATTAATGAACATACTAAATTATGTGTTTTAGAAAATGTAAAAGAGCCAGAAAGTTTTCTGTGATGGGTAGGTTTAGGGATAGGGGCAGTGTAGGGGGATAGAATATACAGTTTGTAGAGTATAAAAATCATTACGTCTATGGAGAGTCCCCACAAAGATAGTGAACCAGACGCGCGCGTGTGTGTGTGTGTGCGTGAATGAATAAAGTATAACGTAACTAGATTTCATGTCAGTGAATGATCTTTTATAATTTTGTTGCTAACACTTATGTCCTAAACACTTTGTGAAACTTTTAACTTCTGCTTAATTAAAAATGAATACACTACTTTACTTAGAAAAAGTGAGGTAACCGATTGCCTTAAAATTTCCAAGTATAGTCAACTTTTTGTCATTACAACAAAGTCATCACATTTTACAGTGGCGAATGAACTGATTTAACACAATGGTGTGGCAAACTAAGTGATTATAGTCACTTAAAATAACAGTTGCAATATAAGTGTAATATTGCAACAAGACTTGTGTTAACAATGAAAAAGGTAATTTCATTGTTAACACAAGTCTTGTTGCAATATTACACTTGTGACTAACATTTATTGCCTTGCTTTTTTTTTTCATTGAGCACTTGTAACCATGATTCCTGTTTTTTTTTAACATTCTTATTATTTATGTTTAACTGAGGAATAAATCAAAATGATTTTCTGTTAACTGACATTATGCCACAAATGTCACTGACTGAACTTAATGAACATTCATTTAAGTAACACTAGAGTTTGAAAAACACCCTCACTGATTTTTAATAGCTAAAGGACAGACAGAAAAATAAATGCTGGCAAAAAGCTTTAGCTTACATGAATCATTAATAATAATAAAGCAAAATATTTTTGTATAATCCATTATAGTATAACCCATATATATATATATATATATATATATATATATATATATATATATATATATATATATATATATATATATTATTAGAGGATTTCAGATAAAATGCTGGATATAATCAATACATATACCAGTACATATTTATAGCCTATATATACACGCACACACATACATACATACATACATATTATTATAAGCATTACCAGAACAATAATACAGATATAACGAGGATTTCAACACTTATTCATTACAGTCATTGTGGTTTGTTTGCATTAAAAGATACTTTCACAAGTATTTTTTAAAAGAACAAAGGGCTGGAAGAATGGGAAAAAATACAATAAAAAAATCAATTAAAAGTTGCATGTTTAATACAGCTTTATACAACAACTATCAATAACACACAAGTGAAAAGCAATAAACCACAACAGGCTTATAGAAGATGATGAAAATTGATCCTGTGTTGAGAATAAAGGGATTCATTTCAGAAAGATGCAATAAAATTGCAGTTAAGAATCACCGTCTAACAGAAGAGCAACCCTCCTGATCCTGAGTGATTAAAAACTAGTCTGTGACCCCAACCTTTGACCTCTAGCCCCAAACCCACTCCATCTTGTACCATAGATATTAATTAGAAAATTTGTGCAGACGGTACCATATCCGGCTGGATTCTATTTTGGGATAAGAAGGAAATGTAAGCAAAGAAAATGAATCCATCAACATCGTCCCTTTCTCATTGCCTATTCAGTCAACAAACGGACTGTTTCACTTCCTGTCTACAACAACAGCACTTCCTGTGCAGGGATGTCATGTCCTGATTAAACATAGGATCAATCAGAGACTCTAAAGTTCCTCTTGATTCTTCTTCCAAATTAGAGAAAGAAAAAAATCTGCCACGTTCATAAAACAAAATTGTCCCCCTACAAAAGACTGTGTAATTACCTGTGGGGTAAACAGGGCTCACACCTCATTGGAGCTTTGCCGCCTTTTCCCACCATTTCTCCCCCACAATAAAAGTACATTTGCATCATCTTTGAAAGAATTTAGTTCAGATGATTTATTGAAGTAATCAGCAGCAACGCAACCCTTTCATTGCAGCAAAGGGCCTGCAACGCGCCGCCACTGGAACGGGTTTTGGGCCGGAGGCTTTTTTTTCAATGGAGGCAGGCAGAGCCCAAATTCTCCCCTTTGATTAGATTAGCATTACACAACAGCGTGACAGATATGACAAATAGGTGCATTAGAGCGTGTCATTTATTCCCTCTTTTCTAGATGCTTGGGTTCACGGGGGGACCCCCACCTCACGCCTCACTTCTACAAATATATGCGGCCCCTGATGCCCCGCCTGATCTCTTTGGATTACCTTTAGGGAGGGTTATAGGAGGACGAGAAGTGCTTTATTTCTGAAAATAAAAGCAATAAAAAAAATATACAAGGAGTGCTTGTGTATGTGTGCTACTCATTTGTATGTAAACACCACAATACATTCTCACCTTGCTAATACTGAATAATTCAACAATCTCTTTACTCGAGCAAAAGGATAGTCACTGAAAATCTGTAGTAGCCCTGGCTTAATGTGAGTGTCTATATGTGTCTGAGTGTGTGTGTGTGTGTGTGTGTGTGTGTGTGTGTGTGTGTGTGTGTGTGTGTGTGTGTGTGTGTGTGTGTGTGTGTGTGTGTGTGTGTGTGTCAACAGAATATCACACACTTCAGTGACTCTCCTCCTCTAAGGGCACCCGATGGCTACCTCCATTAGCCCCAATCACAAACACTCAATCGGGTGCATATTATGCACACATGCTCAATCTCTCACCACAAACGCAATGCTATAACCACATCACTGATTTCCTCTTAATAAAGACTGACAAATGTACAAACAAGTGAGGCTGTGGGTTTCAGTTTTTAAGAAATATGCCTATATGCTAGAACTTTTCAGATTTCATTGATAAATCACCGAATGGTGTTGACAATACATTTCTGCGATACATGATGTGCGAGCTACTGTCTATGTGTGTGTGTTACAATGCAGAAGCTCAGTTTAGAAAGGCGATTAACGTGTGTACAATAAGCTGTTTAAAACGTACATTCACCCGATCAATTTTGAGTATCCAGATGTTATAATCAAACATATCTTGTGGAGTACTCTCGGAGTATGCATTTATTTGTGGTTTTAACTGGTGGAAATGAAGCGTAAAAGTGGACTTCAAAGATCTCTTATCCTGTTGCGCCATGACCAGCGACTAGCCGTGGCAGAGCATTAAAGTCAACTAGTCTGTGTAACCCCTAATATATACACAATTTATATACACAATTATTTTTATATATAAATACATTTTCCTGAAGTACAGATGTCTTCGAATATCTCCAAAGGGAGGATTCAGATCATTTTGGGACAAAAACACACACACAAACGAACGCACAGAGCACTGATATCAATCCTTCATCCTACCTGCCTTAAAAACCCCGATGGGGAGGCAGATCGATCACAAAACACTATCAATGTTGCATTATCCTCTGTGACTGGCTATATGACCAAGACCGTTACACTGGGTCAAGACCCCTGACCTTTGAACTCACATCAACAGCATTAAGAAGGGCACTGTGGCCATTTTTCTGGACTTTTGTCTATACTCAGAGCTTAGTAAGACAGGATTCAGGCTGGCAGTGTGAAGATAACACTGCAACGATGGATTTATTAACAGTAAAGAGAAAGACAGAGAGGAGAGATGGAGGAATGACTTACCTGGGAACACAGCAGCATGACCAGTTCAACCACAGAACTGCTGGACTTCATACACACAAGACCTGCAACAACAACAACAACAACAAAACTTCCATTATTTAGTTTCAGTAGGCAAAACTTTTAACCATTAATGATGAAGATTTAGGAACTCAACAAGACTGATCTTAACTTTTGATTTGTTGAAATATGTCTCTAAATATATAGCAGAGAAAATAATCACAAATAAGTAACAAATATGTTGTTACTCCGCAGTCCTCCGGTTGTCTCAGTAATTTTAGTATTATAGACAGAGATTTATTTTTCTTATACAGTAGGTTTCAGTATATTTTAGACTTGAGTGCTGAATGAGGAATAACGTCAGCCAGCCATTATCACAAAATAAACCACAACATGGTGGCCTCCAGCCTGACACAGGAGGATAACGACTATCTAATGGTACAGTATCCTTATTAATCTGTACAGTAAGCTTATTAATCAGCTACAAATAAACACATGGATATTGAAGGAGGGACAGAATACAAGTTTCTAAAATGAGTGGTTAGTTATACACTGCTGCCATGGGCAATGGTTATTATTCAGAAATATTTGATGGCTGCATAAATGCTGCAACTGCCCAAAATTATAATCAAGAATATAATGATAATTCCATGCCACTGTAAAAAGACTGCTAATAATTTAAAAATATTATTCAGTTCTATATGATTTCTAATTTCTAATTAAGTACTATTACGGGAAATGTTTTATTTATTTTTTTGCCCAAAAACATATTTCATTCTTCTCACCAGTGACTATTTTGCTGACACACGAACATTTGTGAGTGGCCTAATTCTGCACCATCTTGCGGGGTCAAAGAGTATTGATGAGCTTAATGAACCTACATGATGCTACTGTAAACTAATACATGTTTGAACTTGTATTACATGAGACTAAATATGGTGAGCATATGTTCTATTGATCTGAAATACAGCTTTAAAGAACTACATACACGAGAGAGAGAGAGAGAGAGAGAGAGAGAGAGAGAGAGAGAGAGAGAGAGAGAGAGAGAGAGAGAGATTTAACATGAAAGCTAAAGGTGAGAACAAACAGGAAGCTGGAGGAAGAGGAAGGAAGCATTTTTGTTTGAATTGGCTCTCTAAAGTCACCCTGCAGCTATTAATCAGCGTTTCATTTCTCTGGGTGGCAGTGGACAGTCCAAACACTCGTATGAGTGTGCTGACCTCTGACCCTGTGCTCTATAAAAGAACACTGCTATTATAATCAGTGAGTTAAAAGATACTTTCAGCCCCCATTTACAGCTTAAATCTGGTTAGAGGTGAGAGAGGGGATGTGGGTACTTTTTTAATATATTGGGAGTGCTGAGATCTCTCTGTGTTTGTATGTGGTGTTGTGAACCTCACTTTAAACCGTAACAAGAGTGCAGGCCTTTAGTGGTACTGAAACTATTAATACAACTTTGAGATGCATTTGTGTGAAATATTCTGCAAATATCAGTAATAAGAGCAGAAGAGTAGCTCACTGGTGCCCTCGATGAGTAGCTCCTGTCCGTGACTGCCCAGCAGTGTGCGAGAGAGGAACGGTGCGAAATCCACAAAAATCTCTCGGAGTAAAGGAGCTGCCTTCTCCAGAGCATGTTCCAATCTCTCTGAGATACTGAAAACACATACACAAACACACTTTAAAAAGTGAACAGACTGTGAAATACCAGAGAAATATCAAATCAAATATGTATTTCCGCCGAAAAACGGGGAAAAAAGACCTCATGCTGGAGGCGGAGCTCTGGGTCACTGGGGGTAAGGCAGGGACAGATGGCAGGTTAGAGCTCGTGGAGGTTCCTCCTGCAGAGAACACAACCAGTAGAATACTCATTACAAATACATACACACTAAACAATACAGGGATCCAATAAGCTAGAACAAGCACATCTTCCATGAATAAATCTTCACTAATTCTACAGATTAAAGCTGGGTGATATGACAGACAGATAATCGTTTTGACATTTATTATTTATTATTATTGTATACACTATATGCTACTGTAGCAAATTGCAGTAGAAATACAGTAAAATCTAAGAATTACAGTAATCTAAGGTTTCTTCTTTTAAAGCACACAATAACAACAGGAATGCATTACATTGATCAAAAGCAATATTTATAATGTTACAAAAGATTACGATTTCAATTAAATGCTAGTCTTTTGAATCAAAGAATCTGGGGGAAATGTATAAAGGTTTCCGCAAAAGTATCAAGCAGCAAAAACAACATTGATAACAATTAAAAATGTTTATTGAGCACCAATTAACCAATTAGAATGGTTTTTGAAAGGTCATGTGACACTGACACATGTGACGCTTTCCCATTACGGGAATAAATTACATTTTAAAATGTATAAAATAGAAACCAGTTATTTTAAATTGTAATAATGTTTCACAATATTACTGTTTAACTGTGTGTTTGATCAGATAAATGCAACCTTCGCAAGTCTGAGACTTCTTTAAAAAAGTATTTAAATTTAACATGACCAATTCTGAGTGATAATGCACAGTTCAAATGAGATTAATCAGAGTTGAATCATGAATTTATCACTAGATCCCGACAGTTTGAAGAGATGAACATAGAAATAAGCTCAGCAAACATCTAATACCATTGTGGCTACTGAAGTTTATATAGCAAAAACACTTTATATAGCAACTTTATAGAACAACTTTTTAATCAAAATCCTTGTGAATGTACTGACAATTTTCATATTGTCCAGCCCAACTCACAACCTAGTAAAATCATGCAGCTATCTACACGGTCATATAAAGGACAAGAGTGAAGATGTGCGTTGAAGCCCTGAAACCATGTGAAATGAGCTTTAGCTGAATGATTGCTCTGCTTTGGTTAGCATTCATGTAGAATAAGCATTAGAGCAGCTCTTACACTCCCCCTGATAAAACAGCCCATAAATTCATTAGCCCTGTGTGTGGCTGTGATTAGTGTACGAGTAATTATATGTCAATAAATTTAATCTTGCCCTGCAAGTGTCACATTTTGGGCTAATAAAGGTCTTGGCACGATCACCCTTTCTCTCACAGGATATCACACCACAATAAATCTGCATGCACTAATATCTCTACACACACACATGCGGGGTCTCAGGACAGGGATAACTCTAGCAGGATGACAGGCAGCATCGTGGAATGTTTCTGGCTGTGGGGACAGCGGCTCTTTAAGCACCAACATGTGCTTGTGCAGAGATGAAGTAGCCACTTCAAACAGCCCGGAGAAAATTAGCTTATCACTATTCAGCTGGGACCTGCCCCTATCCTCGCACACACATACACATGAGAACCATAAAGACACAGACAAGCTTACAACCTCAAGCATGAGATATAGGCCCATGAGTACACTAGTTCAAAGACAAGAAAAGCAAAAGGGAGCTAAAAACAATCCCTTCATGCACAAAGGATCATGTGTGCATGCAGATGTTGATTTCCCTATATTAGAAAGGACATAGATGCAATGATTTTAGACAGAGGTGATGACGTTGGCTACAATTCAAATCCGACCTCTAATCATCACACAAACTTGTTGATATGATTAAAGTTTAATCAATTATTTTAACAATGTACAGTATTAGTAAATGTTTAAAATATCATCAGCTAAGATCAATAAAAAAAAAACGTAAAAAATCATTTTATTGTTACTTCATGTTAACTAATGTTAACACATTTAACATTATTATAAAGG
Organism: Meda fulgida; assembly: GCA_030578275.1. NCBI lineage: Eukaryota > Metazoa > Chordata > Actinopteri > Cypriniformes > Leuciscidae > Meda > Meda fulgida. Next base: position 15,477,769 of record CM060616.1, read on the forward strand.
GTTACCAATTACATTTTAACAGATATTAAAATTGAAAACAGTTATTTTAAATTGTAACAATATTTCACAATATTACCGCTTTTACTGTATTTTGATTAAATAAATGCTTGGTGAGCATAAGATTTCTCTTGAACAGTAGTGTACATTTATATTTATATTTTATTTATAGAGGATTTGTATTGCTCTAGAAACGTTCCAGATATCACAAAAGCATCCGAAAAAAAAAAGAAAATCTAGTAATGGAACATCTTTAAATCATTAAAACGACTAAATTAGTAGCTGGGTTATAATCTCAGGTCTGATTAATTGTAATATACAGTACAGTAATTGTAAAAGACAGAACACAGGACTGATTCATATTAATATCCTATGCTGGGATTGAGATATGAATTTCTATAACGGAGGAAACAGCACTTGGGTAATGTGTAGGTAACAGTGTAGAAATTATCATACATGAAGGTGTCCCCACTCACCTGGGGCGGACTCTGTGCTTTGAACAGTATCTCCTGCGGACACCACCGACACACTGTCGACTGGAGTTCCACCCGAGGATGCAGCAGTGGCTGATGGGACAGATGCGGCTGTGGAGACTGTGCTCATTCCTGGAGAGGGAGCCCCGCCCGCTTTCTTGGGTGCAACAACAACACTCCTGTGAAAGAAGACAAAAGATTGCCAAAAATGGTTTGGTTATTCACCAAAAAATCTTTTGATAAAATAATCAAATAAATGTCGCCTTGGTGAGATTAAAGACTACTTTCAAAAACATGTTTAAAAATTTTTAACAACCTCTAACTTTTGAACAGTAATGTATATATTATTAATATATATATATATATATATATATATATATATATATATATATATATATATATATATATATATTCTTATTTTTTTATTTTTTTGTGGGTAGAATGGAATAGTTTTAAAGAATTTGATCCTTAGATTAGTCTTTTTTTAATATCTCACAAACAGCAGTGGAAAACAGACTCTGTTCTGGTAAATACACAGAGCAAGAGAATCAAGTACTCAGTCAAAAAACCATTAGCTCTTGTTCCATCGTCGGCCCTGTAACGATGAGACTGATGATGTCGGCTAAATATGCCGCACATAATGTGATTTAGTATAAAAAGCCGCACAGCTCACACAACACAAGAAGCCCATTTACCGTGTTAGTGTAATTAGAGCCCTGTTTCCCTGACATAGAATATTCCATAATGGCAGCATCTATCTTCAGACCAATCAATGGCCTCCCAGCTCCTGTCACTCAGAGCTCTAAACTTTGTGATTGATTAAAGTTGGCGGTGTGTTATGGTCTAGTAGCTACTGCGTGTCGCAGTACAGTGTCATATCTTGTGATGATCCCATAAACAAGTTGATTTGCGGTTACTTAGGTGAAGACTGAAGGATTGAAAATTTCTTCAAAATACAGGTTCATCCTAAAGTTGTGGTGTGTGCACACAGTCTCAGTCAAACGTTTGGACACACTTGACTGAATGTATAATTTCCCATGATCTTAAAAACGATATGATCTTTATACTTAAATGCTTGAAAGTAGTTTTCTAGACATGTATAATATTCAGTTATATTTTTATATGATCCTCATATGGACAGGAGTTCCCACTGAGATATTAGAGATATTATGTTACAAGAGAAACTTGAAAAAATTGCAGCCAGAAACCCTATTTATTAGGTGTTCAATTGAGACAAATATTTTCCAATCACAATTCAGACATTGAGTTGTCTTGAACTATGAATAGTATTGTATATGTGATTTAATAATAACAAAAATAAGTCAAATGAAACATAAAAGCTCATTTATTATAGTTGCTATTCCGTGCTTTCCAAAACAACAAGGGGCAGTCATGGAATTTGTTCTTGGAAAGTGTTCTTTCGTCCTAAACGTACACAGTGGGAGCAAGCATTCTGGTATCTTAGCTATGGACATTTCAGGTCTAAACGTATGCTTTTGCATGGGGAAGTGATGCTATCAGAAGGCTATCGTGGCTATCTATCTATACGGATATCTATCGTGCTCCTCATCCTGCCGTTTACCAATTGGCTGGATATGAATTTTAAATTAACAAAGTTGTTTACTTGGACATATACGGTTGTTGACATATTGCATACTATATTGTCTTGTAATGTTTTAGCTATGCACAACATACAGACACATCTAAACAATGCAAGTATCCAGGACGTAATAGCAAACAAATTAGAATGCATTACAAAGAGAAACGTGGGGGGGGGGGAACAGTCAGAAACCTTATTTATGTGTGCAATTGCAAAGATTTTTGATTTGACATTGGGAATTCGTAAGCCAAAAAATATATTTACCGGTTATTTTTTTTAAATGCATGTATTGTTTTATGTGTGCAAGAAAGTGAAGGAAATCAGCCAACAAGTAAATAGCATACATAGGAACCTTCAAAACATTAGATGTTGGGCCTATACAACCCAGGATTCTTCACATGAGGCTGGTTGAGAAAGTGTCTCTAGGCACAATTATTCAAAAATGTTTAAGTAACCATAAATAATAGGTGTGTCCAAAGATTTAACTACTGTACCTCCAATGACAAATTATTGTGTTAAACAATGAAAAGTCTCATTAAAGAAAAGATTGCATGTTGATGTAAACCAGGGTGGAAACTTAAGTAACTACGGTAACACTTCCATAATAACATATGGTAAAATGTTATAATACAAAGAACGCATCAGTATTTCATGATGTCATGGCTCTCTGTTGCACTCTACATTGTCTAGAGGTAAAAATGGAAATGGTTCATATCAGCTGAAAGCCCTGACAGTGCTCTGGCCTTTCACAGCAACCAGTGTTCAGTTTATCAGTGCTGACAGAAGGGGTAATGCTACGCAGTCACCAGCTCCTCTCCAGAACACATCCATAGAGACGCTACAGACTGAGGAGGAACGCTAGCGTCAGATAAGAGCCGTCTAGGACAGACTGCTTCAAACGTCCCGTTGGAAGTTGCCTAGAAGTTAAAGCACAGGAATGAGAGTTCTCACACCATTTCTAAACTTCTGATGTCTCCTTGACTTGAAAATAGCCAGTCCAAGAAATCGAAAGAAGAATTTGTAAACTGAAAGCTTGCGGTCTCATGCTCATGACATCAGCATTAGCTGTACAACAGTTCACTGTTCCAAAAACTCTATTAGAGCGCATTCCTGTTCTCTCTCAAGTGCATGTTTAGCGCTGACCGCTGGTGGGATGGTGGGGGTGGACGGCTGCTGACGGAGGGGGGGTGAGCGGCTGCAGATCCATCTGCTCAAAGGCGCAGGTTTTAAATTATTCAGCACACCATTAGCCACACTTAGCCCCAACTCACTACTCCTGTCAATTAATCAGAGCTGCCAGGTGTATACCACCAGACGAGAGGCCAGTGCTGACCAGCGTCCATGGAGTTTGGATTCCAGAGGCTGAATTATTTAGCAGTTTTAACCAACACTTTCGGAGACGACATGTAAACAGCATGTTTCCCGTAATCTGCACGAATATGAGATCGGGTGTGAGGAAATTTGTGCGAGAACCTGATCTTACTGGACATGAATCGACATTTTGTGCTGATGTTCAACAAGGGCTGAACAATCAGCTTCCTCACGCAGAAAAATAATAAAATGCTGCTTTAAATGAGGGCTCATTTAAAAATGGGCTGGTTGTAAGATTATTACTGTGTTGTTTTATTGTTTAAGGCAATTAAAGTACCTAAAAAGAAAAAAAAATGAGGCTACAAAGATGATACCAGAAATATCAGCTTCATCTAATAGATAAAACAGACAAGACTTTTACATTTTGTCAGTATTCTATTGTCATATTCGTTAACTATAACTGAAATGGCATAACTTAGCCAAATATAAATAAACAAATAAATAAATAACACTGTTAGTTAGACATCCAATGTGGTGACAATCTAGTTATAACTGGATTACCTTGAGAGTGTAAGTTTTAATTAAAATATTTAATTATCATAATTTTTCATGTAGTTTTTTTTAGTTGAAAAAAAAAATGTTGTCAAGAACATCAGTAATTTTGCTATCTCTGTGACATCCTAACCCTTTCTCTGCCCATATTTTTTTGGTGACGTGTAAATCAAATTTTGTCCAACAAGTCATTATGACACCATTCACTGGTTTCTGGATCCTATCAGCAAATATTTGCAGACTTCATGTCAAAACAAAAGCGGGGTAAGAAAGACGTATGGTGAAATCAGGATGTCCTTGATAGTAAATAAATTTAACGTCTGTTTTACCCTTGACCCCAGTCCTGTTTTATCTGGGAGACCCTGTCTTTTTTTTCCATATATAACACTCGTAAATCCCCAGGGATTCAATCACACCACCCTGGGTGTTCCGACAGACATTCTGTTAAGCAAGCATGCATGTATGCCGGCACAGAGTATAACTTCAGTGAGGCTCTGTGTAGATAGTATGAATGTAGTTAAATACAGCAACACTAATCACACTTCAGTAAAGGGAACAGCGGGACAATTCATCGCTCTGGGTTTGAAATATTTGGTTGGTATTTTTTTGGTAACTTATTCATATGTGTGGTGGAAGAGTGCAACGGAAAACATCTCAAAATAGTAAAATCAATTAAATGAGACAAAAAAAACATGACTCAAAATAACAGAGAGAGCTGTAAAAGAGAGAGAAGCGATAATGAATGGACAGGACAAGTGAGTGTGTGTTGAAGAGGGAAAGTGTGTAAATGGACTTGGAGAAGAGCAGACTCAGATCTAGAGTCATCCAGATAACTCGGCACCTCTCCGCTGGGGGGAATCCTAAGAGGAGATAAGACTTTCCCTTGCACACTCTGGAGTAAAATAACTAGGAAGAAGCAGATGAGTATGGCCCAGTTGGATCAAAGGCAGGTGTTGGGAAAAGCCCAGAGAATATTGTTAAATGATTCTCACCCCATGCACCATGAGTTTCACCTCCTCCCCTCTGGTTTTCATTCATTTTTTGTGTGTGTGTGAAGATATTGTGTGTTTTTTATGTTGGTATTGCTTATATGGGATTGTTTTATGCTTGTATGCTGCAACCCAAATGCCCTTGGGAAATTAAAAAAGATGAACTGAACACTCTGGAAAATGGTAAGTTGACATGTCCTATGTGACATTATACTCCATTTAAAAAAAATTGTAAGCAGCATTTTGATCATTATTTTATTATGCACGCAGATTGAATAACTTATCTAATAACTTATTAGCTACGTATGTGAACAAAAAATGTGTCATTTAAATTATTACACATATATTAATTCAAATAAATAAAATGCATTTAAATACTTTAAAAATGTAATTTTTCATCTTAGTACTATTTAAAATGAATTCTTAGAAGCAAAAAGTTGCAAGCAAGCCACAGCACCTTAAATACACACATACTATACGTTCAGATCAATTTAAATTATTTTGAAGCTAAAATACTGATGTTGAAAAAAGATTATTAACTGAATTGGTGTTGGACCAGTAAAAAAAAAAAAAAAAAAGTATGAGTAAAGGCTTGTTCACACCAAGACAAATACTCGGTGGAGAATTCGGTATAACATTACAGAGAGGTTTTCTAATTTATTTTCCATCGCATTACGAAAAAACCGACCAACCAATAAGATTGACACTTTTGGTCACATGTTCAGAGCTGCTGCTGTTAGATAAAACTATGACTAATCGACAGTAAATAGCAGGGGGAGAATATGGAACCTGCATAAACTGTTTAAAAAATATATTTTAGTCAAGTAAACTTAATTTACTGAGTTTTTCTAAGTTATTTGTCCAATTTATTTGAATAGACAAAATGTAAAGTTACCTCAACATTTGGGAGTGAGTAAAACAAAACAAAAAAACATGCTAAAAAGAAACAAAATATAATGAATTGAGATTTTTTTACAGAGTACAATAAACCATAAACACCATAGCAAATCCAAAAATCTGGATGGCTGTTTGGAAACGTAAATAATATTTGACTTTCTTCTCTGTGACAAGCAAAAATGCAACTTTTGGTTCGTCAACAACAAACACCACCTACTGTCAGAGAGTCAATTTGCATTTCATTCAGCCCATTGGTCTGAACAGACAAACCGCATTCAGAAATTAGACTGCATTTTTGTGCCAAACATTTGTGTTGTTGTGAACAGGAGTTGGTTTGACCAAAGACCTGATGGAGGACCAAGTCCTTTCAAAATGTCTTTATTTCTCAAAGGTGGTGGCAGAAGCTAGCTGCAGTGAATGCTGGGAGCTTTGAGCTCATCCTCTACGGGAGCCAGCATAATCCCTGTCCTGATACCAGCAGCGCTGTGATACCTGACAGAGCATTCCTCAGATAAAACACAAGGCTAGATCAGAGGGATGTCTCACAGATGCCCAGAGGAAAAAGAAAGGAGAAGAGATGTGAGAGAGTAGGGGGTAAACAGAAAGAAGATGGCATGGCATACTGCTTTTTATTTCCAACACAAAAGCAAAATCTCCCTTTTGTATTTCTTCAGTCTCTCCTTTTTTTTTTTTGTAATAAACCCTCTCTGGTTGTGTCAGACTTACACACAGACAATGCAGCAAATAAAAACCAGACACTGTAGACGTCCGCCAACACATAGCAATGGATCTGGTTTCCCAAAGCACCCCACCCTCCCCATGGAGCAGCAGTTACACTAAACTCTTTAAAAAAACAGACAAGAGATGCAAAGGAAGAAAGAAAAAAAACTCACAAAACCACTTATATACACTACCATTCAAAATGTTGGTGCAAAATATTATTTTAAAATAAACTAATACTTATATTTAGCAAGAATGCGTTACATTGAAATTAAAAAGTGATAGTAACAGTTATCTACTGTTATTGATTATAATAATAAGAAATGTTTCTTGGGCAGCAAGACACAGACACAGACTGGAGTAATGGCTTTGTCAGTCTTCCAGCTTTGCATCACAAGAATAAATTAAATATTAAAATATATTAAAACAGAAAGTTATATAAATTCAGATCAAAAAGATCAAATAAATTTAGCCTTGGTGAGAAGAAGAGACTTCTTTACCAATTTTTTTTTTTTTTTTACCAACCATGAACAGCGGTGTATATTCAGAATTCTTCTAAAAATTAACACCTTACACTTCGTTAGGAAAGAGAATTATGAAGAATTGAATTATTCCAGGACAGATCGGACTACACTGCTCATGCTGTATGTTCACTGTAGATTTAGCTAAAATATTATATAATACAAGTTTCAGAACCATTGACATAACTGAAAGTCATGATTTTAAAAATGAGAGAGAGTGAGAGAGAGAGAGAGAGAGAGAGAGAGAGAGAGAGAGAGAGAGAGAGAGAGACGTTATGAATAAAATTCAATTCTGTTTTTAAAACTACACGTCATGCAAATTTAGTATTCATATTTTCAGTCTTGTTAGATATGAGACAAACAGTAACATAATTGTAGTGTTTTTGTTGTTGTTGTTTTTTTAGCTATAACCATTTCTGCCCTAACATATAGACACAAAGCCACTGGTAGAAGAATGGACAAGTGGATGTGTATGAGTCTCCTGAGGACCGTTTTGATGGGCTCCGCTCTTATAAGGCTGTTTGTTTGTGTGTAAAAAGGCACACTTTCACAGGAGAAGTCAGACACTCTGTGAGGGTGTCCATCATAAAATACACACAGACCGCTGCCATAGCACACTCTTTTTTTTTTTTTTTTTTACATGAACGCAGAACCAAATATGTGGACAAAGAACAACAGATATAAAATAAAATATAGCTGCAAGCAGCCATTACCGGGGCCAAGCGCAAGAAGCGGCAACAGATGCCATCATGGGTGGGAGTGGCAGACCAACTGCAGCAAGGAGCAATTAAAGACATTTTAAGAGAATTTTGGCAAAATGGCTGAGAAATCATGTGCATTAACTAAAAGTATGATTTAATGGATTATCACTTTCGACCAATAGGTGGCGCAGTTACAAAATCGATGTGATGTGATCAGAGTGAAGTGGCAATGACACATACAAAGTTTGATGTCAATATGTCAAGGAATTGCAGATATAAAGCCTGAATAGTGCTTTTGGCATCATGCCTCAACTTTGCTGCTGCAGTATACGAAATCGGTTTCGTCTATCGACACGAAATCCATAACTTTTAGTCAGCACGGTGTGGAGATGATACGATTCGTTTTTGGTGAAAATCGGACAAACGGCCTTGGAGGAGTTCGAAAAAGTAGGTATTCAATGAAAATCAAGATGTCGGACAGGAAGTTCGTCCAAATACGTCAAACCTGGTATCTATGTTCTCGGCACGACCCAAGGAATATATTAAGACCAGTGTCATTACACTGGGCAGATGTATTCAAAAGTTATTAGCATTTTTGGAAATGTAATTCTAACTTTTGACCAAAAGGTGGCGCTGTCTCGAAATCTTTTGAGTACCTTCAGGGCAAGGTGCTGGTGGCAAATTCTGAGTTTCGTAATGTTACAGCAATGCATTCGTTAAGTATAGCATTTTACATCACAAAACTGTATTGAAGTCAATGGGAATTTCATGTTTTGTTCTATTATAGCGCCACCAAGAGGTAAAATCCTACAATTTGTTTTATGTGTCCTCAGAGTGAGCACATACAGACGTGTGTCAATTTTGGTGAAAATATCTCAATTTGCTTCGGAGTTATAGACATTTATGTGAAAAAACACGTCAAAAAATGACTGACACTTGACTTTGATTGAATTTTATGACCCCTTACTATCAATACTTTGGCATTTGAGCATGTAAAAATCGCCAGCGACCTATGTTTCCAAACTTCTGACGGTGGTTTCATCTTGATCGGACAAGCGGTTTCGAAGATATCGGCAAATGTTTTTTAATCGCTAAATTGCAACGCTTCACAAACCATATGCCGAAATCTGGCAAGTCTGGTATCGTTGGACTCGGAAAGGATTCAGGAGACTAATAATATGACTTTCGTGAAAATATGCCAACCACAGCCAGAGTTATAAGCGTTTGAAATTTTAATTTTACCACTAGGTGGCGCTGTTTCAAAACTTCTCAGGCTCCTTCAGGGCATTGTACTGATGACCCATACCGAGTTTTGTAACAATTCGTTCATGCGTTCAAAAAATACAGTATTTTAGCACATAATTCAAAATGGCCGACAGACTAAATGGGCGATCTGGGAAAATTGGATATCAGTCGACTCGGCATGATGCCCTAAATCGAACGAGACCACTTTTATGATTTTTGGAGCAAAAATAGCCATTTTTCATATCTCCGGACCAGTAGGTGGCGCTGCGCCAAAACGCAGCATGTAGCCTCAGGTCATGCTTGTGATGACATGTACCAAGTTTGGTCTGAATACGATTAAGCGTTGCGGAGATACAGCCTTACGTCTGTTTTCGCAAGGGCTACGTAAAATTAGTTTGTGCGTTTATCGAAAACGGTTTGACGAATAGACTTGAATTCCATAAATTTTTGTCGGCCTGGAGATGATCTGGTGCAATTTTGGTGAAAATCGGACAAACCGTCTAGGACGAGTTCGCAAAAGTAGATTTTTTCGACAATTCAAAATGGCGTACATATTTTTATGACGGAAAATTACGTCATAGGATGCAATCGAATCGTCATGAGCTCAGGAATAAGAGGAAAAAGAATTTTGTTGATAGACCTTACGGTTTAAAAGGAATTAGCATAATATAAGTGAAACTTTGGACAGGTGGTGGCGCTAGAGGGAATGAGTTAGAGACACCAAAATTGGTGCAATTACTGTTGGGACTGTCCTCTATCAGAATGTCAAACCGGAACAACTTTCGGTGCTTGGCCCCTAATTAAGTAAACAGGGGTAGAAGCTTTTGTGCCTGCAGCAAAGCATTTACATCAGTGTGCACAGATTGGCCAGTGAAGATTCATTCTTATGGCCACTCACCTGTCAAAGGAGTGGAACTGGACGGACGGGTCACGGGAGGCATCACCCACTGCACCCAGAAACCCAGGCGGTATAAGGCTGGGGTCGACCATGATGTCGCCAGAGGGTGCGCTAACGAGACTTCTCAAAATATCCTTGACATTGACTTTTTTTCCTTTGCTGTCCCTATTAGTGACCTCAGAGCCTCTCCTGACTTCAGAGGACAAAGTAGACAAGGCTTCAGAAACAGCGTCCGGGCCGGTTCGTGTCTCAGCATCACTGGGTATGGCTGAAGTCTTCTCACCCTGAATGCTAGAGTCTTGACGATGAAGAGACAAACCATTCTCGAGATCAGACTGAACACTCTCTGAAATAAAATAAATAAAAACACACTAGTCCACTCCTCAAAACACAGAATGCTTGTGTATCTGTTCAGTAGGTTCTCTGGGTTTAATCTTGCAGCAGTGATGTGTGTGGGTTCAGGTGGTCACCTGTGCTCCTGATAGACTGGGAGCGCTGGACGTTTCTTTTGTCATTGTCTGGCTCCAGTATATCTCGATATTTGGATACCATGAGTACAGAGATGAAGTAGACCACTGCTAGGGCCAAGAACTGAGCCTGTTTACTGTCCTCCTAAAGCACAGCACACAGCAAAACAATTTACAATTAATTGAGAATATTTTATAAATTAGCTAAACTAGAAATGCATTAAAGCATTAGCAAAAATTAAGCATTAGCTGAATTGAAGAGATGTTGAATATAAGTACTGAATGAAGAGACTCACTATGTCTCTGAACACAACAGCACGGAGACGATTGATGTCCATGTCTTGCAGAAGACGGTCTAAATCACTGATAGGAGACATCCCTCCAGTCACAATGTCCACAGGACTCTGCAACACACACAAACTCAGTTAACACGGTCTCATTCAGTCAGCACAAATACATTTCCCCACTGCTCTAATATTTGATATCAGTTGGATTTTATAAAAAATAGGGAGTCTTTTGTTTTGCTGTTCCACATTTAGACAGAGCTAAGGCACAAGGGCATTAATGCAACAGTTTTGGAAAGATTCTAAATAATAGATGAGCTGTGAGTGTGGAGTGTAGGTTACACAACACATTCAGGAAGAAAAAGTGTTCTTTTTTTCTTTCTTTTTTACTGGAACTATAAGAATGAAACCTATTTAAAATTACCATCTGGACAGTAGAGAGAGAGAGAGAGAGATAGGTATCCTTGGCATGATGTTGAACTTGCCTGTGCTGGTATAGACATGGCGGCTCCCAGAAGGCTTTGCTGTCCACGGCTGCTCTCTGCACCAGACTTACCCAGAGTGTGCTGTTGACATTCCAGACAGTTTCTCACAGCCATCGCACACACTGAGGTGGAGAAAGAGTGTATGAGAGAGGGACAGAAAGACTGTGAGAGAGCGGCAACTGAGAGGTAGAAATACAGGGAAAAGGACAACCTCATAGAGATGAAAGGGTACCAGAATGAAAAGATATATAGACTAAAAGAAACATGACATATAAGAAGGTCATAGCATGACGATGAAAAAGGGCTTAAAATACCACCTTTATGAGTAAACCACTGAAAACTGGAGCCATAAGTATACGAAGAAATATGTACAATTTCTAAGAAACTAACAGTGTTTTGTGTGTTGCTACATAGTAGCTTGGGTGTTCTGGATGGTTTCTAGGGAGTCGCATGGTGGTTGAATGAAGGTTGCTTACGGTCAGAGTCAAAAAAGCCCACGTCTCTGATATTTTAGATGCTAGATATGGCTCGGGTTCCTCCTTTAATGTGCAAGTCTAAGGGATATTTTAACGTCCACCTGGAAGATCGTCGTAAATCTGATCGCAGCACACCTCTCCTCAACAAGCTGCATGATTTTAGGTATCATGGATGTCTGCAGCACAAATGGTGTAGGACGAGTTAAACGACACTAGTGTTCAAAGGTTTGGGTCAGCAAGATCTTTTTTTTAATTTTCAAGAAATTCTAACTTAAATTCAGCAAGGACATAAATTGATCAAAAGTGACAAAAAAAAATATTTTAAATAAATGCTACTTTTTCAAATTTTCTATTCGTTTGAAAATTGCATTACAGTTTCAACAAATATATTAAGCAGCAACTGTTTTTAACATAGATAATAAGAAATCAACATATCAGAATGATTTCAGAAGGATCATATGACACTGACAACTGGATTAATGGCTGCTGAAAATTCAGCTTTGCCATCAGGAATTAATTACATTTAAAATATATAAAAATAGATAAGTTATTTTAAATTGTAATATTTCACAATATTAAAAAAAAAATCTGTATTTTTGGTCAAATAAATGCACAAGAGTGGTGCTTAACAACCCCAAACTTTTGAATGCTAGTGTACGTTGAGGGGTTTGTTCAAAACCGTATAGGAGCATAAAAGAGATGTTTTCCTTAGCAATAGAAATGCATCGATATAATAAAATTATTTAATATACCAATAAGCAATAATTACTTTCAAGAATGGATGACAATTGATAAATTGCCAGTATTAAAATGTATAATTTTAAAATTTTATTATAACTATTTTGTCTAAATAAACTAGAAGTAAAACACTAATATATATATAATGAATAATGGATATTCATTTTTAATTACAGATTACATTTAAGAGTCTTATTAAATTATTAGTGTTTTTAGGGGCCAAGCCCCGAAGGGGATATTGTAATTGTTAGTTTTCTTATTATTATTATTAATTTTCCCAAATGGGAGTCAATGGAAGCCCTATGAACCATAAGTAGGAAAATGATGAAAATTGGCACATTTGTAGGGAGGTAATGAATAGTAATTGGACCAAATTTGAGTCTCTAGGACCAACTCTATAGCACCACCACCAGTTCAAAAATTCAACATTGAAATGGTTATATAACTTTTGAACCCTTTGATCTAGAATAATGAATCTTAGTACATGAATCCACTCATTATGTTGATCACAATCAATACCGTACATTAAGACTCCGCCCATTAAAGTAGTGGCCATTTTGAAAAGTACAGTACTACTTCTTTTTGCTACTCCTCCTTCAAAATTTGTAAAATTTTGTCCAAAATCTGCTCAAATGATCTTTGGACTGAGTGAATAGATTTTTTTTAATTAATCTTTGTTCAAAAGTTATGATGTCGCAAACTTAACAAGGTCGACCCAAAATTGGTTCAGAAGCTATAGCTCGGCCAAACTTTGATCAATGGAAACGAAAATTGGTACGCTTCATTGCAACCATAATCTGAGGGTCCATGCCAAAGTTGGGAACAGTGCCACCAACAGGTCATGAGATATGGAAAATGGCTGTTTTGGCCAATAACTTTTGAACAGTTTGTCAGAAAATCATAAATGTGGTATCTATGGATTCCGTGTGTCATGTCGATTCTGAATAGCCAGAATTGGATGTACCACGTGTTCGCCATTTTGAATTTTGTCATAAATTGCCATATCTTTTAAACTATTTGACATTTCAGCACAAAATTTGGTAGGGATGATCGACAAGATGTCCTGAAGCGACATGCAAAGTTTGAACACAGCGCCACCTAATGTTCCTGAGATATACGTTTTTTTGCAAAAACGCATATAACTTTTGAAATCATAGTTAAAAATGTGATTGTTTTGATTGTTGATTGACTTTATGTCATTATATTCCTTTGTTTATGCCGATTCCGACGATATCTCATTTGTCATTTTCCAACAATGTGACTGTCCGCCATATTGGAGCAAATGATAAACAGTTTTCGCTGCTACTCCTACAAATTTAGCCCAATTTTGTCCAAAATGTGATCAGATGATATTTGGACGGAGCCGCACAGAAATGAGTGAAAGGATTTTTGATAGTTGCCACCGTTCCCGAGATATTCCTCTCTGAAGTTGACTTAGCCTGTGTTTCTTGCCTTATGCTAGTTAACTTAGCATACTAATTTTGGTTAGCATGCTAACCAGTTGCCATTCTTTCTAATGTGGGTCTTCAGCTATCAAGTTAATCATAAGCTACATTAGCATAGCATGCTAATCTGGTTAACATGTTATGAAACTTTTTGTGAACTCATTCTCACACTGAAACCTCTCCTCGGCAGGCTCGTGAACATGCATGAGTGATTAGCTCAAAGTGTTACACCACGGATCCCGATGCTTAGCGTCGTGGGTTCGCCACTCAGTATGACACGTGCCCAGACCGCATGAGGTACTGTGGCAGGAAAAGATGCAGAAGTTGCATCTGTTCCAGGCATTGTGCCTAAGAATGATCTCATCTGAAGCTGACACATACAACATGCAGTGCTTTTACGTACAATTCATTGTTCTTCTTCTTCTTCCAGAATGGTTGTCAATGGCAGCCCTATGAACCACAAGTAGGAAAATTGGCAAACTTGTAGTGATGGTAATGAGTAGTAATCTGACCAACTTTGGACGATTTGATTAAACTTTTTAAATACAATATGCTCTGCATTTTCTTCAAAATTCTTAATTTTGACTTGATTCTCTATTGAAACTATTGAATTTTGGCAGCTGTGTAGGTGCATGTCTGCCAAGTGGCGCAACAAGATGAGTGACAGACACCTGACCCATAGATAGAGGGTTCGAGTCCCATGTGGGGCAAGTTTAAAATTGTGTTTAAACTTGTCATTTCAATTCCTTTATTATCAGGGTAAGAGCTGTACTAATCTTTCTTACTCTTGGATTAGAAATAAGCGTGTTTTTTACTTCATTTCTGTGTTCGTTCTCATCAGACCTTCTGTTCATTTTGATTTCATCCTATCTGTACTTATGAACCTCTCTATTCTTCATGTACATTCAATTTCTGCTGTTTTTGTTCTTCCGGCTCTGCACTGCTGTTGGTGCTTAAATACTTACTGCGCTGCTGTGCTTACAGTACTTGCTGTGCTGCTGTAATTGCTGTGATGCTGTGCTTGCTGTACTTGTAGCTTGCTGTACTTGTTCTGCTTGCGGTGCCTTCCAGGGCTTGGCCCTGGATAGCTGCTTACAGCTATATTTTTATTAGTGTTTTCAAAGAGTGTTAGATAATGGCAAAGATAATCTAAATGAACATGCACAATTACATATTAAATACTGGCCAATTATAACCAATATTTACTTTTTAACTCTATTTAACTCTAATTATTGGCTGGTAACTAATATGATATCCATGGATCCCTACTTAACAAGCAACACAAAAAAAAATATTAATAATTCTTCTCCAAGACATAAGCAGTCGTGTAGAGTTAAAAAAGAAAAACACGTTAAACTGTATGAGGTTTGCAAAACAGATGACATGGCTTATTCTGTTTAATCATTTTGGCCGGCATCCCACCACCATGGTGCAGAAAAATCCTCTTACTGCATTTCATTGATGTATTGCATGCTATATGTAAGATCAGTATGGTGCATGTGTGTGTATTTTTGTTTTAATGTACTGCACATGAGTTTGAGTTTGTACTGCACAATGTGTGTGCGTGACTGTGCATGTGTGACTATTCAACCCTCTGTCCTCTCATACCTTGACAACTGACAAATGTAAACTCCAAAACGCTTAGATTAAAGGTATTATTCCAGCGCTGGAACCAACCAGCTTTTTCCATTAGACGTTCTAGTCATTTGAACGAAAGAGCAAGCGAAAGAGAGAAAGAGAGCTATAGTAGGAGAGATGACGGGCAAAACCTTGTTACAGATCCCAAATCTGATTACACACAGGCAGACCTCATCAAATATTCATTTTATACTTTAGCCCTCCTAAAAACAGTAGCCCTCCCTTCTCACTCCACCAATCAGGAAGCTCCACCCTGCCTTTGCTGCACAGTGTCGAGTCGATTTAACACACCGGCCATTTTGTTCAGTGGGTTTGGGGGTTACATGGGAGAGAGAACCGATGTGTGTGTGTGTGTGTGTGTGTGTGTGTGTGTGTGTGTGTGTGTGTGTGTGTGTGTGTGTGTGTGTGTGTGTGTGTGTGTGTGTGTGTGTGTGTGTGTGTGTGTGAGAGAGAGAGAGAGAGAGAGAGAGAGAGAGAGAGAGAGAGAGAGAGAGAGAGAGAGAGAGAGAGAGAGAGAGAGATGAATAATGTAATCAATCTGAACGGCTGGATTTCTGTTATGTGGTCTATAACGGTGCAGTACAGTTTGTGATACATAGACACATAAAGGAGGAGGTGCCTCAGGTTACAAAACAGCCATTAGAGTCAATGGCCATTTTAGAGCACTGCAGTGTGGAGAGCTTATAATAACACTATCAGAGAACTCACACAGACGGGTGGGGATGGAAGGTAAAAAACGTTATTACCTCTACTCCAAATGAACCAATAGAGAGAATTCAGTGAACAAAAAGGGCTGTGCTCCAAAACCTAGTGAGCTGCTCCAGACGTTTAGCTTATCAACATGCTAACATCAAACTCTATTAAAATAAATTGCAAGTCGATTTACCATGAACCAGTGAGGGTGATTTTAAGAGAAGAGGAAAAAAAAAACTGAAAAGGGGCTGAGTGAGTGAAATAGCACAGGTTGAGAAATAAAATAATAAAAGCAGGACATTATTTCAAAATGATGGAGGGATGAAAAAGGAGGAACAACAAACATGAGTGAGCAGAGCAAGAAAAGAGATCAGATATTTTAATATTATTTAAAAATTAATTTATTTTGTAGTTAAAAACAAAATTTTCAGCAGCCTAATATGGTTTTGTGTTCAAGTAACATCTCTTTTTATTATCAGTGTTGAAAACAGTTGAAAACTATGATATTTTTGTAATATTATAAATTGTCACTTTTGATTAATTGCATGTGTCCTTGCTAAATAAAAGTGTTTTTTTTTCCTATATATATATATATATATATATATATATATATTTTTTTTTTTTTTTTTTTTTTTTTTAATCTTACTGACCTCAAACTTTTGAATAGTAGTGTAGAGAAAATGAGAAACAGCTAGAAAGACACATGGAATTTTATATTTCAGAATGTTATGATTACTTGATGATTCAAGTCCCTATACATATACCTATGTATGTCTTGGATCCCACCTTCAATTTAAGTCTTTGGGGCATTGTTTAACTGTTTCCAATTGCAAAAGTAATAGCAAACCTATTATACTCCATTGACGGTGAGTGGGGATGCACACACACTGTTCAGCGTGTGCACACTACCTATTGGAGCATTCTTTTCAAGCGCTCAAATAACTTGTACATGCGCTTCTGTCAGTGCAGACAATGTGCGCAGACATCACTATGCTGATGACGAAAATAACGTCACACAGACTAGACTAGACTAGAGCAGAACACAGACAAATGAAGTATACTTCTGGCTTTAGCAAACACCACTAAAGAAAAAGTCAGAAATAAGAGATTTACCCAAACGTAGGCATTGTCTTAGGATTCCTCCAGAAGACATATTCTTCTCTGCTTCGATTTCAGTGAAGTTGAGTGAACTGGCGAAGATTAGCACGTCCACGAGACTGATCAGCCTCTGCAAGAACATCAGTGATGCCTCCACAGCCAAACCGTGAGATGGCTCGATATTCTCCAGCTCATGCTGCAAGACAGTGTAACCATCATCATCATCATTTCTGTAACTGCAGCCTATATCATCAGCACTATCTTCAATCAGATCTCGATAATGCACTGTTGGTCACCTTTATCATCACCTTCACATTTCATAATTACAGCTATTGTAATCAAATTACTCATCATCACTAAATTAATATAAATGATAAACAATAAGAAGGGTCAGCACACTCTCTTCTATCTAAAGAGATCTGTGTTCATTTGTATGTACATTATGTCACGCCATGCATTAATGGTTCTCTCAGACTTTTACTTTGATGTTGATTGTGAGGCAAAATCTGCAGAAATTAGGTCAGATTTTCACATGTGATTTGTCTGTTTAGACCATTAGACCGCATAGACCAACTTTCTGTTTCTGACAGCAGCTTGAAAAGGAGAAGGGAAGTCAAACAGTATTTACATGTTACAGGCAGTCAGATTTTTGTGTGATTAATGAGTTTGTGAGCGCAATTTTCTTTAGCAGCGGATTTGCCCGTGACCAAAAGTGTGAATCTTATTGGTTGTCAATCTTTTTTTGCAGTGCGATAGAAGAGATTAAAACACCTCTCAGTAAAAAAAAAAAAATCCTGTCACATGGACTGCATGCAAATGTCTGTGATAGTCTGAACAGACACATTAACAACCATTCATTCAAATTAAAATGTTTATTGCACTGAATATTTGTCATGGTGTGAATAGGTTACTCAGATTAGACAGAATTCTGCTTTGCTTTCTGCTGACTTCTACAGGTGCATATTCCATGTAGGCTTGACAATTGTCAAACTGATGTCCAACAAATAAAGCAAGAAGTCAGACAGGAACGGTGGATTAACTTGATTATCCTAACATTCTAGCCGTTCTTTAGTATGACTGAAATAAGTCGAGGCAAGGAAAGAATGTTAAATCGAGAGTACAATGGACGTGACCACGCCACACCGGAAAAGCATGAGGTTACTGTGAGCACATTAACATGTGAAGTTGGGCCAAATTTTCCCATATAGACAGTATCACTGATTATAATTGGTTAATTTACTTTTGACGCAAAGCGACACACCACTCGCTTCAGGTGTAGAGGGGGTTCTGAGACACACACACACACACACACACACACACACTAACCGAAGAGGAGGTGGCTGCAGACAGCAGAGGAAGGATTCCTCCACAGGCCATGATGAGGTTGTCCACCACCTGAGAAACGAGATGGATGGTGTTGTGCACAAATACCACATTCTCACTGCTGTTCACAAAGTCCATAACTGTCTTAGTCGAATGACTGTGGGGAGAAGTGAGAAAATCAGTTATGCAACAACTTGCTACTGAGGTAGCAGAAGGGTAAACACAAACAATACCATATTTGACTAAATGATGACAAATAAAAAAGCACCTTTTCCAAGCTGTTGTATTATAAGCTATTTGGTATTTACAAGCTATATTGTAATTCAATGTTCCAGGTTAACGTAATGTCTATAAACAGCAACTGTCGAGTCACCCAACTGTCATTTCCAGTCACCCCTTAAAGTGCTGTCACATTTGTGAAATTTCAGCAAAATTTCACACGAAAAAAAGCTCAATTGTCTATTGTCAATGTATGAAGCATATATGAAGTTCTGTTGGTCAATGCATGAATTCATGTCACCAACCTGAAACCAATGTGAAATCTGTGTGGGGAAATATTTTGCCCACACATGAAATTCCTGATTTTTTTTTATTTTTATCAATAATCTATACCAATATATCTATAAACAGATACAGATATTTTATTCCTTTGCCTATTTCATCTTTGGTTCTTGATGTTCCTCTCACCTTCTCCACATCTGCACATCTGTCTCGATGGAGAATAGCAGGTCGGTTAGAAGACGCTGGTGCATATGAGACCACTTGAACTCTGGGATACGGAACATGGTGGACCGTGCAGAAGACAAGCCCTCATTGCCCTGACCTGTGGGGCTTGAGGCAGCTGCTTGATCTGAGCTCAGGTTCTGCAAAGAGGCATTTATTATTCTAACATTTGTTTTATATGACCAAATTAAATAGTCATTTTGTTGCCCCATCAAGAATCAACATTTTTAATATAATCAATAAATTGAGTGAATTACTGTAAACATCAACCTGGGTCAAGTTCCTCTGTTTTTAATATTGCAAAACTTACTGTTGTTGAGGTGTGCTTCAGCTCTAGTCTCTCCGTGTCTGAGGCCACACTCGACACATCCAGTCTAGCAATTTTAATCTCTTTGGTTTTAGTTGCTGAGCTCTCAGTCCCTGCTGACTTCAGAGTGTCTTGGTTAGTTCCTGGATCCTGTGAGATACTCTCAGAATTAGGGCTAACCTCTGCCGTAGATTTGTCAGCTAATTCTGAAGGAAGTACTTCTGCAGCTTGTTCTCCATCAACAGCACCATGACTCTCTGTAGTCTCTTTGTGAAGCTTGGTCTCATCGGTGGAGGTGCTTTGGTTTAAATCAACCTCCACCATGGGAGCCAGTGTATTCTTGGTTTTCTCTGCCTTCTCATTTTCCATTGGCTTCTCATCTTTTTCGGTTTCTAGTTCGTCATCTTTCTTTTTTCCATCATCTTCCTTTTCAACACCATGGTCATCCGTCTCACCAGCAGTAGCTGAAACAAATGAGGACTCCTCTGTGCTGTCATCGCTGACCTTAATGAAGTTGCTGACGGAGGAAACATCAGGGCTATCTTCATTCATGACTGAGGCACCAGTCATGCTAGCCTCCTGGTAGGCCGAAACCCCAGAAGAAGTATCAGTGATTTCTTCCACTTTGGCTTCCTTTAAAGCTTCAGGAGAAGAATCATCAGGTCCTTTATCTGTATCTTCTACCTGAGTATTTAGTTCAGTTTCAGTATTGCTTGTTTTACCATCATCTTCATTTGACATCTTCACAGCTTCAGTTTCACCTTTGGCGTCCTTGTCATTTGCAGTCTGTGCACTCAGATCTGATCTCTCAGACTCTCCATCCATGTTAGCCTCCATTTTACGAATGTCTTCAATATTTTTCATTTCATTATCCTTTCCTGGTTCTCTCAGAGTGTCCTGTTCATCTTTATTATCTTCCTTTGTCTCTAATAAGGTGGCAACAGTGTCTGCCTGTCTCTCTTCCTCATCTCTGGCCAGAATGTTGGACACTGTGACAGGGATCTGGGTCCGCATCTCCTCATCGTCTCTAGGCTGATCGTTAACCTGTTCCTCCACGCGTAGCTCAATTATAGTTGATGGAGCGGTCTCCTCTGCATGCAGCTCACCATTGGCCGAGGCAAGGAACTGAGAATCGTGACTGGCACCAAAGATTGTTCTGAGTCTGCTTTCAGATCCTCCCTCAGAACCCAAACGCTGGTACTCAAGAAACATGCGGGCCAGATTCTCTTTGTGTTGCTCATAGGTAACCTGATGAAAGAGTGTTGGGAGGAATGTTAATTATGCAGAGCAGCAGACAGAATACTGTCAACAGGACAAACTAAAAAGAAATTAGCTGCAATCAAGAACTTAAGGTTTATAGTTTTTTTTATATAAACCTATATAAAATATATTAACCTTTCAAGGTTATTTATCTTTCAATATGTTATTTGTTATGCATTTCTCCTTTCAAGAAATGTTCATTTTTATATATTTAAAAATAATCATTTATATTAATTATTAATAATTGGCACTTAATTAAAAAAGTGACAATTATTTTTTGTATTTTTCTGCCCTTAAGGCCAGTAAAAATGTCAATGGTAGGTAAAAATCTGAAATACTAGCCTGACTAGGCCAGTAGACAAAAATACTCTGAAAAGAGAGATGGTCATGTATGTTTAGGACTGCAATTAGCAGCAGACAGTGCACAGCATCTGCAGAAATACAGCAGAAGTCTGAACACACCAAAACACACCTCAATTTATCAACAGAACACAACGGACAGAAAGTCAAACACACCACTGGGGAAACGAGAAACAACTTGCAGCTTCCACACCAATGCTGGCATTTGCATTTAGGCAAGAAAGCCTTATTATACGTAATTAATTGGCCGTTATTGTTCTAAATTAGCCTGCTACAAGCCTGGCCATTAATCTTCCATGTGGTCTGACTGGTAATCCATGGCTGTTTGCTCGGAACGGACAGATTTAAAATGCATTGCTGGTTTTCTTTCTCTCCTGACTCTCTTCTTTGGAATAGCAAGATCACTAGTTTTGGGCTCAATTCAGCATTTAACATTTCGCTATTAAATCCACACGCTGTATTTTCAAAAAAACATTGCCCTTCTTTGTGTCTGGATAGGCATGGTATAAATAGCCAAACTTATCTGGAAGGCCTGTGAGGCATTTAAGGATTTGAAAAATTAAAGTTAAACTCATGTAAACCACTAAGGGTTTAAAAAGCTGCACATGAGGCCCCATATTATCCTGTTAGGTATTATCTTCAAGAATCAGCAAGTATACCATATGCAGTTAAATGTTTTAAAAAATCTTCATATGTACACTAAAGCACCTCATTGTCTGGCAGCCTGCTACAATGCATATCGTACCAAGTATTACGTCATGTGAAAAGCATTACTTACCTTACTATAACCGGCATTCGGTACATGGAGATAAAGTTACTCTGGAAAAGGGGGTAACTATAGAAATGTGGTTTTGAAATGTAGTGTGTATGCCACCGAGTGGGCCAGACATCAGTTTTAATCTGATCTAATTTAAATCTGGTCAGCTCTTTAGACATGGGATATGGAAAAAAGCTACAATTCATCTAAGAATACAGTGCAGGTTTCATAATGTGACGGCGAGCTTCGTGTGAGAAGGGTGTCTGTTTGCCAAATCTACAACTTAATGCAAATCCATTTTCAAGTGGTCTGTTAAAAATATCAATAATTCATTGTATTTCTATGTGCTAAAAACTGAACTTTACCTGTAAGCGCAAATCCTTAAGTAATAAAGTATAAGATAGAGTATTACAATATTACAAAAAATGATCTAGGGTAGAAAACGTCCAATACTTGCATTTCTATTGAATCAAATTTGCACTTAACTTTTGAAAAACGAGTTTAAATAAAAAAAAATACATAAATACTTACATACATAAATACATACTGTAGGCACGTATACTACCTAAATCTATAGGGAAGATTCTTCCAGCCTCAGACAGATATGATCCAGCTGAACTTGCAGCAATCAGACTGCAAGCTCAGCAACAGACCATAACAGTGCTAAAATCACTGATCTTGGATCAGCAGGGAGCAGTCGGCTACAGACTCTCACAGTAGGGCCAGTAGGGAGCCCCATTAAGATCAATAGATAGTGAGTAACCGCAAAACAAGGGGAAATAGGGACCCTGAGAATGCTCTAATTGGATTAGCTAAATGCGATTCCATTCCTAAAAAAAATCAATGTGGTCAGCAGACTGAATCTCTTCTGTCCAAAAGACACTGTTAGTTTTCTTTTCCGCCCCCTTCGATACTCTCACAGCTGCCTGCATTGAGTGTGGAATTAAGGTACACAGAGAGACTGAAGACAGACAGACAAGCAGAACCACTCTCTTATTTTCCAGTTAAAAAAATATTTTAAAAAGGCACTTGAGATGCAAAACTGCATAATGTACAAAGACTTGTGTGTGTATTTTATCTGGATCCATTAGCAGGATTGTTTATAAAAAAATTTTTTTTACCTTTTTCTCTTTGATTATTCATACAACATTTTTTACTAAAACAATGTTATTTTCCAAAAATTCTAGGAGGAAAATAGTTGTAATCTTTGCCATTTTTAAGACCGCTAAATAAAACAATCAGGTCGATCATAACCTTTTTCTACCTACTTTGCTTTTGTGATGGTATGAAAAGCATGCAAAATGAATGTCAAGAAAGTGATTGGTTTATCAATGTCAATGTCTTTAAACAGTCAATGCTGTCCATGTCCTAAAGTCAGTTTTCTTGCCAGCCTATGAGTTTACTCAATACAGACTGTCTGCAAGTGTGCCTCTATCTTTACAAGCAATGTCCCAATACTGGAATCCATTGGCTTCTAAATCCATAGTATTGCTGTTGTCCAGCACGATAAGCAACTCCATGACACCACAGAATAGGCTTTATGTTCTTATGCAGGTTTTTTCTTCCAACATTTCCATTAGGCCCAGGATCTCACTACTGTCAACAAAGTCAAACGTCATTTTCTTGTTGGCTAACAGGATTTACGTGTTAGGAAAGTTTAGGAAATAAACTTCTGGTAATGAACAAAAGGAAGGCGCAAACAAAATGGGAGATGCTGAAATAATGTACTGTACTCCAAAAATTCAAGAAATAAAATACATTATCTTAAATGCTTGTAAACTAATTCCTGACATTTTTCCAGGACACTTTCTCCTTCCCTTGGAGAACACAAAAGCATAGTGTGATGCCCCAGAGGAGGTCACAGGACTCTCATTCTAGGCATTCTAGGAAGAAACTAAAGGCTCCAGGAGAGCAGACACTTTTTCAGGACCATTACAACATCTCCTTCACCCATTAAGATGTTTCTTACAGTGGAACAGAAGAGTGCTGACTAGGAAAACATGAAGGGCACCAAGTCTTTCACAAGGTGATCACTTCCAACAGAAAACTGTCCCTTCAGTAACTGTGCGGAGCTGAGTCTCATTTATGTGCAGTGCTGGGACAGGGGCACCTTGGGTAAGCTGTGGTGTCAGCAGGCCCATCTGCAGAAACAGCTGGCTGGAAAGGAAACTTCATCTCCTTTGATACACACATGCTCGGTAAAACACAATCAAGCAACAATCAGATAACAGCACACTTGCTAAAGTCTGTATGTAAGTGAAGATCTCCAAAGACTGAAAAAAAAAGTATATATACAGGTGTGTGTGTGTGTGTGTGTGTGTGTGTGTGTGTGTGTGTGTGTGTGTGTGTGTGTGTGTGTGTGTGTGTGTGTGTGTGTGTGTGTGTGTGTGTGTGTGTGTGTGTGTGTGTGTGTGTATATGAACTCAATTAATTTAAATTATATATTTAAGAAATATGAAATGTTCATGTTATAATAACACATTTACTCAATGAAAGACAGCATTCTATAGTGAGCTGGAAAAACAATTGATTTGTGAAGAAAGGGGGGGAACAATTTTGCACACTTGTCTAAATGCAAGTCTGCCCAAGACCATGTATTTATTTACCAGGGGGGTTCCCAAAAGGCTGGTTGAATTTATGAGGACTTGTCCTAATGATTGCCAAGGCCATTTGAGATGAATATTAAATGTGTTCAAACATGGGGATCTGGAGATCTTGTATACTACAACCTGAAAAGCACACATTCACATATCTCTAATATGCAAACACGCACACTTTCTATTTCACACACAATGTATCTCTCTCTCTCTCTCTCCCCCACAGAGTCAGCCAGCCCCTGCAGCTGAAAGGGAGAGCTACAGTGACAAACAGCTCTCCTACTCCAGAGTTGGCAGGAAATCTATCACACTGGACAATAAAATTGCAATTGAGTTTCTTTAGATTTTTTTTTCCCTCAGCAGATGCACGTATCTCTCTAGCTCTGCTACACATTTCCAGTTCATTCGCACGACCCCCTTTTCTGTTTTTAGATCAGAGCAGACGCTGTAAACAGAACAGGACCTTACCTGCATTAATCTTGTGCAATTATAGCGCAAAAAAGCAATTACAGGCTTGACCCATAGGAAGGGGAATGATCAATTTGTGTGCACTTGCCTCAGCGGTGAGCTACTTTAGGAATGCAAGCAGAATCAAAGAAAACGTGTCTGCATGAAAAAGAGGGAAAGCAAAGCAAGGTGCAATCCTTTAACGCTGCTCAATCAACTCACAGATTACATTTTATTTTACTGTTTATCATGTATGTGACACCATTAACTGTGGGGTGTGAGTGAGAAGAATTAACTTTATTTTAATGTTTATGTTAAAGAGGTATCTCTACATGTATTACTATCATCATAAGAATTTGTATCTGCATTTCAGCATGCTTTTGAATTAAGTTCGGTAGCACAACTACTAATTTTTATTATTTTTTTCTTTCCCCTTGAATTAATCACTTCCGCTTGTATTATTTTTATTTGTATGTCATTATGGATAAAACAGCCGAAATGAATTACATAAATGTAATCAACCTGTTTGTTTAATTTTTTAGGACTGTTTTATTGAATATAATAAATGACAAAAAAAAAATGTTTTGTGTGTGTGCATCTTTCTCACCTTTAAAGTTGAATTATATAATTTGAAATAAAAATTTTAATAAATAAAATTACTTCTATCCTATTTATAAGTGCTTAATATGCAGAGACAACTGTCAATAAACAATTTATAACAGAGCTGTCGGTCCATTTAACTATATGATGGGTTAAAAATCTTGCTACATTATATTAAAATGTATATATTTTTCAAATTCAAATTAACTTATATTCTCTACATTTCATTGCTAAAATAAAGCAAAAAGAAAGAGAAACTAGAAATGAAGATACGACATGGCAGGCCAAATCAAAAAGATTCAGATAACGGGCATATTTTAACATGCGGGCCCTGCTTTGGCCATCTCTGATTTATAGTATATTTTGTATAATTTAAATTGATTACCCTGAAAATTTCCCTTAACCACTGCGGCTCTGCAGTGCTTCAAGACACACATTTCAAGATGTTTATTTGAGCATTCTGACCACCCTGACATACAGTAGCAACACTGGCCTAATTATGTCATAGCTGTTTGTCCAACCAACGGAAGAAGGGAAGTGTTTGGGAAACCTGTTTGAAAACAATATTTTTGTGATTCCATTTGGTGACACTAGTACTACAGAAATGACACGCTTGAAGTGAATCTAAGGCTATAATAAGGCTACATATTCTGATGAATAAGCACTCTGAGCACTACAGATGTTCTTTTTTTTTTACACATCTCTCACTGCATAGCCCAGCTGTGCCCCCAAGTGGCCAGTGACAAGAACACAAATGAATGTAGGAGTGTATAAATGGAGGAGAGCCAGAAGATGATGTCCAAAACCACAGTCTGACACCAAATGACTTCACTACGCTTGGAACCGAGTCAATATTACAATGCCAATAGAGCATCTTAAAATAGACATTCCTGAAGCTAGAAAGCTCAGAAAACTGAAAGCTCTCAAAAACATTAAGGAGGCAATTCAATCTGTAAATAAAAGTATGAACAGAGGGTTTGGCATTGGAGGAAAATAAAGATCCTAATCTGAGAAGTCAAGTTGATTATAGAGCACAATAACAGTCAGGTTTCTGCAGTGAGAAGCCAGTGGATGAATGCTGAGAGAGTCTGAGTGCAGGAGAGAAAGAGGCAATGAGAAAAGGAACCAAATACAAGAGTATGGTCAGTGCTGAAAAAAAGAGAGACAGATTGATGGCAAAAGACACCAGAGAGAGAAAAGCAAAAGAATAATAGGTGTAAATCAGACTTTTGAAATGAGGAGGCAAAGTCATATTTTTTGTTATCATTTCAATATGATGTCTGCATGGTTTCTGGATTAAATGCATATGGAACACTACACTACTAAGAAGCATCCAATACTACAATATACAGGTGAAACTCGAAAAATTTGAATATCGTGCAAAAGTTATAATTTTGATGATTATGGCTTACAGCTTATGAAAACCCCAAATTCAAAATCTCAGAAAATTAGAATATTACAATGAAAAAAAGGATTTTAAATACAGAAATGTCGGCCCTCTGAAAAGTATAACCATTTATATGTATATAGTTATATATACTTAATATATTAGTTTCACCTTTTAATTTGAATTACTGAAATACACAAAATTTTGCACGATATTCGAATTTTTCGAGTTTCACCTGTATATGCTTATATTCAAATATTTTTGATATATAGCTTATTATATAGCAAATTCAAAAGTTTGGGGTCATTAAGTTATTTTTAATAAATAAATTCCACAAGGAAGCATGCAACTGATCAAAATTGATAGTTGAGATGTTTAAATTGTTAAATTGTAAAACAATTTTTTTTTCTTTAACTTCCTATTCATCGATTTTGGGAAAAAAATTATACGGTTTCCATAAAAATATTAAGTGCTGTCATGATTCTTTGATTAAACTAATCGAGTAAATTACTCGATTTAAAAAACAATTCTCGATAGAAATTTACCTCTGTCGAGTAACGTTAACCGGCAAAACACCGGAAGTGACGCAGTCCACGGACGGGAATCCATTAACCACATTATTAGACCGTTTTCTAAGGCAGCACGATGTATTAAAACTATTTAAAAACCATACTATAGCATAGTGCTATTATGAATTCACAAAGGCTGCGATTCAATTAAATAAATATATGCCCTGCAGGTTTAATATGCGCTTTAATTATTGATATGCGCGCAGGTTATGTGTGTCTCAGAGCGGAACATGCTGCTCCAAATGAACTATCATTTAACGTTACATGCGTGGAGAGCGTCTCAAACTCCATTTCTGAATATGCTGTGAGTTTAGGTTGCTTATAACGTTCATCTGGGAACGCTATGTGGGCTATTTCATCAGATTTGCAAGGTAAATCATTTATAGCCCTACACCAACACAGGAGAATACATCAATATGGTTCTAGATATGCAAACTGTCCATCATGATTTCAAAATAAAAGTTAAAAACACAAAATAAAACCCTAGCTCTGAGTTTGCATGTTTTGATGTCCACATGTTCTTGTTCAAGAAATGACAGTGGCTATAGCACTTCTATCGTTAAGAAGTGGACAAATATTAAAAATTAAGTGGACATTTGAATTAAATGTCATTCGGCCAATATTGAACAAGGATTTGATCTGCTGTAAAGTGAAACAACACCAGGCTGTTGGTGCCTCTGCAGGCATTTGTTATAATACATAAGTTGAATGTTTATATTATGTATATTATATTATGTATTAACAATGTTGTTCAATAAAAACATATAATTACTTGCTTTTGATACTTTATTTGAACCAAATATTATTGCCTCATTGTTATTATATATGTATTTTAAGTTATTTTAAAGGCTATATCTATTTTTATTACCACAAAAAATATCCGATTACTCGATTTCTGAAGGATCATGTGACACTGAAGACTGGTGTAATGACGATGAAAATTCAGCTATTTCATCACAGGAATAAATTACATTTGAAACTATATTCAAATAGAAAACAGTTCTTTTAATTTAAAACAAAACTTCACAACATCCCTGTTTTTACTGTAATTTTGACCAAATAAGTGCAGCCTGGGTGAGGATAAGAGACTTCCTTCAAAAACATTACAAAAAATCATTTAAACTGTAGTGTATATGAAATATGAAGAAATATGTTTGTTATTGCATACTATTAGCAATAGTTTGGTAATAATAATAATAATGGTTCATTGTGATAATAACATTTAGATTTATAAGTAATTTTTTAGCCATTAGAGAAAAAAAAACAGTAAACAATACAGGAGTCATGAAGAAGAAAAGCCACACTTTAGGAACTTAATATTAACACAAATGAGCACAAGGGAGGCAAAAAGAACCCTTTATTTGGTGGTGTAGAAACCGGACAGTGTTACTTCAAAAAGAAGAGGTTTATACACTATTTAATTACTGATTTCATAATTTTTGTTTTTTCAGAAGTGCAAAATGGATACTCTTTGATTTAATTAAATTAGGGAAATATTTTTAAAGACATAAAACCTTTCCTGTGTTGTATGAAAGATTACCAAGCTTTGTAAATTTGAGTGAATACTCATGACTGCAGTTAATGTGTACGGCATACATTCATCCGTGTGTTGTTTTTGTGTGTGCATTTGGGTCCTGACCTTGGAGTGTGTGATGGAGAGCGTGTCCACCCACACGCGCCAGCCGCCCCACTCGTATTTAATGGCGTGATAAAGAAGGATGCGAAAGATGGCGTACACCATCTCTGTGATCTTCTGCTCCTCACTGTTCTTGGGGTAAATAAAGCACAAAGACAACATCCACTCCTGCCACACCGAGCACTGCAACAGACTCCTACACAAATGAGTGCGTAAAAAAAAAAGTTACGTATTTCAGAAAAAAGCTCATGATGATGATGAGTGTTGGACAGTGTGTGTGTGTGTGTGTGTGTGTGTGTGTGTGTGTGTGTGTGTGTGTGTGTGTGTGTGTTCTTGTTTTTGTGATATGAGGACACAAATGTGTATAATGACATGCATATTACACTGGTATTAGAACTTACACGTGATATATGAGGACATTGCATGAGTCCTCATATTTCAAATAGCTTAAAAAACATAAAAAACAATGGGTTTTTTAAATGTAAAAATGCAGCATGTCTCCTGTGATGGGTAGGTTTAGGGACAGGGGCAGTGTAGGGGGATAGAATATACAGTTTGTCCAGTATAAAAGTCATTACGCCTATGGAATGTCCTCATATATCACAAAAACAAAGCTGTGTGTGTGTGTGTGTGTGTGTGTGTGTGTGTGTGTGTGTGTGTGTGTGTGTGTGTGTGTGTGTGTGTGTGTGTGTGTGTGTGTGTGTGTGTGTGTGTGTGTGTGTGTGTGTGTGTGTGTGTGTGTGTGTGTGTGTGTGTGTGTGTGTCAACAGTCCCCACCTGCGGTTCTCTCGGCTGTTGTTGAAGAGTTTGATCATGTCTGAGAGAAAGATACGTCGCACTTCCATACTTTCTGCTCCTGGAGGAGCATTCTTTAAAAGAGCAGCTATCACTTTTAGGATCTCTGATGGAAAAAAAAAAAGAAGTCTTTAATGCACATTAATGTACCATTTCACACTGTATCTGAATCCCTAGTTTTTCAAAAAGCTTAGAATCCTTTAAAAGGGGAGTCATCACATTAGTTTTTGTTTTTAAATGCTATAATATTGATTGGAGATTTTATTGATTTTCTTTTTTTTCCCAATACACCACAAATGGTATAAATTAAAATGTATATGGAAAACTAAGTAAACAGCATGTCCAAACATTATACTGCTATACAGCTGCAAAAACAATTATAACATATTTAAATGGGAAAAAATGTACATTACCATTTAAAGTTGTGGGGTAAAGTAACGTTTGGGGTCAGTAAGACTTTTTTTTAATTATTATTTAGTAAGGATACATTAAATTGATCAACGGTGACAATAAAGACAGTTATAATGTTACAAAATCTGTTCTTTTGAACTTTCTGTTCTATTAAAAGAATCCTGAAAAAGATATCCACAAACATATTAAGCATTTCAAATGTTTTTTGAGCACCAAACAGCATATTGGAATTATTTCTAAAGTTAATGTGACACTGAAGACTGGAGTAATAATGATGTAATGATGATAACTATATTCAAATAGAAAAATGTTCTTTTAAATAATATTAATAATTCACAACATTACTGTTTTACGTATTCTTTACGTAACATTACGTATTCTTGATCAAAGAAATGCAGCCTGGGTGAGCATAAAATACTTCTTTCAAGAACATTAAAAACATCTTTCTGATTCTAAACTTTTGAACGGTAGTGAAAATTATAGTTATTATACCTTTTAATTACATCTTAAAAAAAAAAAGAGGGATAAAGAAATGTGCACCCCTTTGACATATCAGACATATTTTTGCCCCAACACTTTTGCACATAGTGAGAATAGGTCTAACTCAGCGATATTGTGGAGGGAGTAAAAGTATGTCTACATCATAAGGTCAGTATTGTCTAAACTCTGCAGCTAAAGTCGTGGCTTCCTGGAACTGAGCGTTAGCTTAAACTGGAAAGATTGGTTGTTTAGATGAATTATCTAGACAATGTCAGCATGCATTAGGTTGAGAAGAGCAGCTCAAGTTTCAGCTGTCATAGGGAGTTTAGAGCACGACAGCATCTGTAACCAATGCTCTCACTCGTTCCAGCAGAATTGTGTTGTTTCTACGCCTTACTCACTCAAATTAGAGTCACTGAACCTTACCAGTAGAAAATTACCTTTGCATGTATCTCTGCACTTTTCTGTTTTTTTCACTCTCCAATCACCATTTGGTCCTGGTTTGTCCCGGAGTTTAATTTAAAAGAAACTTTTGCTTCCTCAGTTTGTTTGATTGGGTCTGACATTGCTAAAGACTGCAATCAGAGCCATTTAGAGGCTTCAACACAGATCAAATCAAGGAGAGACAGAAGAAAGCTGAAACTCTGCTGTGCTCGCTCTCTGATACTCTATGAGATGGCCTTGAATCAGACTCTGTTGGTTTACCTTCTCCATCTGAACGTTTTAGAACCGACCCAGGATCTGTGATTGAGTGGTTTGTGTACATGGTCACATCTCCATGTAAATACAGCTCTAATCAGCTGCCTCCAGTACCTCAGAATTAAGCTTCATTAGGGAAAGGCCTGATATGGATCAATATACAATATTAGTTTCACTTTTTACATTAAAACCAGAGCATCTGATTGCTGCCTAATCCCGTACTGGATTTAAAGGAGACATGCAAAATAGAGCATAAACTGAGGCTGGAAATAAGGCATCTCATTATAAGAGAATTCAGCCATCTAATATTGAGAAACTAGCTTGTTGCGAATGAAACAGATGCAGTGAAAACTCTATACTATAGCTACAGGGGGAAGTTAATTATTTTTTAATGTGTTTATCATCTGAGTAATGGTGACCATCAAATGAGCTCCATTTGTCTGAGGTAACTGTACACTTCACCATTATACACAAGGAAAAACCAGTGACAGTTTGATTTGCACCGCAGCAGGCACAAAAATACGAAATGAGACCTACTTAATACTATTATTGTAAATCACAAGTAAAAATAAGCAGATTTAAGCCATTTTACAATAGGAGGCAGGTTTTGCTTGTGATCTTGCTGTCTTTCATATATGGATATTTTCCACACACACGAGAGGTGGTGTTTAATTTCATTAAGTGGCTGAAAAGAAACTTCCTTAAATAAATAAAAATGTCTGTATTCATTTTATTAAATACAATTTATTTTTATTTATTTTTTTAGTAAAAATGTGTCTATTTAATCTATTAACAGCTATTTAATACAGAGTGCATATGCAGAGTGCATAATCACTGGTGCTACAGGAGAAGGGATTGAGTTTCATATTAACTTACGTGGGTTTTGAATCTTCACAGTGGAGTCAGGGTCTGGGTGCTGTTTGTGAATGACCTGAGTACAGATCTGCTCCGTAAGAATCTGGTGAGAATGTTCTGGTTAGTCACTGATTGATAGTACAGCACAAAACATTTCACAATGATCAGGTGACACCCCAAAAAATACATAAGAAAGTAAATAAATCTGCTAAAATGATTAACAAATCAGAAACTAGAGCTGTGTTATATTAAATATAGGTCAAAATCATTCGCCAGGTTAGCTTTTTCAATTAAAGTACTTGAATACTGGAACTCTTTGCCGTAAGCCATTTGAGAATGTGGCACCTTAAAAAAAAATATTAAAAAAAAATGGATCAAGGAAAAACAGTCATGTGAGCATTAGACAGTTATTGTAATTTGCCAATTTTAAAGAGTTAAGAAGAGGGAGGTTGTTAAATATGTTGATTCAAATGTAAAAGTGCATGTATTTGTTTATATCATATTCATATTGATTATTTAGTTGGTTTAACTTTTCGTAGAACTTTGCGTTTATGTAATATGTAATGTATTTTGTAATACTGAATGCACACTGCCTTGCTAACAGCAACTGTAACTGTCGCCTAGGGACTACGGTTGAAATTTACATATTGTGAATTGACCCTGTACAAATAAACAAAAGCAAAATAATAAAAACACACTTCAAGAATGAAACAGGGAAGGGGGTTTATCATACCAAAAAAAGGAGAATTTAATTGAGGGGCGGCAGATTTGACTGTGTCGATCATGCTCTTACTTAAAAATGTTGCTGACATTTGCAGAAAACTATGGTCAAAAACAAAATGCTACAAGCAGCCATTAAAAAATGGTATCAATGTAGGAGACTGACCTCAAAGAGCACGTTGTACGTTGTGACTGTGATCTGGTTTGAGTGGAGCAACAATCGTTCAGTGAGTAGAGAGAACAGGCCGTGAGCCAGCATGACCTCTGACTTTGTCCTGAAACACATGGCATTTGAAAAGTCAGCACCAAGCCCACACTATGATCTACTCCCCAACAGTGCATAACTGCAGCCCAGAGCTTCTGAAAAATATCTTCATAGCCACGGAATGAAGCTGCATCTATTTTAAAAGCACTTGGCGGTCAGATTCCTTTTGGGGGAAACTCACATAAAGCAAAAGGGATTAAAAATGAAACTGAGCTTTATCTATCAAACACCACAGAAACATTTGGAAAAATACTCACACACAATGACAGACTTTGACTACATTAACACATAAATATTTCCATGCAGCATGGATTAATAGTGGAGTGAGAGTAATTTGTTATCAAAATAACCTAGCTGAAATCACTCTGGGAAAAGACCTAGTTGCTTATTTTAAATCATTCATTTTAAGAAGAAAAAAAAATCAGCTTTCAACTCACTTGATGGTATGCTGGGAGCTTATTTCTGCTAAATATTTATAGCTAAACCATCCACTACAGACTCATTTTGTAAAATAAACAGTCGGAGTGAATCATGTATATGTATCACATATTAAAAACAGGGTTAAAGTGTTATTGTTACTAATATGATCAACAGTATTATTACAAGCCTTAATTCCAAATAATACAAAAGTAACTCACTTTGGAGACAAATGTTTGAGAAAGTAACCCAAGACTTTGAGTCCCTGCACACGAATCCCTTCACTTTTGGATGCAAGCAGCTTAAAGATGACCCTGTGTTATTCACAGAAGAGAACAAGTGTTAAAAAAATGTACGCATAATAATTGTAAGAGAGAAAGTTAAAAACAAACATATTATTTTATCTATATTTAAAATGTATGTACCATCAGAGTCGAGCTTAAATATATGAGAATTTTTTTTTTCCTGACAAAAGGAAATTGCAACGCAGTCTGGTGCGTACACAGATCTCACAAGAGCTGACAGTACATTCATATGTAACCGAGACTATTACACTGTCTACATATTAAAATGAATCTGCCTATATCCTTCTGGAGTAGGATCTGATGGAAGTGTGATTTGAATGAGGTTGTCAGATCTAAAATGAAAGTGAGGCCCTCTGTTTTATCGTGACGAGCTGTCCAGATGCCCCCCCCCGCTAGCGTGCACATTTAACCCCAATGCTGTCAGTGGAACTAGCATATCTATAAAGGCTTTGAAAATGTAAATGCCTCCATTTTAGTAGCCCATATGAGCGCTCAGTACAGCAGCATAGGTATCATATGAACCTATGAAAGTGTTTTTATAGGTTTTGTTGAGCAGGACTCAGATGTCTCTGCTAAGAATGAAGAATTGTGGCCTCCCATTATTCCACAGGGATTGATTCAAATCTGTCAGTTTTTTTTATTTTTTTATTTATAGTTTTTAATTAAAAAAATGGGTTAAAGAATGTCTGGTTGCAAAGGGCAACCACAGTTCTCACCGTATTCCATTCCGCTGATCAAAGGCTTGAACCATTGAGCCAGGATGCTCAGACATCAGTGCCACCAGAAGCTGGAGAACATCCATCAGATTATCATCCTGGAAAAATATTTGCAATAAATAAGTATAACATGTCAGAGAAAGGAGTCATTCAAGACACTTAAAACAAGTATCTATGTTTTAAAATGTTACTGTCTCGTTAATATACTGCAAATTGTGTCTGCATTAACTTGTTGCAGGATTAACATTAGATATCATTACATATACATATGACAGGAAATTATTAGGGAGTAAATGGCACTTTCTGCAAAAAGCAAATGATAGAAAAAAATGCATGAGTATATTGTGGGAAGTGGCATAATAAACTGCAATTTATTTTTTTAATGGCAGATTACAGTTATGCACAAGAGAGAGACAGCTGTGGGGACCAAGCGCCATCTGGTGGCAGTTACACCACAGAATGTCCAGTGTAACAAAAAATTACAGCATTAATAATCTGCATTGATTTTGTCACATAACTGAAAGTGGTCAGACAGCTGATACTAGTTTAAAAGGCTGTGATGTATTGAGAACTGTTTGAAATGAGAGTAGATGCATTAGGGTACCTCGTGCATTGTGAGCAGGTAGTTCAGAATGCTCTGCAGTTCGTCTTCCTTTACGCCATGATCCTACATTGACAGGACACACAAGTATTACCTGTAATGCACTCCTCATGATGGAGTTGATTCATTCATAATGTATTTATGTTATAGCCACTCTACTGCACCTTCATGATAAGCT
The DNA here is from genome assembly GCA_030578275.1 of Meda fulgida. NCBI lineage: Eukaryota > Metazoa > Chordata > Actinopteri > Cypriniformes > Leuciscidae > Meda > Meda fulgida. The sequence goes on from CM060616.1 coordinate 15,513,405, forward strand.
GTTTGACAAACAGCAACAGGAACGCTCGGAGAGAGTGAATCTCCTTTTGATTGGGTCTCGGCCCATCTGAACACAAACAGATACAGCATATCAACCAAAAAAAAGGTCATGAAATATCAAATCAGATGTAATATTCCACAGCCCTATGCAATTGGTGATAATACTAATGCTTTTCATTGTGTTGTTTACATCAGTTTAGAACCACAATTTTAGATTATTTTCCATTATAACTTGGTGTAAACAAAAAAATATATAATATTTCATTCATTTATGGTAACCTTGATTCTGTTTAATGAGATTTGAATGAGACAAGCGAGGAAGCCGTCTACTATGAAAACTGAAAGACAAATTGCTGTTATTGTGGGATGGGATGTTCTCCCACAGCATCTTTAGTGCAAACCTGCAGTGCCCTTTTTATTTGGAAACATCCGGCATTATCAAGACAGGATATTCACAATAACAGTGTGTTTTAAAACCAATATAATTAAAAATGATATTCAGATGAGACTCTATTCCACCAAATGAAAGTTAAAAGATGAACGCATATTGATACTTTATACAGCAAGGCTCAAAAGTACAAAAGGCACAAATAAATCCCATTTATTTCAATGGGGAAAAAATAACTTTTCATTCAAACAATTATGCTGATAATATAATTTGTAACAAAAATAAATTGTACTAAATGTGAAAACAAATAGTATTGTTCTCAAACTATTGAACACCATTATAGCTACACATGGACCTTTTTTTTTACCCTTTTCACTCGTCTCAGCACGTGTTGAGAAGTTGGTTTAGCTCTGCACTCTTACCGAGGCCCTTGGGCGTGATTCCGCTGCGGTCCAGTGGGTTTACAACCCAGTAGAAATACTTGAGTGTGTGCATGACCTGCAGTACAGTTCCAACTCTGCGGATGGCATTGTAGATATTGACGGTGCTAATGAATTCTGTGGCCAGGTAGGTGTAGAGAACCAGCTGTACCTGTTGGGGGCAGCAAATCAATTTCAAGCAACAATCAAAAGTCACATTTAAGAAAACAAAGAATTGGTAAATTATTAAGCTAGCATGAGGCAACAGCATCAGTTTATGTAAATGTCTGTGTAAGATACCTTAGCTGGGGCATGAATCCAGATGGCAGGGTTGAAGAGGATGTGGTCACACAGCTGTTTCAAGAGCAAAACCCCGTTAGGAAGGTTGCTAAGGTAACGGGCGAAGGCAAGGATGATGTCCATCACAGATCGTGTCACATGTACTTTGGAAGACTGAAAAGAAAATACAAACATTAAATCAAACATCAATAAAAGAAAGTTAATAAACTTGCAGCCTATTCATCATCAAACAAAAATGACAGCCTCCCCATCTTTCCAAGATCATTTTAGACTTCCACTGGATTTAGAACGTATTTTAAATTTGTATATTGGGTTTCTAATTTTCCAAAAGCAGACTGGACATTCCAAAAGCATTCGCACATTTCAAGGCCTTTAGATACAGACTAAATTCGATTTTAGTCTAACATGTATTCTTTTTTTTTTTTTTTTATATTAGACTACTGTGGTCCTTAGGCCAGATGAGACCTTCAGTGTCAAGGAACTTTACTCTATGCTGAAATATGAGTAACGTTGAGGTCTGTATCCAGGGGTGATTGCAATGTTCCCAAAAGAAAGTCTGCCTTCTCTCAATCAGCCTTCTCCTATAAAGCATCAAAGAATGGAATGGGCTTCCAGACAATGTAAAGAACAATGCAGATTTTCACAACTTCTCAAGGGCAGTCAAAGACTGGCTTTTAGATCACCAGTCCTGTTCACACTAAAAGCACCAGACGGGTATTTTGAAATTGTTGATCCCCATGTGTTTAGCATTTTATAACGTTGTAACTAGTTAATTTTACATGCAAATTGGTTATTTGCACTTTATATATCGTATCTTCCTAGTAAGCTGCCTTTTTATATTGTATTAACCGTGTTTGTTATATTTTTTCATATGTTAATTGTCTTTGTTATGCAATTTTAACTCTATCATATGATCTTAATTGTGTAGGACTACAGATGGAAATTAGCAATGTGCTGAATCTGGTGCAGCCATCTTTTTAATGTAACAACAACAAATAAGTTAACAGACAAGAAAAAACTGAGTGTGTACAGAGTAAAGGAGCGAAAGATTTTCAAAACAAAAATAAACATTGTGTATATAAAGGCAAAGGACAATTTGAGCACTTAAAGTGTTTCTCTAGGTTTTAAAACATATGATCGTGAGACATTCAGTTAAGTACGGTAATAAGCATTCTTAAGCATTCCACTTTTTTCCACCCAGCAACTTCTGCAGGCATATGCTAGAATGTTTTAATAAGCACTCTCTCTCATCCATTTTAAGAATATAAGCTTACTTCAAACATCAAAGAAGACCTTTTCTTCTCTTGTCTTGTTTTAACATTAGTAAGAATCAGACTTTTTAATTTCAAAAAGACCTTTGATCAAAGTTCCTCTGGATGCACGTTCCACATCCACACAACCATTTGTGTTCGGTACTCACCTTCTCCAATGAGTAACCGATGACGAGAAAGCCCTTGCAGGCCAGCACCTGCTCTTGCATAGCTACAGAGCCCTTCAACAGCTCCATCACAAATGACAGTAGTGTGCAACTGAAGAAGAAAAAAAAACGTTTTTTTCAAAAATTAAGTTCCAAGAATTAAAGACTGAAGGACTGAAACTCTGTTACCATTTACTCATTTTACAAACCCTTATGACATTCTTTCTTCAGTGGAATACAAAACAGAAATTGTGAAGAATGTCCAAGTTGATATTTTCCATACAATTAAAGAAAGACAGTGACACCAACAAAAAAAGTATTCTGAAGCAACATGATAGCTTTGTGTGATGAACAGACTGAAATCTTACGTTTGAACGCACTCAAACCTGCAGTTTCATTATTGACATCAAGATGACAAACACCTTTGTTTTTTTGTGCATCTTGTGAATCTTGATGCATCAAGTTTGAATCTATGCAAGATTTGAGTGATATTTGAGACATGCCAGAGAAGATTTCCAAGTAATTTTCTAATTTAAAAGAGCCTCTCTTGGTAAGGAAAATAAAAACTTGGGCATTCTACAAAATTGGGGAAATCACACAGCTTTTGAAAGACATGATGGTCAGTAAATGACAAACAGATTTTCACTATCTACTTGAATAAGATTTACAACATTCATTATGATAAACAGTTGTTTCAAAGTGATAAAGCAAAGATATCTTGCTATTGTCATTAATACAATCAAACAAACCGGTCATTTTGATAATGTGGAGCAGAAACACTATTAAAGGTCTTGGCCGATGCGGGTAACACTCATTTGTTAGTACTAAAGCCAAGCATGGTTAATGTTTAACTTTGTATTGGCTGCTATTTAATGGGGTGTCCACACACTGAGCACTGGCCCATTGAGCGCCAAACCCTACAGCCTAAAACAGACTAATGGTTAGAGTACCATGAGGAAAAGAAAAAAAAAACATATATATATATATATATATATATATATATATAATAATAATAAATAAAAAAACACTGCCATTGTGTGTCTACTGGATATGACAACTCTAGGAGAGAAAACATTAACTTAATTTTCAGTTTTTCCTGGCCAGGATAAAACTGAGAAGAGCTCAATCTTTTTTCCAACTGAGAATCCCTTTAGTAGTTTTTATTCCACCCCCAGGGAGATTTGATGTGTTCTCACCAGACCGAGGTGTCCAGCTCATCACCGCTGTGCTGGAGAAAATCCAGCTGTGCAAACAGGGGGAAAAGGACCTGAACTCCTCCTATAGAATGAATGGCACTCTGGACAGAGTGTGTCACCACAGCTTTAACATCCTGAAACACAGAAAGGCTTGATTTTAGATATGTTTTAATCAAGTTGTAATTTTAAGTTGTATTATGTCATTATGTTGTGCAACACAGACTCTCCTATCAAAACAATTTATAAATGTAAATCCCTATTGTTCTGCAACAACTACTCCTGAAATGTGAAGGTTATTTCCGAAATCTGTGCTCTGTATGCATGATGAAGTGGCGAGGGGATAATTAAATACAGAAAGACAGCTGTGAGGTCCTTCTTAATGTGCCTCTAATCAGACTATTGCTCTCCCAGATGACACGATAGCATATCCATAAAATCCTTGTCAAAGAGAGAAGTGCTTCATCTGTTCAGCATGTTGAGGTGCCATCAGAACTTATAAAGCCTTTATGAACTAAAAAAAAAATCTGAGAATCATGATTGTTGCTACAATTGTTAATTTACAAGAATTTATCCTATTATTAGATTATCAAGTTAGTTTAGATTTTCTTCGTGGAGTTTTGATGCGTTTTATAGACTCGACATCGTTTCTTATTCAAATTGCTTTATTTATTTAAATTATTCATTTATTATCAAATAATTATATATTTATTCTGAATTAAATTAATTTATTGTTTAAAATATTTATAAAATAGGTTTTCATTTTTAGGTTTTAATTTGCAACAAGTTCATAAACAGACGCTTGCTTTAAAACAACTGTGCACTGTGAATTTATAATTTTTACCCCATTCTGATATTTCCCAGTCTATGACGAGTCATTCTTGCAATTTAGACAAAACCTCATTTATGTTATTCTTTTAGATAACTAAATTAGGAGAGTTTGCATCAAATGTTGAATACATCATACAAAACCAAATGTTTATGATTTTGGTCCATAAAAGCACATGCACAAGGCTAACAAAGCCATAGAAACACTTCTATTAACTGGCACAAAACTCTTTCATGCTGGCCTGGACCATCAGGACACTCTTATAAGTCAAAAAGGATATTTTATAAATAAATAAACGTTAAAAAGATAGTAGCCTCCCTTGATAACAATGAAGACCAGATTAGATTAAGTGCTTTAGAACTCATGGAGTGCTGGATGCAGCGCAGGTGTGGGCCGTATTTTGCTGAGCGAGCTGATAAAATGCTCATATTGTTAATTACATTAACGAATGATGATGAGCTAGTTTCATTCGCCCACAGACAGCAGTCCACCTGGCAGGGCAGGTCTTTTCAGGCAGCTGTGCGGGGCTGGTGAACCAGGTGTGATGAAGAGAGAAAGAGAAAGAGCATACCTGCAGCATGAGGGCGTGTGGTGAGTGCACAAAGATGGAGGCATTGTCCTTGGGGGAGGACTCCAGACACAGCTGAGCGTCAGTGGCTCGGGGATTATAGGTGAAGGCGATACTGGCAGACAGCTTTCCATCATACAGCAGCATCTTGTGATGTTCTGCAAACAGCAGGTCACTCTCTGCCTTGTGCTTAAAAGTGCCCTGGACCAATCAGAGAGAGAGATGCTTAAAGCAGAGCTACATATGCTGCACATTCTCAAGTGTGTGTGAAAAGCATCAAATTAAATCTACTTCATCAGAGCACTTGATAAAAGCATAAGCGTTTAAGTGCAACAGACAGACTGCGAGATGATGTGAATGATAAAGCTTCCCAACGTGTTCCAGTCAATTATCATAATTGAACAGAAAATTGAAAAATCTTGGATCAAATGACATTTTGTATTCAATACCACAACTAGCATTAGCACAATACTTAGCACAATACTTTACTTAAAAGAATTTAAAAAATAATTTTCCTAAATAATTACTTAATAACAAGGTATTTCTATTTAATTAAGACGCTTAAATAAAATACACTAAAAATCAATTCATTTCAATCTGCTGAATATTATGACTATCTTATTTAAATAATTGTGTATATATAAATATTAGCCAATAAAATTAAAACAATGGTATTCAAATACAAAATAAATAAATTAAGAAATTAAGATGAGTAAAACAGCAGCTGTATTCAACCTTTAAAACCTAACGTACAGATATATCTGTACATATATGTGATTTCACTACATTATTACATCATCAAGACAGGATTTTGACCAAGACCTTAAAAAATAAATCCGTAATAGACAGCATTTGGGCAGAGAAAAAGATCTACCTTGTATCCAGGCCCCAACTGATAGATGGCTAATATCTGAGCAGCACTAAGAGCTTCACCGAACAGATACACTGCCCCCATCTGACCGCAGAACACACGGTTAGCGTCTGCTGTCTCTGATGAGCCCAGAAAACACTTGTCGAACGTCTGTGAGAGGGAACAATGTTTGCTTAGTTCAGTTTTATTTTTTTATTATTTGGCACAATGTTTTAAGTCTAGTGTTTAAAACGTTTTTATGGTGTTTTTTTTAGGTATCTTATGCTCACCAAGGCTGCATTTATTTGATAAAAAATGCAGTAAAAATGTATGTAAAATATTATGACAATTTAAAATAACCGCTTTCTATTTTTGTATATTTTATAATGTATTTTTTTCTATGATTGCAAAGACGTTTTCAGCAGCCATTTTTTCTCTCTCTCAGGATTCTTAGATGAATAGAAACTTTAAAACAGCATTTATTTGAAATAGAGCTCTTCTCAGTTTATTTCTAATTATGAATTTCTATTAAACCCCAAATTTTAAACAGTAATGTAAAAACAAATTCTTGATTTAACTCAGTGTAAATATATATTTTTATATAAATGATAATATGTCCATGTGTGTTAGTATGTCCACATGCATAAGAGAGAAATAAACCATAGCAGCGTCATTTTGTTAGCCCATGTGAATCAACATAAGAAACAAACAACTTGCTGTAACTAATGCTATACATATAAAGTGACTATATCACTCTAACATCACCTTGAGCAGTGCTGTTTCAGAGTAATAATGTTGATCTTTGATATATAATTTCAAAAGGAAAGCCTATGTGCAATGCACACTCAATGGGCAAACTCCAAATTACTATGCTAATCATAGAACGTTAATGAAAAATAAAAAACTTTTCAGATTCTGTAACTCACTGTAGAAAAAGTAAAGAAATATAACATGGCTGAATAATCCCATTTAAATGTGATTTCATCAAATGTATTTAAATCTCATCAAATGTATTTAAAAATCTTTGCTTTTGCTATTGTACAGCTGTCAAAGAAGTTTAAATATAAAATGGACTTTTAAGTTTAACAAATGCAGGCCGCTTTGTTTCATCTTTTGAAGTTTGTGGGTATTTTGGGGTTTGTAGCTGCCAAAATATTGACAAGCTTTGAACAAACATTACTGGAGGACAAAGCAGGGCCTCAAGCTTAACTGCTGTCAAAAACCAGAACACAGATATAACAGAACCTTTTGAAACCACTTACATCGCTTGTGTTAACAAACCAGGTAATCTCGCCATACGACGCCAACTCTCCATTGACATAGCAGCTGATTTCACTGTTCTTCCAACGATTATAGATGTGCACTATGGTCACCATATACCACTGTAGAATAAAAACAAAATGAACGACTATAAACAGGAAAGAATGCCATTATTATTAGTATTAGTTTAATATCAATATCAACATGATTTACCCCAAAATATGATTACTCCCCTTGTGAGAAATCCACTTTCTAGTTAAAATCTCATTTAAAATCTGAGTTTAACATATATAGTAAAACTAGTGAATAAAATAAATCACAACTAATCTCATTTCTGATCAGTCCCTAGAAAGCAGAATGAAATAGTAAAATTATCAAATTTGTTGAATGTGAATGTATAACTTTAAACGTATTTCCTCATATATCTTACGAGAATGTTAACTTTGACAGACTAACAATCCTTTTTTTCCCCCTTCTTTTTCTTTAGTTTGAATACCACAGGTCTATAGAAAAATATGGTCCATCAGCAAACTTTGCTACAGTTCTGAGACTGTGGTCCATTTACACCCTCTGACAACAATCTCACCTAGATCTTCTTGAATTTCTATTAAATGGAGGGGAAAGCCAAAGAAGGTACTTATCCCTGAGGTAAGACCTCTCCAGTGGGAATTCAATGGACTCTAAAAATAGGCCAAATACACCCTATAAAAGGGTTTTTAGAGCGCTTTTGAGCTTCTTGATTTTGAGTAAATTAGCCTTATAAGCACCACACATTTCTTGTTATAAAAAAAAGACTTTCCATTGAATTTTATTTATTTATTTCTAAATAAAATAAAACCAAATTGAATCTTTTTATAGCACAAATGACTGCATGACTTGTTGGATCATCCTTCACTGTGGTTGTCCAGCTCTAGTCTAAAGGTTGTTAGCGGAGGATGTCTGCCCATTCCATTCCATTTGGGATCTGAGGATTTGCAAGAAGAAACCAAATCCCTTCCCTGCTCAGATATGGCCACAGCACAAACCCTTCTTATATGTCAACTTTGCTATCCTTGTACACTGTAGTGGTAAAGATAAAGATAAAAAAAGACTGAGGTAATTCAAACCTTCTGGGGTTTAAAGTCGTATTTCACACAGTGCTGGAAGCCTTTGGCTTTGGATTTTAGAGAGGTCACAATCAGACATCCACCCACAAAGTGTGCAGAGTAGCCCAAACTTTTGCTGGTACGGAAACTAGAGATGAGAGAAAACACATACCTCAATTAATTCAGGATACATTTCATATGAGGGGTGCTCACATTTAAACAGCTCTACTCTCGACAGAAAGAGTAGTAAAGTTTGCTTGGTGATATTGTATCGATACAAGGACACCAAATATCGATATTTTCAGGGCCTGAATTTCAGGCTCTGCGCTTAAAATGCAGGAAAATAATCATTTGAAATATTTCTTTCAGACAATATCACATAAAACATGTCTCACTTTCTACTGCATCACTCTCTCTCACACATGCGTGCAGTGAGCTGTGTGTACAGGAAGTGCATTCCAGCATATTTCTGAATGTTTAAATATTGTAAAGTGGCTTAAGTATCGTAATAATAACGTATCGTGGTGCCTCTGGTGATTCCCAGCCCTAGTATACATCTGTCCACTTTGATTGTAATAGAATGTAAGACAATGACAATTTATAGGTTATCAAAGAATACACCCATTTTTCATCATTAACCTACAACAATTTTATGAACATATAAAATAAAAATAAAATATTGTAATAAATTCTCACACAGAGTAAAAATTCTCTCATAATACATCAATATCTCAGGTGTTTGAAGAAAAATCGTTTTCTGTTCGTAACCCTGGTTCTCTGAAACAGAGTGAAGAGATCCAACTATGGGAATGCCATCTGTGCTGGACCTCTGCAGAAGCATCAAGTCTGGCTTGAAAGACAGGAGCACGTAGCCAATGCCAAGTAAGGGACCATACCTTACCAGAGTACATAAAGCACCTGCACGTGCTACCTTTCCTCAGTGAGCATATTCACTTCTCGTGCAGCAAGCGGGCAAGCATCATCCTTAGAATGGGTTCCCCCTGGACTTCCTAGTTCCCCTGGACTAGGAAGTCAGGTCTAACTGCATTTCCTAGCATTCTCAGAACATGTTAAGAATTATTAAACTGCCTTGAATTTGTGAGATGTGGTTCTAGGGAATTGTGTGGTGACACTTCTTGTGCATACTTTTTTACAGTTTTTTTTCCCCTTTAGAACACGTAAATCCCCCAACGTGTGTTGAAAGGGCCATTGGGCAACGCTGGAAACGGCGAAGCCTCTTTGAACATTGGGTGGACACCCACTAGCCAGGGGGGGGACGACCTCACCAACATGAACCCTCCTTTTTTGTCTGCAAGCATCTGTCGGGCTGTAGACCAGAGAACACGGAGTCATCGCGGACCCCTGCTGCTATGCATCAGGTCAGCTTCTTACTTTTGGGTTCAGGAGGAGTGGAATTAGGGGGTTTCTTGGTCCTGGCCGTGGCAAAGGATGTTTTCCCCAAAGGAGGGGGGTTACCGTGCTGCGCTGGCGATCTGCTGCGAGGTTTGGCTCTGCCTGGACCCTGGAAATTACGACCCGTTCCGCCGTAAAGGAGGAACATCGTGTGGCGCTGATTTCCGCGGAAAACATAACTTGCATGCATCGTCCTCTTTCTTTTTGTCATAACAACCTAGATGCATCAGGGCAACAGCAGGGCCAGAAAAGGCTTGACCAGGCTCAACTGGCATTCCCACGATGCACTGCTTCTCACATAGGGAAAACCACATACGGTTGAGCCACACTGCATGCTCTCTAACCACGGAAAGAGTCATAGAACGCCCGTTGGCCCTGGTGGGCATTACGGAGAACTAGACATTGACAGTGACAATGACAATGTCCATCCAGAGTGAGGGCGAGACCAGCTGTGTTTCATGTGCTTGGCACAAGCGGGAAGGACAGGGAGAAACTGCTTTCTCAGCTGCTCACTCACAATACTCAGTAAGGACGGACTGGGGAAGAGCACCTGAGCCTGGTAAGCAATGGAAGGTGGGATGGCCTCCTTGTCCTCAGAGCCTTTAAAAAGGCCTGTGTCATCCTTGTCCCTCGAGCCAGGCGGCTTGTTAACAAATGAGGGGTCACCCATTAAGATGTTCTCAAGAAAGGCGAAGTCGGCTCAGCCAGCCCAACTGAAAGCTGGCAGCCCTTTGGGAGTCCCCCGGGTGCACAATATCACCGTTTCACCCCATTGGAGTCAAAGAACTGAAGACAAGCTGAATGTGCATTTTCCAGCCTTCCCAATGCTACATATTGTGTGCCTATACTAAATATCCATTCTATTGCTCCTTGTACCAGTACTTCTACGAAATATAGGCAATGATATTTACATATGATATTTGATATATCACATAATGATATTTGTTTATAATAGGGCTGTCAACATTAAAGCGTTAACGCATGTGATTGATTCATTTGTTCATTTCAAAATGAAAATTCTGCCATCATTTGACAAGTTTCAAACCTGTATGAATTTCTTTCTTTTGTTGGACACAAAAGAAGATATTTGGAAGAATGTCGGTAACCAGACAGTTGATGTACCCCATTGACTTCCATAGTATTTTTTCCTACAATGGAAGTCAATGGGGTACATCAACTGTGATTTTTTTTCAATGCAAATAAATTACTTAAGCATGTGAAATTGTGTCAATAGCATAATTTACGTCACAAGGTTAGATGATCTTATAAGTCAGGTGATTATTACACTGAGTATCTACAATGACGCAAACCAGAGTCCAAAACAGCACTAATGTAAAGAAAACCAGGCTGATAACATCAGAGATGGCAGAGAGAATAGAGACTCACTTAGCGTTTTCAGTGAATTATTCATTTCAGTGCATTTCGCTTTAAAACACAAGGTTTGTCATATTCTGTTATTGTTTTTTTAAGAGTGTGAGCCTTCAATAAATCATGCTGTGTGAAATGAACGATTCATCAAAACATCCCACCGTTGTATGGCCAGATGATACGCAAACTACGTTTCTCGGTTGAATAAAGCAAACCAGCATCTCACTAGTAAAGTTTTGATGGATGAGGACTGGAATCAAGGTAAAGACGATTGCGGTGATGTACAGGATTCATACAGTAAGCATGCGTGAGTCTGTTATATTGATGCGCAAACAAACTGTGTATGTGTGCTCTCGATGCAAGGATCACACATTGTTTTTTGGAATTACCATGTGGTCCTGTTCGGTATCCCAACTTGACTTGTCTAAAAATGTAAACAAGCTCTTTGCTGTTGCATTGTACACCTACTATACACTGTGAATTCAGAAAAGTTTTGTTCTGTAATGTTTCTTTTTTATTTTTTATGGGTGCTTTGGTGTGCAAAAAAATATGAAATATATGGACTCCTTATATGATTTGGTTATTTGGTGTCCTTTTGAAAGAAAAAAAAAACTAATTTTACCTTGAAAATTGACTCACTGACTTCCATAGTAGGAAAAAAAATACTACGGAAGTCAATAGGATACATCAACTGTTTGGTTACTGGCATGTAACTGTTGAAAAGGCATGTTATGTAGAGAACTCATTTCAGTATGGTGAAGAGTGTAAATCTTTCAACAGGGTCAATTATCTTTCGGTGAGTCAAAATAGCTCCATTTGCATAAATTACATTTTTGACAGAAATTAATTATAAGCTGAAAATAGGACAAGAAGGCTGTAAAATGCTGCCCTTGAGAAGAGTAAACGCTAGACAGAGAGAAAGAGGAAAACACATCCTTCTCTACAAAAATAGTTGTAGCTAATCTTCCTCTATGTATGCAGGGGCATCTTGAATAACAATGTTTTATTTTACATCATAGGTTTGTGTGATCAGTGTTTGTGTGTGACCCACCAGTAGAGATAAGGCTTGTCCTTGTCAACGTTTATGTTATTGATGGGGTCCAGGCGAAGCCAGGTGTGGAAGGTGAAGCCATTCTGGTATGGCCACTTTGCAATAGGTGGAAGAGCAATAGCCTGATGATACATAAACAAAAACAGTTTTTCCAGTTAGGCTTCTTTATTTTGTGGTTCTATTTTAGATAAAGAAAGTAGAGCATATAGCATTTGAGCAGAATGGATGGGGGAAAAACGACAGTGAAAGAAGTATCCTTGGAGGGATGTGTCCAAAATGGCTGTGTATGTTTGTACACTGAAAACTGTCATATCTGTCGGTTACAGATGAAAAATTAAGCCTAGTGCAACATTATTTACTCCAGAACCCAGTATACTATTTGTGTTGGAATAACATATAAACTAAACAACATCCAATCGAAGTATTTCCTGAGATGACGGAATTCATTTGGCACCGTTTCAAGTGGACACTGACAACACAGGAAGGGTTCCATAAACATGCCCTCTAAAACATCCAAGACCCCCATGCTGATTATGGTTTGATTTTTAATAAAAGTATGCAAAACACACATACAGAGAGGCAGTTGGAGCATGTCAAATGCATCTTCATCACATACGAAAATAAAACATATCCATTTCACTCCAATCCTCTCGATGCACAGAAAAACGTAAATGTAAGCACCAAATTAGAATATTTTTCTCTAAAAACAAGACTTTTTTTTTTCAGTGGTGCTCATCTCCTCTAAAGCATAAAAGTCCATAAAGCAGATAACATTTCCTGTGGGTGTTAGACATTCCTGTAAACTTCCATCGGTCACATGACTGAAGAAATGCCAGGGTAACTAAGTGAAGATATCTGGGTGAAGATATCTGAAGCTTTTTGGAAACAGAGAGAAATTAAATTCAGATGATTTTCTCCTAATCCTAAATAAACCAACAAGACAGTGAGTGAATAAGAGGGACTCTTTTTACTGTCTTCATTTTTAATTCAATCTTGCTGACTTTGTGCCTCACAACTGGATCATTCTAGGTTTTAGCAAATCTGGAGAAATGAGCCTAAACGTTTACAGATGCAAAGATTTTGTTGCAGCTCTCATGCTATACAGTTTCACATAAACATAAGGGTGATTATTCAATTAGGGTCAATTAGGTTTTCCAGTAGAAATCAAGAAAAAAAATTAACTTCAATCTAGGCTTCATCTATACCATTCAAACGTTTGCGTCATTATGATAAATATATATATATATATATATATATATATATATATATATATATATATATATATATATATATATATATATATATATATATATAATCTGAATTAAATTGACCAAAAGTGAAAGTAAAGAATGGATTAGTTAAGGCTTTATTGTTTTTTTTTAACTTTCTATTCATCATGGAATTCTGAAAAAAAAAAAAGTTTCCACAAAAATATTGAGCAGCATAACCATTTTCAACTGTGATAATATGTTTTCTTTGAGCATCAAATTTAAAAAGATTTCTGAGGGATCATGTGACTGGAGTATTGGCTGCTGAAAATTCAGCTTTGATGCCACAGGAATAAATAATATTTTAAAATATATTAAAATACAAAACAGTTTGATCAAATAAATCAAGCCTTGGTGAGCATAAAAGACTTCAAAAAAATGTTAAGTCAATTAACTTTATTAAAATAAATCAAATAAATTTGATCCCTTCTGAATTAAACAATTAATTTCTGATCTTTAAACTGTACATTTCTGTTGTCCTGACAAAGATTCTCATTTCCAAAGTAATCAAATACATTGTAATTCCCATATATCGATTTGTGTTATAACAGTTTTGATTCACAATAAATAAAAAAGTAATAATCAATTGTTCTCTATAAAGAGATTCCTTAAAAAGAAATTGTACACCTAAATAAATTGCTCAATTACTCAAAATGTATCAAAGTATAATCTCCCTGATTTTAAAACATTTTGAAAGTTTATTATAGAGAGAAAGGTAAAATGTCTGGGTAGTGGACTAGCCCATAACAGAAGAAATTCTGGCATATATCTTTTGCATCACCATGGGGACCAGAAAAGTTCCACAAATTGAAAAAAAGTGTAAAAGATGTTTTCACAGTGTATAGAGGTAGAGGTTACGACTGAAGTCAAGGTTAAGGCCAGGGCAGAAAGACTGATGTTTGGGTCAGGGTCTCACCGCGGCACTCTTCCCTGGGAAGCTGAAAAATGAATCTGGGCCATTTCTTTGAGCCATGGACTTCAACACGGACAGCAGCTTGACAGCATGAGGTGGCTAATAGAAGAAGAAAAAAAAAACTGTATTTAGACAAATTGAACATACAATGAACTCACACAAGCACCCACATAAATTTAATTGTTGCTTGACTGGGGTATTGTTCTTGTACATAAACATAAAATATACTGTACTCTACAACTTTGCAGAATATACAGTCACAAACCATTTTGGTTAGGTACTTTGAACCTTATTAATGTTGTGTCAAATCTTGAGCAAGATCTTCTTGATTTAGAACTTGATTTAATTTCTGAATTAACCATCCCAAAACATTTCCCAACCCGAGACGTATTTGGTCCATCAGCAACAAGTACATCAGACAACAAAGTCACAATAATGGCTTCTGCCTGCAGGTTATAAGATATAGACACACATAGATGTGCCCTCTCCTTCCTCGGACGTGTTCATTTGGTTCACGCGTTCACTGTCTCAACATCTTCTTCATCTACTAAAGACACTCTTAGAATGGAGGACAAGGACAAAATTGTGTGCATTTTCTTATATATATAAAAAAAAAAAAAAAAAAAGATTGCAAATTGTATTATACAGAGAATGTCAATATGACAGACAAAAAATATGAATATGAATCAGCTTCCATTTAATTTAAGCAACAGCTCTAGTACTTTTCCAAAATATATCATCTATGTCTTGGAGATCACAGCATCATGACTCTGTGTGAGGTGGAGAGGGGAGATTTATTCAAACCATTACCCATTGGTCTTGTTCTCCTTTCAGATTACTGAAGAACAGCTTCAGTTCCTTCACTGTGATACTGTAGCTGGCCAGCACACCCAGCATGTCCACCATCAGATCTGAAATACACCACACACAAACACAAGGGGAATGCTGCGTTACAACTGAAGAGATATTATAGAAGGCTTTGGATTTAGAGACAAACTGAACTCAGTTTGTATTTTTGACTATTTAAGATCAGATTTGTATTTCCACAAAACCAAAATTAATTTTGTCCCCTACATCTTCCACATGTGATGAATACTTTTTTTTTAAAAGAACAGAAAACCTTTATTCAGCAGTGAAGCCATTTACAATGTTACAAATATTTTTTATTTCAAATCATATATGTTTTTTAACTTTCTATTCATCAAACAATCCTGAAAAAATGTATCATGTTATCATGCATCAATAATGATTTCTGAAGGATTATGTGACGCTGAAGAATTAAGTCATCATGGCAGCTAAAAATGCAGATTTGCCATCACAGGAAAAAAAAAATACATTTTAAAATATATCAAAATATATAGAAAATCTATAGAAAATATAACAGTATTACTGCTATTTAATATAATATAATATATATAAATGTATCAAATGTACAATGAATACTGTCAAAATGCTAAGGAAAGAGTGTCCTAAAATATGAAATAGCAAATAAGGTTTCTCCACTTTTCTGCTAAAAGACTTCCATAATATAGTAAAACAGCAACTATTAGAGTGACACTTATCATCCCCTGCTTTATGTACCTGCAACTATGGTGTCAACTCGGTCTATACACTGGAGCACCAGCTGGATGAGGCCGATATCAGTGCAGGCCTGCAGGTTGCGCAAACTCTTCTTCAGCACGGCGGTGAACATACTCCACACCTCCGCCTGACAAGTGGAGTCACATTTGTCCAGCAGCTCTACCATGCAGATGATGCTCTCCGTCTCCTGGATGATGAAGTTCATCTCCAGGTCAAACTGTCCCCCGACCAGCTGCACAGATACAATTTGAGCATCAAGTCACAAATGGAGTCAAAGCCAAAAGAATATAATATTAATCATTCAAAATATGAGTATTATTCTGAGGCTAAATGCAAACAGAATACGACAGCAGAGGAAAAGCACATTTTAACATTGCAGAAACAAGTCATCTTCAATTAAAACACAAAAGTTAAATGAATGGTGTAATAGCCAGAATATTTAAAGTTGCTCTATATGTTGGCATCCTTTTAGTTTATGCTGGCTTCATTCCTGATATTAAATCCGGATAACCAAATCACAGGGCTGCAATTCATGCCAATCCCATTGTAAAACATCTGTCTGCATCTGTCTGTAAAAAACCTCTCCACAACTAGATTACTGAGACAGGATTTCGATCTTGCTCCAGCACTGGTCACTTTTAACCCTTGACCATAAGACGGTATGACCCCTGGGCCAGAAAGCGCAACTGTAATCTCCCATTTTCATGACGACGGCAGATGCTCTGCAGACATTAACCGTAAACCTAGATTAACCTTGAAATAATGAATCATGAATGAGTGCCATACACTGTACATAGACAAAAGCCAGACTGTATATTTTGAAAATGAATATTTATTTAGGGAAGCATCAATTATAACATTTTTGGGTAATATTACAAAAAATTTTTTTTAGAAATTTATATTTACTTTATATTATATATTTTATTATATTAAAGATTACATAATTGTATAACAAATAATTAATCATAATTTAATTACAACCCTACAAAGAAAGTTCTGGAGAAAAAGAAAATCCAATATGATTTTAGATAAACTTATGAGAGTATTGTGACCATAGAAATGTAGACTGTTAAAAATATTAAATAAAAAAAATAACAACAATCAATAATCTCCCCCTTACACGCAGTCATTATGCTGTGAAAATTAATAATATACATTTATTGTCTTATATTTCAACTAAAATATCATGTGACTATAAGACTAAAGCATACCCCAAGTGTTTACATTATTTGGCAGTGCAAGATGTGAATAGTTAATGTTCTTCTTAAGGATGTGCAACACAATTTTATTGTCAGCAAAACTGCAAGATGTTATTCAGTTTGCCCTTAAAGACTGTTAGTTTAATTTCATGAAGGTAAGAGTAAAAAGCTGTCAGCTTTTGACCAAATTCAGCAGTCATTTTAAGCATCATATCGTTAATGAAACCGATAATTCAATGTTTAAATTGAATAAGGACCAATGAGGCTCTGACAGCAGCAAGATTACTCCTGCAAAGAGATTTAATTGCATAATATTGAATTGACTGAACAGAGTGAACATTGTCGGTGACTAGGTGGTGTTCTGATTTAATCGAAGGAGGTGCTCGGCCTAAAAAGTTAGAGAACCACTGTAGTAAAGTACTTGAAACCGTAGTAAAGTACTTGAAACCACTGTAGTAAAGTACTTGAAACCGTAGTAAAGTACTTGAAACCACTGTAGTAAAGTACTTGGATGCCTTTCCTTAAGTCTTTCTTAAATAAGTCTCTGCATGTGAAGTTTAAGTCAAGTCAACTCACCTTTATTTATATAGCACTTTTTACAATACAGATTGTATCAAAGCAGCTTCACAGTGATAACATGAAAATAATACAACAAAGTTTGTTTCTGGAAGAAAATTGCGGCATCATCCATCCAAGTAAGGCAGATCAATGATATTGTTGAAT
The DNA here is from genome assembly GCA_030578275.1 of Meda fulgida. Lineage (NCBI taxonomy): Eukaryota > Metazoa > Chordata > Actinopteri > Cypriniformes > Leuciscidae > Meda > Meda fulgida. The sequence continues at coordinate 15,531,229 of CM060616.1, forward strand.
ATTTAAATGTCCCCAACTAAGCAAGCCAAAAGCCAAGGCAACAGTGGCAAGGAACCAAAACTCCATCAGTGACAGAACGGAGAAAAAAAACCTTGGGAGAAACCAGGCTCAGTCGGGGGCAGTTCTCCTCTGGCCAACGAACAAACAGTGTATGATTATGATTCAGGCAGCATTACAGGTCAGAAGTCTAATTGGATCATAACATTCAGAATATAATCCAGTTCCATCTGGTTGGATTTCGGAGTCATCACGCCGGTATGGAGACGAGTTTGTTGAGGATCAGTGCCGATGGCTGTCATGTCGATGAGGCCTTCACAGGGCTGATGAGGCTGGCACTTCAGGGATGCGTTGTGGATGGGTCCAGGCGCAGGTCCACTATCTGATCTGGAGACTAGAGCCCCCGACCGATATATCGGCGGGCCGATATTATCGGCCGATATTAGGCATTTTCCTAACTATCGGTATCGGCATTTATAATGGCCGAAAAATGTATATTTAAAAAAAAAATGTGGGTGCAGTGATTCATGTAAGGGTGGCGATGCCAATAAAGCACATAAAGCTGTCACAAAGAACTGGCAAAAGTAATGATTGTGAATACATCAAATATAGCAAGGAGACATTTTAATTGTTTATTAATAAACAAGTGTTTTCAGTCAGTGTCGCTGCAGTTGACGACGCTGACTCGCGATCTTCAGTGAACACGCCAGAGAGAAATGCACATTTCATACGGATTACAGCAGAGAGCAGTCTGTCTTTCGTTTTGAATTGTTCCGTTTAAAAGTAGACATTTCAATATAGATGTTTCCCAGATATTTCTCAGGCCTATATGCTGAATTTCGGTTCATTTATGAGACGAGTTGCAGTTCACCCGCCGGCGCCTCCGTGTCGAGATTATCTATTGTCCGCTATATTTACTTCTTATTTATTAAATCCAGGCAATTGGTTGATGAAACATTGATTAAAATTAAGATACAATACAAAACGAAATTCACTTTAATGAAAGGCTTTGTGCTTTCTGTTTGAGGTCTCTATGAAAGTTTTAAAACACTTTAGTGCCGCTTTCAGAGCTTATCACATCCGTAACATTGTTTTTTCCTCATAAATGCGAACACGAAAAATAAAAATAAAATGAATATTTTATGTTCTGTTGAAAGCCAACCCTTCTTCATCCGGTTGGTAGTAGCCTATTACTTTTGATTTGCGCAGTGTAATTCACAGAATTGATTTCTCTGCTGCAGCCTCTGTCACGTATTGTGTGAGCTTGTGATGACTAGTGAAAGCTCGCAGCTGAGAAGTCCTGATTATATTGTCTGCTATATTTACTTCTTATTCATTAAATCCAGGCAATTGGTTGATGAAACATTGATTCAAATGCGTTGCGCGAGCGACAAATCTCCGACAGTAAACTGATGCCCCATTCTGCTTTGTAGATGGCGCTTTTCCGCGTCTCGGGTAAACAGCTGTTGCGACGCGAGCAATAACGGCCGCATCCGGTTTAGACAGTGTTAAAGCTCATCCTGCCAATAACGCAACGTTACACAAGCAATCATTTATATAATTATAACACTATGTTTTACGTTTCAAACATTTTGCTTACTAATTTAAAAATAGTATAAAAGTACTGTACTGTACTGTAATTAAAAACGTTTTCATTATGATATTATTAATTTTACTTCAGTAAAAAGATCTGAGTTCTTCCTCCACTGGTAGAGATTAGAGGAATTAAGACTAAAAATAGAAGATAATAAGGTTTTGTAAGTGACACTTTTGATATATTTATTGATACAAGTTATGCTTTATATAACGTGACTAAATTAAAAGACAAAGTCGTTAGTGAAGATTATGCAACAGTATTTATAATATAATATAATATAACATGCAACTAGTTTGGTTACAGCTCAAATGTATCATTCTCATTCTATCATTCACCCTGTCTCCATTACATATCTTTGTCACATAAGTGTTTGATCACCACATGAGTGATCATTGCAAAACATTTATTTATTTATTCTGTTTATACTGTGTATTCTATATACAGTACCCATCAAAAGTCTGTACACACCAATAGGAAAGTGTGTCCAAACTTTTGACTGTTACTGTACTATAATAAACATACATAATATTGCTACTGTATTATAATATACACATAAATAATATCGGCCGATATATCGGTATATGGCTTTTTTTATCGGTATCGGCCCCCAAAAATCCATATCGGTCGGGCTATGGGTATCTCATACAGCCCAAATTTAGCTCAAAATGCCCCACGGATTTTGTTTTAAACATTTTAGAAATTCTAAATTTAAAAAGAGCTTGAACAGACTCACAAATGTGCTCTACTACAACAACTCTTCCTCTTCTCAATATGGACTGCATGCTCCCGGGATTGGGTTTATGTACATTTTAGGGTTTGTGATGTCACTAACCCGATTTCTTTAAAAGCAATCTTCCTTTGCTTTGAACTTTGAGCGTTTTAACTTTGCAGATGTTGTTTATGCTCAAACACCAACATTACACACTAACTAAAGTTAGAAAAGTGAAATCATAATCAACCACCCCTTTTACAAAAAACAGCAAAGATCAAACTAATGTAATACTGAAACAATATCAACATGTGACACAATGGCCAACAACGCTTTTAACCAATACTCAGCAGATATATCAGTGAATTTATATATAGTAGTGCTGTCAAACGATTAAAATATTTAATTGTGATTAATCGCATTAACGCCATAGTTAACTCACGATTAATCGCACATTTTTATCTATTCTAAATAGATAAAGGGGGCGGAGAATGCGCATCAGCTGTGTGTGTGTGCGTGCTGCGATGATAGCTCAGTTCACAACGACAAAACACACAGATCACTTTGGTCTTGTCAATGGAACCATTTGGCAACTTTTTAAAAGTAAACTTTCCATTCAGAATCTTATTGGCATCTATTTTGGCGTCTCGCGCTCATCATCCACTCAAAACGTTAACGTTAAAACCCAGCTTACTACTCTTTGGCCGGCTCGCAAGCCCAAACAAGTGTGAATGGCGTGCCTGTTGTTTTCGGTCTAGCTAGATCCGGTGTGGTGTTGTAGTTTTACTTTCAGACAGGACACGGAATGCGCAGCGCTCACAGAACGCAGCGGCAAAAGTTGAACTATTTTGAACTTTGACCGCGGCGTGCGCGCTACTTCGCTTGTGCTTTGGTCAACAAAGCAACAACACGTCCTCGCACGGCGCAAGCAATTGAAATCATGATTGAAATGAATGGGTTTCATAGTGCAGCACCGCGCATTCCGCATCCTGTTGCAAAAGCATGTGAAAAAAACGACAAAGTTTGCTAGGCCAAAAAGAACGTTAATCTCGCGATAAAAAAAATGGACGCCGTTAAAATGGGTTTGCGTTAACGCCGTTAATAACGCGTTTAACTGACAGCCCTAATATATACATATACCAAGATTTTTGCTAGGGCAGAAAACTAGCTTGCAAATGAAACAAGGGTACATGTGATGTTCTTCACTGTTTTGTTGCTTAACTTGAGGCATTCATTTATCACAGCATGAAAAGGATCTCTGTTTGAGGGTGCACGGGTCTTTCAAACAACACATAATATCCTTTGTGTCTGTAAATAAATCGTGCAACTCATAAAATGCAATCATTTGTCAGCACTTAATAGTTGATGAGACATTTTTACGTTTGAACAGTTCTTTACAGCACATGATAAGGAAAACAATGCAGATGTCAGGAGTAATATTGCTGAGGTGGAAGCGGTCATCTCACAGTCATGAGGGTCTAAAGAGATTGCTGTCATTTGCCAGCAGACAGGCCATGACCACAATTTGATCAAAGACTGGAGGGAAGTATAAATCCACAGCCTATTGGGTAGAAACTGTCCCATTAAAATGACTGAAGGTGGATTAAAGGAAAGGGAGGAAAGGGGGTATCACTGTAAGTCTACAGCAACAAAGGCTAACAAGGCAGGAGATAAAAGCCATGATCAGTCACACACACACACATACATTGCACCCTTCCCATTGAGATTCTTCCTTCAAACCCACTGAATGATAGATCGCTCAGACTGTGCGAACGGAGAAATATGAAAATGAATGAAAAAGTCAAATAAATGGACTCATGATTGGCGGTCCTGCATTTCACCTCCCATTTAGCCTGTAAAATAACCCACCCTTCACCACCGCACGCTAATAGATCACCACCCCCGTTTACATTTGCATTCTTGGAAGAGGAGCTGATTGTGTTGTGTGGCAGGCAGCATGGGGGACAGCACCCAAATAGATCTGCGGACGCCGTGCAAGTGATTAATGGACCTGACAGCCACCCAGACTGAACGGTTGTGAATGTGACTTTGGGGTGAGGATGGTATCAGCTCACACAGAGGACACAGTGAAAAGTGGAAGATGCTAATGTTGATTGCTAAACTGAAAGACACTTTATCATGGCTTTTACTGTAAAATTGTCAAATTATCAATTGCCATATAATTAACAGTGAAAAACAGTAAAACGATATTCTTCTTACTCAATTCATTATGTGGCTTTCTGTGTTGCCACCATTATTATTATGGAAGTTATCAATGCATTTTAAGATAAAAAGCAGATTTTGGTAGTTTGGTACATATTGACATCATACCACTTAATGAAATACATGTTTGTAAGCTGTAAAATATGGTACCAATATGACATCCCATATAACTGAAGCATTGCCACCATATTTTTTATGGTCAATTTATTGCAACCAAAGTTGCCTTTTTTATTTTGGTTCACATGATCGTTAGTTTGGTTATTGTGCAAAATGAAATCCGCTTCTCACAGTAAAGATCTCTTGAGAACTCTGAGGTTAATACATATCTAAAACCTCATCTCTTGCTGTGGTTTCTTGTCTTTTTTTCTTTCTTCAGTATAAGTTTATCAAGTAAAAATGAACTTTAATTATGTCTAGAAAATATTGGTTCTTATAAGACAAAATATATAAAAAAAGCCCTCTAAATTTGTATTATACACATACAGACTTTATTACAGATAAAATAAAGACAACACATTCCTGCAAATTCTTTAGCAGAGCAGGTTGCATGGCCTATATCCGGGGTCAGTACCATTTTTAAAACCGCAGCTAGCCTATAGGCAACAATGGTAGCGTAAATTAATAGTTTACTAAGTCGAGAAATAGCCTACTTACCAATTAGTAGTAACTAGTATTAATTCAGTTGTCTTTGAATACAGATTTTCTGTTTTGCTTGGTGAATTCATTATTCTCTGTGACGCCTCTGGAGCCCTCCTGGGGAAGGTGGGTGGCTCACACTATGCTGCACAATATATTGTTTTAGCATTAATATCGCAATATGCGCATCTGCTGTCGTCTGTGTCATTAATGTAAATCAAACAAAAAATAAAATCACTTTTGTATCTTTAACTAAGATTAATTATGTTTAATTTATACAGTCAAGACTATGCAGTGTTCTTTTTTTACATAATTTGATTATTTAATTTCTGTACCTAAATACTGTTAGACTTAAAGCACTGTTTATTTAATTTGTTTCCTTTTTCTATTGTATTTACTTTGTTTATTTTCTATGCAGATTCACTCCCTTAAAAAAAATAACCCCAATCATTCTAGAATAATTTATATTTTTCAAATACCTATTCTAGTGACCTGGTAAAATTGTTTTCATATCGCAATACATATCGCAGAAAAACAAATCGCAATGTCAGTTTTCTCCAATATCATGCAGCCCTAGCTAACACTTTGAAGACTACTGTCCTATATCCTTATATAGCTCTTTATAGTGATCAGAAACCACCGTGGATTTATTTTGGTTATTATATCTGTTTTTCTCACTCTGTTTCTAATACAAAGACTCTGCTCTAGCTGATGATGCCGTCACCAGATCCCTCAGAGGCAAACCAAGCCCTACGTTTCACCTCTGAGGACCCATTGAATTAATAATGGGTGAACAGTTCTTGGTCTAGGGCTGACAATAACAAGAACCTTTCTCCATGGTGAGGAGGACAACACCAGGGACAGCCACGCACACTTTACGTACAGCCCCTGGTTGCTGGCTAGCATCTTATTTTAGCACTAAAAAATGGCATTATACAGAGGAAGACTTTAGCTCACTGCTGGGGAATATAAAGAAATAGAAAAGAGCAGTATCATTCAAAATTGAAAGTCAGACTGGATCTTAAACACTTCTTGAAAGGCAAATCCTCCTCTTCAATAAACAAATTTTCTCAGCAGTCAGGCAGTATTTGCTGTTTTTAGCACAGGTTTTGTAATGAAAAGACATCAAATGACTAAACTACTTGCACTAGCACCACCCCCAAGCCAAGAACAACATGCATTTTCATCCATCCATAAATCATTATCTGTTGCAGCCCATCAAGTAATCTGAAGAGGAAGGCAGATACACACTTCAGGTCAGCATGAATAAAACCATTACAAAGGATTGAATTAGTCACCAGAACTGAAACTCTCTTTCCCTCTCTCTCTCTCTCTCTCATTAGCCAATGTTTCTTTTCTTTTGACAAATCAGACTTGATTAGGGTCAGTAAAAGAGATACCCAAAATCGAAAATTCTCTCATCATTTTACCCTCATGCCATCCTAGATGTATGCCATTAAGCTGATAAGCTGATACTTCAAAAACCACACAAAGTGAACACAATGGTAAACCATAAAACCCCAGTTGATGAATCAAATATCTTCTGAAACTAAACGATTGTTATGTGAGAGAAAAATATTAATATTTTTAACTTTTTAAGCTATAAACCATCTCTTCCAATGTGTTCACAACTTCACCCTAACGTAAATGTCAGCACATAAAGCTTGATGTAAGAGTGTTGTGAAACTTGCAGAAGTGACGCTTCAGAACACGCTAACATCAAGCTTCACATGTACTTCCAACTTACAGGAACTTCCAAAAGCAATGGTTAATAGTTTATTTTTCTGACACATAGGCTACCTATTCTTTTACTTCAGAAGACACTGACACATCAAATGGGGTTGTATATATTACCATTGCGTTTGCTGTATGGTTTTTGAAGCGTCAACTTTGAGGGGTGTGGGTGCACTTACATTATATGGACACACAGAGAAGGTTTCTTTAATGAAAAATCTTTAATTGTGTCCATCTGAAGAAAGAGAGTCATATACATCTGGGATGACATGAGGGTGAGTAAAGGACAAGAGAAGTTTCATTTTTGAGTGGAGCATGTGACCACAGTGCAATCGCTGAATGTGAGCCAGAGCAGTATGAAACCGCAGAGACGACAGAATAGAGTGAGCTAGGGAAAGGAGAAAATGGAAAACAAATTTATGAGAAAATCTATTTAGGCTGAAAATGTGAGGGCATAATCTCCAACATACACTAGACAATTTCCAGAGATACATTTACATAATTTTTTTTCAAATTTGCAAGTCTAATGAGTTTAACGTTCAAGTCTCTGCCCTTGCTTTTCCCAAACACAAGTGAGAGCACCATCAGTTTCCCTGAAGTAAATATACTGCTGTTTTCTATTAGTGATGTATGTTCAAAGAAGAGGGGAAAGAAGTCTATCACTGATTAGAACAAAGTGTAGCATCTTTAAAGTAATGTACAAAGTGAGCAAATTATTAAATAAATGCATTTTATATGAAAAGACTAATGATCTGACCGGACTGGCTAAATTAATATTAGTTCCAACACACTTTGTTTTTATTTAGTTTTAAACAAACACAAATACACAACCATAAATGTAATGTTCGTTTACTAGTTCTGGTAGACCTAATGGATGAAATTCTGCTAATTCTCTAAAAGATTATGAAGAAAGACCTTGATTACTGCAGTTGACTGACTCTTATTCACTAAATGATAGCTGACTCTATAGAATCAACCTTTCTGTTGCACTCTTTCAGGTCGCTTTCTAGACATTAGCATTAGTTCTTGCTAACTTTGGTTGGTCAACCAAGCATATTCATTGTCAGTCAACTAAGCAAATTGAAAGTACAAAACCTTTTTTTTTTTTTATAAGATTTTGAATTAAAAAGTATGACCCAAAAAAACAGCTACACATTCTTTATTGACAATTATTATATTTTTCAAGTGCATAAGAAAATATGCTTAAAATGAAAAGTCATGTTTCCAATAACCTAAAAGAAAAGACAACTATTTGAAATGTAAATTCTCCCTCAAATTCCAGTACATCAAGAAAAACAACAACTATATAATAAGAAATTTAGAATAATTTCTAAACACATGCTTGACAAACGTATTCATTGTGTCCAATGTCCACAAATGTTACCTTTCAAATCAGTACAGTGGTGTAAATTTCAGTGTCACAGGGACAACCCTTAAAAGTATTTGTAATGTTTTTGTTTGTTTGTTTGTTTGTTTGTTGTGTTTTCACTAGAAATACGACATTGAAGGGATTGTTTGACCCAAAATGAAAATTGTGTCATTTACTTACCTTTATGATTAATAATTGTTACATTTTTACATTTTGGTCACTATAATTGTCACGAAATTTGTGTCACTATAATCGTGATATGAAATGTTCATACCGTTTCATCTCTAATCAGCCTACAGCAGTACTAATGGGTCAGTGAGGCTTATTTTGGTTGGTCAACCAAACATATTCATAGTCAGTGAACAGAGAATTGAAAGTACAAAACCTTTTTTCCCAAAAGCTTTTGAATGAAAAAAATATTACTAATAAATCAGTTACACAGTCTTTATTGACTATTATTATATTGTTTCATGAATATAAGAAAATATGCTTGAAAGTGAAGTGTCATGTTTTTGATAACTGTGGACACCTAAAAGAAAAGACAAAACAAAACTATTTGAAATGTAAAATCTCCCTTAAATTCCAGTACATCAAGAAAAAATACTGCAATCATTTTTAAAAACAATTGATATTTAATGCTTGACAAACGTTTTCATAGTGTCCACAGATATTACCTTTCAAATCAGAAATGTACTGTGGTGTAAATTTCAGTCACAGGGACAACCCCTAAAAAGTATTTGTAATGTTTTTGTTTGTTTGTTTGTTTGTTTGTTTGTTTGTTTTAATCGGTGTATTTCACTAGAAATACTACATTAAAGGGATAGTTTGCCCCAAAATGAAGTGTCATCATTTACTTACCTTTATGATTAAAAGCGTTATTACTTTTTAAAAATAGTACTTGACTAACTGCACTAAATTAATGTGTACAATCATTAATTTTCTTTATACATTCATACATTTTATTTATTAATTTCCCAATAGCTCACCCACTTCCCACTAGCATCAACTTTTAATGTCCAGCTTCTTTTGAAAGCTTCTAAAACTCTTTTGTCTTTCATCAAACAGATGTGCATTCCTCCATCACAGAAGCAGAGGATTTCTGACCATAATCATTATTCATTCCACTGATGGGTTGATGGACTTTGCTATCCTCTAATCATTACTCAGACTGACCCTGCTGTCCGCTGAGGCAGAACACTCAACTCCTCATCCCTTGCTTACACTGATAATGTTAAAGTGTGTATATAAGTCACTATCTATAGAGCAATCAGCCTCCAGTCTCTGTGAGGCTGCTAAATCAAGCACTGGAGAGGAAGCAGAGAACAGCCAACAGGAAACTTCCCTCATTAGTAGGGCGTAGACACATGTCCAGTTGATGGGAAAGGCAGAGTTTTACGTATAGTTCTATGAGTTGAATGTACATTTAAAATTGTTTATTGTGATTTATAATGTTTATTAGTTTGAATCAATGAAGAATCAGATCAGCAGCGCAGAGAGAGAGTATCGAATGGGGTTTGGCATGTAGATTTAGTAGGTCACATTTGGATAGCAGAGCTCATATTATATTTGGATATAATGAAATTCTTTGTGCTGCATTTGGAGCTAAAAATAGCATTTCAAAACTGCAGAGGACAACAGCAAGGAGGTGGTCCAAGTTGTTTTGGAGCTTGTATACATAGCACATAAGCCACATACACATAACGGACGAGGCCACATAATGACCATAGTGGCACTGGCTCACACAGCATGATACAGGGCTGTACAGTGTGACATACAGTAACTGCACAAAAGTCTTACGATTTTCACCAAGAAAAGTGTTAGGTGAGGTTTTCAGCCATTTATTTATATATATTGCAGTAGTGTGTCAGTAGAAAATCTAAGTTTACATTTAAAAACATTCCTTTTGACACTGAATTGTAATAATCCAGTGAGAATTACGTATGCACAAGGAGTCGGACAACAGCTGGTATGATCCACACAGAGATCTGACCTACCATCATCGAGTCTGTCTGTGATTACATAAAAGAAATAGAAAAAAACTCAGACTGACTAAAATTAGAAGAACTGTGGCAACGTCTCCAAGACGCCTGAAGAACCTATACCTGCGAAAAAGGACAACTGTCAAATAAAAACAACAAAAATACAATAGAGCAAAGATACAAATAAAATAGTGTTTATCAGGTTATTTAGGTATATAACAGTAGTTTTTTTTTTTTTTAGGTACATAAATTAATAAGCAATCAATAAATTAAATAAATTAAAGATCCTTCAGATGAGTGCTCACTGAACCAGTCAGACATCATGGGATTTTTATGACCACAGAGAGTCAGGATCTCAGTTTAAAGTCTCATCCGAAGGACGGTGCTCTTTGACAGTATAGTGTCCCCATTCACTGTACTGGGGGTTAGGACCCACACAGACCACAGGGTGAGCGCCATATGTGCTGTGTGTCTCTGTGTAAAGGAATGCTGGCGTTTCATCAACTACCCATACTCAACTACACATGCACACATGATGCTCATGGTGTTTTAAATGTCAGCCATCTCACCATATGAGGACACTTCACGTGAATTTCATCTCCAGAGCTGTTCTGAAAGTTCACTTCAAGAGCTTTTCATTTCATAACAAACTATCGTCAAAGGGTCAAACCCATACAAAATCTCAAAAGGTCTTCACTAAAACCTGCCAAAATAAAAGTTCAGTTTAACTTGAAAAAATTGTGACAGAAATATTTTCCTGCAGTACAGTAGAATGTACTGTACTTAATACAGTAATAATACATTTAAAAAAAGCTGTAGAAAATTCTACATATGAAACAACAGAACCTTTAAAAAAGCTTGTCACTACTCTTCAATAACTTCAGGCATTGCTGGGCATCTGATACTGTGAACTGCTGTGTTCAGTGAGAAAAGATAACAGTGCAAATCAAATCAGCCAAGCAGTTCCTTCAACACCATCTGCTCTCTAAATATAGAATACAGACTGCACACAACTTTTTATTTTCAGCCAAATCAGAAAGTGATCTGATACTTCGAAGTGGCTGGCACCACTAGCACACATTTACGTTTCTATAATTTCATTAAAAGACTCGTGATTACAACTAGGATTTGTGGTGCCTCACAATCAGAAAGTTGTTCTCTACAGCCATTGAAGACGAACCCATGGAATGGAAATCTAACACCACTGTCCAGCATATCGTAAACCAGAAATTGTTGTGGGGATTTCGGACATTTCCCAAGGACACACAAGCTCTATTGTTTTGTTGAGATGGTTTGCTCTGTTTCTACTTCCTGAAATAAAGAGAGTATGGTGTGTTGTTGCTACGGTTTCCTTTATCCCAAGAGTCATGTTCCAGGGATGGCTGTTTTAATCACCAATGCAACACAGTCACACCCTGAAAAGTTCCTTAAAGCATTGCTCTTACAGGCACTGATGTGATTTTTTTTTTACACAAAGCATAGTATTATGCTTCCAAGTAGGGGTGCCCAATTAATCACATAAGAATTGAAACTACAATAGTCAAAAGTGAGTTTTAAAAGTCTGCAGTTTCATTAAAAAATGCAGTTTGCATGCGCTGCATGCTTCAAAGTGAAATGGCGCCTCTTTGTTCTGTCCTACTGCTTGCATACATGCACTGTAAAAAGATAGCTGTGAAATTTACAGTAACTTGCTGGCAGCAATTAGCTAGTAAGTTGCTGTAGTTCATTTTAAAGTATGCTTACTGTAAATTTAATCACATTAACTTTAAAAACTACTGTAAACGTTTTTACAGTAATAATCAAAGTACTGTGTTCTCATCACCACACATATTTTACTACTGTAATAGGGATTACTGCATACATTTTGTGTACTGTAAAATGAAGACACTAATTTGTCACAAAAATGTATTTTATTGACAACTTTTCACACTTTAAATTTCAAAATTCATAAATAGCATAGCATTTTTTTTTTCTTCAATAGGTAAACATTTTTCTGTGAACATTTCATTTTGTTTTGTATACAAAAACACTTTTCTGAACATATAAAATCATCCTGTTCAAGTTTTATTAAAATATTCGGTTAAAATTAGAAATCTTGGCTATACAAGACAAATTAAATTTTTTAAAAACAGCAGGATTTCTAACTGTAGAATTTGGTCCCTGAATGTGGTTTTCTCCCAAAACTGTGTTTTTCTTCCTGGACTGGAGTCTTCTACCCTGCAGTGGAAGAAATGAATTAATGTAAAAGTTTATAAGCAAGACAGATGGGTTGATGACAATATTTATAAGAAGTTTGATTGGATCATCTGAATAATTAGACAATCAACATGTAATACAAGGTCCACTTCTCTATAAACCAAAACTCACTAAAACACGCACATACAGAACCAGGAAAGAAAATGCCTGACCTACAACCAATCAGAGCAACGGAGTTAGAGATCCTTTGACATCTAGCTGGTTTAGAGTGATTTTTGGTACATATCCTCCATTGAAAATGTATGTACGGTATACTGTCCTTGTCCAGAAAGGAAATAAAGACATCATCAAAGTAGTCCATGTGACATCAGTGGGTTAGTTACAATGTTTTGAAGCATTGAAAATACATTTTGGTCCAAAAATAACAAAAACTACTTCTTTATTCAGCATTGTATTGTCTTCCAGTTCTGTTGTGGATCCGCGTTCAGTGTCGCTGCTGACGTGTGTCTGGTGCGTCCGTGTGTTCGGGTTCAAATAAATATGGCTGGGCAAAAAAATGCAAGTCTTCCTCTGTGTGGAAATCCTTAGACATGTTTGTGAAGATTGTTTTGTACAGCGTGCAACTCCCTCAGACTGTAACCGAAGCTCAGCGGCACCAGACACACGTCAGCAGCGTCTTACGTCAGCAGCGACACTGAACGCGGATCCACAACAGAACTGGAAGACAATACAATGCTGAATAAAGAAGTAGTTTTTGTTATTTTTGGACCAAAATGTATTTTCAATGCTTCAAAACATTGTAACTAACCCACTGATGTCACATGGACTACTTTGATGATGTCTTTATTCCCTTTCTGGACAAGGACAGTATACCGTACATATATTTTCAATGGAGGGACAGAAAGCTCTCAGACTAAATCTAAAATATTTTAAACTGTGTCCCGAAGATGAACGTAGGTCTGACGGGCTTGGAACGACATTAGAGTGAGTCATTAATGACATAATTTTCATTTTTGGGTGAACTAACCATTTAACAAACGAACGAAATGAATGCTCTGCTAGAGTTAACTGGAGATGTTTTATTTATTTGTATTGCTACATCCGTGCCGCAAGACGTTTCAAAAATGGTGGGGACGTGTTTACGCCTGTGTTTCAGGAAATTATATACATGTCCTGAAACACATACTGTACTGTAAACACATCCCCTCCATTTTTGAAACATCTTGCGGCACGGATGTAGCAATACAAATAATATATAAAACTTTAACAAACTATATATATACGTGGTTAGTCATGGGTCGTGTATGGCATTAAAAAAAAGGCATTAAAAGGCATTAAATTTAATTTGAAGATAACCTGCAGAAACCCTACAAGGACATTTGGAAATCCCACATGGATACATGAAGTTTGTGTGATTTTTGTGCACTTTTACGTGTTTTATATATCTAGGGATTGTGTCTGAAGAGAAACAACATTGCTTGCATTTGAAAAACATTGAATGCAAGCTAGTTCAAGTAGCTAACTTGTGTAGTTACCTGGAACGATTGTTGAGGCCTCTCTGCAACCTGAAAGAAAAGAACCAAATGGTAAATAAAAGAACGAGTAAGAAAGGTCTCGAAACATCTGAAGTGCGAGTATATTATTATGCTTCCACGAGTCGTGAATAAAACTCCTAACGTTCACTTACATACTTAAATCAGGCAAAAATCAAGTGTCTGCATCTTGCAATCCTTTGAAAAATGTCGTGTTTTTAAAGTTGTGTGGCTGCGTTTCTTTCGACTCGGCCCGCTTAAATGTCTGATTCATCAGGTGGCAATAATAACAAGCCAGAAAACAACACATCAAATACACTATTTCAAATTAATTTTATTCAACAATGCTAACGTTACTCTATAATCAAATTGAAGACGTTAAAAACGTAATGTTGAAGGCAACTCTTAATACAAGTGCTCTCATGTCGGGAATGGCACATCAAATTAGGCTATCAACAATCGCGTTTCTGTGGTTTGACCTGCTATGAAGTTCAGAAAAATCACGATCCTATGAAAAATGAGTAAGTATTACCTGTAGCTGCGTTTTCTTTCGACTGCAAAGTTACCTTTCTGAAGTAAAATTCCGTTGAAAGTGTGGAATCTCGTAGCTTCCGTTGCTGAGAAAAAAAATCCAAGAAATTGCTGTATTCTGATTCACAGACAAAATATTTTTACTGTAGAATTTACCCGCCAGTGAAAATTGACCATGATGCTTTGCAGATCTAAAGCAACATACTGTATACATGTTCTACAGTAAGCTTATTTTACAGTAATAATGCTGTGAAAACTACAGAATTTGGTTACAGTGTGGGGCTAGTGATACAGTGTTTTCAGCAGCTTTCGAGCGGTTCACAGTGTGTGCACGCTACACACGGAGAGTTTTGAAGGTTTTTGAAGTTTGGTCAAAGTCCCTTTGCTTAATGACTGTGATGTGGTTAAATTTCAGTGTGCGCTGAAATTGCATAGCCCTTTAGTTTTACTTCATTTTCCCAACTCAAGCTCCAGCTACTGTCAACTCAAGTTACTGTAAAATATGCATTTCCAAGAGAAAAAACATGTAATATTATTACTAACCCCTGCCATCCCAGTGCTACCAGATCAGGTGCTGGTACCACTAAGTTCTACAGATGGTGGATCCTACAGATCCTGCATATTATTGTAAAATTTATGAAGGGGTTCTTAACTCTGGTCCTTGGGGTCCACTTTTCTGAAGAGTTTAGCTCTTAATTAAACTCACCTGCCTGTAACTTTCTAGTAAAGCCGGGCAAACAAACACTGTCAAATTTTCGTCTGCTTTTGAGTCGTTCTCGTACACTTTATTTGCAGCTTTGCAAAGATTTCAGCTTTTTCGTGCAGAGACCACCAGGGGGAAACGAGAGGCGATTAACCTCTCCCGACTGTCAATCGGATGGACGGATGAATTTCTGAATTTCCAACATTTTGGTAGCCCCTCGTAAGGGTATCGCACAGTTGAAGCTGTGCCTGGGTGAAAACAGAAATTAAACCATTTCATCTTTAATGCAGAAAGAAAGAAAATGAAAAGAGGGAGATCTATAAGTTATGTAGTTATCAAACTAGCTGCAATTTAACAAACTGTTGCTTACCTCCAGTTCGTGTTGCAAAATTACCCACGTCTTCCCAGAGTAATGCCTGTGAAGAAGTCTCAAACCCCAGTCAATTATTCAATACAGAAAGTAAAAGTAAAAACCGACAAGCTTTTTCCATCTGACGCTGCATTAATGGTGCATATTCTCTCAGAGACAACTAGAGATGGATCTACTTAAGCATAAGCTGATAACAGTATATAACTGCGTTCATTTTTTTTCTTAAGCGTAATGAACTTTTTGCGAGGCAAATTAACTGTAATATCAATTCACTAATAAAAGTGCCATAATAATAATTATAATAAATCAACAGGCTTCATCAATTGGAAATGCCAAATGCCAATATCTGGTTATCGTGCATGTTTCACACGTATAGTGTGAGCAGTGAAGTCACAGCTCGACGATCGGACTGTGTAGTATGAACACATAAATTGTGAGATTAGGCTTTGCATCGCATACAATTTACTCACACAGTGAGAGTTGGTATTTAATAAAAACATTGCTGAAATAGCACTGTATGCCCAGTAAAAGCCTGAAGACCTTGCTCAGGTGTGTTTGATTAAGGTTAGAGCTAACTCAGCAGGAAAGTGGACCTCGAGGGGAGAACTCGACTTAAAGGATTGTAGTTGGAGAAAATAATACCTTCTTAGATGATTCAAATATTCTGTTTTCACCTGTAGGTAGGTAACGCATTGATATTAAGGTCTAACCAATGTTGATTACTACTTTATAGACAGATGAGGACACTATGTATTGCATAAGCAGATCTGCCCATGTCCATCTCTCTTCTGAGAAGGGAGACATGCACAGCATGGAAAACAGTAATGCAATAAAAAAAACTGTTTTCAGTCCACATGAGGTTGTATCTGAGGTGAAACATATTGTGCCCTTCATAATGCATAATACCGGTAAGTGCTCAGATTGTGTCTAACCACTTTCTCTAACCAAACCCTAACATTAGAGTCTGAGAAGTGCAGACGACAGAGACAGGTGTGCACACACAAGCTTTGCCAGTGAAATACAACCGAGGACAGTGGAGTGAACCTTAGTCATAATAGAAAACCAGACATCATTTAGAAGTGAATAAGCTTCCTGCACAGGGAGGGCTTCAGCAGCTCGCTGGATGCTTGTTGAGTTAAGTGTAAATGAGCAATGAACTGCAACATACTGTAGACTATATGCATATTCATATATTGTAGAATATAATCTTCTTTAATCACAAAGTAAATCATAACTGATTTAACAGTAAGGTTCTCTTTCAGGATTTTAGTTCTGTGCAGATATTTAGCTAAATCAATGGTTTTATTAAAAGTTTATTTTTCTTCAGAAAAAACAGCTGTGATGTTTTAAATGATCATATTCCAGTCAATCTGAGAAACAAGTCAACATATAATGCATGCAATACATTTAGTAATAAAATGAATTTAACAAGTGAATTAATGTGATCATTTGACTTGGCTGACTTGACCGCCTAGTTGGTATGAGTTTGTGTGTGCATCTTTGTTTGTGTAAGGAAAAAGGACAGATCCTGCTGCGCATGCTAATCTGATGTTTACGAACGAGACACAGCGACTCTTGCGAGGGTTGGTTTGCTCATGAAACGCACGGCTGAACGGATATGATGCCTCGAGCAAAGGCGAGCAGTGCCACGGTACACACAGCCAGCATCCCCAGAAACATCACATGGTGACTTGGCTTCCACTAACAGAAGTCTTTCTCTTTCTCTCTACTAGTGTACAACTATCTGAGACACTTTCATTAAAGGGATAGTACATCCGAAAATATTCACCCTAATGTCGTTCCAAACCGTAATCATTCATCTTCGGAACACAAATGAAAATCTTTTAAATGGAATCTGAGAGATTTCTGTCCCTCCATCGACAGCTACTCAAATGACACTTTGACATTTAAAAAAGTTCATAAAGAAATCATAATCCATATGAATTGAGCAGTTTAGGCCAAATTTTCTGAGGCATGATCACTTTGTACAATGAATAGATTCAATTTAGGTTTTTATTCACATTTCAAAATTTATCAACTCATACATCAGTTGTGATAAACGGAAGCTCAAGCATGTTTGCATGACGTGCGAGAACCAATGAGGTTCATTCTCGTGTTACGCAGCACCTTTGAGCTTCCGCAAGAACCAATGAGGTTTGTTCTCGTACATTAAACCGGGTCGGTTCAGCTTATGTTTATGTTCGCTGATTAATGTTTATATGTGAATAAAAGCCAAAATGAAATGTGTTCATCGTATAAAGCGTTCAAGAAAAATTAAGAAAATTTGGATAAAAAACTCAGATGGGTTAGTTTTACAATCTCTTTATGAACTTTTTGAAGTGTCAAGGTGGTAGTTGCGTAGCTGTCAACGGAGGGACAGAAAGCTCTCAGATTTCATCAAAAAGATCTTCATTTGTGTTCTGAGGATGAAAGAAAGTCTCACGGGTTTGGAACGACATGAGGGTAAGTGATTAATAAAAGAATTTTCATTTTTGGGTGAACTAACACTTTAAAAAATGCCGGCATTCATTTCGCTATACACAACTGCAAAATATAAGGCAAATAAATAAAAATTAAGCAATATGCAAAGCAAAAAATAATGCCAGTTATTTTGACCATTTATACAAAGATGTACTAAGACCGTGATATTAAAAGACCAAACTCAGCATACACCACATTAATGATGCATAATATGGTAAGCAGATGTGTCCAGAATATGAACGCAATGTGCTAAATTGCAACTTAAGCATTTTCCTATAGAAAACCATTATAAAGAAAATGCTTAATGTGATTTAATGCTTTTAGGCAGTGATATTGGAAGACCAAATTCAGTACAGCTTATTAATAAAACATGCCATGTACAGGCAAGCGGTAAAACCCAGAATATGAACGTAATGCACAAAGTTTCACGTTAAGTGTTTTTCCATTGAAAAGCATTAAAAAGAAAACATCTAAATATTTGTGGCTTGAAACAGATGGTAAATTGAGAGGCCTGCGCTGCATTTCTATGGATGTTTTTCCCTCCAGTTCTTAAAATTATGAATTGTTATCATTTTATCCTAATTGCTTTTTTTTTAAATGCACATTAGCTTATTTTCCTTTGACAGGTTAAAATTTACAACACTGCATGTAGTGTACGCTGCACTGCAGGATGAATGAAAATGCTGATTCACTCTCTTACAGTAGGTGGTGCTTATTGAAAAGTGGAAATACCCGCTTTTTCTTTTTCTTTCTTTTTCGTGGTTTCCTGCTTTACCCCAGTAAACAATGTACAGCTTTTGGTTTCTGACAACTGCTTGTCGTGGAGAAGAAACAAACTCCTTGATTAAAAAGACCTCATGCTAGCAACAAACAGAACTACGATTTCATCGCTGTCAATGTGACCTGGGCATAAGAGTCTTACAAAAGTCCTGTACATTAGCCTAGAATCTAATGTAGGCCTATAGAATTTACATGTTTTCAAACACCCATTCATATTTCTGAATTTACTATAGTGTTTATTAAAGATCATCAAATTTTTAAAGAAGCCACTAGTACATTTTGACAGTTTAATTTGGACTAAAACATGCCAGTCCTGAAAAGATATCTGGATATTAGTTTAAAATGTTCTGAACCATTATTATTGTTTTTTTAAGTTTTGTTCTTTTGTACTTTAATCTGTTTGTAACGTGCACTTACTTTATACATTAGTATCATTATTATTCTGATAATGAATATTATTATTATTGTGTATTTGTGTATTGTTTTATTGTATTTAATTGTTCACGGTCCTTTTTGTTATTTGAATAAAGTTATTGACTTCTAAAACTTGTTTAAAGGTACAATATGCAGGATTTTTCGCCACCAGGGGTCGCTAACCTCTTACAATAACAAAGGCGTATATTGATGACGTATATTCCGCATTAAGCGTAATTATGGATCTTGTCGTCAAGCTGATGGATCTTTTATGGATGAGTGAATACACTGATGTTTTTAACATGACTGTGGTATGAAGCAGGGCGTGATTGCTAGGCGTATACCAACGCCACACGCAACGCGAGTCCCGCGGATATAAAGGAAGGACATTTCATTCTACCGAACTACCCGCAATTGCTGAATTAATAGTCACACAGGTTAGTTTATTAGACGAATTAAACTTGAGGTAACGCTGCACTGTTTCACTTGCTCTAACAGTTACACTATCACACTAAACTGCATTTGAGTGTCTTGAATGTTGTTAGTTAGGTTGTTTGTTGGCTGTATGAGACTAAGTAAGCTAGAATAACATACAGATCATATTCTAACATTTCATCATGTTGAACTAACGTTAAATAACATTGATTAGTTTTATGTACATTTGCTCACCTGTCCAATGAAGTACATGCAACACTCGCGTCTCTGTCATGTCAAAGTTAGTCGCGGACGTGGAGCTCTCGCCATCTCAAAGATCTTCGTTTTAGTCCTCTTTTTGTCTCAAAGTCTGCTTGCCATGGTCCATAATGTTTGAACAAAACAACAACAGCGTGAGCGTCCTGCTAGGCATAACGGGCATGACCCAGTTGTCAACGTCTGTCGCCATGGTTACTATCACAGTACAAGGTCAAACCTGGCGGAAACCGGGGGTAACGCGGATATGACGTAATTGCCTGGCGACTCCCTCTCCCCTGCTCACACGCCCCGTTTCTTTGGTTAAAAATAGCAATTTTCTCACGATTTACAAATAGTTGGAAACATTTGGGATATTGTAAGCAATCAACTAAACAAAATATATAACATTGGCCTAGTGGTTTTGGGATATTTTACTGCAAAAATCCTGCATATTGTACCTTTAACCTTTAAATTTGTTGTTGTAATGCAATTCAATACCGCAAGTTTCAGCAATTATTGTGATATGAAAATTTTATATATTCATTCACATGCCTAAAAAGAATAGTCACTAATCTGACAATCCAGTTCGCAATTTCCAGTGGGGGGGTTAGGGTGTTGCTCCTGAAGTTTACTATCATCTCCACTGTTTTGAGCGTGTTCAGCTCCAGGTTTTTATGACTGCACCAGACAGCCAGTTATTTGACCTCCTGTCTTGTAAGCAGACTCATCACCGTAGTGGATGATGCCTATGACAATGGTCTTGTCTGCAGACTTCAGTTTCTGCTTCTTGTTTCTGGCCTGGTTATACAATATTTTATCTCCACTTCTGTAAGTATTGTCTTTGGCATGAAATGCTATCTGAGTTTTGCTCCAAGGGTTTATCATTATTGAATGATAAAAATGCCCTGGTAGGAATGCACATATTGTCACAGAAACTGATGTATGATGTTACTAGCTAAGTTTCAATCACTCTGTTTTTATGCGCATTTTTAAGTATCGCATCAGAAACTGCACATTTCAGGGAGAAAATCCCTCAATTCGGAAAAAAAGTTTTTACGCTCGCTTGAGGTAGTTTTTGACTTGTCCGAGAAAGAGTTAATGCGAATAATGGTAGATGGATGGAAACGCATTTCACAAATAAATTCTGACATTAAACCCATGTGACTAATCGACTGTTTCTGCTGATGGTGTTTTATTTACTGTTGGTTACTAAGTTACCAAGCTCTAACCATAGACAGTAAAAGAGACTAACAACTCCCGTTTGCGTCTTACCACGCGTTTGAACAGCACCGTGGATCCTCTAACTACAATGTCCAGCAAAATGTCAGAATAATCAAAAACTGGAAAAATGTTACCGCATGTTGCCAATTACCAAATAGTATTTTGGCAACCACAGGTTGCCAGTTGGCAGAAAACACAGCATATGCAGGCAGCGAACAAACTGGGTCAGAGATTGCAGATTCTACTCGACCTAAAAAGCCTCTGCACCCATCTAAAAATCTATATGAACGGGAGCAAATTAAAACTTGATATCAACTCAATACTCAAATCAACTCATCAACTTACAGTGTTGCAAGTTTCCTCGCCTTCTATTGTCAATTGCGCTATTTCCTGTTGAGTGTCCTCAATCTGGCAACCTGCATGAGCGTCGAGTCTGAGCAGGAGGGGGCGGGGAAAACAAGACTCTCCAATATTTTAAATTTGGACTGCAGTACCCATTTCAACTGTTAGTTGAACAAGCTTACAATTAGGCAATATACACAACAAGCTTTTGATATATCTTAAATGCTTTTGTTCTTTATATATTTTTTTTTGTTTACACGTTGTTTAATGTTTTCAACTAAAAGAAAATCTTAAGTTCAAACCAAAGAGCAGCAGCAATTCACCTGTCACTCAAGTGATCACTCCATTGTGCAGAACTTTGAGGCTTAAAGGCTAACTAAACCCTAAAGCAACTTTTTTTAGTTAATGATCTGTAAGAATGCAGCTTCATAAATGCTGTTCATTGATTCGAGTAACTTTTTTGACATTTGGGTATAAAGTGTTTTAATTCTGCAATATATGGCGGAAAAACATCTGAGTGCTGCCCTCTTCAGGTTGAACGGTGGCTACTGCAGTTGAATTTTCCTATTGGATGTTTGCGGTGGTTCGTGATGCAAGCAGTTGCTGGTGACGTAAGCAGGTTCCAGATCACCAAGCCCTTTGTACGAGCTCTCACGCCCTTGGCAGTATAAAAACCATCTTGTTTCGTCAAAACCCAAGGGGGTAATCCACCAGCCGGAAACTGAAGTCTCCCGGGGGGCCGCCATTGGCTAACAAGCCTTCACCTGCTGTTAGCATTCCATTGACTCCCATTCATTTTGGCGTCACATTGACGGCGAATAACCGTCAAAAAAAAACGGCAATGTATAAAAGCTCCATTAACTTGTATCTTACGTTGTGGCCCCGTAGAAGCAGTTTTTGTAAAAAATAAGTTAACGATTGCTCATAACACGCGACTCTGTCGCGCAGTAGAGAAATTACCGTATAGACAGAAGTAGAAGCTTGCGTGCAGCCGGGGGGACGTAGAGGCATAAAGTCAAGAGAGAAGCCCATAGAGAGTTGTACAGTTGCTCCTGCTGAAAGCTCATGGACAGCTCATACTCACGATCTCCGGCTCTGCGTCACATCTACGTCATCAAGCTCAGTTTGAGCCTGCGCAGTGCGCATGGCAATCAGGAAGTGAGTGCTTCTAATTTACTTCACTTTTTTCCATTGAATTCTATGGAGTCGCTGTGTCCATTTCTTTTACTGTCTATGTCAAAACTACTGTAGCGAGTCAGGAGTTGGAATTGCTAATATTGAAAACTATCACGATAGTGTATTTTAACATCTATTTAGCATTGCATTTATATAGTTATTTAGATTATTTTGTGCAGCCTAGGTAGTTAATTAGCATAGTTGTTAGTGTAGTATTGTTAGAAGCATAGTTAGTTAGTAGCATAGTATTGCATCAGTTAGGATAGGTTCAAGTTAGCGTAGATTTATCTGTATTTAGTACAGTGGTCAGGATGGTAATGCAATAGAGGTGGAAATGGGCTTCTCCACACAGCTGGCGCTGAAAAGCGACGCAGTGCTAAACGCTGCTCCTCCTGCATGGACTCCACCACCACAGCGGCGTCTTGATGTGAGTGATCATCTATATTTTAATCACAATTTATGGCTAGGCTCAAGTTAATCCTCTGGGGTCGACAAACGCGCCAGCTCGAATTGATATGGCCCTGTGTCCACAGACAATTCACCCTCCTCCACTTCAGGTGAAGGTGGGGGAGAAAAGTCCTCGACTTCAAATGACTGCTCTGTTGCAAAGCTACTTGCGTCACTCCAGTCACTCTCCATTTTAGAGTCTGACAGCAGCTGTCAATTAATCCGTCACTGCGGGTCTCAGGTGCATGCACGCCCCCCAAACACTACGATTTGACTATGTTTTTCTCA
Organism: Meda fulgida; assembly: GCA_030578275.1. Lineage (NCBI taxonomy): Eukaryota > Metazoa > Chordata > Actinopteri > Cypriniformes > Leuciscidae > Meda > Meda fulgida. The sequence goes on from CM060616.1 coordinate 15,554,626, forward strand.
GTTCATAGAAGCGCTGCAGGTGTGTGATGTGACGATGTGTTGATCCTCATGTTCTGTTGTTTAAGCTGCTATTTGTGCATGTAAAACTAAAACCCTAAAAAAAACAGACACATCCATTCTAATTTAATTTAATTCTAATTTAACAATCTTGTTGGTTGTCAGTTAAGGAAAAATAATGAACATCCCTAATGCAGACACTAAGGCAATTTTGAAGATGATTTCTACAACACTCAAAGCCACTTCCCTCCTGTCCACCCAGCTTTTGTCTGCTGTATTTCCTGTAGCAGTATGTTTCTCACTCCTGTGCATGGCTTTAGTAATCACTGCTTAAGTTCAAGAAGGGTAGGCCTGTATCACAATTACTATTACTCAGTAAACCACTTTTGGACCTGGCAGCTTTTTCCAATTCAGCCCATTGTCTCATTTCCAGTGGAGTCAGGAGGAAATTAACTTCAACACCTTTAAGTGTCCAACACATTATGAGACTGTGTGCTACAGTTACACTCATGAACTCCGCTAAAAGATATGAGGAATGAGCCAAATTAGTTAAGGAGAAGATCATTAAAGCGCTCTAAAACCTTTTTATAGCTGTATCGCAAAAAACAGTTTCTAGCATAACCTCACAGGAAATCAACAATGGCTTTTGTATCTTGACATATGCATTTCCACAGGGCAGAAAGGAGAAGCTTGTATGATACACAATGCTCTTGTTGGTTTAAACTAAAAGAGATTCAACCAGGCGCTCAGGTGAAGTATATACGTGATAGGTGCTCTTGGGGTAGGGAAAGCATCCAATGAAATAATATGCAAGTCCCAGGCACTCAATAAGTAGATAATGAGGAGAAGGAGAAGGTTAAAAAGCTTTTATTAAATATGGCTTATTTCATTGTAAAAAAAAAAAGTCACAAGCCAACATGTTTCGACCCACAAGTGGTCTTCTTCAGGGCCAAGTAACACACACAATGAGAATGTCAGAAAATTATAAGTAACGTCCCTCCTGTAATCAGAAAGAATTCAATTAACCTAATAAGGTCCAATACAATCAATTAACCCAATAAGGTAATCAGGTCTAACATAGTAGGGATAATCAACAAAATGAGCACAAAACACTCTCCGTCAAATTTTGTCTTGTTGGTTTGTTTGTTATTGAAAGTCATGGCAGCATCCATGTATGTTTTCATTGGGAGATTAACCTAAGGAATATAAGTTTTATTATTATTAAAGCTTTGATAAAATTTGAAAAAGGAATCTGGACTTCAAACATCTAAAACACTGACCAGCAATTACATACCTTAAAGATTTACCTTATTCAATTTTTTTTCCGTGTCCTGGTAAAAAGGCTATTAGCTTTCATGAATGCCGATCAGAAAGTAGGAACTGGGAAGCTTTTATCCCATAGTAAAATGTCTTCGTCTGAATATTTTATATGATTTTTTGCAAACAAAGTTTTAAATTGCAATATATATTGGTGAAAATGGTAAGTTTGAAATCATGCAGTTAAACAGTCAGGAGAGAGAGAGAGAGAGAGAGAGAGAGAGAGAGAGAGAGAGAGAGAGAGAGAGAGAGAGAGAGAGAGAGAGAGAGAGAGAGAGAGAGAGAGAGAGCTTTAGTTGGTGGCATCAGAGCACCAGACTTTGCTGTTCTTGGCAAACAAACCCAAAGAGAAAGCATTTCTCATGTGTTTTTTTTTTTCTATCACTGTGCTGCAGGAAACACAAAACAGAAACATAATGACACAGATATGACACAGTCTGGAGAGTAGAGAGTGAAATAAAATGTTATCAGTGTGACAGAACATTTTTATAAGGGATCATTTCTGAGACACTGTCATTTGCCAATGCCACTTCCTATTGAGCCATTCTCTTTGGATGTGTACTGAAATATAACAGCATTGTACTGCATATTCTTTCCCGTTTTTTTTAACAAGAGGCCCCTGCAGGAACCGGATATGGTGGCACACTCAGGTGAACAAAGCATTCATTCTGACAGGCTTTCATGACTGTCCTTCAACACTCAATTTCATCCCTTCCAGTACAGTTCTCAAGTGCACATTCCAGCCAAACTTCCCACAATTACCTGGCACTTCATCTCTAGGGTCACCACTGTTGTAATCATTTTTTTTTAAAAGTCCTTACACGTCAAAGATTGCCGACGGCCCCAGATTATTGTTGTTTGACCTTCATTACTCGTTAAAACATCACACTTATACTTGATCTGGACCAAATGAGCATCATTAGAAAGATTTAAGTCTCCACCTTCGATATTTGACCACGGTTTGTGATAAAACTGGTTTGCAGTGACCTTAATTTATGCCGGGAGTGCAAAATAATGAATCTGTAACATTCGTGAATAAAAATCATCACTCATTAAGCACAGTCAGGGTATTTTCATATGAATAAAGATTTTACAGCATACATGCTAATAAGCAGGTGTAGTCATTAGCTGCATATAAAATGCTAAATATAACATATTATAACATATTTTTTAACTTAAAACCATTTAAAAACGCGGAATATGATACAAATTCTCGATGGTAGTTTAAAATGAGCTTTAAGTAAGTGTAATATTAATATTTTAAATTGTGTCATGTAGCTTGATGCTACTTGTTGCTCTAATCCACCTGCTGCAGGAGCTGTCCTATTCCAAAATGTAATTTGTTAAAAGAATTCACATATGGTCCCAATTTTTGTTTTTGTTTTCTATCAAGACTTAAGATAATAAGTGGATTATTCATGTGTACTGGGATAAAAGGGGTGTAGATGGCCAAGCCATAATGCGAGAATAAAGGCTGAATTTAAACAAAAGAATAAGGATAAAAGAATAATGAAGATTAAGTCTCATACATGCAGAGGTGTGAAAGGTTCGTCGATTAACAACAGAGCATGAATGACCAGTTCTCCTCGCCAGACATTAGTCAAAGACTGTAAATGGGTGTTTACAGGGCAATAAAAAATATTTGATAAGCATCTTATCAACTTTTTCAAAAAAAAAAAAAACTGCCAACATACTCTTACTTAAATCTTCACAGCATGGATAATTTCAGAGATATCATCCTCAGATTTGAAATGAAACATGACCACACGTGTGGCTACACTTTAGTTGTGGTTATAGTTATACTACATTCATATAATATTTTTATACATTTAATAAATATATTCTTCATATTTTTTGTTTTTATGTTTGAGCTTCTATATCTCAATTTATAACAGTCTGATTAATTCTGAGTCTTGAACTGTAAACTCTCAAGGGTTGGCTTTCTAAATATATATTTTATTCAGAATAATTTATGAGCAGCAACCTTTTTGGGGAGTATGTCATGTATCCCCTACATGCCAAAATTGTGTCTGTCTGGTAATGGGTTAAGTCTACCAGTCTATCTGCCAATGACAAAAGTATGTCAGGCCTGGCCTGGCCTGTGTCTTGACTAATATTTAGGCTATATTTTATGTGCACAGGAAGCTTCTCACTATATCCTTCCTTACTCTGACAAACAGAGAAGAGGAACAACTGTTTACAGAACACACAATACAAAGAGACATGAGTTAGAAGCAAATATTTAAAATGATCAAAGAAGCAGTTTAAATCTGTGCCACTTAATTACTTCAAATATGCATTGCCATCTCCAAACTAATTAAACACTCAATTGTTTTATTTTTGTCCAATATCCATTATTATCCTACATTTTAATATTCGTCGGGTGCTATTTTTTGCAGTTATGTGAACAGGACTTTTAGTCACAAGCACTAAGAAATGTTAGACCAACAGAATTCCTCCAAATGTACATTGTAGCATGAATTATACATTTACTGTCACAGGATGATTATTGTTTTGCAGTTTGTTTATCATTATTGTTAGTTATTTGTTGTGATGTTAAGAGTTCATCTTTTGTAATTTGATTGTCACTGTCTTGAGCTAAGTGGGTCCATGAACAACCTTACTGCAGTTGGGTTCGTCTTGACCCGGAAGAGGTACAATCTAAACAAAAATCCATAGTTTTTAGTACAAAGATGAAACTTTGCAAGTGCCTTGATACATTTCTTGGGGAAATGAGGCATAGTGCATTTAATGAATGAACAAATTTACTGACAAGTATTAAGACTAGTTAATAGAACTTAACAATCGGAACAGCATCACATTGCAATTCCTTTTTGTTACAGCGTCAATTGCAGTTACATTTTATACTTAAACTATAGGCAAAAAAGCTTTGACAAACTTTCTCTGCTTTGATATGAACAACAACTTGCTAATTGTTGGCTGGACTGCTCACTGCTTAGTGTACAAAGAATACACTCATGAATCAGGCAACTCAGAAACAATTGTATCTGTTCAATGGCCAAATGACATTGTTCGCCACAAAGAGCGCTATACGAAATGTATTGAGGAGACCCCTATGCCCTACTTTTAGAGTAACAAAGACAAATCAACGTTTGTGTATTTGAGCGAGAGAGAGTAACAAAGAGAGATCGACAGTATCTGCGCGTGCGATTACCTGCATCTGTTAGAGCTTTCATTCTTCAGATCACATATTCATGAAAAAAAAAAGGTTTGCCATGTCCACTGAGGACAGAGGTATCTTTGTTGTAGTATCCTTTCATGGTTAAGGGATTTCAGATTATGTCATCAACGCTAACCAATATTTGTATCTCTATAAGGTGATGCATCAACTTCAGCGTTACCCCGGAGACACGTTGCTCATCAGTTGAGTCTTTAAGGTGGTGTTCAAAGTAGTAGTATAGTATACTGTACTACAAGTAGTAGAGATTGTAATGTCATGTCAGCATCTGAGGCTATCTTCAAGGCAAAAACTGAATCACAAATAATATTGTAATAAAGAGTTGTATAATTAACAACTAAAATAAAATCAAAAACAAAAAAGAACAATACAGCAGTTAACTCTTTCCCAGCCAGCATTTTTGAAAAAAGTGGCCAGCCAGCCAGAGACAGCCATTTTGATCATTATTAATAAGCCACATAAATCATAAAGATGAGCCTTTGCCTATATATGTAATAGCCTAATCAATGCTCAAGCGCATGCATAAAGCTTGCCACAGCACATTGGCAAAAGTAATGATTATGAATGTGTCTTGAAAAAACAGCAAGGAATTGTCTAAACATTTTAATAATTTATTGAAAATCTTTTCTGTGGTTTCAGTTGCGGAGATTAAGTTGACAATGCAGACTCGTCATCTGCGCAGTAGTGGACAGGCCTATTTGCACATTTCATGTTCATCATTACATAATCTGAGAATATTTGTTTTTCCCACTTAAATTGGTTGACAATCGCTTGACATTTCAAGCGTTCTATAGATATTTCTCATGTCTGTAAGGGAAGTTTTTTTCTGAGACTAACCAACTAATAACATTTTTGGATGACTAAGCAACTTCTGGTCAACTAACGATTAGTCAAATTTTCGGGGGCGGTCCTACATAAATACAGTCTGTTTATACTAATCAAAGCTTTCCGTATATGACAATACAATGTTCTATGTACTTCTGACAAAATAAGCTACTATAAACATCCATGCAAAGGAGAGCGATATACCATGACATTAAAAAAAAATACCATGATAAAAGGTTTTTGGTCATACCGACCAGCACCAATTTAAATTTTCTTAAAACAGTAACATAACTGTGCCCCGACAATATTTCTGCACAGTGGTGCATATACTGTTTAGTGAAATAGGCTTGCAGTTAGCAAAGGTTCTAGCATAAACTAATCCCCAACAGAATGAACTCTGAAATATAGTCATTACTACAGTTGTTAATTGAGCTGGTAAGAGCTGTCATTTATGTTACAGATGTTGTTTATTATGCTTTAAAGTACCACTGAGTTGACTGCTGTCAGGTTAAGGACCTCTGTATTAGTGAGATAAATTCTGCTGAGAAAAGAAAGGTTAGTTCTGACTGTCCAACAGAGTCTTTTCATTGTAAATTAAAATAAGAATAGCTCACTTTCATTTAGTGCAATAAGTCACACACACAATGTGTCACATACAAACATCCTTTAGTCAAGCAGACAATCAGAAAACACAAAGCAGCTGATGGACACTCAATCCTCAGGGCTGTGTGTGTGTTTGTCAGTACACATTGAGGTTGAAGCTCTGAGACTGCAGTATCTGATCCACCACTGGCCATATACAGGAACAGACTGGAAAGGCAAGCAGAAAGCAGACACCTCCATCCACCTCCACAGCAACAGAAAACCCACTGGCCTATTCACTATTCCACTTGCTTTAATGGAGCTTTCGTTTACACTTTACACAACCTTTATATAAGTGGTGAGGTCAATGTAGACAAGACTCCTTAAAACCCACTAAAATCTTTTGAAACATTGAAATTGTTTGTGATAGGCTATAAAACCAAAGATCAGAAGTGGAGTCTGGTTTGTGTGGGTGCTTTTTGTAAACTTGATCACTGATGTGAATAACTGTGCACTGTTACATGCTATGTGGGCCACATTTATGCATTAACTACTGTATGATTGTGACACACATAACTATAACTGCATATTTACACTCTGCCAAGACTCATAAATCCAGGCGTTACCCCTGTGTCCTTTTTGCGTCATTCTATGGGACACTATGGGAATAATGATTCAGACGATTTCCACCACATGTGCTTTAGCAGAGAGCTTTTAAAGGTCCCATTCTTCGTGGTTTTTTTGAAGCTTTGATTGTGTTTAGTGTGCAATATAACATGCGTTCATGTTTCACGTGTAAAAAAAAAAAGCATTTTTCACACAATTTACTTATCTGTATACCGCTGTTTTCACTGTCCAAAAAAACGGCCCGATGACTTCCTTGTTCTATGAAGTCCCTCCTTCAGAAATACGTAACAAGTTCTGATTGTGCCAGCGGTTCCTGTGTTGTGATTCGACAGCAGCTTATCGCACGTTCCACGGAAAGGTCACGCCTCTTACCATAAATTGGAGATGCATGCGCTGATTGTTATGGCAAAAATGTCAAACATATTACCATATCAATTTGAGCCGGAATCAGACCCGGAGAACATAGATGAAGAGAATTGTTTTGAACCTGTTCAAACATGACTTTTGCAGGATGTTTCACAGTGGTAAGCTGTTTATTTAGTAGTTGTCATACTTTTAATTGGTTAAATTGTAGTGTTAAATGTTACAAACCGTTATAAAAGCTTGTGGTATATGGTTTCGTCCGTCTGTCGAATTAACAACAGTGTTGTTGAATTTCTAAAATAAGTCCATTGTTTATTCCTACCTTAGTTACACGTGTGCACAAGTTTTTATTAGTAATGTTTTATAGGTTTACATGTGGTAACTGTGACAAAATGCCAACAGAGTTTGAAAACATCTGCTGCAAAGAAATGCAAACAGTACTGTAACACCTCTTAATTAAATATTTTTAATCCGGCATTAAACTGATTGAGATTGAGGAAGCTGCACACAGTTTTAGTTGTGGATTGTATTTTTCGGGAATCGAGTTCATAATAAATTGTAACCATTGATCTCTGGGAAGGCCAAACAAAGGTGAATTGACTCCGGCATGAAAATAACAGCGTCTCGACGACATGGCGTCAAACACACTCTACAAACAAAACTCTTCCTCTTCTCCGTGGGAGCGCAACAAGAACACGCCCCCTTTTTTGTGTATTCCTGTGGGCGGAGGTTAGTCAAAAAAAAGTTCTAGTTACGTCATTAAATACGGAAGTAGAGGGATGTAGTCCAAACCGGCCGTTCGCTGAAGGCTTTGAAAGGGGACTTCTGTTAAATAAAATATCTCGCTAGGCATTGAATTTGAGCTTTATAATTTTACAGGTATTATTTATGCTCTAACAGCAACATTATACACTAACTAAAGTTTGAAAAAGGGAAACCTTTAACGTTTTTTTTTTCAGCACAGGAATGGGTCTTGAATGTCAACTAGTTGTCCAACAACTAGCAAGTCAATCTGACTAGTTTATGAAGATTTTATTTTATGAATGATTAGTTGCCTCATTGTTCAGGCAAACACTGACTATTCAATTCATAAAAATGTTTCATAGCACAGCCAGCTGAGAGTTGATGGCACAGATAGAAAAATCTATATTTTTAATCTCCTCTTGTGTACTGAGTGAAGGAGATACAGTACAGTATGTATTACAAGTGCGGTAAGGGGAAATATGTGATGTTTCAATTTAAAGGTGACACCCCACGTTGTAGAACCTCATGTCATTACTGATACCCCACCAAAGGAAGACCCTTTCCATCCATGAAACGTATGACCAAGAAGAAGAGGGAAAAATATGTAATCGAAGTGGTGAGATTCATTCCATATAGAGCCTACTAGCAGTGAAAACAACACAACAACCTCCACAGTATAGAAACACAGCCTGCACTGATCTGAGGCCAGTTCAATTAAACTTCACCATTACCAAACCTTAAAGCACTATTCCTACCACTCCAGCACCTGACATTTGAAGGAAGGTGGTTTCAGTTACAAGCTTCTGCATCTATATCTGCTGAGGTAACAAAATCCGGGGAGGAGAGATAAAATATTCATTAGAAAACAGAGAGGGATGTGTTGTACTTGGATAAAGCAAACAAATGAGACAGAAAGGGTGCAACAGACAAATGAATCCATCCAATCCAATATGAGGCAGATAGTTGTCACACCAAAATTTCAGTAGTAAAAAGAAGATCAATGTCACGGTTCTCTGTACCAATTTCAATAGCATAGCAAAAAAAAACAAAAACAAAAAAAAATGATGGTTTGAATTCTGTTAAAGGTTACACTCGTGCCACTACAAATTTGACTAGCTGGTAAGCGCTGTCATTTATGTAACATATGAGAAACATTAAACAGTAAATGTGCCAAAAGCAGAGCGAAACACTGCTACTCATTTGTACTACTGTGCCACACGGACTATTTAACAGCTCAGCCTAAAAGACAGCGCAGTGCGAACTTAGAGTAAATGTGTTCACTCGCCGACCATCTCGATCACGCAACACTAAACAGCGCTGTGAGATCCAGTGAGAAGCATTCGAGTTTGGCACAGCGTTCTTCGAAACAAGCTACAAATGTCTCAGTGATTTAAACTAGTTTAAAGCCAGATGAACCAGTGCAGACTTTTTCAACAACATTGACGTCAAAAAAAGAGAAACATTGTGCCACAACAATCCAGCTAGAAGGCTTTTCAATCCACAAATCACCAACATTTACCACTGTAGTAACACTAACTGTAACCATGGTATTGTGGCAGAAATGTGAGATATTCATATCAAATTTTATTAATTATTAATGTAGACATGTATTGCATGCATTAAAGGAGGAATGGGATATGATTACAGTATTTTTGTTAGTTTTGTCTTGTGCATTTGTATTTATACAAAATGTCTTTAGGATACTGTTTATGTACGGTTTACTGTCCATGACAAACAATATCTTACTCGCACTGACTAACGAAGCGTGCGGCGTCCGCACAAAGACGCATCAGAGAGAGTGTGATCCCGATATAGGCTACACATACACAGAATTACAGGGATTTCAAAATACATGTCTTAGCGAGTATTCACGCAAACATTATCTGTTATGTCTTATGTGAACGTTTGGTTACCTGTTGGGGAAAAACATCTGATGTGTAAAATTATTTTAGATCCATGCGGTACAGTAGGTCTTAATATATAGGCTGTCAGTTTAATTAATATATATAGATAGGTAATAGATATAGGAAATATAGAACCGTTATTTAACCAGGAGAGAAAACCAAATAGTTAGTTTTTACTTGGTGTCTGAAAAATTTGGTGGTATTACCAGGGATTTCAAGGTATGGTTGCTTGCTAGGTGACTTTGTTTTGGACCCTTCAGAAAACCAACTTTAACTAAATCTTTCTAAGAATTGACTTTGCTGACTCTATCGACTTCAAACAGGTGCATCTCAGTAATTGTTTGTTTGATTTAACAAATCATACATCATTTTGAAGAGTATTTTAATAGAGAATTTGAAAATAACAATAACTCCTTTTTGAAAATTTGCTCATTTTGCCAGCACGGTTCACATATAGTAACTTTTTACCATGCAATGAGGTGCCACGCATAGTTTTACCCGTGGTTATCGAGATCTACAAATGTAAGACACTATTTAAGACCAATGGTTCATTTTCAATAAGAGTAGTCATACAGTCAGAATATTTAAATTTGACTTTATAAAAATCAGGTTAATAAATTTTGTACAGATGTTACTGTTTTTGTGAATGAAATACATTTATATCTGCATCCCAACTCAAGCACAAGCTGAAGTTACTGTCAACTTCAGCTTCTGTCAAATGTGGATTTCTAAGAGACAAAACGTGTAAGCCTAATATTTTTAAAGTCCTATAACATGTGCAGTGCAACCAAATCAGGCGCTGGTGCCGCCATCTGCAGAACTCTCTGTTAGCCTAGAGCCCTGAGTTCTGTAAAACAAAAGCTAGAAATACTCTGACCATACAGTCACAAATAAGCCAGAATTGGGAATCACTTGCTACAAGTCGGGACCTGTACAGACAGGTGAGAGTAGGCTGGTCACCTGCTCTTGTGGTAACCATGGTAACAAAGAGAGGTCCCATGCTTGTTTGTTCAGCCCTCACCTCGGGCTAACCCAGGTGCTTTGCTACCAAACCACCTCCAACCCCCAGAGACTGATAGAGATACAGGAGATGATATTGTTTCAATGAGCTTCTAAAGTGTGTTTGAACAAGAATAAGCGGATTTTAATGAGGCGAATACACATATGCTTTAATAAACCTTGTGCAGATTTACAAATGACATTGTCAAAACAAGAGCGCTGCTCTCTTCGCTTTGTACTTTTTTTCTGTTAAAGAAGATTATTCAGGCAGTGATCTCTGATCTGAGTCCAAGACTCCCAACAGCAAATTAACTATAGAGAAAGCACGATAGACAGATATAAAATAGATGGAGTGCGAGTGTTAATTATATTAATTAGCTTCCAGCTCTCCATGAATAAAAAAGGAGGAGCGACGACAGTGTAGGACGAGAGAGGATCAGGCCTGGAGTATTTATGTTATGTTTTGTTCATGTGTGTGCAGCAGTTGACCATGAGGGGCTGCCACTTCAAAGTGTGTTGAATGTTAGCCGGTTCCTGCCTGCTTCTTCCATGAACGCTAACCTCGTTACAGACACAATGACATGCAAAGTACAAGCAACAAGAAAAACTGAAGTGACACCATTTTACTAGATGATAAAATGGCCACAACCACAACTCTGTTAGTTCCTGTGCACTACTCATTCATGCTGTAGAGATGCTACTACCTTACACTACAGTTGAGGACAGAGTAAGTATATTTATAGTGATTTATTGCACTCCTGAATGATTCAGTCAATCAGCACTCTATTATTTTACACGCTTGTCCTCATGCTAAAACCCCTCTTAATCCCTTGAAATTCTTCATGTGACTAACACTAAATGAGTGCACTCTGACAGCATGACGCATCCATCTCTGAGTTGTAACTTAAGCAATGCTTTTCACTGTGCTTCTTATCTATGTGCTGGACATCTCAAACAGCAAATCAAACTAACCTGGCACAACAACCTATTATTTTGATTCCATGCTCCAATACACAATTTTATGAAGATGGATATGAATCAAAGACCTAGTTTTGTTTGGTCCGGCAGATTATCATGTTCAATAGGTTAAACGGCTCATATCATGCATTTTTTATTTGTATGCACCAAAAATGTGTTTTTCTTGAGCACACTCTCGTTAAGTTTTAGAATTAAATGGTCCATTTTGTGTTGCTGCAGCTTTAAGAAACCTCCCCTTTGCATGTGAAATGAGCAACAGTTCTGACTGCACCATAGGCCATAGTGATGTCCTATGGTACTCTCCCAACAGTTTGCTGTCATGTCATATATAGTTTTTAACTCCTACATCCTTTATAAGCAGCCACGACATTGTGACAGATTCATAAATCAATCTGCATTGAAAACTGAAAAGTGCGGGGGAAATTTTGTAATTTTGTTTTAAATGTTATGTTCAAGATGTCAATGTTTTGAGCCTAAAAACTATGTTTTACAGTCCAAATATATCAAGCACTTTTTAAAAGATGAAAGAATATTTGATTCCTCAAGATATTACCCCTTTAAAGTGTCATTTAAGATTAAAATTTCATGGTTTAAATACCAGTCTATTCCTCATACAAAGCCATCATATGGCTTCAAAAGACTTGGAATAATGTTTATGATGGTTTCATGGTAGTTTTTTGTTCTCTTTGGGGCCTGACAGCCTCTAGTCCCCTTCTACTTTCACCGTATGACTGAGAGTGAGAGCAGTTCATGCATTCTGCTAAACATAAAAATTTGAAACAAGATAAGGGTAAGTAAATGATGACAGAATTTTCATTTTGCACTTTACAGTAGGTGAACTACCCCTTTAAGAGAACCCACTACATTCAATTATAAAGCCCTGTATTTTAGAGACAAGGTTAGAGCAACATAACTGCATGTATGCAACATGTCACCTATGATGTCTAGTGTGACTTCTGTCTCTCAGCAGTATTACATCATCGTAGAACGCACAGTTGCAGCACGTTTCATACTTCCTTATTGCACTCATTCATTCATTCTTCAATGTCATTTCACAACAATACAGGACCTGCAAACAAAATCTCTCCCAATCTGATTCAGCAACAATGTGGGTCACATACAGGCCATCACTCATGCTTGAAACTCAGCTAATGTATAACAAGGGGCTTTCAACTCGCTTGTGGACGTGGGTGGAGGAAAAAAAAAGTGTGCAATTTCCAGAAAGTGCTAACTGACTTTCTCGTGTCTGGGGCTGGTCAAAAGAAATGAGCTGTTATTACATCATGGAGCTGTGCTGAGATGATCTGTGAACCCTGACTGCTTTTGTATCTTACATAATCTATATGTTGAATATTAGGTCACAGCTGAAAAATCAAACCAGGTTCCTGGATTAATGGATTGATGGATAATAACATCACATAAGGTCTGTCTACAATGACAGGAGCAGGGAGAAACAATAACAATCTAAAAAAAAGCAGTATGTAAATAAACAAAGACATCACCACAAACCTAGAAACACAACAGAGAATAATGCAGCAGAACCATAGACTGTAAAAAAAAAAAAAGAACACAGGGCCCATTACATGTTTTCAAATGCAGAGTATTACAGCAACCTCCACACCTTTGCTTGTAATGGTATTTGGGTAGTTAACACTACAGACTGTCAAAAAAAAAAAGTGTGTCTTAAGCTTGACACTGGGGCTGTACCTATAAGGGACAACGTTGTGCCAAAAAAGGTGCATATTGATACGTACTATGAACATTTCAGGGTAAGGTACAAAGATGTTCCTTTAACCTTATAAAGCATGATATATGAAATAATAGGCAGACTAATAGCATTTTTGAAATGAAAGAGATTACAGAACCTTTAGACAAAATACAAAAGAAAATCTAAAAAAGGTTGCACCTGTGTTTTATGTTTTGTGTCATTATTGATATGAGATCTTTATGGCCCATGAGTTGCTTCAGTCCAGTAATTGTTCATCTTGAAATATTAACAACAATATAAAAGTTACTCACATTTACTTTATAAAATCAGTAAAGCTTTCACAATGAAAAGGTGTGTACTACAACCTGAAGATGTATTTTTGTACATATAATGCATTTTATAGCCTGCATATTTAAAATTGTATAGCCTACTGTAAGGTCTTTTATTTGCTAAAGCATAAACTATCAGAGGGCAGAAGGCATGCAGAAGATTCAGTTTTTTCAGCAAACTTTTGATCATATTGATAATTTAGAGGCTTTAGAATTCATGTATCAAAAATGAGTCTTCAGAGTTATTATTTTTGCACTTTTTTCTGAGAGTGTACAGTCTCTCCAAATCTCGCTTTACATTCAAACTATTTATATGGTAGGTGCTTTCATCCACGTTGACTTGCATGTCACTTATAACAGGTTCAGTCCCCTTGATGCAACCTGACGTTAGTGTCTCGATCAAAGACACACAATGGGGGCACCACTACATCAAACAAAAGAATTACTAGGATTCAAGCCAAACAGCAGAATTTTAAACATTAAACCACAACACTCCACTTTCTGTTGTATAAAGATTCGTCAGAGTCATAAACATGATTCGGTCTTGTCCAGCATCGGTTCTCTATTTAAAGGCTTTAATCAGCTTACCAGATTGAAGATCGTCTCCACAATGTCCCGATTGGAGACTTCACCAGCCTCCAGGAGCCCCGCCAGCACGGCGAACTTCATGCGGATTCCTCTGATGGGGATCCCAACAGCGCTGTCACCTGCGCTCGCCATGACGGAGTCAGGTGAGAGGGGAACAGGTGAAGCACCTGTTTGACCCTACCGCCGAATTAAATCTATGGGAAAATACACGGAATATATCGCTCTCGTTAAGTTGACAGCTGTGAAGAACTGGTCCTGGTCTCCATTCACAGCCAGTTTCTCGCGCTCTCGGCGGGAAGTGTCGGTTGATATCACTACACCTGACTAACAGGAATTATTCTACGGTAGAGAGGGAGAGCAGCATTAAACTTGACAAAAGAATGACGAAATCGCGTTGTGATGAGCCCAGATAAGAAACCCAAAGCTTGCCGATCTCCACCGGACTAATAAAGGAAAGACATTTAAACAAAAATGTAATTTAAGTGTTTGCGATTGTTTGTCAAACAGGAAACATCGGCGATGAAGAGATTCCGCGCAGGTAGACGTAACGTTACGTTACCGATAAGAACAAGACGCAAAAAACTACAAAATATAAAGCAAGGAACATCCGACAGTGGCTCTCGGTGGGCCCTCCAAAGAGAAGACAATCCTCTTGCTCCCTGTGGGAACTGTTGGAGTGAAGTTTCAGCGGTAACCCACTTTACAGCGCCATCTCTTCCTGAATCAGCTCCTAGTACGCTCCGTCTCCGCCATGACAGTGGAGCTGCGTGAGAGAGAGAGCTGCGCATGCGCAGTGCGCACATAGAGCTGCGAAGGGGGGCTCAGGTGTGTCAGGTACAAGGAACCTATAAGGACAAAGTAAGTGACACTTTATACTGAAGATCTCGAGTCATGGACGCTCTGTTGTGGTTGTGGTTTACGATAGTGCTCTGCTGCGAGAATATAATGGAGACATCTGCAGGAGAGAATAATAGCCTACAAGATTAGCATATTCATCAGAAACGAGGTTTATACAAAGATTTATACTAAGATTTTAAAATTGTTTATAATCAAAAGCATACATGCACAATATAATCTTTTCTGCACTTCACTTGCCTAAAAAACAATTTACAAATAAATTCAAAGATTGCGAGTGAGATTAGATTTTTTTCTACTTAAAAATAGAATTATAATTATATAGCATATATATATATATATATATATATATATATATATATATATATATATATATATATATATATATATAATATACACACACAGTATATATATTACATTTCTCAGTCTCATACAATAAAAGCTGTACAATAAAAGTTGTTTGGGCATCAATATTCTTCCAAATGTCTTTGTGTTCTGCAGAAGAAAGAAATGCTTTTTGATAATGCGTTACATTCATATGTTTGTAACAATAAAGACATCTGTTACATCCGTTTCACTGCACCTTTAAAGAATAATTAGTTTATTTTCTCCTATTTAAATAGATTTGTGATATACTCAAGGTAGTTTAGATTTACTGTGTACAATTCTTTAGTTTTTCACTTACAGAGGGTTAAAGCACTAACAAAGCACACACACACACACACACACACATATATATATATATATATATATATATATATATATATATATATATATATATATATATATATATATATATATCATTATTGTGTTGCATGTAAACTTTAATATTTACTTTACTCTGACAGACCATTAGCCTATTAGGAGGTCTTGAGTTTTAAGAAATCTCTTGGCAATAGCTTTAAGAATATATGTGCTCACCGTATCATTAAATTCAAAGTGTGGTTTCATGGCCCCTTTGAGTTGTTGCCAAGGAGTCAGCAGCACATTGACTTTGTTGACTCTATATACAGTCCCTCAGGGGCACAGAATTAAAGGTCTAGATTTTTGTAGCAAAAAGATCAATTTATCTCAGTCATTGAACTTTATACTGACATCCTGAGGACCGCCACACAGCCACATAAATGAAAATGCTTGTGTTTTTGTTCTTATGCTTATCACAATTTTCCTTCTTCCAAATGTTTTCTTATAACAAAAAAAGTGTAGTGTTTTTGGTATAAGAAAGCCATAGTGCAAATAAAAGCTGATGCAAACTGCCAGTTTTAATTATGCAGCTATTATGAGTGAGGGAAGTATTTGTTTTTGCTATTGGTCTATAAAGAAAGATTATGTTTTGAAATAATAATGGAACTCAGTCATCTGAGCAGTTCACTTCTCAGATTTAATAGAGTGGAATGTTCCTGTTGCCATTAGGGGATTTATGTCATAATTTGCCCTCAGCCACCTCTGAATATTATCTGCTACAGTTTGGCCCTTTCGTTTGATGCTATGTTGTTTTTAAAGTGTAGTTATTTAGACTTATGGCACGGTTACTATAGAAGACGTAATTCAAGTTGTAGGCTACACTACATAGTAAAAATGATAAAGGTCTAGACTAAACTTCCTTTTTCGCCGATTATTGATAAGCGGTTTTTAAATACTGTATAAATAATAGTTTGGCAGATGATGAATTAAAGAGGACAATGTGAAACACGTTTTTTTATTGAACTTTGTCAAATAAGCATGTAAATATAGAAAGTAGTTTAACAGTGCGTCTAACACCAGATGGCGCACGTGTGCTTTACAGAAAGAACAGCGAAATATCGCGAGATATGTCTATTCTCGCTGTGGCTTTAATTCTCGCGGTATTTCCTCACTTCCTCCTCTTTCACTCCCTGTGTTCATCATGGCAGTCGGCAAGAATAAGAGGCTGACCAAAGGTGGCAAAAAAGGTGCCAAAAAGAAGATGTAAGTCACAAATAGATCTCTCGATTTCGTCGTTATACCGTTATAACATAATCTGTAGGATATTCGATGTATGTGGGTAAAGGATGAGATCGATATATAGTAGATTGTATGTAGCGGTCCTGCTAGTCCGACTGGCTTACTGGTGGCCTGCACTGTGTTATTTGTGCTATGTTAACTTTCGGACAGAGCTTAGTAGGTCTTAGTACTGTTTTCTTATGTACTAGTCCTACAAGTTCCATAAAGTATTTATATTCAGCAAAAAATAGGAAATTAAACTGGCAATGCTAACATGATGGGTAATCGAATACGCTAGCTGGTTTTCCAAACGCTCTGACCTAATGTAAGATTTGCAGTGTGACACATGTGTTGGATGTTTAAAATTATTTTAATACTTAAATATTTCTAGACACCACTTCCGAAGTAAATTTAAGACTGTTAGCATTTACATTATAAATATTAGCCTGTACCTCTCCTATAAGTATTTACACATGTGTTTTGTCTTGCAGTGTGGATCCATTCTCCAAGAAGGACTGGTATGATGTGAAGGCACCAGCCATGTTCAACATCCGCAACCTGGGCAAGACCTTGGTCACCAGGACTCAGGGAACCAGTAAGTGCTTTTATGTTCATGGTGTCTGTTTTTCCACACAGAAGCATGAGTAACTTAGTTAACCCTGCTGGGAAAGGGCAGACCTCTGTACAATAAATGTCGTGCATCTCAATTGTTTGTTAAAAATCGATATGCCTGCCTTATTGCAGTGGAAATACATGATGACAGTAGTTTAAACCCCAGATGAAAAAACAATTACTGTTGTGAGATAACCTGGCATTCCCATAAAATCCATGTTCATTGTAACATTACAAACCGCAGCAAACTTAACACTGTCACTGTAATCTAGGAATTGCCTCTGATGGTCTGAAGGGACGTGTTTTCGAGGTCAGCCTGGCTGATCTGCAGAACGATGAGGTTGCCTTCCGCAAGTTCAAGCTAGTCACAGAAGACGTACAGGGCAAGAACTGCCTCACCAACTTCCATGGCATGGACCTCACCCGTGACAAGATGTGCTCCATGGTCAAGAAGTGGCAGGTAAAAAGCATACTTGCCGCGCAGAAAAGCTTATTTGCTAAGGCACTACACTTCATTTCATTCAGTTCCATTCATACGCACGCAAATGCTAAAGACTGGAAATCAAGCTCATGTGAAGTAATGTGCAAATTTGCTGTAGTCCACTTCCAATGTTCACATTTGTATCACAGGAAGGCGTGTGACTGTTGGAAGATCAATACATTCCGGTGTGATATCTTAACTTAATTAAAAGAACACAAATTTTTAAGGGATAGTTCACCCTAATATGTAAATTGATTCATAAATTACTCACTGGTGGCATTCTAATGCTGCCTTTATGACCACAAAAAATATTTAAAAAAAAAAAAGTACAGCTTGTTCAAATAAGTTGCCAGTATCAAGGTTTTAATTTTATTAAATTTTTTATTTAAAGATCAAAAAGTATCACAGTGGTCCCATGCAACGTGTCGTATATTGTTCTGGAGGTATATGATAGGAAATTTAATGCATTAACAAAAATCTTGACCTTGGCCGTTGGTCTTCAGTGCACGTCGTTAGAAATATAAAGACCAACAAAAACTTTATTGGTTTATCAGCTTTAAGCCTTTCTTAAATATTTCTGGACCAGAACTCTATTCTTTCGATGAGTCACAGTTAACAGATGTGATTGCAATTAATTTATGATGAATATATTCTCCTCAGAGAAGGTACATTGTAGGGCTGGGTGATCTATTAAAACAAAAAAAAATTCTCCAATTAATTTGAATGTTTTGCCACAATTGTATTTTTAAATCGAGAGATCGCGGTATTGAATAATGTTCACAAATGTCACAATTAGACATGTTGTCAATTCAGCAATGACAACAGTTAAGACAAGAAAATGATCCGACCACATGATGGCAAACCTGATTAAACGCTCTTTTGTGACGTTGAACACATCGCTAGTAGGGGGAAAATGTATTCTTAAAAGCATCGCGATGCGGACGTGGACAATTCTGAATTGAATCACAAATGTCAAAAATCAATCTGCTAAATGTTAATTGATAACGTAATGATGACGGAACGCAAAAGGCGCCTGGACAGTCTGTCGTGCAGCTGTGCACATATGTGATTGTTGATGGTGCAAACATGTAATGGTTGAGTGAGAAATCCGACCGGCACCCTCTGCATTAAAATCTAGCGTAACTTTGGCTTCTATCCGTGCGTTCACACCGCCGCTGGCGAGAGCGTCAAAGTGGCCGGAAGCCATTCATTTTCAATGAGAGCCGGCGGTGATGACGGGCGGCGCGTCTTGGACGGCGAGGAGAAGTTGAAGTCAGGTCAGCTTTATGGTAATGAGCTATGACGCGGTTCGGCGGCAACCAATCGGAATGTAGAAGTGCTCCGTTTGATAGGATTCCAGGGTACGCAGTCCTGTAATCTTTGGTTCCGACCACATTAGTAACCAAGCAAAATAGAGGAGAGTTTGATCATTTGAATTCGATAAGAAGGCACGCAACACTATTTATGTACGTTTTGTTCGCGCTAGAACGCTTTTTTTTTTTTTCAGCGGGAATGCAAATTAGATTAGCACTTAACCATGAACACAAAAGCCACACCACACAAATGGCTTTTAAATCTCTGAGACCTAAGGGTATTTTTAAAATTAATTTTCGGTCTGGTGTTATTTACTAAAAAAGCTTGTAAAAAATCAACCCTTTTGTGCACAGACAATTGACACAGCTCTTTTTTTCAGGACAAATTGAACTTTCAGCATATTTGTGTTGCATTGACGTCACCTGAATGTAAAATAAGTTATGGGACCACAAAGACAAATGAAAAAATAAAACGGAAATTGAATCACTCAAACATTTATTGAAATCACACACAAATAAATAAAAGCCAAGCAAATTTCCTCTGGAAAATTGTTTATGTCTTTGGAGTCCTGGATCACAGGAATAAACATTATAAATTGAACAGAACCAAAACTATTTACATTTTTTCAAAAGAAGTCCAGGCGTTTTGGGCCTCATGAAATTCACTGATGCCAAGCCTCAAAACAGTTCCTATCAGGAATCACACAGAGGGCCACATCAAAGGCTTTGCATTTCCAGGGGGTGGCCTGTTTGACCTGCCTTGTCTGCTTGCAGTTCACACATTGCCTTCTACCATAGGAGGCCTTCTTGCTTGCTTCAGTTTGGTCTGATGTTGGCACAGGCACATGGTCACTTTGTTGCTGGGTGGGGGGAACAGCAACTGTAACACCACAGAGTTGGGCTGTCAGCTCCTCCAGAAAAGCCCTGTGGGTCATGGGCTGTTGCTGCTTCTCTGCACAAACTTCCTTGTGAAGCAAGTAACTGTTGGTCGCAGCAATGTCCAAAAAATGGAAAAACAGTATCTGTAACAAACATAGAAAAACGAAATACTACTTTTACAAAACTTATTTTTACATATTTAGAACATGTATATTTTATTATATTAGTTTTTTAATTTTATACTTTTACAGTAAATAAACTCAGACAAACAATGGCTGAGAGACAAAGTGTAATCCACAACTCTTACTCCTCTGTAACAAACATAGAAAAACGAAATACTACTTTTACAGAACTTATTTGTACATATTTATAAAATTTATATTTTATTATATTAGTTTTTTTATTTTTATACTTTTACAGTAAATAAATAAATGGAACTTACTCTTCAACAGGGTCTAGACCATCCTGGTAATCCAGTTCCTCATCAGTCAAAAAGCTCTCTTCTCCAGAAAATCCATCATCGTCCATGGCATCAAAAAAGGCCAGCGCTTGTTTTAGATCCATGTTTCTCTGATGATCCATTATTATCCGTGTATTATTCAAAACTCGCGTCTCTCTCTCTCTCTCTCTCCACAATAGTAGCCTTGGTTCATGCGTAATGACGCACAACAACGTGGGTGTCGGTTCAGCCTGTCATTGGTCAACAACCTCACGCAAAGCATGACGTAATATCCAAAATGGCAGCTAGCATCGAGCTAGCGGCAAAAATGACGGAAAATGTATAAATTATGGACATCAAGTGAATAAAACTTGGATATAAGCGTTTGGATTTATTGCTGAAACACTCTGAAAGAACGCACAAGTTCCAGGCTGGATAGAAAACCTTCTGTAAAGGCTAGAAAGACCAAAGACACCCCCGTGACGGCTAGCTCGTTAGCTTTCTGCTGCAAAAAACGGTAAGAAAATCGATCAAATTTTCATAAAATAAAATAAATATTTATCGGAGGAGTCGTGTGGCGTCGTGGACGATGCCGTCGGTTTTTAAGGGTTAATTGGTTTTAGTTAGCAAACATGTCACTATAATTAAGTTCTTTCCATCGATCAATGTATTACTTTCACATTTAAAAGATTACATTAGGTTAACTTATACCCTACTTTGTCAGTCTACAAAAATAACGATCGACATGCATGTTTGCTTTGCGACCCCTTTAAATAGTTTTAAAAAAGACCAAGCGTTCGATCTACGTCAGAGCGTCCACAAATCTTTCCACGGCGTCGTTGGCAGGGCGGCGAGAGCGAATTTTGCCGCTCTCACCGGTGGCGGTGTGAATGCACAGTATGAAGTTGAAGGGGAAAAGGACCTAGATAAGAGCTTTAAGCAAGTTGGGCACCACGTTGTCCAATTGATGAGAGCTGCAACTTCTGTTACATATGTGAAACAGCAAACGAAACGAAGTTAAACCAAACCGTGCTATTCGTTTGAAACGTTCCGCGCAGTGCAAGCTCAGAACAGGTTTACTTGAAGGCCGATCTCAATCACACGACACAGTTATTACACAGCACTGGGAGATCTAGTGAGAAAGCGTTTGAATTCATCACAGAATTAATAACATTGCAGCGAGAAGCATTCGACTTTGGTATAGAATTCTGTTATAAACACTTCAGATCAAACAGCGCTGATTTGGAAACCAGGATGACCTAAAAGCTTCCACCCAACTCGGAAAAGGCAAAGCAAATTACAAACACTATCGCAAGATTTTTTTTCCAAATCGCTTCCAAATATATTTTTATTAATTAAACAAATTGAAGTAAATTCGTTATGGATCATTACAAATACTTTTCTTTAAAAGTACCAAATAGTCACACAGTGAGAAAAGAAATCTGTAGAGAAATTTACATTGATAATCGCTATCAACGCATCGCAGCCCACTGAATCGTAATCGAATCGTAAGGTGCCTAGAGATTCCCACCCCTAATTGCTAGTCTCAAGCGGCTGTTCACTCAGAAATGCGTTATTGCGTTGAGAAAAAAAAGACATGGGCTGTAGAATTTGGAAAAATAGCAGAGTTATTGGATGCGAGTTGAACTTTTTTTAATTTTTTATATATACTTGAGCTCCACAATTTTAGAATGCCGTTTCATGTGTGAGACGCTTAAAGAGACTAGACATGTCCGCCAAACATAAAAGCAATAGGAAAAAGTGCACTGTAATGCAAAAACCTGTTAAGAACTACTACTGTATGTTTGATATTTCACGTTTGCATGATGGTGATGGGCTCAACGGTGCTGTTATTTTCTGTACCCCTTTGGTTATTGTGGTGTTCTAAGATCATGATGCAAGTTCCTTTATTTTACATCTTAAGTTTTTGAAATTAAATAGCCTACTTGTCTAATTGGGAAAAAGTTCTTTGTACTACAGCTATTTTAGAATTTTTGCGCAGACCATTTTAAAATGCTAATTGGTTCTTTTCCCATTAGACAATGATTGAGGCCCATGTTGATGTGAAGACCACCGATGGCTATCTTCTCCGCCTGTTCTGCGTGGGCTTCACCAAGAAGCGCACCAACCAGATCAGAAAGACCTCCTACGCTCAGCACCAGCAGGTCCGTCAGATCCGCAAGAAGATGATGGAAATCATGACCCGTGAGGTCCAGACCAATGACCTCAAGGAGGTGGTCAACAAACTGTACGTATAAAGTTTTCTATCTCTTTTATGGCATTACAATTTTGTGTTCGATAGGAGAGCCCTGCTCATGGAGGCCCATCTTCCTGTGAAATTCTACTATGTATCTTTAGCATACCTTTTGAGTGCTAAGGTCATGGAGATTAAGCAGGGGGTGGAGTAACTCTCTTTACCTGGGTTTAAACCTTATAGCTTTGTTGGCTGTCATGATCTAAAACTTAAGCAGCTGTGTGTATTGTCTAAGTAATGGTTCTCTTTTTCTATTTTTGCGCAGGATTCCTGACAGTGTAGGCAAGGACATTGAAAAGGCCTGCCAATCAATCTACCCTCTACATGACGTCTATGTCAGGAAGGTTAAGATGCTGAAAAAGCCCAAGTTTGAGCGTAAGTGAAGTTGTATGATGAACAGCTTAACTTTGAGACTTAAGTCTCTTTCATATTTATGTATTTTTTTACATTTATGCTCATGACTGACACTTAAATGTAGTTGTCAGATGTTGTGCTACAACTTTATGGTCAGGGTTTCATGGATTAATGCTCTTAAGAGCAATATTTGGTTCATCCTATGGTGGTTGGACATGACAAAAGCTGTATTAATTACATGGAACTTTCCCCCTCCTAAACTGACCAAATTAATTTAGCATAAATCTTCCAATCTTTGGACTTTGTATAACATTTTTTTTAGGTTCTGTAGGAATAGAGGGGGAACTGAATATCCACTTGTGAATGTAGTATGAGTGTTAATGTATTTATTATTGTACAGTTGGTAAGCTGATGGAGCTGCATGGTGAGGGTGGAGCCAGCAGTACTGCTGCTAAACCAGCAGAGGGTGACACTGGGGCCAAGGTGGAGAGAGCTGACGGATATGAGCCCCCCATCCAGGAGTCTGTCTAAAGCTTCCAACACAAGCAGCTGGTGTCAATAAACATGTAAATTTGACTCTTTGCGTACTTTTTTTTTTTTTTTCCAGATATCACATCAAACCTGCTGAACATATCATGGTCATTCTTTTATATCTCCAGTCATACATATAACAATCTATTTGACATGCTAGAATTAAGACCGTGGTGCCATATTTGTTGGAATGGGTAGTATTGTAAAGTTTTCATTTTCAAATCAGACATGTTGCACACATCAACTTTTCATATCTGACCTCTTGGTTGGAACTAATGACTTAATTAGAAAGTTGTGCGGCTCGATGAGAACAATATATGTACCGAATTTTGTTACTGTATGTAAAACTAAGCCCTTAACTTTTGTCAAAAGCATTTTGAAAGTGATACACTTCCTGCTGTCAGTTGGGGTCGCTATAACTGACTCAAAATAGTCACATCAATGTGATTGGCCTCTTACAGCACACTGCTGAAGTTTCATCAAGATCAGTTAATTTATGCTGAAGTTATAAAACTGTTTTGTCTTTTCTCGCCATAAATTCGTTTCCTCGTCATGGTCAAACCATTAGAGATATCAAAAATCTGTCCGCCATTCA
The DNA here is from genome assembly GCA_030578275.1 of Meda fulgida. NCBI lineage: Eukaryota > Metazoa > Chordata > Actinopteri > Cypriniformes > Leuciscidae > Meda > Meda fulgida. Next base: position 15,579,061 of record CM060616.1, read on the forward strand.
AGCGTTTTCCAAAACCATAATAGCCGACTTCCTGTTGGCCTGGCGTATAGCATATTGCAGGTTTTTATTTTATTTTTTCAATTAATATATAACCTTGTATGAAAATATATGAAAAGTTAATGCAGGATTTAAAGTTGTTTTGCGAGACATAAAGTGCGCTAATTTTAGTAGAAAACGTGAGTTTCCTTGACTGTTGAAAAACTGCTTTTTTTTTTCAACATTACGTCACGAGAGGGAGTTGTTTGTCGGGTTCAGAGTTTACTCAGTGCAGAGTAGTCATGATTCAGAGTGTTTTCTGTGGTTGTATTTCAATTAACTATTGTTGTGGTAATTATTGTGAATTATAAAGAAACCGCACTGAGTAGAAAGAACACCGCTGCTGCCATGCATCAACATGCACACTTTTCAAACTACACATCCTCAGCATGATTACGTTCATTGTTTTGCTTTAGTAAAAGTTACATATTAAATCTAAAAGGGGAATCTATTAAACTGGCTTCAGTGAAAGTTACGTCAATGCATTGAACAATGCTGCACGTTTCAAGGCACTTCTATCGGCCTTTAAGTATACAACCATGTTGAATTTCAGACCCTAAAAATGCAAGCCCTAAAAATTCTAGAACTGTTGATGCAATGGATTCTTTTCTCTCTTTTTTTCCAATTAGGGCAATTCAACATGTTTTTTGTTTCAAATACATTTGTCATTATTTTACTTCCATAGAGATAAAACATGTGCAGTGCTGGGGGTGCTCCAGGACAGGTTGGAAAAACCCCTGCACTAATGGTGTGCTGTCATACTAATTCAAAATCATTATCCTAACCTTTATCTTTAAAATAAAATCTCAGCTGGCCAGACTCTACAGTGCCAAACTGAATTTATTAAATATTGGTGTCCGGGACGCAGTATACCATGTGTCACAATTTCAGCGATAGCCCTGTCAGAAATTTGCATAGACAATAAAATACAAAAAAAAAATCCTACAGAAACAGCTGATTTTTATTTAGGGTTGATCATCACGTAAATGATGACCAAAAGATTATAATTACTTGTCAGTAAGAGTTTGAAGGTGATTGATTACAAACACTTCTGAGTAGCATGACCCATTGTAAAAGGCTCTGCACGGAGTCACGAAAGACCCGGTTTCACGTTTATTATGTGCCATATAAATCTGGGGAACATAGGACCCTAGAAATATACTGAAGATTTCCTTTCATGAGCACACTTATGCAACCAAGTTTTTTTTTTTTTCCCCCTTAAAAGTTTCCATTTGTTTTTAACATGAATTTTGTTGGTTTCAATATTATATAAAAGGTGGAAAAAGATCTGACAATTTTACCTGGATGCATTTTTTCTCAAAAAGCTTTAACGGGTGTGTAGACTTTTTTTTATAACCAATTATTTTGCAGAATAATTTAATACATAGTCAAAATATAACAAACATGTTAACAATTGGATTTTAAAACTATTTATCACATTTATCATTTAAATGTGGTCTAAAAACTACAGAGAAGTCTGGTACTTTGAGCCTGGAAAATGTTAGATTATCTTTAATATTATAATTATCTTCACTTTAAATACTTTAGTAATCCTGGAAGTTTGCCTTTGTCCCTTGTTTGAGAACCACTGCTCTATTCACCAATAAAATGTGTCGGTCAGTGTGGACACAAGATGGCACTGGACATTCTTTAGTGTTTAAAAATGCTTAAATCTAAATGATACATATTTCTTAATATAAAAAACTATTAATACTGCATATAGAAAAGTAACCAGAAATACAGTACAGATCGGACAAATAACACCCACATAGCAGTTCATGAATCTATTTTTAGGATACAATGGATTTAGAATATTAACATTTTATAAATACATTAGACAAAACCACAATTAAAATAAACTGGAAACAAGTCACACAAAAAAAGCTTCTTCTGAGGCTGCCTGTGATGAATCACTAGTACCACTTCCTCCCACCTGCACAGAAAGGAAAAAGATAAATTATTAAAAAAGCTAATAATTATGTAGTAAATAAAAACTTATTCTGAAAACAAAAATTCTGAAAGTATATTTCCTGCTCCTGTCCACTTACCTGTAACAACCTCTACAAAGGCTTTGGGGAAGAAGCCTTCTCTGCCATTCATCCTTCCACTCCACCATTCATCATCTATGTGATCCGTGACCAGGATCCTGTCTCCCTGCTGGAAGGGCAGGTCCCCCTCTGTCTCCGCTGTGAAGTCATACAGTGCCACAGCCCACTCTTCAGCCTATAGAGATACATCAGACATCTCACAGATGGAACACTTCATATTACAGGTCTTCACGGGTCCACTTCTGTCTGAAAACCTGAGCTACGGCCCGAGCTGGTTCGGGTTCAAAACGTTGATGACAAGTGGGGTCTGATATTAGTAGCCTCGGGTCTTGGGCAATTTTAAATAAATATGCTTTTTTTTTTTAAACTCACCTGTATTAATTAAAAATATTATTTTAAATGTTTAATTATTAAACAATATTTGATTACTTGAAACGAATACATATTCTATGACAACTTTATAATCCCACTTTCTCTATTCTCACATCTGAGAATGTGAAGATGCATCACATCGTGTTGCATGCTGGGACGGCGGCGCCATCTTGTGAGGATCGCTACCTGCTTATCTTTTGTTTTGTTTGTTTAAATATAGTGGGAGAAAGAATGATATGGAGATGATATTGCATTAATAATAGAAAACATTTGCTATGATCTTGGACCTTGTTAAAAAGTGTAGGTTTTTTTATTTGCAGTGGGCAGATGTTTAGTATGAGGTTATTTTGAGTAGAAATCAATAAAAACATGATTTTAAAGGTTAGTCATATGCACATAAAATAATCCTTTAGGAACAATAGCAGAAAAACAGCAGGATCCTCATTCATTACAATATGGCGCACGAAAAAAACAGTTGCCCAAAATTCAACATGGCGTGATGTCAACTTCACATTCTCTATACCGAGGCTTTTGAGAGAAATAAATCTGCGATTTTCTCATTAATATTAACATTAATATAAATGTTCATATCATTTAAAGTGCAACATAAAGCTTATGAGTGGTTTGTCATATCTGCACTCAAACAAAACGATTGTAAAAATTCACGGAAAACACATTCTTTTTGACATTCACAAAGTAGATATAGGCTACATTATCTGGCAACATGGCTTAATAGTGTACAGTTGAGGCCAGTGATTTAAATGTTGTGTTTCGCAAAGTTTGCTGCTTCAGTTGCTGTTGTGTTGATTCGCATTGTTTCCAGATTATTGTCAGAGTGATCAGATGCATTTTAAATAATTGCAAAAAGCATAATTGGCCAAAAAAATAAATAAATCATAATCCAAATTTCACAGCCCTGGCACAAAACAACCAGCTAATATCATTTCACTAATCATGAGCACCCAGGAAAGTGTGAACATACTAGTCAGGTGAAATCACATATCATTCTGATTGGATTATAAGAGCAGACAGATTGTTATTAAAGGAGGGAAGAAGTGCTTCCGATCATTATTTTCTTGTATTAGCAATTGTTACCTCCAAAGAAAGACGTTCAGCCATCATTGCTTTGCATCAAAATGGCCTCACATGCTGCAAAGAACATAGCACCTGAAACAACCATTTACTGGATCATCAAGAACTTCAAAGAGATAGGTTCAACTGCACTGGAGAAGGCTTCGGGACGTCTCAAGAGTGTCCAGCAAGCGACAGGACCTTCTCGTCCTGTGAAGTCAGCAACAGAATCGTGTCACAACCTGTGCAGAGCTTCAAGAAGGGCACCAACGAAGCCACTTCTCGACAAGAAAGAAAGAAAAAAAAAAAAATCAAGGACAGACTGGAATTCAGTAGAAGTACAAGGATTGGACAGCAGAAGACTGGTGCAAAGTTATCTTCTCTGATGAAGCCCTCTTCCAACTGTTTGGGACATCTGGAAAACACTTCCTGTCCTCTGTCATGCCAACAGGGAAGCATCCTGAAACCATCCATGTGTGGGGTTGCTTTTCATCCAAGGGAGTGGGCTCTCTCGCAATTATGCCCAAAAACACTGCCATGAATAAAGAATGGTATCAAAAGTTCTACAAAAGCAACTTTTCCCAACAATCCAAGAGCAATTTGGGGATGATCTGTGCATTTTCCATTTCTCCATGATGGATCACCTTGTCACAAGGCAAAAGTGATAATGAAGTGGATCGGAGATCATCACATTGAAAGTTTGGATACGTGGCCAGGCAATTCCCTAGATCTTAATCCCTTAGAGAAACTATGGTCAGTCATCAAAAGGCTAGTGGACAAGCAGAAGACCACAAATTGTGAATGTATCACCATCAGTCAGGATTTGGCCCAGACGCTGATATCCTCAATGCCAGAGCGAATTGCAGAGGTTAGGAAGAAAAAGGGTCAACACTGTAAATATTGACATTTTGCATCTATTGAATGTTTTTGCCAATAAAAGCCTTTAAAACTTATGAAATGCTTATCATTGTTTTTCAGTATTCAAAAGAAATGGGGAAATATAAATCTACAAATACTGAAGCAGCAAATTTTGCAAAATTTATCTCACTGCCAATACTTTTGGCCATTCTGTAGCTAACATAGATGTTACGAAGAAGGATAAGAGATTCCATTTCATCTACAAATAAAGTAGGAAGATTGGGCATCATTTTTTAATCTATACCTGCTGTGGTGTTTCTTATTTGCCATCAGGCCGGGTCGGACCTGGGTCTAATTTTACCGGGTCTGTCTTGTCAGGCTTTTCTTTTATTTAAAATGAATTCAGGCACGTCAGCTTTGGGTAAGAAGTGTTTAAGTACGGTTTGAGATCCTAGGACCAGAGAAGACCTTTACTTCATATTATGAAAAAATGTGAAGTGAATTTTGGATGTAGAAGTCTTTGTGTGTGTGTGTGTGTGTGTGTATATATATATATATATATATATATATATATATACACAAAAATAAGGTAATTTTTAAGGTGGTTTTCTCTGTTTTTGGTTTCCCTTTGAATTAAGTTTATTTTTCCAACCCCATTGGCAGATTTTTTTTGGTTGTTGTAATTAAGCACAAACTTTTTAAAGAAAACAAGACTAAATAATACCTTATGTAAATTTTGCTTCTCAATATGTATCTTGATCCAAGTAATGGAAAACAAGACAAATATACTGAGAAAGAAAATCAGTTTTTGCAGTGAGTGTAACAGATTATTGCAAAACAACAAATATAGGGAGGGGACTTGGTTCCATGTGTTAGGTGTTGATTGAATTTTAAGATGTGGGTGTTGCACTCAAAAGTGGAAGGGGTTGATGCACAAGGGGGTGAAATGGTGAACGTTTTTTAAATGAAACATGCATAGATTAATTTTTCACAAAGAGATCTATAATAGTTAGTTTTCATTTCATCCCAACTTTAAGTGCTATTCACTACTACAGAAAAGAGAATGTGACAGATGGGGGAATACCTCACTGGCGTTGTAAGACGTTTGTGTTTTAAACGAACCAGCCTTTCCTGAGAAATAAAACACAATATATTAGATCTATAGCCCAGAAGAGAATATTATGTAACCAAACACATGCAATAATAGTACAATTCATTACAAAATGCTGTGCACTTTTAAATGTACACTAAAGTCCTTCAATTTGATATATTCTAGCCCAATTCAGACAAATAATTCAATTCACTTTGTTAACTCTACTGACTTCTCAAAGAGCCTGCACTAAAATCTATTTTAAGAATGAATATGACTTTATTACTATACAGTAGATGGCTGTAAATTTGCACCATGAGCCAAAGAGAAGAGGTTTCTGTCCTCAAGAGGTGAATCTCCCTGTGCACTGCAGTATAATGAATAATATGGAGGTCCCAGTTTCATACAGCCCTTAATGATACACTAACAGAAGGGCGAATTGTTCAGATTCCCACCATAGAATGGTCCACTCATGGAGTCATTGAGACACTGATGCTGATCTACTGGTGTTGTATGTAGATTAGCAATCTACAAATTGCTGGATTATGGACAGTTCTAGAGCAAACAATGTGATGCTGTTTTATGAAACTGGTTTGAAACATTCCTGGTTCAGGGCATTTCAGAATTGCATCATTTGGGTTTACAGTATTAGTATATACAGTATGAGCCATGAATGCTCAGCAGTATCTAGATAAAAATATTTAAACATTAAATGAAATGTGCATAATTTATGGATATATTGTTTGGGGTCTTACCAGGCAGTGCAAACTTATTTTGAGCAGGTTTCTGCACTGTGGCTGGAGGAAGATCCTCAAGCACTTCCACAAAGTTGAGAGGGAAAATTCCAACATAGCCATTCACTTCCCCACAAGCCCACTCCTCTCCCACATATTCTTTGAGCCAAATCATCTCACCTTCAGAAAATGAGAGCTCATCGCTCCGCTCTCCGTCAAAGTCAAACCTTGCAACACACCTTGGGCCTCTGAGGAAAAAACAGGGACATACAATATGACTGGAGTATTTTAAAGGTAATCAGATTAATTGTCTAGTTGTGTTTGTCAATCTAACATAGCAAAAGATCTGATTTAAAATTAAATCTGTTAATTTATTTTGTGATTGGGAAAATAATTTCTTTTGTGATTCTCACAATCGAATCCTGTGAGAATGACTTACCTGACAGGCTCAGGAGATGGTTTGGTTTTCCACTCACTTCTGGATGCTGGTGCAGATGTATCAGGCTTGTTCTGAAAAACAAGATTATTGGTACCGAAAGATACGAGTATTGGTACCTAAACACAATAGGACCTTTCTTTCTCAAATGATCAGCTAAATGAGGTGCTTAATCTTAATTGATAAAATGTTGACTGTCAATCTTATGAAGAAGAAAATTAATAATATACAAACTGTTTCTGATACTTTTTGCAACCCTATTATATAGCTGTAGAAAGGGCCCAAATAATATACATTTTCAATATTTCAATATTCAATTCAATACTTTTGTAATATTTTAAATGTACTACATTGGATTTGTTCCACTAATGCTTTAAAAATAAGTCACAGGACATCTAGTGTACTAAAATTCCTTATACAATATTTACCAGTGTCTTGACGTAGGTGATGGGGAAGAACCCAGACACATTTCTGCATGTTCCCATGTACCAGTCACTGTCCAGCTGTTCTACATTAGTCACCACATCTCCAGCCTTTAAAGCCAGCTCTCCCGGCCCCTCTGAAACACAAACGCATAACCATGCATGATTATTTTATGAGCTGCTTCACAACTGCGATTTTAAACGACATGTGTTTAATGAATGATTTCACAGAAACAAAATTAAATCGAACTGTATAAGGTGATGTGTATACTTTGCAAAAAAGCACTATGCATAAATATGCTTGCTTGGAAAATAGACCTTTGTTTTCTTACACAGAACAGAACTGTCTCACCTGGAGTGAAGTCATACAGGGCTTGCACTTGTAGTGATCCAGTGTTTTCCACCATGCCACTAAAATAACTATTTTTCTGTAGAAACACATTGAGAGCCAAGATAGTATGCTGACGTTACAAGACAGGACAGTAAACTTAAAATATTTCTGGGATAATACACTTACTATTACAACCAATATTAAACACTGATTCAACTATTGATTACCCATGGTACTGGATTGCTGGGTAAATCTGTTAAGGGTGTGATAATCTTCATATGTGTTTTCTGCACAGTGCCCTTAGCATTTCCTACTTGGCATTCAACGTTTTTGCTGTCTAATTCTTTAAGTAAGACGAGGACTTCATTTTTCTGTAGGGAATAAAGAATAGAAATGCTTACATTTCTAACAACTGAATCACACAGACAGAACAACACAAAAACCATCAGTAACTTAAGAAGACGGCACTATGGAGCTAATGTGAATGTATTGACTTTGAGGTCACCTGAAAGGAGAGCTCCCCAGTGTTAGTGCCATTGTAGTCAAAGTCAGCAATTCCGTGGGGGATCTCAAGCTGTGTAAAGAGTGCAGAATTGCATTAATTTTTTCAGTTCTTCTTTAATATCATTAAAGCTACTCTATGTAACTTTTTTTGGGGGAAAAAAACATGTCTTTACTTTACCCAGATACACTTTGATAAAAAAAAAATATATATATATATATATTTTAGAGCGGCCAGGACCAATTGCATATACGTCATTCACCTGTGTAATAAAACCTGAACCAACATTGCCTTGGCTTTTCAGAGGTAGCAAGAACTCTGAGATTTGAAGATCAAAAGAGACCCAGAGATGCTTTTTTTACTCAACAGGGTAAGATATTTTACTGAACTGATAGATATCCATGTAGCTCTCTTAGTAGCATGAGCTCATTATAACGTTTGACCACATCATACTAGCAGTCATTAGGGCTACTGTTAAAGTCAATATAAAATCTAAGTTGACATTTTTTGATGTTTTTTAGGGAATATATTGCTTCTTGAAAATGATTTACCCGTACACACCATTATTATTATTTTAATTTATGTTCTCTCATAATCTTAAATCAAAATAACTTTCCCTCCTATTTACAAGAACAATATTTCATCAGAGTTTCACCTCAGCGATCAAAAATGGGACAGAGAAGCATGTAAACATTTGAAATGGGCCGTTATTGTGGCAGTAATATATGAAACAATTTTAAAATATGTAGGCTAGTCTAATATAGTTTGGATGATTTTTTTCTAATAAACGCAATTTCAACTATTTCTGAAGTGCTTCTTTTATAAAGAACACCGCTTTCTCACATAACCCAGTGAAGCAGCCGCTGCACGAGTGAATAACTGATTCTCGAGTCATCGATATCAGCAAATTCAGCACCATCACCATGGACAGCACCTGGTAATGTCGCAAGTAAGAAGGTATATCTTAAACAACTTCCTAAGGTATGGTTCGGGAACACGCCTAGAAATGCTATACCTTTAGTTAAGTTATATTGTACCTTTTGAGTCTTCGTAGTGCGCAAAGAGACAACGTTAACGGGAAATCCAGCCCAGATCAAGTCTCGCACTAGGCACTACATTTTTTCTTGTTTGAGAAGCTGTTTCACTCGCATATATACATCACAGTATACATCACAGTAAGGAAAAATATAGTATTCCAATGTCCGTTTCATGATGACTAAGAATTTTTAGGGTCCAATCTGAAATGCAAGTATCAAACGCGAAATGCAAGTAACTTTGTGGGCTGATCTCTTGCGCCCGACGCAAATCTAAAATGGGTTGGTCTGAAGTAGCTACATTATTCATAGGTGTGGTTTGGGCGTAACGTGCAATAAACCAATCAGAGCATCATCTCACATTCCCTTTAAAAGCAGGCATGCTTGTTCCATGGCGGATTGCTATTATAACGGCGGATTTGCCAGGCACACGCCAGGAGCGGTTCACAGCCGAGGAGACCGACGTTCTCGTCAGGGCCGTAAAAGACAGAGAAGTGACATTGTATGACGATGGGAGAAAACCCAAATTAGCTTGGGTATAAGCTTAGCTTATAATTTGGGTAAATGTGTCAGCTATATTATGCCTATTTCTTCACATCTTCATGGACACCATAATGATTTCCCTCATGTGGTAATATTTTTCCTTGTAATTATGTATGATTTTCAAAAATGGCAACTGCTGCGTCTGTGTAAATGAGAGAAGCAAAGTGTATGCGCATTGTGCACTACGCTACATTATGGCAAGCATGCGCCCTTCAAATAGCAACTGAATAAAGCGGCACTGACTTTAGACAAGGTTTTTCTGGGTCTGTGGCGAAATTGTTTTCTGAAACAGCAAAATAGCACCAGGGAACGTTTGCGACGGAACACGCCTCCTCTTTTCGCTGAACCGCCCCGGGAGCGCAAGTTCATTCCCTAATTTACTGACGTGCGTCTGTGGAGGGAAAAGTCCGCTGTACGTCGGGTGCAAAATAGGAATGATACATGTGTCGGTGTACAAAGTCAATTGTGCTGGGTGCAAGATAGGGCCCTTAATGTAGACTTTTCTTACGTGATTTATTTATCAAGACTTCATTAAGTCAAAAACAAGGGCGCAAGATATGGCACCTGCTCAGCTTACATCTCTTAAAGATTTCCATGTGGACACTGGTGCTGTGAACCACATTCCTCTGCGCAGAGGAGCAGAGGGGAAGCACAACCAAAACAATGTTTTATTTTTTAACCATTAGAAGGCAAACATTTAATGTGCCTTTCAATCAAGAAAATATGCAAGTAAAATAACATCTCACTGTGTATTTGTTGTAAAGACGATGTCCAGGGTTGGGTCTAGGCGGTAGAGCAGGTCCCTTTTTTGAAGCTCTGCGGTTTTGTTGCTGCCATTGAGGTTGCTGTTGTTTTGCCTGGACTATTTGGGAAAGTCCCGGATCTGAGGGCCGACGTTGGGAGCCATCTCTTCGTGGAGGAGGCGGTCTTCCCGGGCCTGTTTTAGCTGTTGGTGGGCGAGGAGGCAGAATCTTTCCTCCACTGGGCCTGATATATTATTTACACGGAATTTAAGAGCACAGTACCAGAAGTGTCCACATGTTGTCAGCATTCAAACTCTTTATTCACTGGCTCATACTGCCAACCCAAATATCCATGAAAAGAAAAACGCATAAAGGCACATTATAAGGTTGAGAAACCGATATTAGGACAGCTGTGAATAAATACAGGATTAATTTACCGTGGTGGAAGAGACATGTCAGATGAGAAACTGAAGGAGTCCTGTAGAAAGAAAAAAATAAATCAAGAACAAAAAGTTAATATTCAATGTTTAAGAGAAGTCACGTTTTCTTTCAAGACATATTTTATACAGTAACAATGTAAATACAGAATAAATCCTAGAATAAAATAATATTGTTCATGGTTTAAGATAGAAATACAATATTTGGAAAATATCACATTTGGAAAGTAGCAGAAGATTATTATTAATAATATAATAATAATAATATTAATAATAATTATTATTATTATTATTATTATACTATTATAAAGGCAGACATGAATACTTGTCCAACATATCACAAGTGTGTTATTGTGGCAGTAACAACCTAAATACTAAACATGTTATTCTTATTCCAGTAGATAGATGTAAACATTACTTATACGATCGAATTTGTTCAGCAAGATTATTTTTAAACCGTTGCTTCTTAATGACAATAGCTGACTTGGAGGAAACGTTTTTACGCTTTTGTCCATTATAGAGTCCATACTTGGCAATGAGAATGTAACACATAATACCCAAAATCGAGCATACACTACATAGCTAGAAGCAACTGTATTCACATGCTTGCAGAATATGTTTCAGACCTGAGGAAAAAGTGGACAAGAAAAACAAAGAAAAGTCCCTATTATTCCGTTCTGCTCTATTTGACATCTCTGGTGTCAAAAAGAAAAGACTTTTCAAATCTCACAAATCTCTGCAGATTAAAGAGAGCAGTAATTGATCTCTACTGACATTTTAAGACAGCATTTTGTCCTAATCGCCCACTGCGTGAGTGCTTGTTGCACAGCTGTTGCAGGTTTATAAGGTCTTACTTTGCGAGTGGGTTTAGCAGGTGGAGGTGGGCCGCCCACAGGTTTTTGTACAGGTAAACGAGGAAGAAAATCTTCCATTTCTTCAGGGTCTGAAAAGCAGAAATTCATTCACTTAATGCATCATATTTTTATAGAGAATATTACGTTTTGATAACTTCATTCATTACACTGAAGCACATACAGGACTGTCTGAAAGTTTGGGGTCAGTTAAGACTTTTTTGGGGGGTGCAGGGGAGCTGTACAACTGTTTTCAACATTGATTCAACATTGATAATAATTAGAGATATTTCTTGATCACTAAATGAGCATATTAGAAGCATCATATGACATTAAAGAGTTTGACTAATCATAACTACTTAAAATTCACCTTTGTCATCACAGAATATAAAATAAAATATTTTTGATGCTATACTTAATGAGCATACAAGACTTTTAAAAATAATCTAAAACTTTTGAAATATTAGTACATCTACTTAGGGTATAGGCTAAGCAAGCTATCTAAGGCAAAATGTATTCAATGGCCAATTGGAATTATTCATGACAGGGACATCGTTTGAAGGAAACCATCCTCAAATGTTTTTTAAACTGAGGAATTCATGTAATAGAAATACAAGCTTCATATTTATACATCTTAACCCTGTGCACGTCTATCATGCTGGGCTTCCATTCCTTTTAAGTACAACTGAACATTGCATAATTACAATGGTTCTGTTTTGGGGAGCGTTTCCCATACAACGACGTACTCACTGCTTAACTACCATAGTACGATGCATTGTAGAAAAAATCACGACTGTTTCGTTCTATCGTAATTCCTTGTTGGTTAATGATCATGCAGGTGGATGAGTAATAACTTATTTTAATCAATCAATTTGAGATTTAATTAATGCTAGATTTGTTTTGCTATAAATTACAGACATGGCAGTTATTTTGCTTTATTTCCAGATTCAATCAAGGCTCATTCTTGCATACTAGACCATGTACGCGCATGCGCACTATTAAAAAAATGGTGCTTTAAATATCTTGACAAACTAGAAGAAGTAAATGACATTTGTATATATTAAAAATAAAATATGTCATGCAAACAAAAAACTATACTTCTAACCACAGCTGTAGTTCCAACCACACAACTTTGTGATGCTGTTTGAGAATGTTCGTTGTCACTATGTTATCGGGAAACAAGACTCGTTGAACTATGCCAATAATGCCAACTATGACAACAATGGAACTTGCGACCATATTTGGTTAACGATGCTTTCGGGAAATGCAACCTCTATATATTTCTGTTCTACTGTCATTGTGTTCTGTTTTCCCTGTTCTTATAAGTTTCCATAGCTCCTAATTAATTACACGCCTGTTTATGTTCATTTCATTAGCTCTCCCTTGTATTTAATTTCCTTTGGTCAGTGTTTCGTCGCATTTGCTATATGTGATTATGGATTATTCTAGCTCCTGAGTTTTCTGTCGGATTTATTAAAAGACTGCTACTGCTCTGAATCTCGTGCATCGTGTGCTTACAGCCACACACCTTACAATAATGGAATGGGTAAGATTTGAGATTTAAGAGCTGCAGCAAAGGGGAAGATTATGACTGTATAACAACTTAAATGTTAGTCTTTTCCTCACACAAAGCTATCATATGTCTTCAGAAGACTCAGAATATGTGAACTACAAACAGTACAACACAAGGAGTTTCGGAGCATGACAGCCATGGTCACTATGTGTTATGGGTCAATCATAGGCTCATTCATATACTGTATATATGAATGTGTATTAAAAGCACATAGGCACTTTTAAATAGCTCCTCAAATATAAATACAATGGCTATTAATGACTCACTTTTTTCTGTTTTACTGGGGACTCTGATGACTGTGGGTCTCCTGGTCACTCCCTGCATGCTTGCTCCTATGTAGGTGAATCCCCCTTGATAGGCAGTTTTAGTGGTAGAGTGGTCTATGACAGGGATATATTAATTATTTGCATTACTCAATTTATGTATACACACAATACCTTTATTGTGGTCCTTTAAACTTACTAATGGCAGCATCCACATAGTCATTGTTTAGCATGTTCGCTGTGGATGTGATGTTAGACAGAAGTGCAGTGGAGTTGTGGTTGTTGAGGTTTAGCAGGTCTTTGCTGGGCTTAAGTGACGGGGGAGGTCCTTTCAATACTACTTCCTCATCCTGGGAACTTAGATTCTTAACTTTGACCAATGAAGGTCGCGATGGAGGAATGAGGGCCATCCTGAAGGGAAGCTGAGAGTCAGACTCATCTTTTGAGTTGAAGGACGGTTTTTTGAAAAGCTGAGGTCTTGGAGCTGGCATAGGTGGTGCATTTATCTCTTCGTATAGGTGACTGTCATATTGTGAAAACTCCTCTTTGGGCTTTTTGACTGAGGGCCGAGGGGCAATGGAGGGCTTTGGTGCCAGCACAGGTGGTTTGGTGTAAATGTTTCGAGGATGGGGGGAAGGCACAGAGGTTTCATTATTCTCTGTGCTAGATTGACTTTCAAAGGCCTGAATTCTTGATCGGATGTTGCGGTCGCTGTGGAGGGAGGTCATGTTCTCAATTTGGTTCTCTTTAGTTTGGTTCGTATGCTCTCTTTGAATGTTGACAGGGTTACTCAGTTCACTTTGAGGTTCGGAGCTGAAGACATCTAAGAGATCCTTCAGATACTTTCCTGAATGGGAATCAGAATTCTCCACAGGGGTTATAGGACAAACTTCCCAGCTGTCTTGAAGTGATATCAGAGGTTGCACATTGAGGTTGTTGGTTGGATTCAGGGGTTTAGTTTTGGAGCGAGGCTGAGGAACCGGACGTGGGGCTGGTGCTATATCTACGGCAGGTTGGGAGTTGGGAGTGGATGTTGGGGACCTGGTTTGAGTTTCTTGCGGAATGGGTTTGGGTTTAGGCAATGATGGCCGAGGTGGTTTTATTGGCTGCTTTGCTGAAACAGTCAAGACCAAACATTGAGTATCAGTTTATGGTTCACATCGATTTGTGCACTCCAAATCTTGTCAGTACAGACTAACCTCCACTGGGCTGTTGGTTCAGCTGTAGGGACGTGCCAGAATCTGGACCTGTGGCATTCTCCTCTAGTGAGTCAGTCTGTGTGGCAATAGTTGTTGTGTATAAGTGTTGTGGAGGTGGTGAAGGTGTGGTAACCTGCTCCTGAGTCTTCTCCTTGATCACCTGCTCATAGGATGGTGGGAGCTGAAGCACGAGAGAGTGGAATCACTCTTACGCAAGCATCAAACCAAGCAAACACGTCACAAGTGTACAGAAACCATACAGTCCTACCTAGACAAACAGAGTTAGGGATGCACAATATATCTGGCACATTGATTTGGGTTTTGTTTGTGTTCATATAATTTATATTAAAATTCTCATAGTCATGGTTCCTGTTATGTGATTCCCTTGCCATCATGCATTCATGGCTTGAGCTTCCCTAGTTTTATGTGTCATGTTCTGATTGGTTGTTTGAGGTCATGTGTTTCTCTGTTCTGTGACTGGTTTATTGTTTGAATGTTCACAGGTGTTCGTTGTTTAATGATTAGTCCTTGTGTATAAATAGCCCTCATGTTACCATTGTCTTTTGTCAAGTTTTGTTCAATGTGTTGAGTGTGTTTCATGGTCAAGTCTTTGTTTATCTTGTTTTCATTCATGTTTTTGGATTCAATGAAACTGCACATGGGTTAACTTCAACTTGCCTCCAGTGGACATAAGTTACAATATCGGCATGTATCTGTATTTTATTTATCAGTATTAGCCAATATTGAATATTTACATACTGTACATTATAATGTTGGGAAATACAGTATACAGCACAAACTATTTATTTTAGTTTTAGTGTGTTTTTGATTTGATTAGTGTAGTTATAGACCGTAGTAAAGATTTTGAATATGATGTGAAAATGTATTGGCAATAACATGAAAATAATCGTATTGAATATTGATGCATCTGACTGAAACTTCCCTGTACAAAAATGATATTTAAAAATGCTATAGGTGCAGATATCCCCCAGTGTTATTTTAGTATTGTTTTAGTGAAGTTTCTAAATGTAATTTTGGGAGGAGTGAACCCATCTAATCTTTCAATTAACTGCCGGAGCATATAAGCAGCCGCTCGCCTTACAGCTGTTTTGGCATTCCTCCACCTCCCCAGCTCCACCAACATATTTTAGGCATTTTGCTACAATACTCATCATCCAAGCATTAGTGGTCCCACTGGGGGTATAACTGAGCTCAAGTTGAAGTTGCTTCCTCGAGCCCCTCCACTGCAGACAGCAAGCCAAATAAGTTTAAAAAAGATTATATGGGCAAATGAACTTGTGAAATACTATAATAATATTTATGAATTAGCTTTTATTTATTTTCCACTTTATTTTATTTCAGTTTTAGTTTGAGTAATTGTTCTTTGTAAATTGTAAAATTCAAATTATTTTACGTCAGTTATAGTTCAGCTTTATTTCTAATTTTCATTTTATTTTTTTTTTAAAGTTTTTCATCAAATATTTCAGTTTTTTTTTAATTTTTGAACAGTTTCAGTTTTAGTTACCATAACAACACAGTAGGCCAGTTTAAACTGCACCGATAGACGCAGACCAACACAGACAATCACCAGATTACAGTTTGCCCCTTCTCAGACATTCCATGACCAGACAAGTGCCAATTCAGCATGTTCAATCAGTGAAAACAAGCTCTGACAGACGGTAACTGACGTCAACAGGGGTAACACACTGATCCAACAAAACCCAACAAAGCATCTGTTACCGTCTGTCGGTGCAGTGTGAATTGGCCTATATACTACATTGTTGGACTTGTTCTATTATGACAATGGTTTATTGGTAAGTTAGTAATCCATGTGTTAGTCTGTCAAACACAGGGACAAAGTAGCCATGCTTTAAAATGTTAAAGTAAAGACATGCTGAGTTAACAAAGAGAGTCCACACACCTGTCAGGCACAACTGTCTGTTAATGACAGCTGTTGAACTGGATATAGTGCTATAAATCACTGTACCTGAACAGAGGTCAGAACACTCTCATTCCAGATCGGTTGTGTTGTGAAAGCTGAGGATGAAAATTGGCCAGATGCCCCTGGATACCAAGAAGTGGCTGCTAACGGCTCTGCTGATAGGATGCTTATATCTGAACGCCTGAAAACAACAACAGATTCTTCTTAATAGATATGAATTTATTGTAAACAAATTTCAAAGCACAGCTATATATCCGGGCTTGTGATTTTGTATAAAACACATGAGGAGGTTCATATTGGCAGAAATGTTATTGAAATATTCTGTGGTCCTAAATCAGCTGGCCACTTTTTTATTATGCTGAAGTATTTTTTAAAGGAATATTACCAGATAATCATCTTTAGACAAAAAAAGGCTATTTAATAATTTTCTGCTAATACTACTATTTATTTTTTATAATATTCTAAATAGTAACCACATATTTGAATGGATTATTGTCTATGGTGGCAACTGTATCCAGGACAACAATGTACGAGCAGGGCATGGCTCCGTCCGAAATCGCATACTCTCTTGAGTAGGTACTTATTTTGAATAAGTACTTACTTTGTGACTGCTAAAAAATTATGTTTTATATAGTATGAATGTAATCTGAACATAATACATTCATGTTGTCATTATCATGTGACCTACCAGCATCAGTTGCGTCGCTTCACTGCAATTCATAAATCCTCTCCTGTGGCCTTATGGGATAGTAAATTGTTCATCGTTTGCACACTTCAGAATCTCGCTGGAAGTAGTAGGACATCCAGGTACTTTTTGCCAACTCTTTTATGAGTATACTGTGAATTTGGACATACTACTCTTGTCACATACTGTTTTTCACCTACTATATAGTAGAGAAGTATGAGATTTCGGATGCAGCCCATATGTGTCTTCTGTCCTGTTTTATCCGTGTTTGGGTTTTCTATGAGTTTCCTTAGTTCCTTTTCCCTGCTTCTAGTTAGTCTCCTAGGTTACTCATTGTTTGATTATTGTTTGCACCTGATTTTCATTAAGTTGATTGGTTTGTTTTTAGGCTCTGTGTTTCCTTCTGTTTATTGTCAGTTCTCGTCGCTCTGTTCATGCTCTTAGTTCTTGAGTTCATTGTAAATAAACTTTTTAACTGCTTGCGATTAGATCCTGGACCCAACCCACCCTGCACTTTATTTCACCCAACTGTGACAATATGAGAATGATTAAGTGTTTCATATCATCACACGTTCTCCAAAATATTGAACCATGTTGTTATGAGTTTAAATGAGTTAGGTGTGAGTTTAAATCTGACTTTTGGCATATCAGCCTCCAATCACTTCCTTTACAAAAGTCACCGTACCTATAAATAAAAGTGTAGAAATGGAAAAAATAGTAATAATAAGCTCACCTTCTTTCCCTGGAGTAGTCTGGTTGTGAGAGAGCTGTTGCAGAAGCTGGAAGATTTGACAGCATTCAGCATTTTATGACACATTTGACCATGTATACATTGTAAATACATGATATTACTACAATGTGTCCTGTAATTATACATTCTACGATGTATGAAAGTAAAATAAACCTAGATTTACGTCACAACCTACTCACTTCTTTTAAAGGCTGCTTTGATTGAAGAAAGGGGTCCTAAACTAAAAACGTGAACAGAAAAAAAAAGATATTGACAAGATACATCACCATGGATTCTTTTAGCTCACATTAAATTATGACAGAGAGAATGAACATAGTTACAACAAAACATATACACATACCATTTAAAAGTGTGCCGTCATTCTGATTTATATGGGAGTTGAAAGATATTAATACTTCTTTTCAACAATGATGCATTAAATTAAATCAAAATGACAGCAAATGCATTTACAATATAACAAAAGACTTCTATTTCAAATAAATTCTGTTCTTTTCTATAACTTTAATGTCCTCATTCCTTTAAATCCCTGGGACTCGCATGTGGTGCAGCTATCTGTCTCTCATTAGCAATCGCACCCTGCTTCATACCAGTCATGTTAAAAAAAACATGAATGCATTCATTCATCTATTAACATTATTTCCCCATAAACATTATTAGATCCACTGGCATGACGACAAGTTCCATGATTGCATGCTCATTCACTGCGTCATCAATCTATGCCTTTGTTATTGTTTTGAAGGGGTTAGCGACCCCTAGCGATGAAAAATTACATATAGTGCCTTTAATGGCTGTTGAAAATTCAGCTTTGCCATCGGAGGAATAAATTACATTTTAAAAAGATATTAAAAGAGAAAACAGTTATTTTAATATTAAAGGTAAATGTAAAATGTTAAAATATTTTTTTGATCAAAATAAAAGCATTAGTGAGTATGAGACATTTTTCAAAAACATTAAATAACATTTTACTGTCCCCAAACCTTTGAACGGGAGTGTAGAAAGCTCAACACATACATCCAATTACTACTAACTAGCATTTTTATAACCACAATATCTTCAACAGTTATTTCTCACATAATGTTACCTTTTATTGCATTATTATTAGATAAAACGTTTAATTACTCTACATCTCAGTTAATGTCCTTTTTTACAATGTGTTGCTCATTTCCCCTGTATATCCTCCTTTAACAGGTCAAGTGTTCAACAGCACAGTGAAATGGATCTAACAATAATACTGTATCATATAAACTACGGTGTCAGACACAGAGCAAACAAAAGACAGTTGTACATTCCCACTGTACAAAGCTTTTGCATTCAAAGCAAATGTAGAGACATCAAAGATCTGAAGTCATGCGGTTCATACCTTACATTAGTAGTAGATATATGAAGTGTTAAAGGAATCCATTACAGCAAATGATGCCATCCCTTTCAAAAACCAGTGTTCATCAAAAGTAAAAGCTCTTTGATCATTCATGCTCAAGACTTGCATTCACTTCCTGACTATGTGGACGTTTTAAAGCTGCTGCTTTCTGCATAGCTGAAGTGATGTGTCATAAGCACAGAGTGAGTGTGAGAGAGAGAGTCAGGCCAGTCCAGCATACCAGCAGGCTCTCAGAGGCAGCTTTAGCTGTTTCAAATGAGAACCAGCTGACATGTTCGATTCATACCCTTGATGTCTCTCACTGTTCAGGCATGATTAGCTCAGCAAGAAACAAGTACAACTATCCATTAGTTCTGATTTATGTCACAGGCCTTTCACTGTTAAATAGTCATTTTAAAAATGCTACAAATAAAAAAGTGATTTGTTTATTAAGACTCTGTTAAAAAATTGAACACTGCTGTTAATTGAAGCAACACTATTATGTAAACACCATGTTATAGTACTCTAAATGTATTGTCCATATGTGGGTGTTTTGTCAGCCACTTTTATGTCCCAGGGTTTAATTTTCATTAAAGGGACAGGACAGTTTTCCCCAAAGATCAAAATTATCATAATTTGCTAACCCTCATAAAAGATGATTTTTTCCCCCCCCCAGTACATGTAAAAAACTGTTTGGTACGGAAGCCCTGAATCGCAAAAAAATTAAAGTCGAAATATTTCGAGAATAAAGTCGTAATATTTTTTTAGAATAAAGTTTTCCATAGAAGTTCTTATTTTTTATTTTTTTTGTAAAAATAAAAAAAAATGCACTTATGAAGTCGAACTGCTTCTGATGGATCTAAATATAATAGTAGCTTTTTACTTTTATCTGGGCTTTCAACAAAAGGAAATTCTACAGGTGCTAATCTAACAACATGGAATTACCATTTGTTTTAGGACGCCTATAGATGACCAAGAAGACTCCGCCGGAGTAGGTAGGCCTATCACAATCCTAGTCCAAACTTTATGTGTCTCGCTGACTCCAAGCCTACGTGTCTTCGTCCTCGTCTATAGGCAACACCATCTGGGTTGAGAAAACTTAACAGTAACCGTACTGTCTCCCTCTTCATACTTTCTGGATACATTTTAAGTGCATCATTCTGTATCCAATCATTTGGCCAGATCCTGCGATTTCCTTAGAAATAAAGCTGATTAAAGTCGAGATTAAAGTCGAAACATTACGAGAATAAAGTCGTAATATTTTGAGAATAAAGTCAAAATTACGAGAAGTCTTCCGTAGAAGTTTTTTGTGTGTGTGTGAAATATTACGACTTTAATCTCGAAATACTAGAATTTTACGACATGAGGGAGAGTAAATGATCACAGAATTTTCATTTATATAGGTGAACTATCCCTTTACAAACAAACAGAACACACAGGTTTAGTGCAATATATTTATTATTAGTGCAATATTTAAAACTTACTACAAATTAATTATTTTTGTATTATATTTTTAATATTTGTGTCGTATGTAACATTGTTTGTGTTGTTGTATAATCTGGCACTAAGGAAAGCACTTTCTAATTTCATTATACATGTTTATAATAACAATAAAGGTTATCTAATCTAATCTAACAAACACAAACATTTTGTGAAGGTAACATTCTGTCTTGGAAACTTTTTTTATTTTATTTTTACTTTTTAATATTTTGTTTATGTATAGATTTTATTGTTTTATTCTTGTCCCAAGATGCAGACTTTCAATCTTAAAATATGAAAATCCATCATAAAAGTATCAATGAAATTGTGGTGAATACGTACATGGTGTTTCAGAACAATGTTGTCCTGTGATGCCCGTTTACTACTGAACATCATTATGAGACAAATTAAATGAAATAAAGTTTATTTTAAGACAGTTTACTGTCTGAAATTCCACAGGTTGTAAAGTCCCCATAGTTGAAGAAACACCCATAATGCTCTTGGGTCTAAAAGTGAGCAAATTCCATGTTCCAACATCTCAGAAAGGCAGAAGCAGTTATAGTGTCAAAGGACGGACCGCCCCACTATTTTGCCCGGCTAAATCGGCCCAATGGAGGCTTATCCGATCAGCGGGGAAGGTCTCTGCGCGTTACTGTCTTTCCTTTTATGCAACACAACAAGATTAAATGGAACACATTTTCTCATATGTATTACTCGTTATTTCATCTGACTCCATAAATGAAAAAGGTTTTAATGATATCCGTGCATCATTAAATGTTAGCGAATGTTTGATTATTCTTTTTTAACTCTTAGTTATGTTTTACCCACTCAGATCAGGAAACACTTTGAGGTCCAAAACGTCTAAAACATTAGACACACCCAGATTTAGGTCTATCAAACAGCATTCGCCATACTAAACGGGATTATCTTGTCTCTGCACCCAAGCACGCTTAAATGATGCCAGATATTAGTCGTCACTAATCTGACGCAAAACTTGTGGAAGTATACCAAATGGTGGTGTCTGTCATTATAATTCGATTTTGGTTCCCAATTCAGGGGCTCACAACTGTGAGATCA
Source organism: Meda fulgida (assembly GCA_030578275.1). Lineage (NCBI taxonomy): Eukaryota > Metazoa > Chordata > Actinopteri > Cypriniformes > Leuciscidae > Meda > Meda fulgida. The sequence continues at coordinate 15,600,895 of CM060616.1, forward strand.
GAATTTGTACTTGAATGGGTTCTTGTTTTACATACAGGAGGTAGTTTGAATGGATCATCTGGGGGAGGGAACACCTTTAAGGAACACATCACTTTTCTCATATTTCATAACTTCTTGTAGCTTTTCATTAGTTGGGAGAATGAGACCATTTTACCAGGCGCACTGAGACACTTTAACATGAATAGTTACTTTTTGTACACACATAATATTGCATGGGTTTTCAGTGAGTTCTAGGTGAGAAGGAGAAGAGGGGGAGCAGGGGGATATGATGAGACTGTAAGAGTAAGGTGTGAACTGTACTGTGTCTTGGATGTTGCTGTTACATAAGCAAGAGGATGTTCAAATGTTAATTCTCAGGAGAGCCTTTTGTTCTCTCGATGGGGAGCCCAGACATTCTGGCCCCCACCTTACATTATGAATAGCAATAATTTTGAAGTTAAATGTAAACAAGCACATAGGAATGTGGTGTTCAAGTCTCCACATAATTTTGGCCTTGTAATGCATACTGTGAGAGGTCAAAATTACATTTGTAAACTTCAATGACTGGTTAATATTTATACCAATACGTTCGCTGATTATGAATATTCAAAGTATCACCAAACTAGACAAGATTTCAGAGATGTTGCATCAGCTTATCCTGACAGCAGCAAATTCACAAATACTTTCTCTTTTTCTCCCTCTATCAGTGCAAAGAGCGCATAATTCAAAGAGACTATTAGAGTCTCAAGTGTTTCCATAAAGAGATCTTACCTTATATGTAAGTGTTCTTGTTTCTTTCTTTCTGAGCGATCTGCAAAACATAAAACACAAACCATGAGAAAAAATTCTTTGTAGCACAAATTTTATTCAACTGCATGATTCCTATGATTCTACATTTGCAACATTCAGTGACTAGGCCACAGGCACAGCTGGCAATGTGGCATTGTCTGTTTGGCTGGTTAAACTGTATGGTATGTTCCTGAATCCTGATAAACCTGTTTTAAAGAGCAGAGCTTAGGAGAGAACTGGAGGCTACAACAGTGCAGTTTTGCATGAAACCACGCACCGCATTCACATCATTCAGGCCCAGTTGAGCAGCATGTTATGGTTTCAGTAAAGCAGATTCATTTGGTGCCTCCTTTTTAAAAAAATTTACATTTTGAGTATATATAACATTTTAAAACCTTATTAAAGCTTATATGAAACAATCAAATAGAACAAGACCAACATCTACACTACACAAAAGTAGGATCCTTGTTTCTCCCGACAACATCAAGCATTCATAGAGAATGTTTAACTTTCCTCAGATAATGAGAGTGAAGTCATAAAACATAATGACTCCTTTGGCAAAGGGGTCTTTGTGTGTCTTTGTTGCAGTTGTCTACTGACCCACCACTGTCCCCAGATACACCTGCTGGATCCAGTTTCTGCTCTTGTGTGTTAAAGTATGAGAAAGTGAAATAGCCTATGCATAATAGCATTGGTGAAGTAATTTGATTTTGAGTTTGTCAAATCATTTCAATCACTGTATTATTTACAAGTTAAGTTAAAAAGTTAAAATGATACATAGCTGCAATCTGATACATTACTTATCAGCAAGTTTTAATTGGAAATATACAGTCCTACCTGACTCAGACAGAGTCCCTTGCCCACCTTCTGATTCAAATGTGTCTGTGAGGAAGCACAACTCCCGGTAAAAGTGACGTCTCTTTTTTTCATTAGGTATGTTGACACAGCCAGTGTGCCATGCAGGAATGCGGCCAATCAGGAAGTATTTCTTTTTTTAAATTAACAATAGTCAAATATTTCTGCCTGCTATCCTTGATCGGTTCATTGGTTTAACAAATCTTTTACATCCAAAGATTACATCTGATATCAGAAAAAAACATCAGCTTTATCACTGTTATAGAAGATTATATGGATTTCGTCCTGATCTAGGACCAGATTTCACCTTTAAAAGTCTTGAAACCACTACAAAGGTACAAAACTGATCTTAGATCAGTATACATAGGCAGAAGTTCCAAATGGATCTGTGAAAATGTTCATTTGTTCAACAAGTTGTTGATTGGTGGTTACTACAATAAGCAAAGATAAATGACTTATTCCATTCAAATGCAGGTTGTGTTTTTGACTGGTTCTAAAAAGAATCTTAGCCAGTTCTTAAAAATGCTATTAAACAAGTATAGCAACTGAAATAGTTATATGTATGCATAAATGACAGCTTAAACCTATTTACCAATCCATCTATCTATCTATCTATCTATCTATCTATCTATCTATCTATCTATCTATCTATCTATCTATCTATCTATCTATCTATCCATCCATCTATACACAATTTCCTTTCTCCCCTGCTCCCCCTAATGGTCACTATCCTACAGCCCTCATTTTCTTAGATTATAGTATATACTTGTTCATCAAAATGAACCACATCTCAAACTCTAAACAGAAAACCAAGCAATATTCATGTACACATACTTCCTAATCCAAGATACTGCTTCTTCAATTACTCATTTGACTAAACATGAACATCACTCAAATAATTTTTTTCCAACAGATACTACACTTGCAACACCTTAAACCGACATAGAAATTGGAATATTAACAATTCATCAGAACATTTAAACACTCTTTATACCTTTTTTACCCTTTTTTTTCTTTACCATTTTAAATGACCTTGCGAAAGAAACTCAAAGCCCAATAAAACAAAACATAACCAATTCCCTTGATGGCTAGGGGTAGACTACCCTGCCACCCAGACAGTGCCAGGGATTATTCTGCCCTATAATGGCAACTGCCTATCTAACATAATCCTTCAGTGCAAGAGGTTCCCTCCTGATCCTCCGAGGCCTATGTTCAGATTGTTCTCCCATAGGCATATGTCTAGACCACACATGGTCTGATCCCATCCAGACATCGTCCATTTCTGCACTCTGAGTTTGTGCTGAAACCCATCTCTTGACCAAAGAAAAATGTCTCATGCACTTCACTCCATTTTTTTTCCAGAATGACAGATGGTCCTTTCCTCTACAACACGGTACGGCTCCAGCTCGAATGCAGTAGTCAACTTGTTCTGTTTCGGTTGTTTGAGCAGAACGCAATCACCTACTTAGATCATGCTGTCCACTGCTGCTCGTCTTTTGTCAGCAGCCTGTCTACCCTTTACCTTTTCGACAAAATCTCCCTGTCTCACTGCAGAGGAAACAATACCACTCACCTCTGGCAACTTAGTGTGGAGCTGACAACTGAACAATAACTCAGCAGGGCTGCGACCAGTAACAGAGTGTGGAGTGGAGCAATAGGCCAGCAAAAATGTGTACATTTCCTTACGCCAATCTTTAACTTCAGAATGAGCTGCCAGTATGGCTTGGCAGTGTTCTGTTCTGTCTTTTACCAAAAACGGACGGACGGACAGATAGATTAGTTAATCAGTTAAACTCAAAATAGCATTTTATTTTGTTATTATTTTAAGCGTAAAATTTAACAAAAAAATATTATTGCAATAACATTATAGGGTCATTAAGTGTCAAATCAACTACCCTTTGGAAACTTCCCCGGCTTATATTTTTGATTTTTTTCTGAAGAAAGACAAAAATAAACAGTGGTGAAAGCCAATATATTAAATGTCACTAGTGATATGTACTCTGAATAATCCATTATTTATATATTATTTATATATTACCCACTAGAGATTTGGAGCCAACATCATTATTTTATTTTTAAACAGAGATTGGTAGATCTATTAGTAAAATCTGTTGACTTTAGCAATCTTTGTTGCATTATATGCCAATGGTGACAGTTCAAAAATGGGAAAAAGCACTTATTGTGTTTTTTGCCCCATGTTTGCATGCCTGTAACTCAAAAATTATTAAAGATACCTTAATATTGTTTTAAATTCTCGTTCTTAACAACCATTTCTTTTGGTATTTTAAAGGCCCCATATGGTACAATCCCAGATATGTAGAGATCTTAATGCAGCTCCATGAGTAAATTGGTCAATTGTACATTTACAGTGGTCAAAAAACCAAATGTGGGTCACTTTGCATATAGTTGAAAAAACAGAAAAAAACTGTTGAAATTCGTTAATTTCTATCAACACAATTGCATACAACATACCTGTATGAGTGCCATAATTTTCTTTTTCCAAAGTTTGTATGCCTGGTATTAAACTATTAAAGATATCTTAATATCCTTCTAATTCTTAATAAACCTTTCTTTTGCAATCTTAATTTTTAAGGCACTATATGGTTCAATCCCATAGATATGGGGATCTCAATGCAGCTCCATGTTTATTTTGTTGTATTTGCATTTGCAATGGTCAAATACCAAATGTGGTTCACTTTGCACACAGCTGATACTTATTGTGTTTAAAGAGGAATGTCTGAAGAATAAATAATGTTGAAACTAGAACTGTATCTTGTTTCCCTCTATCAAAACAACTGCACAACATTTCCAAATATAAAAATCCACTGAAATGGTCAAGTTGAGGCACATTACCTTGCTCTCAAAAGTGTAATTATAAGAATCGATATTTGAATCAGTTTCAAGGATATTCGAAAGAAAGAATTTTGTTCATTTTAACATCATCTGAACATCCCAATATCTCTGGGATTGAACCATTTAGGGGCCTATAGGTTTTGTAGCAACAAGAATCTAAAATAACACTTGACATGTACTCTTCAGAAAACCAAGGCACTCAGAGAGGGATGCTGTATGCAATTATTTTGATAAAGGGAAACAAGATACAGAATTAGTATTTGAAAAGTTAGCTAAGTTTGTTTTTTGACCATTGAAAATGGAAATGAAATTGTGTTTTTATAATTACATTTGATAATCACTAATCCATATTGCATTCTTACAACCACACATTGTTAAAATGCATTAAATGAACACCTTTTCATACTTTTACTTGCATTTTGCACTTGATTTTGGAGCCTTGCTGAGATGTTAAGGCTGTTCCAATTACAGCCACTAGACGATGTCACTACCCTGCACAGTGATGTCAAATGCTACAGTTTCCATGTATGAAATACCTTTTTTTTCCTCAATGTATTTGAAAATGTAGCACCCCCCCCCCCCCCCTCAAATTTATGCAATCCATATGGGCCATACTTCTCTGAATCCTTGTATAATATGAGATCACAGCAATAGCACACAAAAATGATCCACCGATCCACTCAATTCCCAATGGACAAAATCAAGTTCAACCCAACACTTTTTCTTGTTTGAGAAGCCGTTTTACTCGGATATAGGTCTACGTCACAATAGGGAAGAAATGACTAACGTAACTTCCCTTTCATACCAACTTTGAAGGGGACCAATTATGCTTTGCTTTGCTTTTTTACCTTTAGTGTGTAATATAGCTGATACTGCATGAAAACAATCTGAAAAGTTACAAAGAAGAAGATCCACGAAAAAGGGAGAGAATATCTCCAACATAAAACACCTGCTTCAAACCCCTTGTTTGTAGTACTGCCATTAGTTCCATAACGTAGCTAAGTCACCATGTAACATATTTGCACAATGAACGCCTACTGGGTACTTTGTCTCACCCTCAAACAAGAGTGAGTATAAGGCCAGTGTTACGACCCCAGTGTGGGTCATATCGTGTGGATTTGCTTGTCCTTGTCACTTGTTTTGTAGGTTGGAGTGAGTGACGTCATTGATGACTGATGGTTTACACCTGTGCTAGAGCTGATGCCGGCAAACTAAAGCAGCTCCCTTCGGTCGTGACGGGGGCTCTCCCCTCGTGCCAATTTGTTGTTGTCTTGTTCCCGTTTTGGTCTAGTCTCTTACTTTATTACTTTTACTTTAATAAATGTTATTCCTTTTTGCACACCACTTTAACATGTCATCTCCTTCTTTGTCGCGGCTTGTGAGCCGGCCGTGACACCAGGGATAGTTTATCTTTTTGTTGAGGAAAGTTTTTTTTTTTTTTTTTTTCACTGCGATGGCAAAACATTATTGCATGGACTTGCAAAGGTAGAGGAATTGAAAAATCAGTGGTTAAAATTCATTTAACACTATCCCTCAGCAGTACAACCACAACCTTTTGTTCTGTTCTACAAATTACCACCGTGAAACATCTTGCAAATGTTGTGCTTGTAAATGTTTTTGTGTCGTTTAGCTTGTTCTTCTTGACTGTCCTTATACAACACCCTTGTATCATTTAGTATATGCTGTTCTATAAATATGCTAATTAGCTCCGCCTCCAATCACTAACCCCAGCTCAGAGATCCACTCGTTGAGGATCACACGTTGACGTGATTGGTTACAAGGTAGTTTGTGACGTCAGAAACACCAGCGATTTCAAACCGTGTTTTTTAGACGGTCTTTGGTTCGCTGCAGTTTTAAGGAGAAAATACTCAGCAATGGTTTTGACTTACACATGATTGGTCTTAAAGCATATTAAAAACACCACATAGACATATTATAAACAATATTAAAACCTTGATTTCCAACACAGGGGGACTTTAAGAATGTGTCCTAAAGGAACACTCCACTTTTTTTGGAAATAGGCTCATTTTGTGCTGTATGCTGCCTGCTGCACCCATGGTATGGCAGCAAAGTTCCTTGATTATTACGTAGGAATGAGAGTATAGTTCTCAGCCATACTGGCTTAGAAAATCGCAACTTTTCATTTTCCGTCGGCCTTAGTTCAGAATGTACCTACAGAAGAGGCAAGTTTTAAATAGGAAAAATATAAACACTCTTTGTTCATTTTATTGAGAGAGATGCTAACGGTCTAATCAGATTCAATGGTCTATGCTAAGCTATCCTAAAAGTGCTACCGCCAGACCCGGAGATTTGGCAGAATGACCAGTAAAACTCAACTGTTTAACTAGGAGCTGGATAATGAGCCTATTTCCAAAAAAAGTGGAGTGTTCCTTTAAGAACATCTGACCAACTAGCAGTTAGCCAAAGTGGTAATCAGTCTTACTTTTACGGATTCAAATTAGACCAATTTACATTTTTATGTAACTGGGTTTAAAACAATAGGACCAGTCTTAAAGAAAGAAAATTAGATGACTAACTTGTAATCATCAAGCGTTTTATGTAACTGGCCTTAAGTGTAAACAGGGCCTTTGGGAGAAATAAAAAGCTCTCATTCTGAAATTTTTGACACTGAAACTAACATAAAAAAATTAAAACATCAAGTGATTTCCATTCTCAGCTGAAAACATGTGAGACAATTTTGTGGATACTGATCTGTGTTTAGACAAGTTGGACAGCCTTATGAACAGACTATAGGATACATTTGTGCTGACAGAGTGTCTCTGAGCCTGTCTGTAGGCCAACACTTTGTACTGAGAGACAAAACCTTTTCACACTGACCTGAAATCAGATTTCACCAAACAGCACAGGTTAGAAGCTAAATCCACTTTGAACAGCTCTTTCCAAATCATAGAGAAAACAACAGACTAGCACACCTTAAGCAGTGGTTCTCAATCTTTTTTGGACCCGCCCCCTTTAAACCTTTTTAAAAATATGCCCCCCCCAATCTAAAAATTCGATGACATTTTAAGATTTTTGAAATAAAAAATACATGCAATGAAAAACACTAGTAAAAATTAAGGTGTGTTGTCTAACAAAAGCTTATGATTCTTACATGTTTTGTTCATTGTGATAAACTTTACAAATGAAAACAACTTATGAATTTTGAAATACAATCGGCAGAAGTCGAAAGATGGTTTAATGACTTCAACGTCACCATCAATTAGCTTCCGACAACCCTTTCAGTCTTTGTTTATTCCCTGAAAGTTCGAGTTATATGGTTTGCATGATCATGATTATCAACACAACGAGGCCGTGAAAGTGGAATAGTGAGTAGATGAGTTTAGCAGATGACAGATGACACTTAATGTGTCCCCGACAACCTAACATTTATGAGTAAATATTATGAATTTTCATTTGGATGAACTATCCCTTTAATACAGAAAGTAACAAAGTGTGCACAGTCAAATATTTTTGAATAGAAATATATACTATATAAATATACATATATATAGCCTGTATAAATACATTTATATTACTTGCAAGTACTTGTAAAAGATCTTGTAAATTACTTGTAAAAGATCATACTGACATGTCTGAGAGAAGCCAGCAGGCAAAAAGCACAGATGTCAGTCCTCTAAATGTGAAATGCCACTGACACAGCGGCCGATGAGGTCACTGATGACTAAACAACATGTCAAAGTAAGAGTCACACTGCATTCTATCTCACAGAACAGTCCCAAAAGACATGCATGCTCTAACAGTCAGTGCAACACTGGAAACGTTGTAAAAATATAAATGCATGCTTTCACACCCACTATATTATTTACAGCACATTTACCCATATTTACTTAAGTTGGGTTAATGATTATCTATGAGCTACAACAAAATGCACTGACATACAAAACATTAATACAATATGTAAACCTGCAGTCAAATTAAACACAGCACAACTTCCCTGTTAGAACAACAGGCCACAATTAAAAACCATCATAAGACGCAAAAAGGCATAAGATGATTGGCAAGGTGACTGATTTTGTTGGAGAAACAGATTTATTGTGATTTATTGTGTTCATGTTAGGTAAAACTCCTGTATGATAGTTCACATCTCTGAGAAACACACAGTAGTGGTATTTTTTCCTGAATTAATCACTGTTCAAATAATTGGTTGAATTGGTTAAGTGAGTAATCAATGGTTTACTCAAAGACGGTTACTTGTCGCTATCTACTGGAATAATAATGTAACGTGCAGAAAGAGTAAAAAAAAATCACTACCACTAGCAGTGCATATCAGAATACTCGACCAATCAAATTCAAGGGCAAGAACTAATATTGTGTAATGCTGAACTATTGTACGGTAAAATAATTTGAATGAAAACAGGACTTTCCTGCTAGGTGCTGCCCAATGCAGAGAGTAGATAATGCTATGATAACAGTCTGCTGGAACATGCTGAAACTGGAGCATTTCATCATGACTTCAAGAGACATTTTTTAAAGTCAGCATGAAACAGAAGTTGCAAACGCTTTTTCTTCCCTATTGAGTTGTATATCCAGGTGAAACCTAAAAAAAAAACAAGAAAACTTAAAACAAGAAAAAAATGTAGGCTGGGACTTGATTTTGTCCATCGGGAAATGACTGGCTCGTTGGATGGTTGTCTTTTGCCATTGATGAGTGACAGGTGTCTCAAATTGCGCCGCTGAACATATAATCAGAGAAGAGAACAAATGTTGTTGCAAGAGAGAGGGAAAGTTATTTTGATTTAAGAGGGCACATGAATAAATCTAAATAAATAATGATGTGCACGAATAAATACTTCATAATAAATACTGCAATATTCCATATAAAATAAGAATTGTCAATTTTGATTTTATGGTGCCTTCGAGTAGATGAGATTAGGCAGAAAGTAGGAAGGTTCTAGACACTTGTTATAAGGACATGTCCCACTGACACCAATTTCATGTTTTTTTCCATAAACAATGCTTCGAAGTTCAAAACTAAGCTTATGTTTTTGTAACATAAGACCAACATAAAAAAAAAAATCATATGAAAGACAACTTGTGAGACAGTTTAATATGTTGAGTATGCCAACTGTCCAGACACACATATGACGCTGCACAGGTGGTATTCTTTCACACATGCTGCTGCAAGCAACTGTTTCCTCAGTTGTATCACCTGTTGTGTGTCAACATAGGGGAAAAGCTGTAACCTGCTGTTTTTCCTCCCACTCTGACTCACCGATATACACCCAGAATAACGCTGAAGAGAGCAAGAGGAACTTTCCACAGATCAGTTTTTACTTTCTGATGTTTTTCAATGTTATTAACAAATTGCTAAATAATAATACATTAAAAAAAAATCTTGAATATTGTGAACCAGATGCATAGGCCAATAATGCTTGGGTGCAATTCGTTCAATTTTCTCAGAGAATGTGTTTTCCGTTTCCTCACTATATGGGTCAGCAGCACCATTGGATAAATAAACAATGTGATAAATATTTATTAATATTGTCAAAAGGTGCATTAACTTTAATGAGTGAATTAATTGGAGGTTAACTTTTTAACTAGTAGTGTAAACAATTTATTTCAGACAGGCAGAAGCCAATTTTTATATTTTCTGGTGTAGCCTATTTAACTACTAGGATTTGAAAATTAGAGAAAATGTCTAAAAACCCACAAATATATTAAGTTGATATATAGCCTATTAATAGCCTATGTAAATAAATAACCAAAAATATGGAAAGATGACTATCAGGATGAAGGATGATTTTGATATTTATTGATAATGTTTAATTTAGGCCTGTCTAAGAGAGTGTTGACAAAAAAGTAGTTTTTAACTTTTTAAGTGAATGATAGCTGTGCAATGCCATCATTTTGAAAATTAAATGTAATGGTACATTTGCGTGAAGAATATTATATTGATAATTTCTGATTAATAAAGTGGACTATTTTCAAAGTAGCCTGATGGCAGGTGAATTTGTGACATTTTTATCCGATGTCTGCAAAATCCGTGAACCAAGTTAATTTCAGAAAGTCGCAAAACATAACAGTTTCGTGAATTGTGATTCAATAATCTTAAAATTCAATAATTGTGACAGAATCTTAAATCTGTCACAGAGACCTAGAGAAGTAATTGAAACAATTAATTGAAAATAAATAATTGTCCTACCTGTTGAATCTCTTCTCCTCGTAATGGAATCATTTGGAAATTCTTCATCTCCATCATTCCGTGCTTCGGCCATTAGTTTTAAACGGCTATGTCCGTGTTTGAAATCCAGACCTTTAACTTGCGTTTATTAAACAAAACTGAGAAGATGTCTGAATTCTCTGAACAAACTCTAACGGTAAGTTTTGTTTGAATAAAAAGTCAGTTGAGTTATCGCAGACCTGTGTGTCTGTTAAACGGGAACTGTTGATGAACTGAACGCTGCGCTTGCGCTTTGCGCGAGCATCATTACAAGCAGATGAGTGTGCCGTGCACGCGCGTCTGTACATGCTGTTCAGCAGAGGGCGGAAATTGCTAAAAAAAAAAAAAGGGTAATAATTATAAGATTAAATAAGAAATTGGAAAACACTTAAAATAAGATTAATATTTTATTTGTTTACCTGTATATGTGACTCCATGTCATGACATGACTGCAGTACTAAATGAAAGTAAAGAAAACTTTTATATTAATGTTGTCCACCAGAGGCCATGATAATAAATCCATTATGGTCTCTCTGTGGAAGGTTGAATGTAAAAATGCATTGAAATTAATTTGTAATACCATTGGTTGTGGTACACACTATTACCTCTTAAGTTTTATATAATTAGTTTGTAAAGAAATCTGTGATCTCCAAAATGCTTTTAGATTATTAAATATAGCCTAATTTTTGTGATACTGAATAGCCAACATCAGTTGTCAGATATATTGAACATATTGACGTCTAATTAAAATGAGGAAACAACGAGATAATCAATCTAGCTATAGTCTATAGTGTACAATATGTTTTAAAAATGCACTTAAATATAGGCTACATCTTTTTAATTACACGTTCCATTTTTAAAGATTCATGGAAATTGTATCACTGCACATGAGACATTCTTTGATCCCGATGATTAGCCTTTAGCCCTAGTGCATGAGGCTATAGGTCTAGTTTAATTTGAATTTTTGCTTTACTTATTGTTTAACAGTTATTATTATTATTATTATTATTATTATTATTATTATAGTATTTTTAACATTATTTATTTATTTCAAACAAAAGTTCTGGAGATCTTTTTTCTCCACCAAAGAGCGCAGTGATGCTCTTCTGCCCTCTTGTGTTTGGATGAAAAAATTTAGCCAGAATATTTTTGCTATGAGCTTGAAAATGCTGACGTGGAAGACGACAGAATGATTTAAGAAAATAAGTAGCCTAATATAAACTTTATGCTTATTCTCTGTTTAACTAGTTAACGTGATCGAAGGAAATACGTTTTTTTTTTTAAACCAGATCCCCCTGAAAATGGAGAAAGTTGACGTTCTGGAGAAATGTTTGTATTTTAAGAAGTTTTTATTATTATCAGAGAATTAGGCCTATTTAGCAGCGGTTTGTTTGAACTCAAGCTGTAAACATTTGAATGGAACTTTAATGGCAGCATAACTTAAAGCTTTAGGCTTTAGACATGCTTAAAGGCTTGTCTGTCAAAGTTTTGCTAATATGCCTTATAATTTCTGTACTGAATACTTTGCAAGACATTTATTTCAAGTACTCCTGTTCTGGACTAGGCTACGTTCTTGTGCTTTGTACAACAACAATAGCTATATACAGTGTGTAACATAATCATGGACACATTTAGCTGCATTGATGTTTGTTTATTTGTACCTGGATATTCTACTACTGCTATAAGCACTGGAACATGAGTGTTGTTATAGTCTTTATACTTGTGTGCGACTATAGGTAGGGCTTATCTATCTTTCCTCTATAAATACATAAAATAATAATTAAATTATGTTACATTTTATATCGCAAAAACATTTCTGAAACATCTCTAGTTCCAATCTTCTCTGCTCATTGTGCATGACTGTTTCCATCTACACCCTGCTGTTTGAGTCAGGGCAGTGGGAAATATGGCGACAACAAAAAAAGGTAATTGAACAATAATAAATGAACAAGATACGTTCAGTAACCCAACCATTCCATAATCTGAATGTTACATATAAATGCTTTAGAAAATTCTTATATTAATATGTGTGTTGTATTAAAGTTAGTGTCTGTAATAATAAAGATTAAAGAAAAATCATTGCTGATATAGGTCTACTGTTTATTTTAAATGTTAAATAATTTTAAATGGGGGGGGGGGGTGTCTCTCAGAAACACCTCAGAAAATACAAGTTCAAAACGTTGACCTTAAAGACGTTATCTCAAATTATTCGTCCCAAGGACTGGCTTACATTCTTGCATTTTTTCACATCTGAGAATAATGGGTCTAAGAGTGTCAGCATATTTGGACGCTCTGCTGCTGTGCGAGCCATCATGGCAGCAGGCAGAGAGAGAGAGACAAAAATGCTTGTGTCTCATTTGGAGAGCTTAGGCTTCAAGATAAACGAGACAAAAAGCTGCTTGGTGTCCACACAAGAAATAATTTACCTGGGTCTCAGACTGAACTCGGACCTCTATTGAGCGTTTCTGTCCGAGGAGCGCATCAGGTCAGAAACAGAGTTTCATTCAGACTGTGTTTACGTCTTCTGGGACAGATGGCCTCGACAGTTTCTGTCATTCCACTTGGGACTGTTGCGAATGAGGGAGTTTCAGCACTGGACGGCAGCGCAGGGCATGTGTCCAAAATGCCACCTCCACCCCAAATTGATGAAAGTCTGCATGCATGCTCTCCATCAGTGGAAAGATCTTTTTTTCTCGAGTGAGGAACTCCACTGGGAGCAGTTTCTCTGAGAAAGGTGGTTACAATGGATGCGTCACTCACAGGTTGGGGTGCAGTGTGCGAGGGCAGGATAGCGAAGGGGAAATGGCCCGTCTCGCTTCAAAACGCATACAGAAACTTCCTGGAACTGTTAACAGTGTTTCTGGCACTGAAACATTTTGTGCGGTTCCTAAGGAACCACCACATTTTGATCAGACCAGACAACACAACGGCGGTGGCATACATAAATCGCCAGGGAGGCACACGTTCCCATCTGCTTCACAGTTTGGCACGGAAACTAATCGTGTGGGGCGTGAAGCATTTTCATTCACTACGGGCAACCCATGTCCCGGGAATAATGAATGTGGGGGTGGATCTCCTGTCCAGAGGAAATCCTCTGTATGGAGAATGGACTCTCCACCCTCAGGTAGTGAGCTAGTTGTGGGAGAGGTTCGGCCTAGCTGCTGTAGATCTCTTCGCCTTACACGAAAACACTCAGTGCCATCTATTCTTCTCTCTGGTGAGAGACGGTGCGCCTATGGGTGTGGATGCTCTGGCGCACCCGTGGCCAAATGCACTACTGTACACGTTTCCTCCACTGAGTTTGATCGTTCCAACTTTAAGGGTAAGAGAGTACAGTCACTCAGTCATATATATTGCCCTGAACTGGCCAGGGAAGTTGTGGTTGACCGAGATAATTCAACTGCTTTGCAACCAACCTTGGCCTCTCCCATTGCGCAGGGACCCTCTCTCAAAAACACGCGGGAAGATTTTTTCTTTTGAGCCGATCGTTTGATGTCTCCGAAGAGTGCTGTTGTTTATAACGAGCGAGTGTGTCGGTGTCCTTCTGGAAGACCCTCCCAGTGCTGGTGGTTTCTACAGCGCAAGTGCAGCGGTGATCGCGAGCTTTGAGCTCTCAACTGCTGTTTTAACAGCAACAAATTTCTGAATGTTTGTGTTTGTAGACGGCTAGAGGGCAGAAAAGTGAGCACTGGTGATGGGTCCTATTTCCTGAAAGAGCAACACGGGTGCGTTTGCGTCTTTTTCAAGATGTCATTCAACCCGTGCGTTTCTGGATGCGGTCGTTCCCTGTTCCGCTATGACGGTCACAATTGTTGCATTACGTGTTTGGGCTTACAGCACGCTGAATCAGTTTTTTGTGGACGGTTTATGTACCCATTTCGGGAATATGATTGTCGCGGTGCTGAGATCGAGACTCGCCTTCGTCCACGAAGCTTGAGTCCCCATTACCGCGCCCCGGCATACGGATGCCGCGTGGGATGGGTGATAGGAGGATAGGGTTGGATGTCTCACCCGGTAACCATTCCCTGTGGGCTCCTCACTTCTCCTTTCCACCGCAGCCTTTGGAGTCCCCCATGTAGCGTGCTCGTCCATCTGTAATGGGTGGGCCAGCCGTTTCACCCGGGGCTCTCCCAGAGGACAAGAGGCCGATTGCAGCACCGGAGGGAGATGATGACTTGACGTCGTTACCTCCCTCTGGGAGCATAACATTGCCCGAGCTGGATCCAGAATTGTCAGCTATGTTGAAACGGGCCACCGAGGCTGCCGGGCTCGAGTGGAACTCTCCACCGTGTCCTGTTCAGTCTCGGTTGGATGATTGGTATCTCGGGGTGGGCCGTGCTGGTTCTCAGCCCGCCGCCCCAGTACCCTTCTTTTCCGAAATACATGGGCAACTTACTGTTGCGACACAGGTGCACCTGGTGGCCGCTGCTTTTGGGGGATCGTCGTCTCCCCCCTAAGGCCTGTGAGTTTTCGTCCGACAGGGCAGGACTTAAAGCCTGTGGGCAAGCCGCCTCTTTTGCGTGCCATGACGTTGCTACAGGTCTATCAGGCCAGGGCACACATGGACATGCACGAGGGTAGACCAGAAGGTGCGCTCATAGGTGAGCAGCGCAGTGCATCCGACCTCGCCCTCCGGAGCATGAGTTTCATAGTGTGCACGATCGGTCTGGCAATGTCCACATTAGTGGTTCAGGAGTGCCATTGTTGGCTCAGCCTTGTTGATATGGTGGATGTGGACAAGGTTCGGTTCCTGGTCTCCCCAATTTCCCAGGTTGGGCTGGTCGGTGACGCGGCAGAGAACTGCGCCCAACAGTTCTCTGCCGCCCAACTGCAGGGGGAGGCCATCCGGCAAATCCTGCACCGGCGGCCCGCTGCTGCCTTCACCCCGCCGCCAGTTCCTCCGCCTGCTCGTCGCTGAGGGCGTTCCCCTGCCACCGCTCTCGCTGGGCCTCCACAGCAAACCGCCAAACCCTCAGTCTGTAAAAGACCTTTTGTTTCTCCGGCCAACGGTCCCTAGAACGAGTGTCCATCAATACCGGCTGAGGGGCCACGTACAAAGGGAGGCACACGTTCCCATCTGCTTCACAGTTTGGCACGGAAACTAATCGTGTGGGGCGTGAAGCATTTTCACATGCAGTAATCTCTGCTCATTCAGTCGACGTCGACTACGTTTTCTGCAGGAACTTTTGGATAAGGGCAGAGACTTTTCAACTGTTAATGTTTATCTTGCCGCAATTTCTGCGTGTCATGTGGGGATTGACAGAAACACTATAGGTCAACACCCGCTTGTATGCAGGTTTATGAGAGGTGCACGGCATTTTAACAGGGTTTTAAAGCCATTGATTCCGCCGTGGGATATGTCCGTGGTCCTTAACGCACTATCTCAGCCCCCTTTTGAGCCTATAGAGAGTGTTGAATTAAAGCTCAGTTCACTAAAGGCTGCTTTATTATTGGCTCTTTCGTCCGCAAAGCGGGTCGAACTTCATGTGAACTAGTGAACTTCATGCGTTATCTGTTCATAACTCCTGTATGCAGTTCCCCATGGATTACTCAAGAGTAACCATAGTGAATTACTCCACTATGGTTCCTTGTAGTGGAAGCTATTATATTAGGTTATAATGGCATGGGTCTCTGTCCTCCGGAAGGGATGAGGGCTCATTCTACCAGAGGTTTGGCTACCTCGTGGGCACTGTTTAAGGGCATTTCAGTTCAGGACATATGTTCAGCAACAAGTTGGCCTTCGCCTCACAAATTTGTCAGATTTTATAGACTGGATCTCACTGAGCCTGGCTCATTCTGTCCTAAGTGTGTGAAAAAAAAAGCCAACACTCGTAGTGGTGTGTTTATGTTACATACATCACTGAGTTGGTTGACATGCCTGCTTCGGACAGCATATCTGCAATACGGGAGTTGTCTATATCCCATAGTGAGATACTGAGTGAATGTTTGAAAGAGAACTTTAGGTTACTTGCGTAACCCTGGTTCTCTGATAACATGAGTGAGATTTCAAAATATGTCTTTGTTATATTGTAATTTTCTGCTCGTCCGGCACTTTGCAACAATACAGCATTGTTTTGGTAGCGACTTTCAGCATGTTTCCTATAATAATGTCTGACGTTTACGTTTAAGTGCCTTGAGAAAGTCACATAAACCACGCAAAATACAATCAGAGCGGTCAGACTGAAACGGATTTCCATAAATGCAAAAGAAATAGGATTTCAAACCACATATGAATGTAGCATGTATGAATGTAACATTTTTAAAAATCCCATTTCATGTGATTTCTGGCCGTTCACACTAGCTAAATCTGATAATTTTTAAACCGTATATGCACAAAAATCGGATTTGTACTGACGTTATGAACGTAGCCTAGGATGAACCATTCTGGATCATCATGCAGAGCCTGTGCCAAGTCATCACCCACCCCAACATTCACTTCCTTCTGAGCCCCCTGGGGGCCCTCCTCAACAGCACACACAGATTTTTTACGTTTTATGGTGTAATTTTAATAAGATTTCAAAATGTCTTACACTGCATCATTAAAGGTTTGTGACATCAAACACTTGTCTGCCAGTAGACGTAATGATTTCCAGCCAAGTTAAAGGCAGTCAGCAATGGTAATTTTGTTTGATTTTATGACACTTTTTATTTAATTTTGGGTCTCTTGACCAGGTTTTGAGTAAAAATGACCCAGATGAGACAATTTCTCAAGCAGGAAACATTACACTGCACCAAAAAGATTTCTGGATCTTGGGCCTCAATGCAGAGCTTGAGGCTACAGCAATGATTTAAAAAAGAAATA
The DNA here is from genome assembly GCA_030578275.1 of Meda fulgida. Taxonomy (NCBI): domain Eukaryota; kingdom Metazoa; phylum Chordata; class Actinopteri; order Cypriniformes; family Leuciscidae; genus Meda; species Meda fulgida. The sequence continues at coordinate 15,618,354 of CM060616.1, forward strand.
AAGATCGACCATACAACTAATAAATTATTTGCATAAAAAAAAAACAGCTGTCTAGTTTATCAGTGTCCGTGGAGGTGTGAAGAGAAGCACACAACAAAGAGAATCCAATGCTGGAACTTTACTTATATGACACAGCTTTTCAACAACAGTGGTTTTATGCTCTTGCCCAGCGCTGGTGGGTTTGTCTGCAACTATCCGAACCTGATACTGATAGCATACTGATGCTAAATGTAAACAAGCAGTGAACTAATCCCCATGTAACTAACGACGGAACCACATCTGATTGGCTTATAGGCTACTCATTATACATACATATTAAGTAACTGTAACTCAAACAACTTATTTACCTACCTAAAACTATAACAATATGTTTCCCTTCAACTATAACTCATGATCACCTGGAGACAATTGTCTTTTGTAATGGTTTTGCAATTGAATGCTTGGGAATGGATGTGTTGGCAGCGGATTACAAAGTTATCTGGCTACCACCACTTGATTTGGGCCCATAATTTTACAAATTACATTCATTTCTAATTAAACTAATTATTATAGTATGATATTAAATTTAAAGTGATACAATAACAACTGTATTTCTCATTTGAAGCCTAAAAACAAACATTTTCTTGATTCAAATCATCCCTAAGGGATTGGTGATACACAATAAATATAGATATTATATTCACAGTTTTATGTTTGCAGTTTAAAGTTCACTGTTCGTTTGTTCTTGGAATGATGTTCATTTGCATGATGTAGTAAAACAATGAAACTTGGTTCCCATATGCAAACTTTTTGTTTGCGTACAGCAGTGCCCCATGTCAACACGCGCCGCAACAGGTTTCATTCAGAACTGATTTAGGTCCGTTTTACAATGCATACTGTAGAAAATATCTTAAAACTCAGTGACAGGCAATTGTTTTAATTTGTTTATTGATTCGTTAGAAAACTTAAGCCTCGTTTCTACCATGAGCCCATCACTGCTACATAATCTTCCTGTTTTATAAAACACTGGTGTTTTATTTGGTTTCCTTCATAATTTCTTCCCAGAGAGCTCCAAATCTGCACTGTCAAATTTGTTACCATAACCAAAAACAGAATTACATCGACAAACCCACTAATTATATTTTGTTTATACCTTCTTCGTGAGAGATTATCTAATGTTACATTAATCTCCATCATGTTTCCCGAACTTGTTTTCAAACGTTTTATAAGAAACTGAGGCTCTGGCGCCCATAGACAGTAAAAGAAAGGTGATGACAGGTCTTCGTCTTCTTCTCCTTTCTTCTTCGTTTATTCGCAGTTGGTATTTGGTTTAGGCCTACTAGCGCCACTAACTGGGCAGGAGTGAGGAGCACCAAGGGAAGGAACATTTAGGCTAAACTTTTATTTATGTACCCTAGCGTTCTTAATTTGGGTAGCCTATATACATTTGTTACTCTGAAATACTTTAATGTGGCACACCTTTTCTTGTCGTGGACCATTTTAAGAAGATTTAGCATTGTAAGGTTGACTTCCCCCATAGTAAACATTGCCAGTTTGAGCACACACAACAACGACCCAGATAGCAGAGTAATGGAAACTATGTTAAATCAACCACCCGCTGTCAACGATAAAGTCATTGAACCAACGTCGAACTCTGATGTTGATTCTTCATCATGTTGCACCCTCTATTATCATTGAAACAACGTTTAAATCATACCTAGAGATCAACAGAATTTCAATGGTATTTCAATTACAACGGATATTGAAACAATGTTGAAATCCCAGCATATCAACAAAACTTCAATGGTGTTTTAGCCTAAACCACAGGTTTAATCTGAAGGTCTGTAATTTTAATATAATATTAAAAACATTATTATTAGGCTATAATCCTGCTTTATCGACAGCCAGGATGGGCTAGCAAAATATAGAAAATAGAAACTATACCTTTAGGCTATAACCTAGACTAGTACAAATGACACCCCATGCATTCAAATTAAACAATCTTTTTTTATTGTCTTATTTCATTTATTTCTTTTAACGTGCAAACTCCTGCGTCTGTCTTCCAGCTCCTCCCGCTCGGTCTGGGGCTGGGGTTGCCACCTGTCCCGGTTTTACCGGGATTGTCCTTCTTTTTAATAACCTGTCCCGGGAAATGTATCCACTCTCCCGGGACACTGAATGTCCCGGTTTTCGAAAGGCTACATGAATATGTATGTTCAAACTGTGTAGCGCGCGCATGACAGAGAGGGAGAGAGCGAGAGACCTTGCGTGTGTGTGCTAGTGTGCCTAAAGAAGCGCATGTAAGAAGCGCATGTAATCGGACTGTGGTGCGCGCTTGCTGCCCCTGCACGGCACATAGGCGCGGGCGCGAACACTTGCGTTTTTCTATCAACAACTTAAAATAGGCCTACTCTATCATTTCTGGTCATAGAAAATAAACATCATTCGCAACTACTTTTATTTGTGTAAACTCACAATAACATGAAAACGTTGTGCTTTTGTAAAATAAAATAAAACAATCAGTCGCGCTCTTTTATGGTCTCCGTGAACTGGATCGCGTCTCAAAAATGAACTGAAACAAGCCTATGTAGGCTAAAGCATGAAATGTCCACTTTTAAACGAACAAATTCGAATCGAAAGAAAATCCAGTCTGATTATGTAATCCATATGAATTTCTTATCTAAAGGCGCATCCGCTTTGCAGCGGATATATGTTTCCAGCCGATTTAGAAAATACTATTAATAAACAATTAAAATGCCTCGTTACTTTTTCAGAAACATTTATTATTAATAGCTTCTAAATGAAGTATGTGAGGCTAAGTCCCCCCCCCCCCCCGGTTGTTAGGCTTTGTATAACAGAGCTTGCCGCTTCCCCGCGCTCAGAAAAGGTGCAGAACATCATCAAAAATCGTGATATCGCATAAGCACTAGTATAAAACGACTGTTATCATTTCTGAAAACAAACACAATGGAGTTACAAAACTGTATCGCTCATCGCAGCCCTGATAATCATATTTTGGATTTGTAGGCTATTACGAGATGGTCTAATCTGCATTTCCAGTTAACGTTACAACACGAGACAGTTCTGCATTGAATAAAGTAAAGGTAAACCATGTATTTTGTGTAATTCTGGCCCGCCGCGGTCACTGCTGCTAGCTAGCTAGCGCTAGATAGAGCATATGCTAGCGTTGGTTCCGCGCGGTGTTCTCCGGCGGTCAGAAGAAATAGCGGTGCTGTGTTAATAGATTTCACGACACTGGCAATGGGTACAGACATGTATATTTTGAGCTAGCTGTCACAAAAATAGACTGGACCAATGAGGTTTGGACCAATGCTAACTTTATACGCTAGAAAAGATCAAGTACTTTTGGCAGATTTTGACACATTGGTAAAACAAAAATCTAACGTTATTTCAGTGACTGCAGCACTGCGTCGGTTACTACATTAACCATCATGTTAACGATCAACCTAGCAGTAGGCTATTTGATTTGCTACAATGCATTCATATCGAACATTAAGCAAGCTTACCTGTACGCTTATGCCCAAGGTCCAGAAATGAGCTGTGTCCGGTGCAGTACGTTGGTTTTGATCTCCCGGTCAACCAAAAATCGATGGATTTTCAACCATATTTCCCTGTCAAGTATATATCGATGCATTTTCAATCATATTTCCCGGTCAACTATATGCCGATGACTCTTCTACAACAGCGTCGTTTCCCGGTCAACTATAAATCAATGATTTTTCAACACATTCAGCGATCGCCCGGAAACCAAATATCAATGCTTAATCAATCATAGAGATAACTATAGATCAATGTTGTTCCAATATTGTTGCCATCAATATTAATAACATCAGGTTTTCATCGATATGGTAACGGTGATTCAACATTTATTTTGCATTGAAATTTCAACATCAACCATAATGATGATTCAGATGGAAAAACAATGTTTATTCAATGTTGGCTTGCTGTCTGGGGAGTGCAATCAAAATTGGCAAATTGGCAACTCATCTGTCTCTGGCCAACTTAATTGGAATAAACATACATTCTCTTGATTTATGTTTATCTATAGTAGTGAATGAAACGATCTGTCCTGTTCTGATAATAATAATATTTTATATTATTATAACAACCCTCTACTAATTGCTTTTGAGTTGGCTACTTTAAATGAATGCTTACCACTTTAGGTTTATGTTCCCTTTTGCTTCTGACTTAATGGTGGGGTGCCATGACACTTTTTTTTATCCGATGTATCAACATACCCCCACCCCTAGGCTGGTATACCATAGAAAAGACAAGACATGGCATTTTGTGGTTCTTAAGGAACTCAAAAGAATTTCATATGTTAGTCCTAGGCTATATATTTTTTGACAACATTGTCCACTTGAAATGTTTATTAAAGCTGAAAACGAGACAGTAGCCTACATTACCAAATGAATGCCTGAACATCCTCCACCCAGGTAAAAAAACTGATTTTAATTCAGTTGAAATATATGACATTAAAAATGGGAATATGTAGCCTATATATTACTGAATACGTTTCAATTTAAATTTAAAGATGTAGCATAATTTAATTATAACAATTATAATCAAGGCATTATAATCTACTTTTTATTTATGGCGACATTATAGCCTATATGCAAAAATAAAAGTATTAAAACATTTACCGTATACTGTTTGTGACTAGGCTATACGCCATTGCTTGGGAAGTCTCAACGCACGCAGTATTAGGAATGTTATTTAACGGTATTTATTTGTTTATTTATTTTAAGACGCACAGATAGAGACAAACAAATTATTCAAATAGGAGTGAGCAATCGCCCAAGCAGCCAATCAGGGTCGGTGTAGAAAGTAGGGGCCGGGCTTGTGTTGGAGCTCACCTTTCTAATCCACGCTCAGGTGACCGAGCAAGAACCGTGGCGTCAGACCTCTCTGGATCTTTAAAGTGAGATCTGACAGATAAATAGAACCGTCGCGGCGAATTGCACCGAGCTATGATTATGAAATATGAAAGCGAAATGGAGACGGTATTGTGATTGGTTCATCGACAGAGGAATATAAAACAGGGACACGGAGCTGCTTAGTCGAAGTTTTGACAGGAGTCGAAGAAAAAAAGCGTTTGGACATTAAAGGCAAAGTATGTGCTATTTTACAATGGTATCTATGTTGTTGCGGTTTTATTCTTATATGTTTTATGATTTTTAAAAAAGCATATTCTACTGAGTTATTGTGTTGTTCTGCTCGAAATCGGAGTTGTAGCCTACCTTGTTTCTAATCCAGCCCAAACATGAACAGTTTGATCTATCTAGGTTAAAAACATGCGTGGACTTTTGATGGAGCCATGACTACTAAAACAAAAAAAGTCTAGTTATTTACATAACCCCATAGTTAATAACCTACCTAGTTATTTATACACATACTCAGTCCATTGTCCATTCTAAAGATCTTTCTCTTGTGGAGTGTAGTTTGGCTTCTTTGTTGACATGACATGAAAAATGCAACAGATGTTTTGTTTGAATTTGGTCATAGAGGAAACACCTATTTTACACGTTTCATATGTAATGCAGTGTGTATGCTGGGATTAGCTCAACAAAGTTGGAATTCAAACGTTTATTCACTGATAATAAACTGATAAAACTTTAACAAGGGTGGGAATACAAATTAAAGGGGATCTGAAATGCAAGGTAAGGGGGAAGAAACGGACCAAAATATATGACAGAACAGCGGGAGGGTCGGAGAAAATCACTGCTAGATTTAGTATGAAAGTGTGAGAATTCTAAGAATGCTTTGTAGGGAGGGCTGATCGTACACATGAGGAGATCCCTCTGTGTGATGTTATTCTTCAGCAACAAGTGAAGTTGCACATCTGAAGCTTTGTTTCTGGTTGCACCTGTGATGGAAGTTGGAACCATGTGACTTTATGGCTGTATGGTTTTACCAAGTTGAAATAGATAAGCAATTTTATAAAAAGTAATTGTATTTGTGCTTACAGCAGCAACAAATACTGTAAAGTTGTCACATGCCAGTGGTTCCCTACCCTGTTCCTGGAGGCATACCAACACTACACATTTTCAAACTAATACACCTGAATCAACTTGTTTGTAGAGACTCCAAGACCAGAAATATATTGGTCGGATGAGACATCCAAAAATGTGCACTGTTGGTGTGCCTCCGGGATCAGGGTTGGGAAACACTGACGGTATGCTAGCTATCATCCCCACAGTTGCCTGTCATAGATATAGTCTCAATAACTCAATGCATTCTAGTAGCAGCCAAGCTGAATATAATGGATTGTATAGTTTTTGAAAGGAGAAACCCCTCAGGTTGATTTTATGCTACTTTAATGTGGATTTGCAGTAGAAGACAGAATAACAGCTTTAACTTGTTTCTTAACAGTATACAATTCCAGCCGTAGCTCCTCCCCTCTGCTTGCCCCTGTCTTGTGCTGAAGATTAACACACACACACACACACACACACACACACACACACACACACACACACACACACACACACACACACACACACACACACACACACACACACTCGAGACTCACTAGGGAATGCTGGGGGAATAGTGACTATTACATCACTTTACCTATGTCATGCTGTTGGGCAAACAATTTTTGAATCCCTGCCTCCAGTTATTTCTCTAATTTCAGGTTTATTATGTTCTATTCATAAATCTTGTTTACTGAATCATCAGAGACTCCTGGTGAAAGAGTGCCACTGAATGCTAACAGGAAAAAAAATTCTCAATGGGACTGCAAAGAGCGTTCAGACTTCAAAAAGCACTCTCTGTGTCTCTCATCTCTGTGTTTGATCTGACTTGTGTAACTGGAGCATGCGTGCATGTCTTTTGCTTTTTGAGACAAACCACATCGTGAGGGTTTTCTGTGTGCAAACATTCCCTCTCCTTTCTATCATTTTTTACAATCTGCCTCATTTTGTTTGCCCTTCCCCTTTGAATCATACACAAACAGCCTTTGCTCATTTGGTACATGTAAACATCTCACACGTTTTGATAAATACTAGCAAGCCAACAATGATGTAATATGCCTGTTATATCAGAATCATGTCAGGACAGTGTCTATGTTGTTTCCTTTGGCATTTTCAGAAGATTATTGAATTACGCGATTGGTACTCATGAACACATCCTGAACTCGAATAGCCTAAGTTTAACGCCAAGAGAAGGCCGATCAAAACCTCCTTTAAAGGGACTATAAGTAACTTTTTGGGTAATTTATAATCTAAAATCAATATTTGCATTCATAAATATGTCCCCAATGGTGTACAAATACTTCTGCCAATTATCTGATTTATCCTCGTAAACGAAGAATTTATTATATTTATATACATGGGGCGGGTAAGTCCACGGAGGCTTCCATGTATTCCGCCATCTTGAAAAACTATAATAGCAGAGAGGGACAAAAAGTACGCCAACGCGTTTCCACAACGCGTTTTCGTTCAGAGCCGCAGCGTGACGTAACTGAAAGCAGCAGAAACGGAGGAGCAGAGCAGTGAGAGGCGCTTGTCACTTTTATTTTTAATGGCAGATCATACCTATGCTGAGCCACTGGATAAGAAATCCTCCTCTTCCTCGTCGTCCACCTCCTCGCCTAGATCCCACTGATCCACTGCCTCTCTGTCCTCTTCCTCTACCTCTAACGTTACTTCTTCCTCTCCCTACTGTCGAATCATCTGATGATGATATCTAACAATGCACATACTTCAAAAAAATATAACGAGTAAACAAGGCATAATTACAATAGTTCATGTTTTTGACACTCATTACTTCGTACTGTAACATTCGTTTGTTCGTTGTGTCAATTTGAAGTTTGTTTGAAATAACAAACCTGTTCACCCGAGGGAAAACTCGACGAAGTGCTATTAGAAGACATCCTGTCATAGCTTTTTGGTACATAACGGCTACCGTAGATGCAACACGAATTTGAAAACGTGAGGCGCTGGAGAGCACAATTCGTTTGAATGCAAAATACAATTTACTCCCAATTAGATGGGAGTAATTCTTACTTAGTGTCCCTTTAAAGGTTCCTTCAGTAAGCCTTTGTTTGCCTTCTCTTCTTCGTCCTACTGTGTTGGGCTTTATATATAGTCAAGTCAAGTCACCTTTATTTATATTAAAAGCCTGCTGACACTGCTCCATCCACTGGACCGTATCTGGCGCTTCCTTTTTTGTTAGATCAGTCAGCGGGCTAGCGAGGTCCGAATAATTTTCACAAACCTTCTGTAATATCTCGCTAGCCCCAGGAACTGTCTAACCTCCTTTTTGGTCTTGGGACTCGGACAGGTCACAAATGCTGCCGTCTTATCAATTTGGGGAAGCACCTGTCCATGACCCAAGTGGAAGCCCAGATATCTAACTTCCACACGCCCAATTGCACACTTCCGTCAGGTTGAGCCCAGCTGTTCTTCAGGACAGCCCGCAAATGCTGCATATGACCAATGCCGGACAGAGTACACAGCTTCATTACTTGAGTAAAAGTACAGATACCCCTTGCTAAATTTTACTCAAGTACAAGTAAAAGTACTACAGTTAGATGTCTACTTAAGTAAAAGTACTGAAGTACTTGTTTTTAAAAGTACTTGAGTATCAAGAGTACAAGAGTACATTTTCTAAATATTGCATTACTACTGCCACAGTGCTTACATTTAAGTACAGAAACATCCTACATGGAGTTATGAAAAATGTTAATGTTAATACCTTGGAGAATGTAAAAGGAATTTGAAAGTAAAATCAATTCATTTTCATCTTTTTACCATGTTGCTTTATTTAACATTTAAGAAAATTTCAGAAAATTCTGAAAATGTAAATAGTCTGGTGAGGTGGGGCCATGGGCTGGCACTTCATCCATTGTTTCATCCATGGTTTCGTCTCTTATCTAAATCTGAGCATGGAGTTGACTTTGGCGGAAGGCTGAAGGTGATTTCTGATAGGCTGTCTCAATCAGTGGCGCCTGCACAATCCAATCACGTTTGAGAGGGAAACAACAAATTGAGGGTTTCCGAGATTTTTCTTTTTTCTTTTTCTTTTTTAGAAGTAGTAACGGGTACTCACGGTTATGGATAGAAATGTAGTGGAGTAAAGAGTACATTATTTGCCTCTCTAATGTACTTGAGTAAAGTCATGAGTACTCCCCAAAAATGATACTCGAGTAAAGTACAGATCCCTCAAAATTGTACTTAAGTACTGTACTCAAGTAAATGTACTCCGTTACTGTCCGGCTCTGCATATGACGCTGCCAGTTGTTACTATAGATGATGATATCATCCAAGTAGGCAGCGGCATATGCAGCATGCGGCCGGAGAATTCTGTCCATCAGACACTGAAATGTCGCTGGAGCCCCGAACAAGCCGAAAGGAAGGGTGACAAATTGGTGTAATCCAAACGTCGTTGTGAAAGCTGTTTTTTTTTGGACATGGGAGACAAGGGGATCTGCCAATATCCCTTTGTTAAGTCCATTATTATTTACAATTATTTTTTATGGAATATTACGGCAATTATTTAAAATTATTTATCCATGCACATCACTTTTTTAATTCATGTGTCGTCGTAATCTTTAATCTGAATAACTTCCCCTCCCTCTTGAAACAACATATCTTCTTTTCTTTGATGATGTGTTTACTGGCACGAGGACGGGACATCCTGTCTTTCATTTAATTCGCAGTAGTCCATTATTAGACAGTGATGAATAAAAGCGAGCAGTACCCAGCCGATCAAGCAACTCGTCAACCCTTAGCATTGGATAAGCATCAAATTTTGACACCGCGTTCACCTTTCGATAGTAAACTAAGCGATTGAATTAAGTCCACAAATGGCGTTCCTGGCGGGGACTGCATGGCGGCGGAAATCTTCTCCCTTCCCGGGTTTCGGCACCAGTGTGGTAAGGTTCAATGTGTGGAAGGAAGAAGATCGGGTCGGCTAGACTTGGACTCGTACTTTATTAATTCAAAATGTAAAAAGAAAACAAAAGTCGCTCCACATGCGCATTCACAGTAACCTCGGTTACAGCAACGTTCACCAAACACTCTTCCCGCTGAGTCAGCTTTCAGTTCACTTAGACGAACTCTCTTCCCGCTGTAACAGCTCTCCGTTCACTTTAGATGCACACTCTTTCCGCTGTATCCGTTCTCAGCTCACGTGTCATGTACGAGTCCCGAGTCCTTCTTTCGTTCCCACCGGCTTATATGCGGTCTCTCCACGCCAATTACTGCAAACAGACACAGTTGTTCATCATCTGCATTTGACCTACTTATTCACTGCGCGGCTCCCTCCTTTCTCTCCCGCTACAGACTTCGCAAAACCACGCCCCCCTCGCCACACGTATTTTACCAAAGAAATTCACCAATTTGGTGGCGCTGAGAACTGCTCTCTGAAGAGAAGGCAAAATGCCTGCGCTCTATAACCAACACAAAAACTACCCAAACACTGAAAAAAGAAAAAAGAACATAGCAGAGAGCACATTTTTAGAGTGTAGTGAGCCCAGTCAATTGCGTGACACAGTTGGTCATGTGATCTTAAAGTCGGCATGAAACAGAAGTTGTGATGTATATCCGAGTGAAACAGCAAGAAAAAAAAAGTATAGGGCAGATTTGTTCTATTGCGAATTGATTGAATGACAGGATGTCCCGTCCTCGTGCCAGTAAACACATCAAAGAAAGTAAGAGATGTTGTTTCAAGAGGGAGGGGAAGTTATTCAGATTAAAGATTACGACGACACATGAATTAAAAAAGTGATGTGCAGGGATAAATCATTTAAAATAATTGCTGTAATATTCCATAAAAAATCATTGTAAATGTTATTGCCGGCTCCCATTAGAGCACAACCCACTCTGTGTAGCATAAAACTACTTTTAAATATTGAGCACACCTTTAAGCCTGCAGGATTTCTCACACAATGGTGTACTTTATCACAAAAGGCAAACACTTGACTGCTGCTCCTTTGTTTGACTTAATGGGACCACCATAGTTTTGTTTTATCTTAGTGTAACAGGCAGCTGCATAAAATCCTTTCCTTTTGAAAAGCTTTTCTCTGTGGGAACTGGGAAGGATTGCCTTGCTTGGTGTCATAGATTTTGTGTTTCTCTCTGTGCGTTTCGTCAGGATTGTGTAAGATTTTCTTTACTACTAGTAAGTGTGGAAACAGTCACGCTCTGTAAACAGAAGATGAACACCAACCATGTTTTGTATGAAAACATGCAAACATGCCATTTTTGCATATGTTCTTGCATTATGTAAAGTCATTGTCTCCCCAACCTACTTCCCTGTTTGCAAGTAACACTCGGGTTGCGAATGTCTCCATAGTTACTGGTCCCAAGTTACCTCTAGGCCTGTGCAGTTCGCAACAATCAGGAAATGGAGACAGGTGGTGTGTTAATAATAATAATATTAATGCAGATCAGGTGCTTTAAACTCTGGGTAGGGAACAGACATAGTATAAATGCACAGCACGTGTTTGGGTCTAGCGTGCACGCTACAGTAAAACCTGCACAGGCCATAAAATTATGATAAAGGTTCTGGTTATACTGCATTTTGCAGCCTTTGGACATCAATATCAAAAACAAATCCTTTGAAGATCTTAATGCATTGCTGCCCTTTATGATTCCATGGGCAGGTGTAGCTTTTGAAAATGTGTTTTCATGTGTGGGTTTGCTTTCAGGTCAGAAAACGAGACCTGAGCCGGGATCAGTACCTGAGGCTGTAGTTGTCTCATTGCATCCACTGTAAATTTTACAGTAGACTCTGTCACTGTAATAGCCCTCACGTCACCCAGTCGCCATGGGCACCATGCAGGTTGCTCCTGTTGAATTCTCTTGTGTCTTCAGACAGCACTTGATCATGACAAATGTCCCTGCTTTGATTTGCTTGGGCATCCTTCATGTGTACGTGCATCACTGTGTGTGTGATAGAAAGAGAAAGAGAGGAAGGGCCAGATGTTCCCATCTTCAAACTAGTCATACAAGATCAAAAACCATGCATTACTGTCTATTGGTAATTGGTAATTTTTACTTTTTGTTTTAGTGGTTTTATTTTCTTTTTCTGAAATTGTCATGCCTATGGCAATCAGTCTATTTAAACATTTAATCAAATGAATTGCAAGTGGTAATTAATTATGCTCAATATTTACAGACATTTAATATAACTCAAATACATTATTGTGGCAGCTGATAAGTAAATCTCTGAATAGACACAAAGTGTGTGTGTGTGTGTGTGTGTGTGTGTGTGTGTGTGTTTGTTTGTTTGTTTGGTTCCAAAAAATCCTCACAAGGATAGTAAAATCTAAGATTTTTGACATTCTGGGTACAAAATGTTGGTCCCCATTAGGAAAACAGCTTAAAAATCATACTAAATTATGTTTTTTTTAAACATCAGTTTGTACAGTATAAAAACCATTATGTCTGTAGAGTCCTCATAAATTTTTTTGTAAAAAAACAACAACAATGTGTACTGTATGTTGGAGACAGATGAGTAGGCCTACCCAAATTGAGCTAAATCTGACAAAACCTCCTTTTATGAATGTCCTTGATTTGTAAAAATGGTTTAAAGAATTAGCCTATTGTATTTATACTTAGCTGTACAGTACATAAAACAATAGACGTTTATGGAATGTCCCTATTTAGATGTCTAATTAAAGTGTGCAATTTTACAATTAAGTTTGGTAGTCTATTACTGTATGTGCAATTTCTATTTGTATCGATATTCTCAGTGTACCATATTTGTTATCGTCCCATAGTGGATTTATTTTTTTGGATATTGAATATTTAATTGTACTTGCTCATTTGTCCCTATTTTCATTTCAATTACATTTGCCATCATTTACCACTCATTTAAATTTAATCTTAAAACAAAAATCTTTCTTTAGCAAATCTCAGTGAAAACCCATTTTCACACTACATGCAACGCTTAATTTGCATGTAGCATTTAAAATGAGTAATTTTAGTTTTCAATACACTAAAACAATTTTTTTAAGAAAAGAATTTAAAGTGTGGTTTTATAGAATAGATTTTTTACTCAGTGTAGATTTAAAAATCATACTTTTCCCCATTTGTTGTTTAATTCACAGGACACAGACACAGTTATTTGCCTAGAGATCTCGTATTTATTTTACAATATTATTTAAGATAAGATACGATTTTTTTTTGTCATTGCACATCAGGTAGGCGATACAATGAAATTACATTGCATTTGCGGTCAGTGCATAATAAATATAATAAATAAAGACATAGGAGGTAGTGACAATGGACCAAACAAAGGTCTTCATTCTAGCATCTCTGTCATCTTTCCCTGTCCTCTGGACAAAGAGGCTCGATTTTTATACTACTGACCAAAAAAGTGGAACATATGGTTCCCAATTAACGTTGGAATGTATATCCCTATACCTCGATGGAAACTGTATATACTTTCAGTCTAGCTCTTCCTGCACACACTCAGTCACCCAAAGTCTCTCTCACCCACATACTATGTATTCAAGAACACTATGATTCACAAAATACAATGATTACAAATGATTATGAATGTATATAAAAATAATACATATACTTATATACATATACAACTGATTATGAATATTAATAAAAAGTAATAATAATACTGAAAACAATATTAAATGATGAAATATGTCTTCTTTTTCCATTTCATTATTTAACCCTAATGCCAAATTTCAATGACTTGTAAAAGTCTTCATATATCTTAATGAGTTTTTTTTTCTGAGTAATGCTGCTGTTCATTTAACCGACCTCATTTCAACCTTGCTTCAAATGAATGTTCTGAGCTACTGATCTGACTTATGGCAGTCGAACATATGGTGTGGAATCTGTCAAGCAAGTGCTAATGCACACAACAATCTCCAACACAAGTTACGACAGCCCTGTGATAGGGTGGGACTGTCTTACTTAACCTCTCGCTTCAGCATGAAAATCTCCGAGGACACTCCTTTTGGCCTGCAGGGTGTGAAACCCAACCCATTCTCAAAGGAGAGTCACTCACAAAGGGACTCCAAACAAATAGTCCAGCCCTGACCAGTATCACATTACTTTTTAAAGTGATGACCCTGTAAAAAAAAGAGAACTGTCATATTTCAGTGGTTAAACTTTGAAAATGGTTAGCTTTTTTCTCTCTTATGGGAACAGGTGCTCTTATGAGGTCCTTTGAGTTTTGGCGTGACTACAAACAAATGAAACCTGTTTTTCAGTGGTGTGGCATGACATTTAAAGGGTGATGTCATTTCAGACCTGCTTTATAGGATGTAACCAGCATTGGTGCTCAGATAAAAATCAGTTTGTCAGTCCTAAGCAGGCAAAAATGGAGAAGTGTTTTTGAGTCTTTTTGGATTGTACATTTACCTTAAAATTATTCTTTTTTTGGGGTTTGTAATTTATCAGGAAGTGGACAGTATCTAATTAACATAATTAACTAAATTACCTTAATTGGTTAAGTGCTGTTAATCTGAGGTAAACACAGATCCAGTGTGCTCATCGTGAGTGACCGCATTCTCATACACCCACAAGACCATTACTAAGATAAGACATCAGTCAGGAAAGTCATGTAGTCAAATCTGTTGTGCCTCTCCCAGTTTTGTCCCAGTATCTCCTCTGATCTCTTTAAAGAAGTAGAACAAGAACAAGAATCCAGTGTAGTTTCCTCTCCAGTGGTTTACTCTGTCCACCCCTCTCTCACACTAAATAATGAGTTTATGTACAATTTGGGTCACGTTTTTCTGATAACAGAACGCTTACCCTGGTCATTTCCTGTGAGCGTACTGCATCTGGACCTCCTTTGAGTCCAGGCATTACTTTGAGAAGTGGCAAGTAAGCTGCCTTTATTGCAATAAATGAGCAAGTTTTATCTGAAGCTCATTTTACATAGCATTCAGACAATATAACTGAATTTGATTTGTGTCTAGTCAACATAATCGCTCAGTAAAGGTCAGGCATGTGGCATAATGCTGCTGAGTCACTAGCCAGGTTCATATGCTTAACAGTAGATGTACTTGTCCACTTGTCACACACTGGTACATTGTTTGGGCATTGATGCGCAGTTGCAGTATGTGTCTGAAACTGAAGATGGTTGCCTTGCTACCCAGTCAATGATTTAAGTGACAGTGTTTTTGTATGAAAGCATTGTGTAAGGAAACTTCCAAAGGCATCATAACCTCATGTATAATGATCTACAACAAATGTAAGTGAACTTAAAGGAATGGTAAATGAAAATTAAAATTCTTAAATGAAAATTCTGTCATCATTTACTCACCCTAAAGTTGTTTCAAACATTTATGAATTTCTTTCTCTGCTGAACAGTGACATTCTTCAAAATATTTTAACAGGTTTGAAACAACTTGAGCGTGAGTAAATGAAGACAGAATTTTCATTTTTAAGGGAACTATTTCTTTAAGACAACCTTTTTATTACATGAAGATATGAAAATTATTTGTTTGTTTGGTTTACTATCCATTTATTCTTTATTTTAAAGGGCTCATTTTATTCCAATTTACAGGTTCATAATTTTAAGGGGTCTACTAGAATGTATTTTCATAATTTATTGTTGAAAAAAACTATTTTTTTTGCCATTCACACTTGCTTAATCAGATTGGATTTCAAATGGATATGCACAAAAATCGGATTTGGAATGACAGCCTGAACAAGGCTTTGGAGTATTTACTAATGAGCCGATGAGTTAAATCAGGTGTGTTTGATTAGGGAGGCCCCTAAAAGTGCTGGGGGTGCTCCAGGCCCAGGATTGGGAACCACTGCTATAAAACGCAGTGTAAAACTTGTCAGTTCCTGTTGCAAATATGACTCTAATAATATTGGCTATGACTATAATGTAAATTGGCATGTCATCGGGCCAGGACTTAAAACCATGAGGTTTGGGGCAAATTGTACATTCTATGTTTTTTTTCCCATGAAGCCTGTTGTTTCCAAGGACATGCTTATCAACAAAAACTCAAAACCATCACATTTAGCATAGCAAAGGCCTTTATCAGACTCACCAAATTTGAGTCTTACTTTAAGACTTAATAATTTCACTCGGCGGCCATCTTTGAAACGCCTCTCGGGCATGCAAGTGCTGCTCCTATCTCTTTGAATGGGGAAACATCAAATTCTCAAACACTGTTCTCCTAGCTTACAATTAAATTTCAGATTTGAAATCACCAATGTCTCATAAATTTAGTTTCTAAACATATGCATCATGACAGAAAACAGAATTTTCAAGCTAATGGTCATGCGCAGTCGAAGTGCGCATCTGACTAACTGGATCTTCTAACGGCAGCTGTAGTGATGCAATGACTTATTTAGAAGTCGGGACCTATTCCGCCATATTGAGCTTTGTACTTTTCCATTTTCAAAACAATAAGAGTGACTCGTCCTGTGTTATTCTATAGTCTTTGGCCACAGTCTCCAGTGTCACTTGATCCTTCAGAATTAATTCAAATATTCTAATTTGGTGCTCAAGATATATAACTTGCCCTATGGGAACCTGGATTTTTTTTGGCAGGGCTGGTTCTGACAAAGGAAGGGAAAAACTATCTCCAGCAGTTTAACCATGATCTCCTGAAGATGCAAGTGGCTCATGGGATCAGTTTTTTCATGCTCTTTGTGTCTGTCCATTTATTGAATGGGATTTAAGAGTAACTTTATTTGAGGATTTTATGCAGTTGCACTTTGGAATTTTTCACAAACACTAGTTCCCTCTCTACCCTTCTCCCGCTCTCTGCGTTTCTGAATTCCCACCTCTTCTGGTGTCTTCCTCATTCTCATTCCCGCCCTTCTGCAGTACCGTTCTAAAGCTCTTTGTCACTGCTCTGATCCATCTAGTCATTTCCTGGCCCTGCTCGCCTCACTCACACTGCTCTCATAGCACAGCTAAGCTGTTCTTCACATCTTTTTCAGAGCCCCTTTTGACTCAATCTCAATCTACATGTCTCAGAAGAGACTCCTGAACCCTCTGAAGATGTGGATGTTTTATGCCTTACGAAATACTTTGTCCCCGGCAGCAGCTTTCAGCAGTAGTCTGACTGAGGTAGGTGGAAATTTAAAATCCATTCTGACGGTCTCCCCCTTTTCTCTTAGTGAGAGTGGATAGCCCCACGTGTATCTCTGCCTATTTCTGTCACATTTATGTTTGAGATAGATTGAGCTTTCTACATTGATTGGTTCTAATTCAGGGATGGGTAATGGTTTCTGGCTACAGATTGGCTGGTTAGTGTAGTGTAAGATTCAGTTGTGGTGTGTGATGCACTCATTTAGGGTCCTGTTTGTAGGGGTGTACAGTACTGCACACATGCTTATGCTGAGAACACTTCTTAAACATTAATCTAATGTAGATTAGATGTGGAAGTTGTGAAATGTAAAAGACTGATCAGTTTGACCATTGTTAATAATAAAAATGAGAATAAAATATGCATATTATGTTTTTAATATAGTGTTTTATTTAGTATTATAGTGTTGTATTTAGCATTGCATCATTGTTGATTTATAGGAAAAACATTAAAAATGGTCTCTTCATAAAAATATCATTTATTTTGGTCAATCTCAATTCTCAAATTTAAAGGCTTCAATCAATATAAAATACATAATTGCTTGAATTTTTTAGACAAATACAGTTTGTGCCTAAATATTAATGACTTTATAAAAGAAACTTTTTTTTTTAATTTCAAATAATTTGAATGACTGTGAAGGAAAAACAGCCAAACATCCTACATGGTAATGTTTAACGTATGTTATATGTTTAAATGGCATCCCAGCATGCATCTCATGAAGCTTGAGAGAATACAATATGCAATAATGCAATAATATTTCTCAAAAAAATAAGATTTTTTTGTCACAACTTAATTCTCACAACTGCATTCTTGGAGGTGTGATCTTTCTTTAGAAAGAACTCCAGACGACATGGATTGTGGAGAATGCCATTGTTTATGCCGTCTCTCATCTTTTAGACACACACACCATGAATCTATAGATAATACTCCCCACATGCATTTTTGACTAGAGACTAGAGGTCGACCGATAGTGGATTTTACCGATACCAATATTTAGTTTTGACCGATAACCGATTATTCAACGGATATTTTTTTTAAATGGATACTGGGATTAAAACAAACATAACACTCCAAGTAAAACAGTGCCGAAGTGAAATGTGCTAAATGAAATAAATATATAAATATGAATATATTAAAATGAGAAGTTGTACAGAACGAACTCTACAGAAAACAATTGAAACATTTAAGTATTACAGGTCAAATGTGTGTTTTTTAGCTATAACCTAGAAACATAGTGAAACATGCAAATTTCAAAGGTAACACCATTTGTTAACAAGGATGTATTTGCTAGCTTTCATGAACTATATGCATTATGCAATATACATTTTTTACTGCATGTATGAATATTTGATCAATACAATTGAACCTTGATCATTCTTGTTAGTTCATAGTACATTAAGGTAATAACAGAAAATAAAAAATTAAACTCTAAATTAAAATTAAAGTAAATGTTGAAATAAAAAAAACTAACAATGAATGATACTTCTACAACATTTATTAACCATATTTAATGATAAAATTGTAATCTTATTGTAAAGTATTACCATTTCATATGATTCATGCTTAAAGAAGATGGCCATATTTAAGTATCTGCAAAGGCCAGAGCATTAAAATTACATAAATGTAGACCTATTACATGTACAGTCTCTCACTTTATTTTGCTTCTATTTTAGAACACTTGATGATTATCTAATCAAAATAACAATATGGACTGTAGTGATAAAAAAGAACTGAAATCGATTGCGTTTCTGATTTGTTTATGTTTCTGTCGGCTGAACATGAATATCAATGTTTAGAACGCAATCACGTCACTAGCTTTAAATATACAACTTTGCTGGCTAATGAATGCATAAAAGTGACCAGCTGGATATAAACTAATGCAAATAGATGGTAACAATTGCGACAAAAACATTTGGGTCAGGTCTGCGTGTGTTTTTGTCACATTGCTTTAATCGCTTGAGGTAGCCGTTACTAATGTTATTCCTCTCAGACTCGACGGCAAACTTCTGTTTTTTCTCTGCTGATGCAGCATCTATTCAACAAATTAATTACTTTATAATGATATTGCAATATGTACTTTAGTGTTCTGTATTCATACCGTTTCACTGTCTGTGTTTTAAATGCGCATCTGAAGTGTCAGCGCTCTCCGTGCAGCTTGTAATCTCCGTGCTCGCGCTGCCTCACATGTTAACGTAAACAACTCAGCCAGTGAAAGTTCTTTATTTGTCCTCTAGATAACGATAGTCCCACCAATCAACTATCGGCACCAATATATCGGCAAAACCGATGAATCGGTCGACCTCTACTAGAGACAAAGGTTATCTTTGTGTCCATCTAGAATCACTAGTGCACACACATTTGGTTTAAGCCAATAGCTGTTATCTAAATGCTTAAGGCTGTGGACCTGCTTATTGATTTCATAAATATCACATAAATAGCTTAGCATACAGTAGAGAGAAAGCTATGCGGTGTTGCTAATTTTTTTTTTTTTTTTTATAAAGCATTACATAAGCTGTAACATGTAGGCTATGATATTGCATAACACTCACATTCACATGCTGTTAATTAACATCTATAAGTGATGGCAGTGCATTCATTCACTTTCATGAAGAAGTCCCTCTTATGTTTAAGGGTTTAGGCAGCCACATTATCGCAGCAAATCCTGCTTGGAAGGCTTTGATTTTCTAAAGAAGACACAATGCTGTTGCCAAGACATCTACTGAAAGTGATTTGACACATTTGAAACAGACCGCAACCTAATGGTTTTCTGATGTTACTACTAGTGTTTGGTTTGTGCTGTGCAAGTACTTCATCCCACCGGAACTCCAAGTATAGATGTTTATATTTTATTTGTAGGTGTGTATGTATGCGTGTATGTATGTGTGTATGTATGATTTAATACATTTTTTTTTTCAATTTCAGATTTATTGAGACTACTCATTTAATTTTGTATCTTTTTTTATCAGACTTTTCTGTGACTATTCATCTGCAGGTGATCAGTGTCTGATGCTACCGTACCGTGCAGTTGTCCACATTGAAATTTGGCATCAGCGCCACCCTTCAACCTGAACATGATGGTTTAGTGAGGGCACAACAATGACATCCATGGTTGCCGATGGAAACCGAGATGGCCAGTCACTGGTCCTGACAGGAGTGGACCCTGAAACATGCATGATTGTGTTCAAAAACCACTGGGCGCAGGTACGCAATATCTTTCCGACTGTGCTCTTCATAAATATTAACAACACTCTACAACTATGCAGTGCTATTTCTCTTCTGTTTTATGTACACATGTTGCTATTGTTGGCACAATAAATAAAAAAAAACCCACAATCATTGTGATGATCTCCAAATGAGAATTACATGTTTTCATAAAATTCTTTGCTAATGAACTCTCAAGAAAGTATATATATTTTTTGTACTGAAAATATTGTTTTATAATGCTGTATATAACTAGCAGACAGAAGATAACCTTACTATCTGCTATACAACCTGCTTGCTACTTTTTTGTTTTGTATATAATTAGATGAATTGTGAATATACAGCATATATACAGGTCTTATACAAATAAGTTGTTAGTTGAAAAGTGTACAAACCAAATATTATACAAGTAGTGTTGTTTTTTATTTACTTTTTATATGAGTTTGAAGCGTCATGGTGAAATAAGATAATACAATTCAAATAAAATATTTACATTTAAATGGTATTATTTTGAGGATAATAACGTTTCGATCATTAAAATAAGTAAATTAAACTGGATTGAACTGGTCTTAGAACAGGCTATGCTTGTTGTAATGCTACACTGTGAAAAAGGCTCCTGACCTCTCCTGTTGGTTCAGCAGAATGCTCCAGAACATAGGAGGTATTGTTTGGTTACAGAAGACAAGTTCAGGCCATTAGAGAAACTCTAAAGACAGAAATTAGGGTGGTTTTCTGAAAGCAAGCTTGTATGTTTGATAACGGCATATCAAATCATTTGAATAGTTTAGTACTCCGTTGCATTTGTTAACACTTTCACTCTTTCACCTCTTCCTGCTTACTTTGCATTGATGAATGATACACTTTGTTAAGAGCATTATGCAATTTGCCCTTGCTTGCACTTCCTTTTCCTTGGCTCTGTAAATAACTAAATCTTAGTCTGACACACCTGACTGGGAGTTTTGTCGCAATGTTAATAGATCAGCACAAGGACAGGGGGCTCATTGTTTTAGTTGATCAGGATTAGCAGCTTTCACCTAATTCTGATTTAATTAGCATTATATATTACAGGATTAATAATAACTATTAACTATAATAATAACAACTATATCCATCTAATTATTTTTTAAGAAAACTTCGGTCGACTTCATACTCTAAAGAGAGAACTTTTTATAATTTTAAATAGCATTAGCATGTTAAAATGTTAACTTTGACCGTTCTCTCCAGCTTTAACTATCTCGTGACATTTTTTTCTCAGGTGGTAAAGATTCTAGAGAAGCATGATCCACTGCGCAGTAATGTTGGTGGCCTGGGTGGAGGTCACAGTCTTGGTGGGGGCGGAGGAATCGGCAGCTTCCGTTTTGGTGCTGTCCCTGGTGATGAGGCCAGCGCTGTGCAGAACTATGTAGAGCACATGCTCTTCCTTCTCATGGAGGAGGAGTGTGGTCAAAATGGAGCCATGGGGCCCATCCTGGAGTTTGTGGTTATGGAGAACGTGTTGGAGAGACTGTTTATCTGGAGCCTGAGGCGAGAATTCACAGATGATATGAAAATAGAGCAACTGAAGATGTATGAGATGCTGATCGGACAAGCTAGGCAGCCATTACTTCATCATAAACCTGTACTGAAGCCCTTGATGATGCTCCTGTCATCCTGCTCTGGCTCCCCGTCGGGTCCGAGCTCTTCCACTGTGGAGACAGAACTTGTGCTGCTCCTGAACCTGCTGTGCTGTGTCCTGGCTAAAGACCCATCGGTCCTGGAGCTGTTCTTCCATACAAGCGAGGACCAAGGAGCAGCTAATTTTCTCATCTTTTCCTTACTCATCCCTTTCATACACAGGGAAGGGTCAGTCGGACAGCAGGCCAGGGATGCGCTTCTGCTTATCATGGCTCTCTCTGCTGAGAACAATGTTGTGGCCAAACACATTGCGGAGAATACATATTTCTGTCCGGTATGAGTCTCTTATTGTAGGTCATCCTCTTTTATTTATAGTCTTTTTCTATTTGTTTTCCTCTCTCTTTAAGCTACTTGGATAATCTTGAGCACTTCTGGACAGAATCCAAGTTACTGCTGTGATAGGCTTACTTTATTTAATGCTGTGCATTGCCATTTAATTAAATAGTCTCTAGGGACCTTGGTGCTTTCTGAAATGTTGAGTGCATAAAAAGGAATTTCCATTTGGCTTGCATTCCCATTTCACTTGTTCAAAATACTGTATTGAATCCCAATGTAATCAAAGCCATGTTCATACTGTCAAACCAATTATATTTAGCCTTGTGTGAACGACAAAAAATATCACATAAAAAACAGTTTTTACAAATCTATTTTTAAGCTACAGATACAGTATGTGGTTTGAAATCATCTGATTGGATTTCACATAGCTTTTCTGCCTATATGACTTATGACACATAAAGCGTAATCATGTAAGAAACGTGCTGAAAGTAATTGCAGAAACAAGGTTGTTGTGAAGTGCAGGTCGAATGAAATATTACAATATACTGCTAGTCAGCCTGGTCTACGCACTTCACAGTAGCAGAGAACATAGCCATACATTCCAGCCTCCCGTGTTTCTGCTGCTGCCTCATAAGACATTATAGTCTTGTTATATACACATTGTCATGTTGTAAGACAACATCTGTAGTTGGTGGCTTACACAGAATTAGGGATGCAATGGATCACTGTTGATCCGTGAGAGCCGCACACACAGAGACAGGCACGTTTTAGATAGTGTGCCAACACGGAATTGATTCCTCTTTCGCATCTCATTTCGCTTGAATGGACACATGCACACAAAATTATGGTAAAAAAAAAAACCCATCTCAGCAAGTATTTTCGTAAACAGTCGGTTATCTCTTAAGTGAACGTAAATCGTTGAGAAAGAAATAGGATGTATATCATAATATTTGATCCGTGCTGTCGGCCTTAGACAGCTGCAGGTATTCATAGGCTGCTGCTTTAAGGCTAGGCTTGTATTTTTTCATGTGGTATCGAAGAACCTATAGTGTGCTTTGCTGTCGATTTGACCACTAATAATGTCCTTTTCTGTGATTGGCTAGTTTGTTGTGATTTGTTTTCAGTTATTAAGAATTGAATAACTTACAAAGGATTCAATTAATTACAATAATTTGTCACAATTATTTATTAAACGAAGCACACAGAAAAGTATGACAAAGCCTTAAAACAGACAATTCATCATCAAAATCTTCAAAGCCCTAAAATAGACTATTTATTCTCATAATCATAATTTCTTAGACAATTAATCGTCACCCAAATTTCATAATCATGACTGCCCTAGTGTGGACAGTCAATCATTTTGAGATACACAGATATACAAATAATCAGATTTGGACTGACAGTGTGAGCATAGCCTTCACAATATAGCGGTACCATTTTTTTTTTTGTACATTAAGATAACTTAAAATAAGATAATCTTCTGCTCACATATTAAAAATTATCTAAAATCTTAATCTAAAAAAAAGCGAAATATTTAATAAAAATGTTAAATGTAATCTTTAATACATTTCAAAATGAATATGCATGTTGAGATGCCTAAATTTACTTGTAACTTTTTAAAACTACTTTTTTTGTTTTATTTTTAACCTTTTAGACCGATATTTTTTTAATCAACTTTTTTTAAAAATGAACGCTTATTGGTATTGTCTGAAAATTTTAAATCCATAAAGACAGCTCATTAATTTGGGCCAAGTGATGTTAAATGTGACAGAACAAAATAAAAAATAAAAAAATACAAAACCAGAACTGAATGTACACATACTGTACAATACATCATAATATGAACTAGCAAACCCTAAAGAAATATGCTCATAACTTAGCCTATGAGCATAAATAACACTTTGGAGCCATTTTATCAGGCTGTTTATGAAAACACAATGAAATCTAGTCAATAAAGCAAACAGGACAGTCAAACTGCTTTAGTGAATGCCTGGATTTGTTTCTGAATTTCTTTCGAATATCTGCCACCATGGGCCTCCAGCAGCACAGGATGTGCTTATGTAAAGTAATTAGAGATAATTGCATAATCCGTTACACCATAGATGAGTTCCCTTCTTACTAAAATGACATCACCCTCAACTTCAATAGAGTCTAGCAGCAGACATGCACTCTCAGCCTCACATGCACTCTCAGTCTCACATGCACTCTCAGCCTCACATGCACTCTCAGCCCTATGTGACCTCACATGAATCTGCCAGTAAATAAAGCCAGGAAGCATATAACTAAAGATTGTTGTGCTATTACATAATGATAGTCTTTCTTCAAATATGCACACGTTGCATTTTGAGTTATTTGGCTATTACATTTACTCAATATTCATACATTATAAACCTGGCATCCACACAGCAGTGCTCATCCATAATTCATCCAGTAATGTTTTCTCATTGATTTCAAAGCCAGCAGAAGAAAAAACTGTCAGGTTGTTCCCAGGTGAAGATTTTAATGTTTGCAGATGAATGAAATGGAGTAACGCATATCATTTGTTTTGATTAAAGGTTTTGGCTACAGGTCTGAGTGGGCTTTACTCGTCTTTGCCTACCAAGTTAGATGTACCAAGTGAGGAGTGGCACTGTTTGCACCGTGAAGACTGGCAGCAGCTGCCCGCTCTTGTGCAGTTTCTTAACTCCCTGGAGTTCTGCAACGCCGTCATACAGGTTTGTGCTATTACTTCTTCATTTCTACCGCACTACTGAGTTTTTGTCCATAGCAGAGGTGTCCAGTCTTGCTCCTGGTCTATTTCTAGTGATCCTGAAGTCCTTATTCAGCTGGTGTGTTTAATTAAGCTAGAGCTAAACTTTGCTTGAAGCTAGCCCTACAGAAAGAGTACTGGACACCCCTGGTCTAGAGCAAAAATGACCAATCATTTTATAATCAGACACATGACTTCAGGAATAATGTTTAAAAATGTGCAGAGGAAGTTTATGTCAGGAGACAAAGGTTGAGCTTTAAATAAACATTATTGCTGGTCCCTTATCTTTATGTCCCAAGTTGATAAAGGGAAGTGAAAACACATTTATATAGTGTAAATGTGTTTCAGTTTAGCTTTGCTTTGTGTGCAGGTGGCCCATCCCTCCATCAGAAACCAGCTGGTTGGCTACATTCATAATGGTTTTCTGGTACCTGTTCTAGCACCGGCATTACACAAGGTTAGTGAGCCATGAGACATTTTTTTTTCTAGATCCGATAGCTGATATGAAAAAAAGATTTAATTTCAAGCAACCTAATATTCTGTAGCTGACACTTGAAGAGGTGATGACCACAACAGCATACCTGGACCTGTTTATACGCAGTGTTTCTGAACCTGCATTACTGCACACCTTCCTCAGCTTCATCCTGCTCCATCGCCATGACAGTGTACATATTTTGGACACACTAGTCAGCCGCATCAATACTCCATTTCAGGTAATCACAATTTTATTCTGGATGTCAGCCATTTACATTAAACAATCTTAAAAACGTACATACTTGAGAATGAGCAACTGAACAACTGTTAGTGACACTACTGTATTACTATACTTCAAATAAAGGGTGAAGTCAAGCTACGAAAATATTTAAGGGTTAGTTCACCCCAAAATAAAAATTCTGTCAATTACACAACCTCATGTTATTCCAAACCTGAAAGACTTTTGTTCATCTTTGAAACTGAAATGAAGATATTTTTAATAAAACTTGCCAGATTTCTGTCCCACCATTAAGTTCATTCTACCAAAACTTTCAAGTTTCAAAGGCTTCATGAGACATAATAAAAGTGATCCATATGAAGTAAGCTGTTTATTTAAAGTCTACTGAAGAGACAATCAATTTATATAAAAAACAGGTTTAAGTTACGCTTTCATAAACTTATAAGTATTGATCAATGCACATACATAGAGCATATCAAAACTTGCATGTCTTGCGAGAACAAATCTCATCAGTTATTGCAGAAGCTCAAACATGTGTGACACACAAGAACAAACCTCATTGGTTCTCACGCTCATTGATTCTTTCATTGGTGCCATATAAAGTCTAATGTAATGAGTTTGGAATGACATGAGGGTGACTAATTGATGATTTTTGGGTGAACTATCCCTGTAAGAATTGGTTGGTATATTGGGTAGAGGAATTAAGGTAAAGGTTCTCCAATTGCACTCTTTCTAATACATGAGACTAATATTTGAAGTCAAATATTAGTTTTCACAGTATGTGTATTCAAACAAAATGCCCTACAGCACTGAGCCTCAAGCATCCTGTTATCCACGATAAAGTCAACTTTGTTTTATCCAAGATTAATATGGAATAATGTTTTACACCAACTAGGTATATTGTTTTTAAACATTCAGTGTCTTCATTAAGCTGTTTTTGTTTGTAGTAGTGTGTTTTATAGGCTGTGTTTATGTTACAGCTTGGCACTGTATCTCTGGCTCTGTTCCGCACTCTCATTGGCTTATATTGTGAGGATGTCATGCTCCAGTTGATTTTCAAGTGAGTATACTTCTGCTGTCTCTTCATGTTTATTTACACATTTCTATTTCTGACAAGATTTTCATCATATGTATTGTAAATATTCTCAAAGGCTGCAGTGTGAACTTAACCATAGTCTCTGTTCTGTAAACCACAGTCTCACTGTATCAGTTGTTCATTGTGACATGTTAATCACTTTCCCTTTTGGGTGTAGAAGTGCATATCTTGTGGCGCTATAAGTTGTCTCTCTCCCCCCTATAGGTACCTGATCCCCTGTAACCATATGATGTTGAGTCAGCGTAGAGTCCTGAGGGAGAGAGACTGTTACTCTGTATCGGCTGCCAAGTTTCTAGCCCTTACACCCTCTTGCTGCTCTCCAGATATCATCCCCCCGCCACTTAGAAAACTGGACTCCATCTTGTGGTCAAAAGTCACTGATGGCTTCCATACAGGAACAATAGGTATCATATAGTTTCATTACTTCCTGTGGAACTGTTTGCCATATTATGTAATTTGAGGTTGCAGTGTGCATAATGTGTAATTGTAATAACAAGACTTTTAAAATCTATTAAGGACCTAGATAATTAGTGTCCAATCTTGCACCTAGAGGGCCACTGTCCTGTGATTTAGCTTCAACCCCAATTAAATACACCCGAACCAGCTAATTTAAGGTCTTCAGGCTGACATTAAAGTTCCAGGCACATGTTTTGGGTCAAGTTGAAGTTGAAGCTGAATTGTCCATGGTATTAGTTCTCCTGGAGCAAGAAGTGGACTCTCCTGTCCTAGATTATTGTATAGCCTTAGAAGTGGTAATTGTTAAAGTTGTTTTATCAAAGTATTTCCAGGTTTCAATGTCAAAAGTGAGAACAAGATTTCATGCATTTCTTTTGGGTTGGTCTCCAATAAATTATGCACTGAAGAACTTGATCAAAATTGGTTCAGATGACTGGACAGTTGCTCTGTCGGCTGTTTGTAGACTGAAATGCCGTTCACGTCTTAGTGACGTCTGTCTTATGGATTAAATCTGCAACATACTTCACTGCATCAACTTAATTTCTTCATTCCAGACTATGTAATCCGCTTAATGTCTGTGCCTGTTATTAAAGTGTTTACAAGCTGATACAAATTTCAGAGAACTACTTTTATTAGGATCAGTATTTGTGAAAAAGAGGTCATGAAATGTAATGAGATGTGTGTCAAAAAGAGTTTTAAAATTGCTTGTATATCTTCCTTTAGAATCAAAGGAGGTCCTATCAGAGGAGGACGACTGTGGTAACTCCTGTGTCATTGGCTCAGAGATCTACCTGGATGTCAGTTACCTGCACTACTTGTACGATGCACAAAACGCCATCAGTCACTGTATGCGAGCTTGCCGTGTGTGGTCCGCCCCATACGATGGTGAGAACCCTCCTCCAGAGGAATACCAGTGTAGTACCTTGGAAGAAGCAGGTAAGACTCGGCAACCAATTGCCAGCAGGAAAACCCCAAATCCGATGCATCGCTCCGGTCCACCACTCAAAGATCTCACTGCTACTCCCAGAATGCTGGAGCTGGAGTGGGATGATAGTTATGATGCTTGTCCAACACAATTGCATCCAGAGGAAGACCAGGAGACTCATCCCATCCCTGAAGAACCCCCAAAGCACATTCAAGAACTAAGGAGAACTGCTATTATGATTGTGAAGGGCTCTTACATTGAAGAGTCTGAGTTCCAGGATGATGGTATGGTCTATGACCTGGTAGCTCAGAAGGATGCCATTGACTCTGGTAGCAACTATCATGTCTCATCCAGACCTACTGAACCAGCAGAGCAGGAGGTGTTAGATGGACCAGTAACTGATCAAAATACTACAAATTCAGAATCTTCAATGAGCAATGGCTTGAGCTCCTCAGTAGATGAAATGGACAGTCAAAAGAGAGGGTCACGATCAGACCACAAGTCAATGGGTCCAGAAGGGGAGGACCTAATGGCCCAGTATGAGGAACTGATTAGAACTCTGGGTGCACAGCCTGGTAGTCCAGCAAAAGCAGACAGTGAACTCAAGAGTCCTACAGATCTCATGAATGATGAGGAAGATGAGATAGACTTTAACTCTTTCTCTGAGACACTAGAGGCAGAAACATTGCTGTCTCCTTTTGGGACCAAACCTCGCAGTGGGAGCAAGGGTCATTCTGTGCCTTTTACAGGTCAGAAAACATATTTTGATATGGACTCATAATGAGTGGGGTGATTTCGGATACAGCCAGAGTCAAATTTTTGTTCTATACCCAAATCAAACACACCTGAAACAGCTAATCAAATGTTGTATTCGACATGAATACTAGCATACTGCACTGTACATTAATACAGTGTTTCCCAACCCTGTTCCTGGAGGCATACCAACACTACACATTTTCCAACTCTTCCTAATCAAACACAAATTATTCAACTCATCAGCTCGTTAGTAGAGACTTCCTAGACCAGAATACTGTATATGAGTCAGATAAAGGAGACATTCAAAATATGCACTGTTGGTGTGCCTCCAGGAACAGGGTTGGGAAACGCTGCATTAATGTATATCGCCTGCTCATGTAAAACAGTATGCAGTATGCTATAATTTCAGCAGTACTATGCTTCTGATGTCACATGGCCTGATCAACTCAACAATTAGCATCTATACCCCATTTGTGCGATCATTTTACATTTGCATGGCAATTAAATCAAAGCATGAGTCAAGCAAGATTGCAACTGATGTTGCTGATTCTATTCTAAAGTCAAGCCGAATGCATTGCATTATGGGGCCCAATATCTCATGAAGTGTGACTTCAGTTCTGGCCCCCATAAACTACTATGCAGAGTTTTGGAATGATTTAGTGTTAGCTTCAGTTTAATATTCTGTATGATATTTGGGTTTGTGTTGTTCTATTTATTTGAGTTCTACTCTTCTTGTCTCTTTTAGGGCCGTTTGTGAGTGTACTGCTGTCTCGTCTAGAAAACATGCCGAGTAACGCGCTCCATGTGAACTTACTTCTGACCGGCATCCTGGCTCAGTTAGCTTCTTATCCTCAGCCCCTGCTGCGCTCCTTCCTTCTCAACACAAACATGGTGTTCCAGCCCAGCGTCCGCTCACTATACCAGGTGAAGTAAATACAGTATCTGATCTACTTGCATACATATCACTGTTCTTCTATGTTTTGACATGGACAGTAAGGCAATATTTGTTGGCCAAATACAATTTGTTTTTTAATTAATATATTTTCAATTAGGATTTGGCCCACTTTCACTTTTCAAGTCATACTAACTCAATATTCACTGTCACTGCACGCTTAATGTAGAAAATAATGAGTCCCTAGAATGTCACTAAACATCAGGTTCAATACAATCAAACTCAATAAATTTCTCTCAGATTCAGATTAACATGCCAGATGTTTTGAGTGTTTTATGTATGCAGGTCAGTTTAGAAATGTCACATGTTCAGACCAATGTCTAATGTGGGGCACATTTAAGAGCTTGTGAACATTGCCTTGGATTTGGGGGATACCATTTTGTTTATTTGGACCACATTCAGCTGTGGTGTGAATGTTGCATTTGTCTCTATAACTCTAATATTATACAGATGCACAGAACTATTACTAACCATTATTTAGATTTCCCCTTTGTCAGTACAAGAGTGGAAGAGTACAAGTCTCTCCAAAATGGGCATGTGGTCCTCAAAATCTCAGTGAAGCTTGGTCATTAATACATGGTATCAGTAGGAATGTGGAATCTGTTTATTAATTCATTTCTCTCTCCCTTCTTGCCTTTCCATTTTGAATTTTGTAGGTACTGGCCTCAGTGAAGAACCAGATAGAGCAGTGGTCCGTGAATAATAAAGACTTCCCTGAGCTCCTCACAGCTGCTCAACACTGCTTATTGGCCAGAGAGAGTTCACTAAAAGGTATGTTCATATCCTTTCAGTCATGTTGTTTTATAATTAAGACACTATGTATCAAAGCTTAATAAACACAAAACTGATTTAAGAATGAACAATATGTACGTGTTTCATAAACATGAACCACAGTGAGCGTCTTCTCCTGGGTCAGCAGAATGTTTTCTGAAGAAGACTATTGCACACAACAGGTGTGCTGTAGTATGTCCACAGGGTCTGTAATTATGAAAATAATTGAGAGAACAAAATCGCACTCGCATAAAAAAACTGCATAGTCTGAGGACAAGCGTTAGCTAAGGTTTGTAGCTAAGGTTTTAAATTGAAAGTCCAATTGTTTTGTGTTTCATAATTGTTGTACATTTATTGTTTTACTTTTGTTTTACTTGCATATTGCTGAAAATAGTCAGTTCAATCATGGCGAATTACCCAATATAATACAATAAAGATATAATAAAGATATAGACCTGTGGAAGAAACTGTGCTCTGATGTACATATTTTGTTTTACTCTGAATCACACAACAGTTTCAGGGGTACATAGCTGATGTTTTTGTATGACAATATAAACTGCTTCATCTTCTTTATTTGACTTGTTCAGTTACTAATCTTTTTATTGGCTTGAATGATAGACGTTATGAAAACGCTTAAATATTGCACAATGACTAGGTTTTTCTTCCATTTCAATCTAGACTCTCAGAGTCCACAGACTGGAGATTGGCTCCATGGTTCTAAAGCAGACAGAATCAAGACGAACCAAATCCAACCTAAAACTGTGGTTCCCCTAAACAAAACTGAGGTATATGCCACAGTTCTTTTCACTGAGTTCCTAAAAGAACTGGCAGCCATTGCACAAGAACACTCAATTCTTTCTCATTTTCCCACAGACCAGTAGCCTTTGATTCTGTGTTTGTTTGTTGTTAATGTTTCCAGGAAACTTTTGACATTTTGAATGAATTTTATTTGAAAGCACTAAACCTCTAAATTAATGTGGAATTTGTTTGGACAATTTTTTTATATATATATATTTTGATGGGGGATTCTTTCAGCATGTTTTTGTCTGCTGTGTGAAAGTCTTTTGTACTTCCATAATTTATTTATGCATTACCAAGCCTCATTTCCTAGCAAATACAGTTACAGCACAAATCATCACTCATAAAACCAGTGTCTCCTGCCATAAGGCAATGAATTTATGTGCCTTTACGTCATAAAAGTGATTTACAGACACAAAATGCTGGACAAAACCTGCCTAACTTCAGACCAAAACCAAAGAGTGACGGTCATACAGCCATGACTCATGAGCATCAAGAGGTGACGGGGCATTAGACATTAATAACAACACTTGACGACTGAATGCTTCACAGACTGTTCAGTGATGCTTTTGCTGCATTGTTCTCCTGATGGCCTTATACTAAAAGTGCCTATTCCTTTAGTACTTAATTTTCAACATGTCTGTACAGTTTTCTATACAGTAAACATACTTTGTAAACCTGGACACTGGTCAACGTTTTATACAACTGACCAAGTGACCTGATACCAAACTTTCATTTAAAAGTCACGTTTCTAGTATCTGTAAAACAGCATTCTTCCATCTTAAAAATATATCTAAATTACGTCATATGCTCTCAATGACTAATGCGGAACAATTAGTTCATGACATCAAGGCTAGATTATTGTAATGCTCTTATGGTTGGTTGCCCTGCACGCTTAATAAACAAACTACAGCTGGTCCAAAACGCAGCAGCTATAGTTCTTACCAGAACCAGGCAGTATGACCATATTAGCCCGGTTCTGTCAACACTGCATTGGCTCCCAATTAAACATCGGATCAATTTAAAATTATTGCTGATTACTCACAAAGCACTAAATGGTTTATCTCCCCAGTACTTGAGCGAGCTCTTAATGCATTATAGTCCTTTATAGTCTATTGCGATCTCATAATTCTGGTCAGTTGATATACCTAGAATATCAACTCTCCTGTGAAGACCTCGTTTCCGTCCCTTCCCTTTCCTTTAACTCTGCACAGATAAAACGTTGTCAAAATAATTCCGGTTCATATGGCTACGCGGATGCGATACAAAATTCTGTATTATAATTTAAGGCCAGACAAGTAGTTTGTTGAGGTCAAGATTAGACTACATGCCTGCACACATATATATTCAAACGCAGCCTCTAAGTTAATAACTAATGATCTTTGCAACGGAAGTGAATTGATCAAAACTAACTTTAGCTGGACAATAACTTTCTTCTAGAGCTGCTGTAAAGCCAAAACAATCTCTGTTACTTTAATTTCCTATTATCACTGTAATGCTGCTTTGAAAATCTATATTGTTAAAAGCACTATATAAATGAAGGTGACTTGACTTCACCTGTAGAATTGCAGGATTTTAAGAAACACAGTTGTTCTGGTTCCTTGTAGAGCATCACTGATATTAACTTAGTACAATGTGAAAGGTACTAAGTTGTTAACAAACATGTTTGAAAGTAGCAACACGCCTACTTGTAAATCAGGATGAGGTGTCTTTTTTTTTTTTAGTGAGGTAAGACATTCACTACCATTCAAAAGTTTGTGGTCTTAAGATTTTGTGTGTTTGTTTGTTTAGAAATAAATATATACTTTTATTCAGCAAGAATGCATTACATTAATTAAAATTGACAGTAAATACTTTTTTTTAAGTATATACATTTCAAATAAATGCTGTTCTTTTGAACTTTCATTCATCAAATAATCCTGAAAAAAATACATAAGTTTCCACAAAATATTAAGTGGAGCAACTGTTTTCAACATTGGTGATAATAATAATAATAATAATAATAATAATAATAATAATAATAGATGTTTCTTGAGCAGTAATTCAGCATATTAGAATGATTTCTGAATTGTTCGTTACAACACCAAACTTTAGAACGATAGTGTATTAAAACCATTGTATTGTAAAAAAAGAATGTCTTAAATCATTTTTGTGAAGATTTTATGTAAAACTATTTTTCTTTCTCTTGAACCTCATGACTTTGTTTGCATGGCATGAGAATGGTCATGAATGGCATTAATTTAGCTGAAGCACAATCAGAGGGACTATGCATACTGTACATCACATATTTTAAATGTATAAAATAAAGCAAATGATATACAATTCCAGTGTATACACCCCATATGCAAAAGAGAGTGTCCTTTAGTATAAAAGTTGCCTTGATTTGAAAGTATTTTTACTCTCTCCAGGGGCCTCATGTACAAAGACTTGCGTTGAATTCATACTAAAACATTGCGTACGGACAAAGCTGTAAATGTGCGTACGCTTGTGTATGAATCTCTGCGTACGAAGGATCCCACGCATATTCTCTTTGTACATCCCAATTAACGTAAAAATGAGCGCACATGCACGAGCACAACGCCCCACCCAGTCTCCTCCCTTAATTAAATATATTTAAATATGGTAATGAGTCCCCTTTGGCAAAAGAAAGGAGTAAGAAAATGGCTAAAGCAAGCGGCAAGAAGCGAAACTTTACAGAAAGTGAATCGGAGGTTCTACTAGCGGAGGTGTAACGAGAAAAAAATATTTGGAACTTTGTCCTCCGGAATTAAAAACAGAAGGAAAAAATATGAGAGGGAGAGTTTTGGCTGAAAGTCGCACTGTAAATGACCTTAAAAAGAAATGGTCTGATATAAAGGTGGACGTTAAATGGAGAACTGCTGCGCACCGACAAAGTGTGGGCAGAACAGGCAGTGGTAAAGGGGTCTATGAACTTACACCACAACAGAGAGTTGCCTCAATTATGGGTGACACTTTACTCTCTGGAGTAGTATCTGCTGCTGTGGGAGACTCCGATTTACTACAGGACTGTCACGAAGGTAACCAATATTATCTGCACATTTATTGAATGGAAATGTTTCCGATTCACATATGCAAATTCTTCTTCAGATGGTGCCTTTATAGCAATGTGTGTGTCGATGTGCAGTCGATCGCTCCGATTACATTAGGAAAACCGGCTATCGCTGCAAATTGCGTTTTAATGTTTGGCTGGTCAACTGCATCATATGGGAACGTTATATACCTGGTAGACATGCGGATGATCCCGACCCATACCGCTGGCATTGCGCGGCTCAAAGACGACTGGCTTATTCCTGAGCGGTCTGCCAGTTCCCTTTGGAAGGAACCAGTTGCCAGGAAACCAAGTGTTGTTAGCACCTGCAAGGGAACGGGTATTGCGTGGCTCCTCGCCGTCTCTCTCTCTAGATTCGGACCCAACTTAGCACAGAGCTCCAAGAGGATAGCCCTTGGAAATCTGAAACGGCTGATAAGACAGTCATCAACCTGGGCCAGAAAATCATTGTGGTCCCTAAAAACTCGTTCTCTTCGGATTCTGCCATTAGCAATGTCCTCTAATTAGGCCAAAGCTGCCATTGCCATAGACTAAGGGTTGTATCAATTTGCATATGTTCTTACTTAATTGCATCATTGATAGAATATTCCCATAAGGCACGTGTGAGAATATATGTAAATTATTTTATAAATTGCAAATTAATAGCAATGCTTCAGGTGGTAGTGCGATAGACTTGAAGAACAATTCGTTGTGTAATGTTTGCAACTTAACTTCATTGCCTGTAAGAGTCGCCAACGGACAAAAACTATGAGAAATGTACGTATGCCAGACATGAAATTGGCGTGGAGGAACGCACATTCTCACGTTAATTTCACTGTTAGTACATCCGACCGTGAGCGTGAAAGCTGGCGTACGCAAAGTTTTTGTACGTACGCAAGATTTATATGAGGCCCCAGGTGTCTTGTTATATGTGTGTGTATTGAAACTCTGGAAGTTCACCTGATTCCTGAGCACATTTGTTTTTAGTGCAAACTGATAGTTACATGGAATTTGTAAACGCACCATAAGGTGATCATGAACATTGGTGGTTTTGCTTAAAATAGTTTGAGAACATTTAAAAATTGTAAGTGTATTTTTGACATATTTGATTAAATGTCTTCAACATATTCAGTCAGTGGTCATTTTTTGAAGGTAGATGTTTTGCTTTCCCCCTTGTACAAATTATGTCAATCAAAACCTGATTACCAAACATCCGGAGGCCACAATGTAGCTTGTCAATCCAAAGATATTTAAATGTGCAGTTTTACGTAATGAAATTTTGTTTAATTGTATGGGGGCGAACAAAGGATAGATTAAATTCTAGATTAAATTACCTTTACTGGTGGTAAGCAAATTGTACAGTTCTGTACGCCTTGGGTGTAAAAATAAATGCTGAATTTGTAGAAATGTCACCAGCTCATATTTTCACCTTCAAATGGCAATAGCTTTAAATGGCAGTAGTTTCTATGTCAGAAATGTAAGGCAGAATGACTTGAATAAAGATATCTCTTGTCTACTAACAGAAGTGTCATATGAGTTAGTGGGCAATAACATTGTCAATCTTCTGTGCTTTAATTGATATGAACATCCCTTTTCTGATGCTTGTTTAATATACTTGTTTTTACAGCTCCAATACATAAATCACAGCACACAAATTCTCTCCTTTGTTAGGTTACTCGGTGTGTAATTTTTGTATATATATACTGTATATATATAAACAGATAGGGTTTTTTATACCTAAATAAAACATTATAGAATTGTCCATGAAGTGCTTACTCCCAAATAATGCTATTGTAAATATGATCTTAAGGGCAGGTAGTGGCATCAAATGTTTGTATTGTAATTTATTGTTAACATTAGCCTACTACATGTACAGCTCTGGGTGAAGTTATGTCTGTATGTTTGATAATGTTAACTCATGGATATACTCATGTATGCACATGCACTGTTGACACTATTTATGACACTCCTGTTCCCCAGGCAGTTTTTTGTTTAAAACTGGGTCCTTCCTCAATTCATTTTCACTAATGGGTGCAGCAATAGTCTCTATCATCAAACCTAATTGTGATGTGATATCTATCTATCTAGATTAACTTTTATTGTATGGATAAGACAACTTTATTCAAAATATCTTGTCTCTTAAGAGTCATACTGCTTTTTAGTTCATTTCTTAACATGTGTAGACATTTGTATTAAAATAAAAAGTAACATAAACTGAACAAATTGCACAGACATTTCAAATTCAGTTGAATTCAAAATTTAAAGTATGTTGACCATGGTACTGAGCATTGACTCACAGGTATATGAAATTCATACTCCACCAGAGGGCGCTAGTTAATCATATGATGAGTATACAGACCACCATCAAGTTATCATATACATATAAAACTCAAATGAAATTAAATCTGACAAAAAGCAAGTCTTAGTAGTACACAAAAACATTCCTTTTATATCAATCACTCATGCCAGCAGACATCAGCTATGCTAGCAATGGCTAATGGCGAATACCAGAAGTTTCAGGCAACCTTGGCCTGACCTGCTAAATTCTAAAAGTGACGAATAATTCCACAAAACACAATTCTGATAGAAAATCCAAACAGAGCCGCAAACATCTTAAAGCAGCAAAAAAAGATTCTGTGCACACACAAGATTTTCTCACAAGGCTTGACTATTAAGGAATCGATGATCATTGAGAGATAAATGTCTCAGAGCCCAGAATTAACTGAGCTGTGATGAATTGAAGTAAAACAACACAAAGTAATGTTGCATGAAACACTTTTGTTTATCAAAATGTTTGATGAATATATTTTTCAGTGGAGTGGAGACACCTTTCTGGGATGTCTAAATTCCATTGCTCCATTCCAGAACACAGCATTAACCCACACAATAGGCATGCTGTGCAGTTCATGAGATCATTTCCTCTAGAATGGCTCTGACTTGGACCGGGTCAGTTCTGCCTTTAGTTTCTCTCTGAACTTCACCCATTATTTTGTTCAGAACTTTCTTATTACCCCCTCTGATAATCTGAACCTGCAACAAAATTCATTTGCCAAAATTAGCGTGCAAGATATTAGGTTTTGTCAAATAGTTTATCTTTAAATAAACAAATTGTTTTATATTTCACAAAAATATCACGTTTGTACAAAATAAAGTTTTTTTTAAAGCTGCAAAAACAAAATTAATTTGAAAAAAAAAAATAGTGTACAGATTATCGTTGGTTAGGAGTTGATTTAATAAAACAAACAAATAAATAAATAAATAGTTTTATATGTTTTTATTTTATTTCTACTATCTGAAAATAGTTTTTAAGGTGGATTAATGTCGGGATTTACCTCCTCGGTGTGACGGTCCACGATCCTCTGACAGATCTTTCGTAGCTCCTCTTTGTCATTTATCATCCACAAATCCTTCTCCTTCACTATCTGGCCCACTGTCTTCTCTGGAGCCTTCCACATCTCCTGGAAAACCTGCGCTCACCACATACAGACACAAAACAGGCCTGTGGTTTAAGGAGAACCTCAAATAATATGGCTTGTACGTCTGTCAATTAGCCAAGTTAAGGATTGTTTTTCTCTCTTACTTGTTTGGCAGTCGAGGATGAGATGTGACCAGATTCCACAAGATTAATCAGCTCAGCAAGAGCACATGGAGAGATGGGACTAAGAAATAAAGGGAGAGATTAGTTAGAAAGAACAGATTTCACATTCACAATACATATATCGGTGAGTAAGAATTAGAAACATTATGACCAAGGAGAACGGATTACTTGATGGGTTAAACATGGCTTCTTTCTCACAATTTGGCCCCACTCACATATTACTGAACTCAAGAAAACAAGACATGATCATTGAGGCAGTTTCTGATCACTGAGCTGGAGCAGTCCCAGAAAAACAATCCTGTATATATATATATATATATATATATATATATATATATATATATATATATATATATCCCTAGGCATGGAGTGAACACAACCGCCATTATTTACTGACAGGAAACAATATTGGAGAGAAGGAATAACAAACAGACTGGAAAAAAGCCTACGGCACACTCGCACACTTTCTCTCTCCCTATTTCTTGGAATTATTTATTCTAATTGATTTTCCAAAGTTTTGGATGTATTGGAGCTATTGAATGATTGTTCTCAGTGCTGGCTCACCTCTGAGAGACATTCAGACTCTGAAAATTCAGATTTCCCATCAGCTCATTCATCACCCAGCCAATCACCTTCCTTGGTTCTACCTTGGTCATCTGAACAACACTCTCAAAGAAGTCCATAAGCCCGTCCTCATTCTGAAACAGAATAGTTATCATATAATAACTATCTTTTATATTAATATTAAATATCTGTGATGGAAAAAAGAAAGAAAGAAAAAAAAATATATATATATACAAACAAATGACAAGATTAACCCAAAACTATATAAGCCTGTTAAGACTGAGATAAAGAAAATATGCAATTTTAAGAAATTAAGTAACACTGTGAGACATGAAGTGACAATTATGAAATAAAGTTGCAATTATGAGAAATAAAGTCACTATTGTGAGACATAAAGACAAATTAGAAGTCACAATTGTGAGATAGTCGCAGTTACAAGAAATAGTCACAAATACGAGGAATAGTCACAATTGTTAGGAATTAAGACAATTATGAGAAGTTGTGATTAAAAATACTTGAAGTTAAAACAAATAAAGATGCAATTACGAGGAATAAAGTTGCTATTCCAAGAAATAGTAGCAATTTTAAGATGAAGTCAGAATTACAATATTTGCCATTGTGCGATAAACTGACAATTATGAGAAGCTGCAACTGTGAGTCACAGTTACAAGAAATAGTTGCAATTACAAGGAATAAAGTCACAATTATAAGAAATATTCACAATTGTAAGATATAAAACAATTATGAGTTGTAATTGTAAGATAGTCACAGTTAGAAAAAACTGAGAATAGAAATAGTTGCCATTGTGAGATATGAATTCTCAATTGAAAGAAATAATATTGCAACTGTAAGAATTTTTTTTTTTTTTCAGTTTTCATGACCACAGACATGCCCATTGGAATTAATTATCTTAAAAGAATCAGAGTGCTTGATGGGAAATGTGTGCCATAAAACAAGCATGCACAGCTTGAATGTGAACTTTCTCACCACCAGCATGAAGCTGTGTTCTTGTAGAACACCGTACTTCTCCACAAGCCTCGTTCTCCTCACAGACGGCAGCTCTGGCAACTGGGCACTCAGCCTGTCAATCAACACAACCTGGGCGGCGTCAACGCCAGCAGGCACTGAAGCTTCATTCTCATAAACAAACAGTGGTGGCAAGTTGGGCTCTGGCATGAACCTGGGAGATAAAGAGAGAATGTATGTACATACAACACAACAGAAGGCGTGATTCAAGCAGGTCATGTGGGGGAACACAAGAGCGTGTTCTTATCAGGTGCAAAGATAAGCCAGCGTTTGTAGTGTTCAGACAGCGTGTGTCATCTCAAGGCCTAATCTCCAGCCCTCTCAGTCACACCCTCCTCATATATCTCTTCAACCTGAACCGGCCACAAATGTCCAGCCTCCGTGTGTCAGAGCGAGAGCGTCCTCTCCGGTGGCAGTCCATCAGAGGCAATGGAGGCTGAGCCTCCTTTAAAAATGGTTGTGATTGATTTACAAATAACCATAACTCACATGCGTATACATTTTTTCATGCATCGTCAGATGTCAGAGGACACATTTCAGAAGAATAAAATGACCAATCAGAATGTATATTCACACTTACATTCGTTTCTCTCAAAAAATGCAGCTGAAAAGCAAAACTGAGAAAGGACTTCCATGAGTTTAACTCCAATGAGTTAACCAATCATAAATACTCTACGAGTCTAAGATTTTTTTTTTGTTTTTAAAATAACTGTTTTCAAGTTTAACATATTTTAAAGTTTTATTTATTCAACAGAATTTTCAGTAGCCATTACTTCAGTCTTTACATTACTTCACATGATCCTTAGGAAATTATTCTAATATGGTGATTTGCTGCTCAAAATAAACTTTTTTTGGTTGTTGTTATTATCAGTGTTAAAACAGTTAGTTTTAGTATGCTGCTTAGTATTTTTTTGTGAAAAAATTCTCTGATGAATAGAAAGTTCAAATGAACAACATTTATTTCAAACTGAATTTTGTGTAACAATGTGTTTACTGTCACTTTTGATCAATTTAATGCATCCTTGCTGAATTAAAAATTTACTGCCCCCAAAATTGTGTGTGTGTGTATATATATATAGTTAAAATATGTGTGTAGATGGAAAGTTGCTTTCAATGATTTATAAATGTTTATTTTGGTCACAGTCTGTAGATGGCACTGCATGATTTGCTTTATTGCTTTAGTTCATACACCCACTCTTCCCTTCCTCCTCCTTTATGTGGATCTACAGCCGCATTATCACAGCACATCTGATGCATATTCAGTCCTTCATATCACCACTGGTCTAGTCTTCCTGTCCTCTTCCTCGTCTGTTTTGTCCCCCCTGCAACTCCCTTGTTGTCTATAGAAACTCAGTATTTTCTGCTGCTTTCCTTTGACCTGTTTTCCTTTTATCCTGCACTGTCCAGCATCCCTTTACTCCATCACTCTTTCCAATGTCCTCTCCTGTTTTTCTTTCTCTTTACTCCCTGTAGTACTCCACAGGATGGAGCAGATTTCTCTCACCTGCAGGGTTCAATAGAGCATTACACTCACCTGTAGTCCTGTAGGCCTTCCTTATCCCTCATCGGAATTGTGTTACTGGCGAGAGAGAAAGAGATGGTAATAAATAAGTTATAGCTTAAAATAAAATAAAAAGTTACAAGCAAAGTATGTTCTGATAGAAGGTTCTTACAGGAGTTTAGAGTTTACATGTTCAGTCAGCTGGTCATCTTTACCATACAGGAGATGTGATGTGCTCACAGCGTGTCATAGAGTAATTACTAGATTACAACCAGGACTTAATGGCAACACTATTAATGCCAAAATGAACGTGTAATTTCAGTAAACAACAGACAAAACCACAATAAAACAGGTAACAGTCGTTACGCCAATGCCTTTTTGATAAACTTTTAAAGTTTATTAAGCTTATTAAGCAGGACATTAGTAATCCAACTGTGCAAGCTACGTTAAACTGTAGTGTATGTCTTTCATTCATTTTCAGATTAATCTTGCGTTAAGACATTAACAATAGTCAATTATAGGAATTATTATTAAATAACTGCTAACTACTGTAACTACATTTTAATTCTGAAACTGCTGCCATTTTGAGTGATTATGAATGATGTTGCAGTGGTCAGGTGGTACAAGTCCAGGCTCTCAGAAAGTTACAGGTTTACAAGTTGTAGTTACAAGCATTTTACAATAATTATGATAATTCCTTTACCTTCCCTTCTTTGTCAATTACAAATTCTACTGATAGCTTTGTCAATGGATAGCAAACAATTTAACAATTTAGTAAATTAAATAAATGGTGAGCATAAGAGACTTTAAATTTAAACTTTATGTTGTGAAAATGTAATGTTTCCAATCTTTTGACAGTCGGGATTTGAACCCAGGTTCCCTTTCTTGTTATTCTAAAACTCTACTTTTTTGGTTAAGTGTTTTACGTTGCCCAGGGCACCAAAAAATGTGTATAACACACCTAGCTTTTGTATCAACCTGATGTGCTTTATTTAGTGATAACATCCAGCTAATTGTACATTATCCTGTAAATTGAATGACTACAAACCAAATAAAACAAATTGATTCTAAATTTTGTTGAAATTATGTGAGCAGAGACCAAAAGTAAATTATAGTTTTGCGGCCATTATAGAAAGATATTTGACGACAGACTGCCACGATTGACCAATTAGAATAAAGTAAACCAGAACAGAAGGTTGTGTGCTAAGCTCTTATATATTGGTGGTTTGTGCTAGCAGATCATAACCAAGAGCAGGAGGACACAGCTGTGAGATGAGACTTTTATTTCATGGGCAGATGCTCACAATAATACTGCTCTGTCATCTGTAGAGAACATGAGTTAGTGTGTGTGTGTGTGTGTGTGTGTGTGTGTGTGTGTGTGTGTGTGTGTGTGTGTGTGTGTGTGTGTGTGTGTGGTGCTGCCATGTGTACAAGTACACACATGACAGAACTACTGAGGTCAAATGACCACATTCATCTTTGGTCACAGATGGACAGGAAAAAGTCCCAGGGTATGCTGCCCATGACTAAATACAATATTTCCAGAATCACTACTTGCCAGTGCTGCAGAATATACAGCGCCACAAAAGTAAACCGTTTGAATTGAACATGAGATAAAAGACAGTGTATCACAAAATAATGACAAGACAACATGTCTGTCTATTGTGTTGTCTTCACTGGCTGCACACAAAAAACAGCATGACAAGTGTAGCCCAATTTACGAACAAATGAACGTTATTGGTTTGAATAAGTATGACGGATCCTTCAAGGTTCCTGACTTGCACAATTGTTCAAAAGTGCTGATTTGGTGCTCAAAAAATATTTCTTATTATAACAACAGTTGTGCTGCTTAATATTTTTATGGAAACTTGATTTTCTTTATTTTCCAACATTTATTCAGGATTCTAGGATGAATAGAATGTTCAGAAGAACAGCATTTATTTGAAATAGCATTTTTATCATATACTATGTAAAAGTATTTACCGTTATTTTGATAAAAAAAATCTTACAGACCGCAAACTTTTAAACGGTAGTGTACTTACTGAAGCACAAGTCTTGACTTTAAGTGATGTCTAGCTCAAATCAAAGCAATAACTTTTGAAACTTTAATTAGCAGCATTATGACTGGTTGTTCTTATGACAATGTGTTGATTTTTAATACGTTTTCGGTTATAAATTGTGTTTTTTGGCATTGTATTACAGTATGTTCTTATGTGGTTGGTTTGCAAGTGGCTGTGGGTTTCAAATTCAAAAAGAAACCAATATATAATCTTAGACTCAAACCATGTAAAACTCAGATTGTCTAATTGCATTGCTCTGTTCCAGTTGATGTCACAGGAGAATGCAGTTCTTGTAGAAATCTGCCTGTTCTGGGCCCCCTTACCCAGATTTGCTGTCAAATGCTCGCGTCTCATTAAGAACTGTCCCATCGCTCTGCAGAACCTCCATCTGTCTCTGGATCTCGTAGTCTATGGAACATGTACCAAGAGAGGACAAATCAAACTCTAACCACAAC
The DNA here is from genome assembly GCA_030578275.1 of Meda fulgida. NCBI lineage: Eukaryota > Metazoa > Chordata > Actinopteri > Cypriniformes > Leuciscidae > Meda > Meda fulgida. The sequence continues at coordinate 15,662,008 of CM060616.1, forward strand.
CTTCTGCCAAAAAAAGACCCTAAAGTACTTTTGAAATGGCTGCACATCAGCATTTTTCCTCATGACTGCTTAAACGTGCTTTTGGGGGAAATTGTACTAGTGTAGAAAACCAGTGGTAGTCCTTTAGTTTTAGGACAATGAGCAGTATTAAACAAGTATAATAGCTGACTTTTCAAGACATCAAAACAAAATGCATTATAAATATGAATTAAATTGCACAACTTTCTCTTAGGGGGAACAGTGTAAAACATCGTGTCACATTTAGCGATTAAATATTTTCATGTTTTCAATGTTTATTCTTGCTTTCATTGACAGCACTATTTAATCTTCTCGTCCTTGACAGGAATGTTTATGTAGGTCTTCAACACTCATTATTTTTCTTGGATCAAATCAGTCAGATTTCCTTTTGAGTGAAACTCCTCGTTTCAAAAGCACAACTTTGTGATTGTGTGTGTGTGTGTGTGTGTGTGTGTGTGTGTGTGTGTGTGTGTGAGAGAGAGTGTTAATGCAGCAGAGATGATTGCTTCTGCAGCCTTTATTCAACAGAGCACATCTTGACAGAGCATTTAATACAAGAATACGAGGCAGAGATGGAGTGAGGTGAAAATGTTTATTGTTTGTGTTTCTTATCTGGAGTTTGCAGACTGACTTTCAGCTCTGGCATAATTACACAGACACTCATTCCTTCCAACTGATGCTAGGCTAAATGTGACAACCACACAAAAAAGTGACTTCCAGCTATTACTAAAGTGCGTGTGTGTGTGAATAATAATGCAGCATAATTAAAAGATTTCTGAAACCCACTGGCTAAAAGTCTATTTCATTCCCTCAACACGTCTTGCTGTACTGAGGAGTGGCAAAGAGATTTTACTGTATGCTTGTGCTTAAAACAGAAAAACCTTCCCCAAACCAACAGCAGAGCTGCCAACTCTCACGCATTGGCCGTGAGACACACGCATTTGATTGGTTTCACACGCTCACACGCCACCCCCCCCAATTTCTAACACTGAAGTGTCAACCCGGTATCAGTTAGACATATCCTCACCTATGGCTTTGGCCAAGTGCCTGACACTGTTGATGTTTTTGACCTCTGTCCTCACTCCCATAGGCTCTCCAGGTCGATGCACGGACACATTGGCATCAACCCTAAGCTGCCCCTCTGTCAGAGGAGAGAAAGAGGGATCTAATGAGAATCACTCCGAACAGTCATTACAATTCAACCATCCACAGCTCTCAAAACCCCTGCTTAACAAACAGTGCATACATTTGAATTTGAATGATTTATTTGCATGAAATACTGTATTCTGGAGAGCACCGTTGAATAGTCTGCAACAAATAAACAATTTGCTGTATTTTGCCTCAATGGGTTTTGATTAGCCATATGGCCAATTCTTATGGGTACTGGGTGGATAACTAACTCAGATAACATTGGTGCAAGCAATGCGATTTGTGCCTGAGACCACTTCATGGGAATAAACGTGTGTAGAGATTAAAGGTTGTGATCAATGTTAGCTGTAGGGGGTGTATTAAATCACCAGCCATGTTGCCCTGGCAGGTGCCCAGAGCCTGCAGGATGAGCTGAAGCTCTCTGATGGCAGCTGCTGCCTCCTCTCCACAACACATCTCAGGCTCCATCACCAGCTCCATTAGACCTACACCTACAGACAGAGAGACAGAGCCTTCATATCAGACACTGTCCACAAAGATACAGTCATTATGTTTCTGTATAAGAGTAAAGAAGCAGCACCTGCTCTGTTGAGATCTATTAGAGTCTGGCTCTGTTCATTATCATGGAGACTCTTTCCACTGTCTTGTTCAAGCTGGATCTGTTTGATTTTCACACTCTTGGTTACCACTTGATTCCTTTTGCGACCTTCAAAAAGACTATAGACCAGTGTTCCATCCACTGCTATGGGAAGCCTCTGCTGAGTGATCTGGTAGCCTGCCTGAAAACACAGAAGTTTATTTAGACCTAAATAGATCTGTTACAGTAATGTACTTCTGTTTCTGACAGGGGTTTCCAAACAGCAGGAGAGTGCTAGAAGAGCCATGAATAAAAAAGAAATACAATAAAATAAAACAATGATATATTTTGTCATTGTTTCAATTTCATTCTGCATTTTAAATACTGGCCAGAAATTATATGAAATCACAATTACGTAATATAACTTAATAGAAACTAATACATATTTTCTAGACAATATTTTACAGATACACTACAGTTAAAAAATTGGGGGTCGTTGACTTTTTTTTTTAAAGGGGTCCTATCATGCTTTTCCACTCTTTCAACTTTGGTTAGTTTGAAATGTTGTTTGAGCATAAAAAGATCTGCAAGGTTACAAAGCTAAAAGTCCACTACAAAAGGAGTTATTTTATATAACAGAATCCAATTTCCAAGAACTACAACGAACAGCTAGTTTGAACTACAATGCGATTTTACAGATCTTATGAAGTCACAATGGTACTCATTTAAATAATCCGCGCCAACGAAATATGCAAAAAAGTGGACGAGGCCTGGTTGAGCTGCATTAGAAAAGTCGCTATGTCAAAGAGAGACTGTTTTTTCCACAACATTTCCAAAACTCATTTGTTTAACCTTCCTAAGGCGGACGAACTTAGAGTGGTAAACATTTATTTTAAACACTGTTCCTGAACATTATAACCCCAGCGTTTATCTGTGCGCAGCACATTTTATGGAGAACAGCTTGTTTTCTGTTGCTTTTGTAAGCTCTTGCTTATTTAAGAGGGTGCACCGCTTCTTAGGAAAATTGACAAATGTCATGATTAAATGGTGGAAACATCTATATGTAATGTATAAGAAAATTACAAAAATCATCACTCTGAAACATCCTGTGAACTCAGTGCTTGCAAAGTCTGTGCATGAAATCCGTTCTGGACAATCGTCTTGTTTGTTAACATTGTCAGGGTCTGAATCTGGCTCAAATGGGTTTTAAATAACCTTAAAATTTACACTAGAGAAGAACATTTCTAGAACATGTGCAAAGCGGTGCCAATCACAACACACTGGGCCAGCTAACCAATCATATCACATTTCGTATTTCGGAAGGAGGTGCTTCGTCAAAATTGGCGTATTTGAGCCAGACTGGGGAGAGAGGAGATGTATAATGCAAAATAGTTTGAAAAATAGTTGAGTTTTTTGAACAATCAAGCATGAAAACATATTCTAGTACACCCCAAAATCAAAACTTTGTAAAAGTTCATAATAGGACCCCTTTAATAAATTAATACTTTTATTCAGCAAGGATGCTGAAAAATAAGCTTTTCCATCACAGATCAACTAAAAGCATAAGAGACTTCTTTCAAAAATATTAAAAAAATCAGATCAACCCCAAACTTTTGAAGGGTAGTGTATTTATAATATTTTTTACACAGTATAAATGAGGTCTTTCTTGAGGGGATTGTCATATTTGGGCATCAAATTTGTAGCATCAAAGCCACTGCTGTGCTTTGGGTTAGACCTCTTTCAGACTTGACTTGAAATCTAATTGTATGACCTTAAAACATCAATATTGTATAATCACAGTAGTCTTTTGTGAAGAACCATCATCAGGATCAAATCTGGAGTTGGATAGGGTTAAAAGGTCAGGATTAGGGTTATGACTAAATTAAACCACATACAGATATTTGTGATCTGGCTACATTTTCAACCTCCTTCAGTTTAACTGTGAAGCAAAACAGAGCACTCGTAACTGTTGCTATGGCAACACCATGACCAAAAAGCCACTAGAAATTTATCATAGTTATTGGCATGCAAAAGAGTAAAGGAAAGGGGGAAAGCAATTATGCATTACCATCTGTGTGTTGTACCTGATCAGCTACTTCATCATTAGCACAAAAACAAACAAATGTAAGCACTTAAGAAATTAAATTAGCACTAACGAAGAGTGACAGATTCCTCAGAAGTCAAAGATTCCCTCCATTTCAATATCTGAGCTTTCTCAATGCCAACTCGGTTTTAAATTTTCAAGCAAGTCCTTGATTACCTTTGATTATTTTGGCTTAAAATTGGTTTACAACTACAAGTTAATTTCAAACACTGAGTCTTTACACAAGAGATTTCTGTTCACCAGATATCTGTATCTGGTCTTCAATTATGATGCGCTAATACAACAAAAATCGGGGGGGGGGGGGGGGGGGGACGGATCCATTATTATTTTAGGTTTTTAAGGATAATAACATATATAACCTTTCAATACAGAGTATTTTAAAATGCAGGGTTGTTTAGAGATAGCTTCAGAACAAGCTACACAATTTCATTTTAAGAACATCATGTTCAGTTGCAGAATTCCCAATGGAGAACTACATTACCCATACTGCTCAAAGAGATCTACCAATAAGAGAAGCTGTTGTTACAGTAATCCACCTCTTGAAAATCTCTCTACATTTAAAATCAACTCATTTATTTGTATATACTGCATACTATACTGTAAACTTATAGCTAATTGCTTGTAGATTTTATTTTTTGTAGGCCAAAACATGAACAAGTTAGCATAGTTAGCCTTTTATCACTTCCACTTCCATCGTCTTGAAATCAAAATTTTTTTTTTAATGGTTTTAGGTTAAATGTCTTAAATAAGGTCTGTGGTTTACACTAGCTCAACATATTTTCATGTTTTATTCTACAGCATAAAATACATCAGTAATACCCCCTCATGATTTTGTATAGCTTTTGCTTGTCTTGAAAAAAAGTGCCTAAATGGGACTACAGATGATGTCAGGGACATTAAATGTCATCACCCCGAACAGGAAAACTCATCTACTCACTAGGTAGCTTTCACAGCCTCACTGTTTATAATTGCGCTCCTGCAAACTATTCTAACCCAAATTTTTAGGGAAAATGTTATTCAAATAAAGCACTCATCTACATCTAGAAAAGAGGTGGGTTTGTAGTGCTTGTTTGTTGGTGACATTATTAAGAACATATTTATGTTCCTAAATGTCTACAAAAACTGTACAACACACTAGTACAACTATATGGCCTCACAAGTCCGAATACCAGAGCTGAAACACTGCTCGAACCAGAGCTTGAATGTTTTAAGCTTTTAAGAGCTGACACTTGTTATTCATCTACATTAGTGGCAGCTATTCTGTTTCCTGCCTGTTCAGCATGGACAGCCATCACTTTTTCATTAAAGCTCAGGAAAAGAGAGAGTGATGCACTGGATATATGTGCATGTCTCTTTGACAAACGATGAATCTATAAAGCAGCTAATCAAAAATAACAACCACATAGAGTTGAAAGCATAAGAAAGATGTTCTTGTTTATTGCATTTGTATCATCAGCACTTCTATGCTTTGGAATACGAAGATAAAACTACAGACAAATTGATTAAGCAAGATGTGTGTGCAGCAAGGGAACTCACAGGCATGTCTGCATAAAAGTAGTGCTTCCTGTCGAACAGTGACTTCCTGTTGATGGTACAGTTGAAAGCAAGGCCTGTCAATACAGCAGCCTCCACACATCGTCTGTTCAGCACCTTAGGAAACGAAGCAGCAAGACATCCAATAGCATTTATAAATGCAATGAAATGACATATATAGAGTAGATTTATATGAATATATAGATGAGAATCAAAATTTGTATTCATTTTATGCTAATTCAATTGATTTACTTACTGGCAGTGTTCCTGGTAACGAAGCATCAAAATGTGAGACAAGCGAGTTCGGTGGAGCCATGAATCTAACATGAGATCCAGAAAAGAGCTTTGATGTGGACTGAATTTGAGCGTGGATTTCCAGACCCACAACACCAACCATTTGAGGAAGACTAGAAACAGCACAAGACATGAAGAGTTGGAGAGAACTGGTGACTCTCTACAGTTACTTTAACACATAGGATATTAAAAGACAATTATATAATGCTTTAAAAATCAGCAGCTCAATTCCATCAAATTATGAGTTTATATGAAGATATATAAATCAAAGTTTAAATAAAAGGTAGATTGGTCTAGTTATAATAAAAATAAGACTGATTATTATCCCTTGGCTAACTGCTAGTTGGTCAAACTAGTTAAGAGAGAGTTATGTTGTTTTTTTTAAATGCAATTAAAAATATCTAATTATAATAAACTAGGTTTTTTTCTCTCTCTCTCTCTCTCTCTCTCTCTCTCTCTCTCTCTCTCTATATATATATATATATATATATATAGAAAAAGGACTACTAAAAATCTCAGTTACTATAATGCTTCGAGTCAGAAGTCCATTAACAGTGGATTTGTATGTTGGTATCAAATACAATACCGTTCAAAAACTTGGTGTCAGTACTCAGTATGACATTTTTTATAACCAAATTAATATTTTTACTCAGCAACAACACATTAAATTAATCAAAAGTGACAGTAAAGACATTTAATATTACAAAAGATTTTTATTTCGAACCAATGCTGTTCTTTTGAACTTTCTATACATCAGAGAATCTTGAAAAAAATCGATCATGTTCTCATAAAAATAATTAACAGCACAAATGTTTTCAACATTGATAATAATAAGAAATGTTACTTGAGAACCAAATCAGCATATTAGAATGATTTCTGAAGGGTCGTGTACCACTTTGTCATCACAAGAATAAATTACATTTTCAAATATAATAAAATAGAAAACAGGTATTTTAAATTGTAATAATATTTCACAATTTTGCTGTTATTAATATTTTTTAATCAAATAAATGCACCTTATATGAGCATAAGGGACTTCTTCTAAAATATATATAAACTAATATAGCTAAGCTTTTGAACGGTAGTGTAGTTTAAAGCCCTCTTAAAATAGAATGTGTTAATAAATTCTGACAGCCAAACTAAAATTCCATTATTGTTATATTTTTGCTTACACAATAAACTGTTGAACTGTGTTCTCAGGACAATGCTGTTTTTCCATAAATGTCAGGATGTGGCTATAATTATAACTGACTTGCTGGTTTTACTGATTAAATTTGATCAATACCAATTTTTTGCATCAAAGATTTTAGGTGGCTATTGAGAAATACACACCTACCCTAAGAATTATTAATGAAAAATGTGAGAACTAGCCAGGATGGACTCACCTGTAAAAATGTCTATGTAAAGTACTTAAATTCATTTTAATTACTATTATCGGTTTGCTTTATATTATTCCGTATAATATATTTTTAACAAACACACTATTATCAAACACCATCTGTTCTTATTTGTAGTATCTGTTAATGGGATTTACATTTTGTAAATTTTTCAGAGCACACGTGTAAAGTCAAGGTCAGCTATCAAGTGTGGGCTTACAGTCTGTCAGCACACATACACTCCATTAATTAATTCGATGAAACCAGACAAAGACTATTATTCAAATTCAGTGTTGATGACACATCTGTCAGAATGCCTGTATCTCCGTCACCAAATATATGAACCTCCTATTTACAGTAGACAGCTTTTTAGGTGGTATTTGATCCCTACCTTTTTGTCTGTACTTTGGGCTTAAGTTGGTTTTTTGATCCGGATGTCCATATTGTCCTTATCACGAAATTAAAAGTATCAATATGATACAAACTTTGTGATTTATTAGTATATTTTATAAAGAGCATTCTGCTGTATCCTGAAGAGGAGGCTGCCATGCCTGTGTTTGTGTTTGGGAAGCTGGTGCATGTAGTTTTACAGAGCCACCAGGAACCCGCTGGTGTACCGTAGGATAATGAAGAAAAAACGTCAACTCCCACAACGCCAGTGGCTTAACGGCAACGTTTCCGGCGATTTCTTATGACGGCATTCACAAACCACGAAATCTCATAACTGTGGGGCAGTTGGTGGCGGGAGATTCACGCATTGTCCTGCACGTGAATGATCATATTTGATCACCCCTCTATTTTCAGCAGCCTTTCGCTCGTCTCAGTTACAATGGCACTTCAACAAAACGGGATTGCATCCAAAATCCCCAAACACAACGGCGAAACTTCCAGCCATCACCCAGCTTTAAATGGGAACAGAGAAATCAACAGCGATCAGGCCGAGCGTTTCACTTTCACCCCCGAACCGACACTTGAAGATATCCGCCACATGCAGGCTGAGTTCACGGACGAGAGGAACTGGAACCAGTTCCACCAGCCGAGGAACCTGCTGCTTGCGCTGGTCGGAGAGGTCGGGGAAGTGTCGGAGCTGTTCCAGTGGCGCGGGGAGGTGGCGGAAGGTCTTCCGGACTGGACAGAGCCGGAGCGGGAACACCTGGCCCAGGAACTCAGCGACGTATTGATCTATCTGGTTGAGCTGGCCGAGAAATGCCACGTTGATTTACCTCAAGCTGTTCTGCGCAAAATGGCTCTCAATCGACTCAAGTACCCGGCCAGTAAAGTTCATGGATCAGCCAAAAAATACACGGAATACAAAGACTGATGTGGGTGATTTCGTTAGTAACGATCAGACGATCTTTACTGAACAGTATATTCGAGGGAACTGATGTTCAGTGCCTTAAGTTCCAAACTGTAAAATTCCACTGGCCTTTTAGTTGCTGATTTTATTTTTTCTCCTGTGTTTGGCACTGCTATCCTTGGTTTTACATTAGCTTTTGTATGCAAGAATCTGTATTTAAGAAACAATGTTTTGCGCATTTCCACATGTACGCAACTTTTTAAAGTTCTGTTTTTATTTGACCAAACAAGAGCTGATATAGCTACTTTGTGCTTTTGTAGTGTTTTTGCATCACAGTAAACTGTTTTGCCGCACACGTGGTCTCTGTGCAACTGTTACTGTTCACTCTGACATTTTCAAGCTCAGCTGCATATAGCTGTACTGATACACAATTCTTTGATTCTGGCCCTCAAGGTCCTGATCAAACACCCCCGAACAGGCAAATCAAAGTCTTAAAGTCAAAGATTAAAAAAAAAAAAAAGTTGCAAGAGTTCGATTTAGGTCGAATGTCATGGGACATTATTGGAGTGCATTAAAACACTTTCGTTGTAGTTTCAGACATTGCAAAAGAGGGTATAAATAAGAAAAATCATGGTTTTGAAAATGTGTCAGAACTGTCCATCTAATGTAAGATGAGGTAACTTGTCACTTTTGACACAGGTGTTTAGTAACACTTTTTAGTACTGATTGTCATAATTTGCTGGAATTATCCATAAATGCCCTGTTCATCCTCCTGAACACTTGATATTACAACCAAAACCAATTGAGCGCGGCAGTGTTGACATTTTTGTAGGCCGACCCTCTAGTTTGTATCACCCTGGTTCCCTCAACAAAAGCTCAATATGATTTCTTTCCATTGGCTTTTGGATTATTGCAGAAAATAAACCTAAACCAACAATGATTCTTAGATGTTTTGTTAATCTTCACAAATGAACAACTTTTATAAACTTTTCAACTTCACAAAGCTTCTGACAACATGTTCAGTCAATTCAGTTCAGAAAACTCATTTTCAATTAGAATTAAAATACTGTGCAAGAGCTTGATGATAGGGTCAATGACATGACAAGCATTCTGTACCCAAGTGCATTATTATAAAAAATTTGATTAATTACATGTATCACTTTATTCTTTAAAACCTTTTTAATTTGAGTTCATTTTCAGTACATTAAAATTATAAATATTATTTTATGTTTTGGTTTCTTAAACCCCCAAAATGTCAGATGGTGCAAATGTTCGCACAAATGAACAAAACTATTTAAGATAGTATTTTAATAAGAAATTCAAAATGAAATAACATGGGTATTTTATTATGAATTTGCAAGGTAATAACAGTAAGCATAATAATGCAGCATCCAGGGGACCCCATCCTGAAAAGGTTTGTAGTTCACTTAAATACTGATAAATATAGCTACTTCCAAGTATATATAGGTTTGGTACACTCTCCATATAAGGTGTACAACCAATGTAAAACTAGTAAAATGCTATTTCATCATAAACATCTTTGTTATAGGCCTATTTAAAAATTCTGGCTCCATCCGAAATCGAATACTCTTTTACAGAGGTGGACAGTAACAAAGTACATTTTTTGAGTACTGTAGCCTACTTATGTACGCTTTTTGAGTATCTGTACTTAAGTATTATTTTTTTCTGGACACTTTTTACCTAAACTTCTCTACATTGGAAAGACAAATATCATACTTTTTGCTCCACTACATTTCTGTCCTTCAGGTAGAAAGTAGTAATGTCAGTAAGGGGATGATTTTAGTTGCAGGGGTTGCATTGTGTTGGGAAATTAAAGTCGGATTGACGTCAGAAACCGACTGATGTTGCTTTCTGACGTCAACCCGATTTTCATTTTCAACCACAATACAACGTCTGTCCAATATTGGAGATTAACATCAATCTGACGTTGGATTCTGACATCAACCTGATTTTCATTTTCAACAGTGGGTTGTGTCTTCTAAATGCGAATTTTGTCATTGTTTTGGAGCACACTAGCTTATAGATAACAGAAAGGCTAACATATTCAAGTTAAAAAAAAAAAACTCTAAATAGGGAACTATTTGAGGGAACAGCCATTTGGGTGTCCGAAACCATTGTGGACGTTATTGAGTGCACTTATTCAATCTCACATTCAATCCCACCACTGGAACTGTGTTCTAGAAATAAATTTTATATTGATATGAGGGAAGCCAGGCATAAAATCAGAGGCATAAGGTACTGAAAGTATCACATTCAACAATGCAACAATAATAAAACAATGCATTGACATACTTTTTACTTTTGATACTTAAGTACTTTTAAAATCGAGTACTTCAGTACTTCTACTTGAGTAAAAATCGGTCTTTACAACTTTTACTTGTAACGGAGTAGTATTTGACCAATAGTATCTGTACTTTCACTCCAGTAAGGTTGTGTACTTTGTCCACCTCTGCATACTTATTTTAAATTGGTAAAGTAATTACTTCTCGACTGCTAAAAGTAGGTTCTATATAGTATGAAAGTGTGTAATATGAATGTAATCTGGAAGTATACTACATTAGGCATTCTTCACTTCATCGCTTCACTGCCTTTCACAAATCCTCTCCCATGGCCTCATGGGATAGTAAAGTGTTCATCGTATGCACACTTCAGAAGTTGGAAGTAGTAGATCATCTTTTTGCCAACTCTTTTCAATTTTCTCTTTTATGAGTAGGCCTAGTATGGATTCGGACATACTTCTTTTGTCACATACTGTTTTTCGCCAACTATATAGTAGGGAAGTATGCGATTTCAGATGCAGCCCATATGTATGAACTTACTAGCATAGGCAAAAGTTAATACAGGCATCCAAGTAGAAGCCTGTTCAATGTAAAAACAGTTGCAGAAGTCAGGTGGTGCAACTGCAATAAATAAAATAAAAAAACATTATTTAAGCTAAATAAATAATACATTTAAGCGAAGATTGTCTATTATTATTATTCTATTTTTTTAACTATTGTTCTAAAATGTTAAAGATGTTTTACAATTTCAATTATTTTAATGATCATTTTTTTAATAATTTTTGAATCCGCTATTGTATCAAGTAAAGAATCGGTCCCACTTTATATTAGGTGTCTAACTATGTACTCACATCAAAAATAAAAAAACACAAACATGAAATTGTTAGCAAAACACTTGTGCTACTATTGAGGTGGGATACTGGTAAGATAGGACATGTTTACTGGTATAGGTTACAGGGTGGGTTGAGGTGTTAAGGAGTAAAGAGAAGGGTCAACAGTGTAATTAGATGCCATTACAGAAATTAATTACAGTTGTAACATGCAGGCATTTTTTAAATATAAGTACAATGTAAGACATGTATGTAAACAATAAGTGCATTGTATTTAAATTATTTATTGAAATGTTTGTTTGTACGTAGTAGTTAAAAACACTTAATATACGGTAATGTGGGACAGAAAGCATGACACAGAGAGCGCATTCAAATATCAAGACAAGAGATTGCAAGAAAATGCAAGAACATTTTGAAAATATGAACATTTTCATATCTTGTAAAAAGAAAAATTTAAGTAATGAATCTTGTTTGGTAATAATTACTAAACAATATTCATCACCTAATTTTTCTAATTTTTAATATAGTGTTCCATTAAAGTTAATATGCATTTAATGATTTAAACATTTTGATAAATGCATTTTTGCTTAGAATTAAGCTGATGATTATTTTTGTATCAATATAAAACATGACTTTGTTGTTATTCAATCACAATAGATTACAGTGTATCTACAGTAACCATATATTGCACTGTAGCCATTCTATTCTAGAATGTGATGTCATGTGATTTATTTGTTTTTGATCAATTTACTACTTCAATAGAAACTGTTGTATAAAACATTTGTTTTTGTATTTTGTTTTTATAATTGAAATAAAGAATTCAGCATTTTCCATGTAATTATTAATGTTGTCAGGTGGCACAACTATCATCAGGTGGTACAACCATCTAAATTCTTGATTTAAACTATTGAATGATAGTCAAAGTGAAATAACTAAATAACTGGCCACTAGACAGCATAATTATAATATATTTGGTTGCACCACCTGACAAAAAAGAAAAAACAGTCATAAATGTATAAAAAAATGTTGAACTGTTATTTAACAATTGAAACTTGTTTAAACACATTATTCCTGGCTCAAAAATATGCATTACATCAATTTTGAAAAACAAAACAAATATATTTTTTAAGCTTTATTTGTCATTGACCCATAAGCACAACGAGGGTGTGAAAATGAACTAGGGAGATGGGTTTTCCTGTTTGGTGTGTGATGTTGAATGCCCCTGTAACTTCTGTAGTCCAATTTATTCATATGTTAGCAAACGCCCTTAATGAAATCTCAAGGGGGCTTTAATTATGTTTTTTTTTGTCAGACTAAAATGTGAAAATATCTTGATCTCGTGTAAACCTCAGAACTTTTTTAAGTTATTTATTTAAGAACCTATTAAAAAAAACTGACTTTGGGATAATGGAACAGGAAGTGCTAAAATAAACACATTTCCAGTTTTTGGCCTACAAAAATACATAATTCCTGCAACACTATGCCCTTCAGAGAATTATGGAATGACATCTGGCTTTCTGGTTATCATCCTGTAATGTTTGTTATGTACACCTCTAATTAGCTAAGTAAAGGTTTGGACACCTGATGCAATTCATCAGCTTATTAGTAGAGTGTTTCATCTCCTGAGCTAAGTGTAAGATGCATTAACACTCCAGTGCTGAGGGACCTTCAGGAAAGATACACTATTAAAGAAAATGTCTGATACAAGCAAAGTAGACTTCTGTAGCAAATAGATATTAGAGTGTAGAGTCTCTTTTCAGAACTACACTCTCTCACTGCACAGTTACTATAAAGTATCAGAATAGTATGTGATCAATAGATTTGATCTAATTCCAACTCAGTGCTGGCGGTCGAAGAAGGCCATTTGCAGCTTTTCATTGTTTCTGGATTTAAAAGATTTGAGGTCTATTTACCAAAGTCTGTTTTAGCAGAGTTTTTTTTTTATTTATCTTTGATTGCTGTTTAGACCCTTAGCAAAAAAGAAGTTGTTTTTATTGCAGTATCAAAACAGCTAAAGCATAATAAAGAAAATACGAACAGAAGTTGAATCTCCCCGACATTGTTGATCTATTGTGATTCTCTCTCTCTGCGTCTGCCATAGTGGGGGGCAGAGTGAGCTGTCAGCGTCCTGCACCATAGGGGATGCCGTACTGCTGCTTTCCCCCTCGCTCAGTGATTTCTCATGCCTTCAGTCTTTAGTATCCAGACAGTGATTTTCCCAGCATCTGCTTTTCATTTGATGTCATCCAGACCTGAGTGTATGTATGGAAGACCCACAACCTTTGTCACTCTTTGATTTCTGCACGAAAATGTCAATATCCAACATGTTTTCTGGCCTTTCTATCTTGAAAGCTGTAAACGGTCTCAGAATTAGAAATTGGTGAAATCTTGATTTTAAAAAGCTGCATTTGGAGATGTAAGGCCTAGTGTTTAGAGATTTATGCAAATCCACAACATTTTTCCTCAAATGGGACAATTTTGAGCCATATCATCAAGTCTTATTTTGTCCCCTAATGAGGCGTCCACAGGGAATGAAAACACTAACTCCTCTGCCCTAAGACTTATCATTTTCTCAAATTTCTCCCAATTTCCCTGAATCACATACATTCAAACAGATGATTGAGCAGCCACAGAATAGATAGGGATTTCTGTGATTTAAACTTTAATTCAGTTCACCACTGAAGATAAGTGTAACAGGTTTAAAGTTCAGGGAAGAAGGAGGCAGGAACTGGCATACAATACTTTAATTCCCAAAATAAACAAACTACAAAACTAAATTAAAGCGTCAGTCCCTACAGATGACTGCCACATATAAACATCATAAAAAAAACACACAACATAAATGTCCCAGGCCTGGTCCTCTCTCCTCCACTGTCGTCGCTCTTTCTTTTATCCTCCCGGAGCTCCTCCGTGAGAAACTCGAGGCACTCACGCCACTGGCATTCGTTCACGGCTCTCGGCCTGCTTGCAACAATAAGCATTTCAGAATCCCACTGAAATTTTGCTGAAATACCAATGTGACAATAGTGTTTTACAGTAGAGCATCTCCAAAAACAACAAACCAAGTGGATTGGCTACTTAAACAGAAGACCAAGACTGGCCTTTTTTTTTTTTAAATAATTTGAGATTTAAATGTTAATCTTAAAAAAAAATATTCTAATCTTTTTTAATTTTTTAATTTTAGTTTTATTCTGGGTCACTTTATTTCAATATCCACTTTAGATATTCTACTAAGTAACTTTGCAACTACAAGTCAACTGTTACAAGTTAATAACTTGACATGTACTTGCAAATTTACTTCTCAATAGAATTTCTGTTGGGGGAGCATCACAATAAGTGACAGCAGATATTAAGCAGACAGTCTACTAATACTCTAATGACTGGTAGTTGCAAAGTTACTTATAGTTAGTAAAATGTCTAAAGTGGATAGTGTCACCTTTTTTTGTCTTAAACCGTTTGCACATGCTTAGGTTGTATTTTACATGAAAGCAGTAGTCAGGCTATAACATCTGACTGAAAAGCTACACTTGACCCTAGTTTGAACCTCAAACTTTAATTCTCTTTATAGATAATATTCAAGTCAGCTATTGGCGTACATTATATTCAGTTCCATGCCTCTCTTCAGATACGACTAATCCCTATACAGATCTGAATCTGTTGTTCTGGGGTGCCGTCTGTATAGATCCAATAGTATAACTTTTTCCCACTGGATGAAAATGAAAGACAAAAGTGCACTTTGTAACATCCAGTCAGTTAAATCAAAGTGCTACTGTGGAGATGGAACAGTGCTGCATGGGGAAAGAGGAGTTAGTGAATTTCTCACAATGACACTAAAGTGCCACACATTCCCACAGCAATAACATCAGCGCATTTTGAGTAATGGGTCCGACGACTCCATCCTCTGTATAAGTAGACCAGAGCGAGGATGAGTGCACACGAAACTCAGATTCTATCACTTATTTCCAGCAAAGCCTTCAAGGGTGAGGTGAAAAGAGGGTAAGAAAGAAGAAAGTATAGAGTGTACTGCAGTGTTTTTATCAGGGATTGAAGTAATACAAGACCTTTCACCTATAAAGTTCCTGTTTCTCAATAATGTTTAGAACCCCCACTTCACCTGGACTCCCTGCAACCCTCCATTTCTAACAAACCACCAGCACCTTAAGTCACCCAACCAACCTAATGAAAGCAAACTGGTTGAAACTTAAAGGGATAGTTCACCCAAAAATGAAAATTCTGTCATGAATTTCTTTCTTCTGCTGAACACACAAAAATATATATAGAAGAATGTTGGTAACCACACAGTTGATGGGACCTATTGACATATATAGTACTTTGTTTTTTTACTTTGTTTTGGAACAACTTGAGGGTAAGTAAATGATGACAGAATTTTAATTTCTGGGTATCCATTTAAACTTTATACATCACTAAATCTTTTTAAACACTTTTGCTGGGGGTCTTCTCGGACATTGCTGAACTTTTGAATGGGAATAAAATAAAAAGTGTCAGGGTGACACAACTGTCCTGACATCATAACAAAGAAAATTGTTTCATTAAAATTAAAAAAACATCAAATTCATACTCTTTTATTTTTTATTATTTTTTAAATCTTTCAACAAAAACATTCACTTATTAATATATGAAAAACGTTTTTGTACCCAAAATCAAAGTCATATGACTCTCCAATCAACATGCGCAAAAAAATAAATAAATGAATAATAATAATAATTAATTAATAAATATAAAATAAAACAGGAAATTATCGCAGAGAGGTCCACTGCTCACCCTCATGTGTGTAGTTCAAAAGTCTCTAAAATATCACACAATTTTAACTTTTTATTAGAAGGCAAGGTTATTTTACACTGGAAGTCAATTTTTTAAAAATATTTATACAATTATAACTAATAATTATAGATATACATAAAAATATCTGTTATCTAAACAAATATTTAAAAACTATTTTCTTTTTCTTTAAATTTTTTTTAAGCTATGTCCACTCACATTTATTTAGGTTGTGAAGAAAATGTTTTTTTTTTTTTTTTACCTGATGGTAACTTCTCTTTAAGATGGTATAAATGTTTTTCGAAAACCAAATGAAACCAACATGAACACAAAGGGTCATTTTCTGAGAACTAGACACAATTTTGATTAAAATTAAAATGATTATTTTTCCTTTTCTTTATCATAGATACTCATTATATGTCATTGACAGATTTTCCCTGTTTATTTAATATTTTTTTGTCAATCCTTTGTATTGTCTAAATTTCCTGCAATATCTTATTTCTTATGATAATTTATTAGTATGGTTCTGTCTGTATTTATTATAAATAAAATGAAAAATACAACAAACTATATAAAAAAAACGAATCTCTGAAATTGTT
This sequence comes from Meda fulgida, assembly GCA_030578275.1. Taxonomy (NCBI): domain Eukaryota; kingdom Metazoa; phylum Chordata; class Actinopteri; order Cypriniformes; family Leuciscidae; genus Meda; species Meda fulgida. The sequence goes on from CM060616.1 coordinate 15,678,864, forward strand.
AATATTTGTGATGCATATACAGAGAGCTGCTTTTTATCTATTACTGCAATTTCCCTCTCAGGATGAAAGACTCTAACTGACGTCTCTCCTGAGAGGGCGCAGACCATAATGGCAATCTTGTATTCAAGATAGTTGTTGCCATGTAGGACTGTTGCTATGGAAGAGATTCCAATTGACTTGCTGTACTAGCAATCAGAACAGACCAATGCTGTCTGAAAAACTACCACCAGAGGGCATTTTTCACACGTGACATTTTGCTTGTGATATATGACTGAAACGAATTGAGATATTACGAATTTTCATATATGCACTTTGCTTATAGATATTTTCTTTACTCGTGTGAGTGAATATTGCATTTCTGAATTAAGACACTTGTTTGAATACACACAGAAACATACAAATCCAATGACTTTGTTAACACACACACACACACACACACACACACACACACACACACACACACACACACACACACACACACACACACACTCACACACACACACACACACACACACACACACACACACACACACACACACACACACACACACACACACACACACACACACACACACACACACACACACACACACACACACACACACACACACACACACATGCCTGATTTGCAAAGATCTATCACACACGTTAGATCAACCGAGAGGTAAAACCTGTTATTGCAGCTGTCTATGGCACAGTATCTTGTCAGTGAGAGTGCAATGTCTCAGTAACAAAGCAGCTAAATCACAGATGGTGCATTTTCCCTTTTAAGGATTGTGCTAATCTCTCTTGTGGAGGCTTGAATATCCAATGGTTTGGGATTAATTTTTAGGTTGCGCGTGTTAAATAGTCTGTCGCTCCAGAGAGGCAACCTCTACAATGTCATCATCACCATAAAAAATGCAGATGTCAAAAACAGATGGGCTCTACACACTTCATCCAAGTATTGACTGATCATGCATCTGTGTGTGTGTGTGTGTGTGTGTGTGTGTGTGTGTGTGTGTGTGTGTGTGTGTGTGTGTGTGTGTGTGTGTGTGTGTGTGTGTGTGTGTGTGTGTGTGTGTGTGTGTGTGTGTGTGTGTGTGTGTGTGAACAACTGAGGGTGTGCATTGCGCAAATTCTCTGAACACTCAGGTAGCAGGGCCTGAAGGCAGAATTTATGCTACTCGAGACTAAAGATGAATACAGATGAAAAATGGACACCCTTACATTAAATACACTCTAGAACTGCAGTTCATGTGCTTGATCAATACCAAAGTGTAGCACAGTTTTATACAGTAGATGTCAACCATGTAAGTATCGACCAGAACACAGCAAAATGCAATAGACAATCAGATTTTATTAAATTATTTTTTTGCATTGCAAATACTATAATTGGGGGAAGCATATCCCTCCACTCTCAGAAATGATTAAACTTATTACTTACGATTAAACAATATTTTTTAATATATATATGCAAGTGTCAGTTTTAAATTATTTTATTTATTTGGCTAGGCCCTATCTTTTCAATTATATGAACTATATTAACAGACTGACATTTAATTGATTAAGGATAACAAAACATTAGAATTTTAAATGTATTTTTATTTTAGATTTTTATCCACATATAAAAATTCATCAAGAAATGGAAGCTCAAGCATGTTCGCTTGACGTGTGAAAACAAAGAGGTTCATTCATGTGTTACGCAGCACGTTTGAGCTTCCGCAATAACCAAAGAGGTTTGTTCTCGCAAGTCAAAAAGGTTCGTTTGAGCTTCTGTTTATGTTCACTGATCAACGTTTAAATGTGAATAAAAGGCTGCATTAAATCTGTTCATTATATAATGAACAGAGTCTCTTCACACAATATGGACTAAACCGCTGTCTTTGGAGGGTGAGAAAGCACTCAGATTTGATCAAAAAAGATTTTTATTTGTGTTCCGAAGATGAACGAAAGTCTTACAGGTTTGGTAAATGTGAGTAATTAATGACAGAATTTTATTTTTGGGTGAACTATCCCTTTAAGGTTTTATGACAAAACCAATGATTGACGTTTTTGGAAAGATTCATTTTAAGCTTTCAACAGGTATCTAATATAAGTGCATTCGTGTCAACTAGGTATTTGAAACCGTGTCATAGGCCCTACTTGTGAAAAGATGAGATTTATAATGTGTCCCTCCACTTTCAGATCAGTCCACTGTCCCTTAATAGACCTATATTTTCTTAAAAAAAAACTCCATCTCAACGTCAAATCTGATGCTATTCGTGGAGGAGTCTCCTCGGCTGTTTTGTCCTCCTCCCTCTCTGTCTGTCGTATCACACCTCCATGTTTTATTTTTCGCTCTGGCCACATCTTTTCCCGGCTGCCTCATCTTTCTCCTGATTTGACAGGTCATTGCTCATGCCATATCAGGGCAGGAAACCTCACGCATCTTCCTGCAGACACGAACAGTGCAATGAATAAGTAGCATGGCTTTGATTACCTGAACAAGTTTCCCTTTCTCAGCTTTAAGATATGCATACTGCCTAATTGCAGCTTGGTGTGATTATGTCTTCTCACCACAGCATTTGCAATTCCCTGAGGGGCAATGAGTAATGCTGTTTTTCCAGCACGCTATTTTCAAGGTCCCTTGTCAATTTATACTTGATAGTGAAGTTAAAACTCCCATATATCTGCTGGAGATTTGGCCACTTTGCCAGACGTAAAGAGCTTAGCTTGAGAACTTGGTGTGGGAGGGATTCATTGAGATTGCTAATGAAATGGGAAACCATAGACCGTGACAACAACTTTCACTGGAACTTTATCTGCAGATGCTAAAGGGTGGAAACTGTGAGCCCAATCTTTATTAAAGTAAGGCAACAAAATGTTGCTAATTGCAATTAACCACCCCAGTGTCCAATTCTAGCATGCATAAATCATTTAATAGGACAGAACGCTATATTAAATCTCTCTGGGCATAATGCAACTACTTCTCTCAAGCAGTATTAAGAGCTGTGGTGTCCCACTGCTGCTTTAACAGAACTACAGTACTCTGATCAGATGTAAGATCTTTGTTAGCAGGATGCATGCATGCCAGTCAGAATTGAACTGAATTTCAAGGTAGCAAAGAATGCAGAAATGCACTTAGCATGTGAATGTATTGAAGTAGAATTAAAATCTAAATAAATTCATAGAACTATAATTTTTAAATAAATACATATGTTTGAAATTTCACCTAATGAAATTTGTTTTTATTTCATTATATTTCAGATATTAATTTTGTGGACCAAGGTATGACCAGTTTTTGTATTATATATCAAAAAATTATTGTAATAAATCCACTGAAATCCACTTGCCTTAACTTGTGGATAAACATGAACAAAACATGAACACAACATGAACTTAAACTTAGCAACAATGAACAAGGCTAGACAAAAGACAATGGTAACATGAGGGCTATACAGTATATCTACACAAGACTTAACAAGACACACATAAGAGCAATAAACAATGAACCAATGACCAAACAGAACAGAGAACCACATGACTAAAACAACGAATTAAAACATGACACATGAAACTAGGAAAGTACATGACATGATCACATGAGGGTAAGGGAAACATGACAAAACCAGGAACATGACAATGGGAAAACGTAAAAAAAACAAAAAACAAACATGGACATGAAACTAAACAAAAAAAAACAAACATGACAACTATGGTATATACAGGTCCTTCTAAAAAAATTAGCATATTGTGATAAAGTTAATTATTTTCCATAATGTAATGATAAAAATTAAACTTTCATATATTTAGATTCATTGCACACCAACTGATATATTTCAGGTGTTTTATTGTTTTAATTCTGATGATTTTGGCATACAGCTCATGAAAACCCAAAATTTCTATCTAAAAAAATTAGCATATCATGAAAAGGTTCTCTAAACGAGCTATTAACCTAATCATCTGAATCAACTGATTAACTCTAAACACCTGCAAAAGATTCCTGAGGCTTTTAAAAACTCCCAGCCCGTTTCATTACTCAAAACCGCAATCATGGGTAAGACTGCCGACCTGACTGCTGTCCAGAAGGCCATCATTGATACCCTCAAGCAAGAGGGTAAGACACAGAAAGACATTTCTGAACAAATAGGCTGTTCCCAGAGTGCTGTATCAAGGCACCTCAGTGGGAAGTCTGTGGGAAGGAAAAAGTTTGTCAAAAAACGCTGCACAACGAGAAGAGGTGACCGGACCCTGAGGAAGATTGTGGAGAAGGACCGATTCCAGACCTTGGGGGACCTGCGGAAGCAGTGGACTGAGTCTGGAGTAGAAACATCCAGAGCCACCGTGCACAGGCGTGTGCAGGAAATGGGCTACAGAGAAGCAGTACTGGACTGTTGCTCAGTGGTCCAAAGTACTTTTTTCGGATGAAAGTAAATTTTGCATGTCATTCGGAAATCAAGTTGCCAGAGTCTGGAGGAAGACTGTAGAGAAGGAAATGCCAAAATGCCTGAAGTCCAGTGTCAAGTACCCACAGTCAGTGATGGTCTGGGGTGCCATGTCAGCTGCTGGTGTTGGTCCACTGTGTTTTATCAAGGACAGGGTCAATGCAGCTAGCTATCAGGACATTTTGGAGCACTTCATGCTTCCATCTGCTCAAAAGCTTTATGGAGATAAAGATTTCATTTTTCAGCACCTGCTCACAGTGCCAAAACCACTGGTAAATGGTTTACTGACCATGGTATTACTGTGCTCAATTGGCCTGCCAACTCTCCTGACCTGAACCCCACAGAGAATCTGTGGGATATTGTGAAGAGAAAGTTGAGAGACGCAAGACCCACCACTCTGGATGAGCTTAAGGCTGCTATCGAAGCATCCTGGGCCTCCATAACACCTCAGCAGTGCCACAGGCTGATTGCCTCCATGTCACGCCGCATTGAAGCAGTCATTTCTGCAAAAGGATTCCCGATCAAGTATTGAGTGCATAACTGAACATAATTATCTGAAGGTTGCCTTTTTTTGTACTAAAAACACTTCTTTTATTGGTCAGATGAAATATGCTATTTTTTTTGAGACAGGAATTCTGGGTTTTCACGAGTTGTATGCCAAAATCATCAGTATTAAAACAATAAAAGACCTGAAATATTTCAGTTGGTGTGCAATGAATCTAAAATATATGAAAGTTTAATTTGTATCATTACATTATGGAAAATAATGAACTTTTATCACAATATGCAATTTTTTTTAGAAGGACCTGTATATTAAAGGGGTCATCAGATGCCCATTTTCCACAAGTTGGTATGATTCTTTAGGATGTTCATGTAAAGTTTGAAACATACTTTGGTTAAAATTCATCAATAGTTGTGTAAAACAACACCGTTTTTACCTCCTCAAAAACAGCTTTGTTCTCAGTGACCTGTTTTGCTGCATGTCAATTTAAATGATAATGAGCAACTGCTCACCCCACCCCTCTCTTCCATGGTGGGTGTATGAATGGCTGAGGGCAGAAATATGCTAATACGGGACAATCCTTCAGTGGTCATGGATGGACCATGAGCATTATGACATAGTGCTCAAAAAAGTGTTTAGACTTTTTGAGGATTAAAAAAGGGAATGGATTTATTCATTGTATGGTGATTGTGTCCACACACTGCAAAGATACATTTATATGCAAACACCATATAAAAGTGAATTTTGGATCCGATGACCCCTTCAATATTTTGAATGGTATATTTTAATTTAATTTAATTTTAAGTTTTAGTAATTATATTATGCTTTTTAATGAATATTATTTGTTATTATTTTGCTTTATTTTTAGTTCGGTTTTTAGTTTTAGTTATTTTAGTACTTCAACTTATTCTATTCCATTTAGTTAGTTAGTTTTTTTTTAATTTTTGATTTTTCTTAAAATGTTTTCTTTTATATTTCCTATTTTATTCCAGCTAATTATAATATTTTTTTGTTTTGTTTCAGCTTTAGTAACACTAGTACACATCATTTCCCAGAATGCATTATGCGTCAATTTTCTTTGCATTGGAATTCAGTAAATTCCTCTTCCTGTCATTTCAATCGAAATACCAATTCAACTTCCTGTGTGGTGTGGCCAATTCCATTCAGATTCCAAAGTAAGCCAATTCTGAATTAAATTCAGAATTTTGACCAACCATGCTATTTACATCATTCTTCTGTATGGAATTGCTACTTCCACAGGCTGTGATCCTCATAATGTGATATACTGTATAGGCATCCCTGTTTAGGGGAAACTTGGCCCAGGACACAATATAAGGCGCCATCTATGCCAGCTGTAGCGCCGCTCTTATCCAATGTGGCGTCAGGCAGCAATGATCGAGTCATGGCTGGGCACTGGTTTATGTGTGTGAGGTCATAGATTATGAATGGCGCCTGTGGCATGGGCTATGTCTGCTTGCATATTTCATTGGCATGATGAAAAGCTACAAATCTATTCATAATGTTTGTTAATGACGTTTAAGTAACACTTTAGTTTAGGGTCCATTCTCAGTTGCTTATTAGCATGCATATTACAGGATATTGGCTGTTTAGTAGTACCTATAAAGCACATATTAATGCCTACCTTACTAAATATTAACAAGCAGTAATTAGGTGTTTATTTAGGCAAAAGTCTTAGTTAATAGTGATAATTGGACCCTAATCTAAAGTGTGACCAAAGTTTTATATTAATTTAAAACCAGAAGGATCATATTCATTCTAATGAGTTGCTGAAAGTGGTCCAAATACTCATGGACAATGTAAGCTTTCTTGCACGGTGCACTGGTGGAAGTGATTGATAATCAGCTGTCATCTGAATCAGTTCTTGGATGTTTGCAGGTTATAATAAAGATACTTGTCAAAAATTCTACTGTTAATATCTTGTTAAAGTTTCAATGTAATGTAGGCTATATTTGGTCTTCAGTATCTATTAGTAACAAATAGTTTTTAATTTCGCTCTCCCCCTTAGGTGTTTAACTACCGATGTTTACATATGGAAATTACAGGAGACAGATTAACAGTGAACTGAATCCTGAAATGAGTCTCTCTGAGCATATTTGACCTACTTTCCATGCATGCTGCTGAATGCTGCTTGCCCGCCTTCATTTCATGCTTGCTTTACATTCCTATTCTTCTTAATACAAGATTCTGCAGCACATTCCTCTTGCTGCAAGGTTGTTTTTATTCATTTACTCCCCAGCCTACTTGCCCATTAGTCATTTCATCTGTGTAAAATTAATTTGTGATGAGTGTGGCTGGTCTCAGATATGCATGAGGAGCGGAGATGTCCCTCTGACTTTACAGGCTATTCTGTCTGAAATTTGTTGGTCTTCACTAAAGTTTTTGGACATTGGTGCTTGTTTTGAGCTAAAGAAACTGATTTTAAGTGTGTTCTTAAAGGAAATAGAGTGTAATTTGAGAAAGTTGGAAATTAGGAATCTATGAAGTCTTTAAGTAATATTTAGTAATTTTAAATAAATTAAGGCAATACATTAAACCAAATCTTTTCTGAACAGTTGTTTAAAGCTGCAGTATTTAGAAAAATCATTGATCTGGTAATGGATTTTATACTTTTATACGATTTGAGGTTACTGTATATAAGAGCAGTTTTGGGCTGTTGATGTTGTCACTATTCTTAGTTTGGTATATTCATTCCTCTCGGTTCCTCATTTGAGCCGCATCTGCTTGCAGTTTTCCCTTTGATTTTCATTCTAATACAGCCCCATTACCAGAAAAGTTGCGACATTTTGTAAAATGCAATAAAATTCACAATCTGTGATTTGTTAATTCTTAATAATTAATAATTAAAAAAAACTTTTTTTAACTGACAAAAGTACAAAGAAAAGTTTTCCAATCTTTTCACTGACCTGCATAATTGTATTTTGTAAATATAAACACATTTTGATATTGATGGCTGCAACACACTACAAAAAAAGTTGGGACAGAGGCAAAGTAAAATTGAAAAGATTATAAAGGATAGATTATCCAACTCTTTTGAAAGAGTCCACAATGAGCAGGTGAATTGTTAATAGTTGAGGGTATCATGTTTGGGTGAAAAAGGAGCTTCTCAGGCTTTGCCAGCAAAGATGGGTCATGACGACTCACCACTTTGTGCCAAATATCATGACAGAATTGTCAAAATCAAAAATCACACTTCTCAATGCAAGATTGCAAAGAATGTATGTCTTTCACCATCTACCACAGATTGTGAAAAGATTCAGGGAATCTAGATAAATCCCAGTCTGTGTAGGGCAAGGCAGGAGACCTCTTTTGAATGTGCGTGACCTTTGAGCCCTCAGACGGTATTACATGAGAAACCATCATGCTACAGAGTTAAATACAGTCACATGTGCTCAGGAGTACTTTAGAAAACCATTTTCATTTAACACAGTCTGACGCTGCATCAAGAAATGGCACTTGAATCTCTGCTACGCAAGGAGAAAGCTATACATCAGTTCTATGCAGAAATGCCACTGAGTTCTATGGACCCAAGCTCATCTCAGATGGTCTAAAAGACAGTGGAAATGTGTGCTGCAGTGAGATCAGTCCATGTTTCAGCTTGTTTTTGAGAAAAACAGACAGTCCCAAAGACGAAAGGGACCATCCAGATTTTCATCAGTGACAGGTGCAAAAGCAAACATCTGTCCTGAGGTATTGAGGTGCATCAGTGCAAGCGGCATGGGTGACTTGCAGTTGTGTGAAGGTATTACTGACATGGAGGCATATATTTGGATTTACAGAGACATAAACTGCCATCAAGATGACATCTTTCCTGGGAAGGAAGACAATGCCAGGCCTCATTCTGCACGTGCAAAAACTGAGTGGATTCTATACACTCTGCACCATAAGAGACTGCCTGACCGCAGTCCAGATCTGTCTCTTATTGAAAATGTATGACCCATAATGAAAAGGAGAATCGGACAATGATAACCACAGACTGTTGAGCAGCTGTCTTGTATCAGACAAGATTGGGTGAATATTCCACTTGCAAAACTGCAACAAATCGTATCCTCAATTCCCAAATGATTAAAAAGTGTAATTAAAAGGAAAGGTGATGTGACACAGTGGTAAACATGCCTCTGTCCCAACTTTTGTGGAGTGTTTGCAGCCATCAAAATCAAAACTGGTTTATATATACAAAATAAAATTTAATTGGTCAGAAAAGCATTGGAAATATTTTCTTTGTACATTTGTCAGTTAAATATAGGTTCAAGAGAATTAACAAATCACAGATTCTTGATTTTATTGCATTTCACAAAATGTCCCAACTATTCTGGAAATGGGGTTGTAGTATATATATATAGTCTATATAGTATGTATAATAGTACTTTGAATAGTGACTTTACACAGAACGCGGTCAAGTGAAGTTTGTCCTTTAAAAACTTGTCTCTAGACCTTTTAACAGGAAAAACGCGTTCTGTGTGAACCGGCCCTTACAGTCACAGTTCATGGAGAATCAAGGAGATCTATAATACAGGAATGGGCTATTCATAAACTTCCCCAAGATAATCTGCTGATGCTTAGGGCAGGACCACTCAGAGGGACACAATTGTAATCTGTCATCTTTGCCCATGGGTGCACATTTCTGCAAGATCGCCTGAGCTGTAGCCATTCTGATTAGCTGATTGGATTTTAATGTTTCCTAAACCTAAAGTAATGGGAGCATTTAGAGTAAGTGTGGGAAATATAACCCCCACCCACCCTTTGTTTATTCTCTTAATCATAGATGACACAATATCTAATCTCAAACATATTTCACGACCCACCCTTACGAAAAATAAGTATACTTCAAGGTCATTTTATGAAGTATACTTAAGTAATTTTCAAGTATATTTTTAAGTATACATTATGTAGTAAGTATACTAATGTCAATATGTACTAGTAGTAAACTTGTAAGTGTACTATTTTAATACCGCTTGGGACTAAATTGCCCCGCTTTTAGTATATAAAAGTATATGTTTAAGTGTACTATAAGTGTAGTAAACTTTAAGTGCACAACTAGTTCATAAGTATGTTTCTCATTTGTACTGCAAGTGAACTTATGGGTATTCTAGTAGTTTACTATTTTAATACTTGTAGAAATTTTTTAGTTTATGAAAGTACACTTTGAAGTATACTCTCAGTAAACTACTAGTTTAGTATTATACTGCAAGTTTTCTTTTAGTGTACACTCAGTAAACTACTAGTTTAGTAGTTTTATACTACAATTTTTTTTAAAGTGAACTTAACATTATACTTATAGTATAATATAATATACTATTTATATATTATATTTGCACTTGCAGTAGGCCTATACTACTATGTTCAAATGTTATTTTTTATACTTGAAAGAATACCTTTAACTGTACCTTAATTTTAAAACATTTTATTAGCTTCATGCATCCTTTTTTAAGTGTTGGTAAGTTTCACAAAGAAAGGCAACATTTTAAACAAAAAAGTTGAGAAAATCTAATTTATGTCAAAGACTACACCTTGATCATATTCAGAACGATGATCAAAACACATATAGAGTAGATCGAGTCCAACACCGCCAAAGCTTCACAGTCGTTTTCTCTTCATGGGTTACGCTTCATTTCATTTGGAAACATTGAGCAGTTTTGATTTACAAACTGTTTAATGTTTGATGAACACGTCATTTTACATTTGTGTGAGCAATCTTCTTTCACTTGTTTCAGCATCTTCTTCTCCTGTGTTTTGATCCAATGTCTAGAAGATGTCATAGCGCCCCCTACCGTATAACAGTGAAAACATGGATAGCTGGACAATTCAGTCAATGATGGGGAAAGAGTAAAATAGAATTAAAGTAAATACCTGTACACTACCAGTGGACTAGCCTACACACAAATTCAGATACTGTAAGGGGTGTACAGTCAAAGACCCAGAACCAGATATGAAGAATGAAGACCCAGAGTGAGATATTATAATAAATTAAATAAAAGTTTTACTGAAGATAGTTTGCAGTTTCATCAGCAGAAGTCAGCTTCAAGGCCGCCCCGCTTACAGTTACACAGATCACCACAATTATACCATTTTCAAGGTCTAAGCTACGTCTTTGTTTACAGGTTGAATGATTCTCATTGGCTAAGAAATAGGTAAACACAGTAATTTTCCACACATATACAGATAGACGGAAGCATATCTCCATCAATTATGCAGCTGACACAATCGGACCCTGAAGTTATGAACGTCATGACCTTCCAGGTCGCAGATTTGGGTTGCTGGGTGCCAGCATGTCTCGAACAACAATTCACTCTATCTCCAATAATGCCAGTGGTTCCTTAACCTGCAACCAAGAAGACTAACACACACCGACACACAGCTACTCCAAGGTTGGATTTGGCCAGTCCTCTCAAAACATCAAGATAATGCGTTCTTTCTCTCAACTTTAGTCTAACTGGAAAGTAAGGCTGTAACAAAGAAATGATCCCTTAAACTATTGGCCTCAATGACCCTATGTTTTACCATGCTGAAGACCTTTCTCAAATACAAAACAAGTCCCTATTTCATTTCTGGAAGCCGGGCTAAATAAGCAAGCACTGTTACTGCATTCAGATATCAAATACAGACATTAAAGAATACATGAAAAGAACATTTCAGTAATCACACTGGTAACGTATAAACAAAGTAAAATCTCACAAGCCTAGATTAGTTATTCAACTCATTTAATATTTAGAAGGAAAAATATTGATTAATACCTTGATTATAATTACTCATCATTACATATACATTGAAGCAGCAGTGGATTCCAATCCACCCCCTTCAGTCCCCCGTGTTAGACCAATGTGGGGTCCCATACCAGCACATCTGGTCTTTCCATAAAGGTGTTATGAACTGCTCCGAGACTTGGAGGTGAAGATCCAAATGCAGCTTTATATAGAATAGTCGTTCAGGCAGGTTCAAGAATGAGCAAACAGGACAATGGAGAAGAGACAGAGAACAAAACCAGATAGCAGGCAATGGTCGAGGCAGGCGGCGAGAAGCAAGGTCCAGTAAACAATCCAGGTCAGGGTAAACAGAGAACGATCAGAAAACGGGGTACACAGTCCAAGGTCAAAAAGGCAATAAACAAAACACGGGAAAACGCTCGGAAATGCAGACAACAGTACAACAAGACTTCGCAATAAGTGAATGTGACAACCAGGTATTTATGGTGTGAACTAAACAAGATGATGAGAAACAGGTGAATTAGATGAGTGCTGATGAGTCCCGGCAGGGAGTTATGGGAAATGTAGTTTGTGAGTGAAACATGATTGTCTTATATGGAGTGCCCTCTGGTGGCTCTCAAGGGCACTCCAGCTGGTGACCGTTACATAGCCCCCCCTTTAAGGAGCGGATTCCAGACGCTCAAAAAACTGTCCAGGTGGGAGGTGGAGCGGAGGCGGATCTGGGGGCGGGATGGGGGGCCAGGTCCGTGGAGCAGAAGAGGAACAGGAGACCAGGGTGGAGCAGGCGACCAGGGCGGATCAGGCTGTGCAGGTGACCCTTCAGGCGGCCAGGGAGGAGACGACAGTCCAACTGGCGGCCATGGCAAAGACGACACCTCGGGCGGCCATGGCAGAACAGAGAGTCCTTCGGGCGGCTAGGGCGGTGAAGACCCCTCGGGCGGCCAGGGCGGTGAAGACCCCTCGGGCGGCCAGGGCGGTGAAGACCCCTCGGGCGGCCAGGGCGGTGAAGACCCCTCGGGCGGCCAGGGTGGTGAAGACCCCTCGGGCGGCCAGGACGGTGAAGACCCCTCGGGCGGCCAGGGCGGAGAAGACCCCTCGGGCGGCCAGGGCGGAGAAGACCCCTCGGGCGGCCAGGGCGGAGAAGACCCCTCGGGCGGTCCTGGCAGAGGCTCTGGAACAGATACTGGCACGGGCTCCGGCTCAGGAATAGCAGACACCGGCTCTGGAACAGCAGACACCGGCTCTGGAACAGCAGACACCGGCTCTGGAACAGCAGACACCGGCTCTGGAACAGCAGACACCGGCTCTGGAACAGCAGACACCGGCTCGGGAAAAGCAGGCACTGGCTCCAGTCCTGGAACGGGGTCTGGCTCCGGAACAGGCATTAGCTCAGGAACAGACACCGGCTCAGGAACAGACACCAAAACTGTAACAGCCACAAGAACAGACACAAACACAGAAACAAACACTGGTTCAGGAACAGGCGCCGGCTGAGGTACAGCAGACACTGGCTCCGACTCTGGAACAGGCAATGGCTCTGGAACAGGCATTAGCTCAGGAACAGACACCGGCTCAGGAACAGACACCAAAACTGTAACAGCCACAAGAACAGACACAAACACAGAAACAAACACTGGTTCAGGAACAGGCGCCGGCTCAGGTACAGCAGACACTGGCTCCGACTCTGGAACAGGCAATGGCTCTGGAACAGGCACTGGTTCTGGTTCCGGCTCTGGAACAGGCACTGGCTCTGGAACAGAAACAGACTCTGTGACGACGGCCATCTGGTCCGTAGACACTGGCTCGGAGGCGGCCATCTTGTCCGTAGACACTGGCTCGGAGGCGGCCATCTTGTCCGAAGACACTGGCTCGGAGGAAGTGATGTGAACAGTCTCTGGATCAGCAGAAGTGATGTGAACAGACTCTGGATCGGCCATCTTGTCCGTAGACACTGGCTCGGAGGAAGTGATGTGAACAGTCACTGGATCAGCAGAAGTGATGTGAACAGACTCTGGTTCGGCCATCTTGTCCGTAGACACTGGCTCGGAGGAAGTGATGTGAACAGTCTCAGGATCAGCAGAAGTGATGTGAACAGACTCTGGTTCGGCCATCTTGTCCGTAGACACTGGCTCGGAGGAAGTGACGTGAAGCGTCTCTGGCTCGGCAGATGTGACGTGAGGCGTCTCTGGCTCGGCAGATGTGACGTGAGGCTTCTCTGGCTCGGCAGATGTGACGTGAGGCGTCTCTGGCTCGGCAGATGTGACGTGAGGCGTCTCTGGCTCGGCAGATGTGACGTGAGGCGTCTCTGGCTCGGCAGATGTGACGTGAGGCGTCTCTGGCTCGGCAGAAGTGACGTGAAGCGTCTCTGGCTCGGCAGAAGTGACGTGAAGCGTCTCTGGCTCGGCAGAAGTGACGTGAAGCGTCTCTGGCTCGGCAGAAGTGACGTGAACAGTCTCTGGATCGGCCGGAGGCTCAGGAAGGGCCTCCGGGCATTGCAGGATGCAGGAAGTCCTCTTCCTCCTCCTCCGTCTCCGAGAGGGTGCTGGACTGGACGGGACCAGCGGTGAGGGCTCTGGGCTGGACGGCGCCAGAGGTGAGGGCTCTGGGCTGGACGGGACCAGCGGTGAGGGCTCTGGGCTGGACGGGACCAGCGGTGAGGGCTCTGGGCTGGACGGGACCAGCGGTGAAGAGGACCTTGGCTCTGGCTGAGGGGATACTGTGGGTTCACGGAGTTCCTCATCTACCACACCCACCGTATACACAGAACCGCTTAACAGAAGGGCCAGTTCAATATAGCTCTCTAATGTCCCGTGAGGCTCATGCAAGGGCATAAATGAACTGAGCGGTTCTGATAGCCCTCCTCGGAAGAAGATCATCAGGCATTCCTCGCTCATAGAGGTGAAAGGTGCCAGCTTGACAAAATCTTCTACGTACTCCTCAATTGAATGACTCCCCTGACGGAGACACAGGATTTGGACTGCTGTGTCCATGGCTGATATCGCTGCTGGATCTGGGTGTGGCGAAGTCTTCTGTTATGAACTGCTCCGAGACTTGGAGGTGAAGATCCAAATGCAGCTTTATATAGAATAGTCGTACAGGCAGGGTCAAGAATGAGCAAACAGGACAATGGAGAAGAGACAGAGAACAAAACCAGATAGCAGGCAATGGTCGAGGCAGGCGGCGAGAAGCAAGGTCCAGTAAACAATCCAGGTCAGGGTAAACAGAGAACGATCAGAAAACGGGGTACACACAACAAGACTTCGCAATAAGTGAATGTGACAACCAGGTATTTATGGTGTGAACTAAACAAGATGATGAGAAACAGGTGAATGAGATGAGTGCTGATGAGTCCGGGCAGTGAGTTATGGGAAATGTAGTTTGTGAGTGAAACATGATTGTCTTATCTGGAGTGCCCTCTGGTGGCTCTCAAGGGCACTCCAGCTGGTGACCGTTACAAAAGGCTGCTTCAAAATGTTAGGTTTCTGACCATTTTTACATCTTATTAATTTTGGTATTATTGTCAACATAACTGATTACAAAACAAGTACATATTTATTCTCTGGAAGCCGGGCTAAATATTCAAGCAATGTTGCTGTATTCCTAGCATGGGCTAGACCCGCAGCCACTACTCAGATCCTAAATAAAGACATTGTCTATAATCATAAATACAAGAATATACAGTGAGGAAAGTATTTGAACACTGCTATTTTGCAAGTTCTTCCACTTAGAAATCATGGAGGGGTCTGAAATTGTCATCGTAGGTGCATGTCCACTGTGAGAGACATAATCTAAGAAAAAATATCCAGAAATCACAATGTATTATTTTTTTAACTATTTATTTGTATGATACAGCTGCAAATAAGAATTTGAACACCTGTCTATCAGCTAGAATTCTGATCCTCAAAGACCTGTTAGTCTGCCTTTAAAATGTCCACCTCCACTCCATTTATTATCCTAAATTAGATGCACCTGTTTGAGGTCGTTAGCTGCATAAAGACACCTGTCCACCCCATACAATCAGTAAGAATCCAACTACTAACATGGCCAAGACCAAAGAGCTGCCCAAAGACACTAGAGACAAAATTGTACACCTCCACAAGGCTGGAAAGGGCTTCGGGGAAATTGCCAAGCAGCTTGGTGAAAAAAGGTCAACTGTTGGAGCAATCATTAGAAAATGGAAGAAGCTAAACACGACTGTCAATCTCCCTCGGACTGGGGCTCCATGCAAGATCTCTCCTCGTGGGGTCTCAATGATCCTTAGAAAGGTGAGAAATCAGCCCAGAACTACACTGGAGGAGCTGGTCAATGACCTGAAAAGAGCTGGGACCACCGTTTCCAAGGTTACTGTTGGTAATACACTAAGACGTCATGGTTTGAAATCATGCATGGAACGGAAGGTCCCCCTGCTTAAACCAGCACATGTCAAGTCCCGTCTTAAGTTTGCCAATGACCATTTGGATGATCCAGAGGAGTCATGGGAGAAAGTCATGTGGTCAGATGAGACCAAAATAGAACTTTTTGGTCATAATTCCACTCGCCGTGTTTGGAGGAAGAAGAATGAGGAGTACCATATCCCAAGAACACCATCCCAACTGTGAAGCATGGGGGTGGGAGCATCATGCTTTGGGGGTGTTTTTCTGGACATGGGACAGGGCGACTGCACTGTATTAAGGAGAGGATGACCGGGGCCATGTATTGCGAGATTTTGGGGAACAACCTCCTTCCCTTAGTTAGAGCATTGAAGATGGGTCGAGACTGGGTCTTCCAACATGACAATGACCCGAAGCACACAGCCAGGATAACCAAGGAGTGGCTCTGTAAGAAGCATTTCAAGGTTCTGCCGTGGCTTAGACCTAAACCCAATAGAGAATCTTTGGAGGGAGCTCAAACTCCTTGAGGAGCTCAAACTCCGTGTTTCTCAGCGACAGCCCAGAAACCTGACTGATCTAGAAAAGATCTGTGTGGAGGAGTGGGCCAAAATCCCTCCTGCAGAGTGTGCAAACCTGGTGAAAAACTACAGGAAACGTTTGACCTCTGTAATTGCAAACAAAGGCTACTGTACCAAATATTAACATTGATTTTCTCAGGTGTTCAAATACTTATTTGCAGCTGTATCATACAAATAAATAGTTAAAAAATCATACATTGTGATTTCTGGATTTTTTTTTTTTTTAGATTGTCTCTCACAGTGGACACATGCACCTACGATGACAATTTCAGACCCCGATTTCTAAGTTGGAAAACTTGCAAAATAGCAGGGTTTTGTTTTTATAAAACTATGATTTCCAAATCCTTTTATTATAAGTTGGATGGTTAATCCATTATTTTCACTACCCCTTTTATAGACCCTTTAGGTTCAAAACACAATATTTGTCAAACTAAAAATAAACAACAAAAAATAAAATATTAATAATTAAGACCCTTAATAATCTATGTAAGCACTTTAAGTCTTTACTGAAATCATCCTTCAGTTTATGGTCACATAGCATGTACCATTTTAATTGAATAACATCTTATACCTTTTTTTTGTTTGTTTCAAAAAGAGAAATAAAATAAAACAAATTCATATCATCATTTCAATCATTATTTTACCACTAAAATATAGAATTGTTCCCCATTCTGCTTAATAAAGCTTTTGTTCATTCCTTATCTTAATATCACGTTAATCCCTGTTAATCATACAATGCCTTATTATTTTTATTTTTAAACTCACTTAATTTGACGTCCATAAATTCTGTCAGACATCTTATTTTCATAACATACATTTTTCTACTATATTCCTTCCATCTTTCCCTATTTCCCTATATGCCAGTTCATTCTGCATCACTTTCCTTTCTTTTCTCTGCCTCATCTAACCAGTTCATGATTGTTTGCTTAAAATCCACACAAACATATCTCACACAACCTTTTTGTTTTTCACTTCTGTCTTCCACCAAGTCTCTCATCACTGTCAGCCTAGTGATACTTAAAGTTCCCTCGTTAGGGAAATCATGGTATTTTATTAATTCTTATAACTATTGTTTTCTTATCATTAATTTTAACTTTATTTTTCATTATAACTACTTCTCACAGTATTCCTCTATCAAATGGTTAGTCTAAAGATCCAAAAAATATTATCAGTATTGTCTCAGTCCCAGTTGTGTAGAAACCAAAATATAATGTTACTCAGATCTCAACCCCTAAGACAGCCATATAGCTGCTTTCTCATCTAACATTTATTAACTAAATTGTAGTTCTCTTAAACATCTAATGTCATACATATATTCAAAGTTTTATTCACTCCTCCTTCGCCCACCGGCCTTTCATAAAAGTGGAATTCTCTGGATAATTTGGATAGTGACTTAGCCAATGTGTCACTTTGTCTCTCTGCCATCAAGTCTATGATCCCCCATAGTTGTCTATTTAAATTTAGACCCTCAGTTGAATTTAGACAAGAGTTTTTACCCCATAATGGATGGCAATCTTCAATTCACAATTACAATTTACAAATATTAATCCAGAGAGTAATTCAGATCAACATCATACATGACAAAAGTAGTCATAATTACCAAAAACAGACAGAGCTGGAAAACCAATCCATTTAAAGCTCATCACATGGTCTGTATTGTCTTTTCATCAAATTGACTCAAAATGATCAGCTTCTTTAAAGTTTTTCGTTTCACTTAACCCATCTGTAATGATAAAACACTCATTCCAGAGGTTAATGACACAATATCCACAAAATCAGGAAATAATAGTACCACAAACAAACACATACACGTATATTAACTGCTCATTTTCAATGTTCGCTTTTCTTTATATCATTGCTAAAAAGATTTAAATTTTAAATAAGATTTTAAACTTCACATTTTCCAGCAGCTTTTACCTGATTTTACATGGTCTCTTAACCAGTTTAAGCATGTCTGTTCATTATTCATTTGATTTTTAGGAAAGTCAGCTGTTTACTGATTTACTGTTTACTGTTCCCCGCTTACAGTTACACAGATCACCACAGTTATACTATTTTCAAGGTCTAAGCTACGTCATTTTTTACAGGTTGAATGATTCTCATTGGCTAAGAAATAGGTAAACACTGTAAAAAGAAGTATACTAATAGATCACTTGAATTTCTTTTTCTTTTTCGTAAGGGTAATCATTATCGCTGTGTACAAGATCAGGTTCAGTTCCATGCTTATTTTATTTACTCTATAAGGTATTCCACCCGAAAGCTTGTTTCTATACAAACTTGAACATGTTAGTTTATAAGACAGTGTGTATTATTATGTTTTAAAAAAGTATTTAATAAGCTAGGGCCTTCTCAATCAAAATGGTAAACACAAGTACAAGCCAAGAATACTTAGAATACTTAATTATACTTTTAAGTATATCTCGATCAACTAGTATAGGCCAAATATACTTAGACTTTTCTGTCAGTATAAGTCAAGTATAGCCTACTTAAGTGCAATTTGATGTATATTTCTTAGAAGTACATAAAGTATATTTCTGAGAAGTACATAAAAAGTAGACTAAAAGTATACTTTCTTATTTTTTAGTTTAACAGACGTATACTAATAGCACACTTGAATAAACTTATTTTCCTTAATCCACTCTGATCGCCCGTGGGCGGGCCATAGAGCTACGTCATTATATTTAAACTTATTTTTTTTTGTTTCTGGAGATACTATAACCCCATATATAGTATCATTTTAAATCTTAAAATCTAATCTTTACACAGAATATAATGATATGTATGTATATGGAACAAATAATTAATATAAAGCTTTAAAAAACAATCGTCACAAAATCGCTCCTCCCCCAAAATGGCGATGCAGAAATGTAAATATGAATATGTATTTTTTTACGTATCTCACAAAAATGAAAAATCATATCAAAAGAAAGCTCTCATTCTCAGAAATGTGACTATGTAGTTTGTTTTATTGTTTTAACATCATAGTTCACATTATCTCCACAAGAATTGGGCAGGAAAATATGATTTCTGTGAAAAAAACAAAGACAAACATCTCATTTCTACTTAGATTACAGGTGCTCTAAGCTAAAATCAGCCACAAACTCTATATAATCTTTTACCTTAGGATGTTATCTTTCAAATGAGCCTATTTGTACTTTTCTGTGATCTCCTCTAAGTAAATAGTAATGTCGCGGATGTCCAGAACACAAAACGCGCTAAACGGGAGAAACACGCGATCTACACATCATCATCAAAACGTGCAAGCGTCCTCTAATCATGACGATGATATACATATCAGGCACGTGTTCAAAGCTGAGATTGTCAGCTTTCCAATCACATGTCAATCATTTATCTAGTCCAGTCACATGCTGAATCATCCAACGAATCAGTGGAGTAGGTGGGCCGCTAGTAGATATAAGTGAAAGACAAGTGACGAAGACGACTGGAGTCACTGGACTGACAGAAAATTATTGGATATATTTGTAATTTTCGAGCGTTTTGATTAAAAAATGGCATCTGTAGAGGGAAAAGTAGCTAAAAAGGTGTTCTCTTGCGTTGAAGCAATGTTAAAAGAGCTTGAAAGAGAAAGTGACGGTGCATCGTGTAGCGTGCATCTTAGGCCTAACGTTATATACTTCATATTTCTATAGTCTCTCATTTTTATTTAAGTTTCAATTTGTACAAGTGGTGTGTTTTAGACCACATAAATTCTACAAGACTGTTTTTTTTTAATTGATTAGTGTCTCATGAAAGGAGAATACATTTGTTGTGCTTTTATTCACAAAACACAAACAATGTTATTTGGTCTCATTCCTTTATACCATTTTGCGTTTCTCAGATACAAAGATTAAACCTGAATGAAAATGAAGAAAATCAATCGATAATTAAGTAAAGTGCTTTAGTATGTATTAAAGGTGGGATTTTTGGGGTAATATTAGTAAAAAAAAAAAAATGCATTAGAGTTTTAGAAAAATCCAAATGACACATATATGCACTAAAAATTATACTTTACCTCCCTTCGGTTATATTTGAATAACTCTTGCTCAGAATGTGATAAAGAAAAAATCTTTTTTTCTGGTGGATACTGCCACCTAGTATAGTCAAACAATATAATCAGCAGGTCCCCAGAGCAAACAGTACCTGAATCACAGATTTTCAAAGACAGGATTCTGTAAAAAATACAAAATAAAAGTCCTATTTTATTTTGTTTCTCGTTATATTTTAAAAGCATACAATGCTATTTATGAAGTTTTGCAATCTGATTTAATACATTTGAAGGGTTTTCTGTACAACGACACTAGCTTTTTAAATTTCCTACACTGTTTGTGTCTAGGTTGAATATTTAAACTTGGGTGTGTTAAATTCAGGCAGAATTCCAAAATATGCCTTAGAGTGGAAAAGGTTAAGGGCAGATAGCACAGGTAGGCTACGTCTCTAAAGCCGGGGACACACTTAACGTCTAGCTGAAACATTCTAAGACTGCACTGAACACACTTACAGACTGTTTCCAACGACCGGAGCAGATTTTAAACACCGACTGTGAACACCGACTGAACGCAACTGTCTCTGACTCGCCGCGTAAATACAGACATCAAACAGACGTCACTGCATGTGATGTGCGTTTGCTGCTATCAGGGGAATGGTAATACTCTTCTCAAATTTGTCTGGATATCTACTTTCTTCTGTAATCAGTTTCATCTAAATATCAACATATGTGAGATCTAATTTAGGGTCTCTGAAAAAATAATTGCTAATATGGCATTTCTTAATTTAGAAATATTGGCAATTAAATATGTATACATTTACCATTTAAAGGGAATCCTTTTTACTGGCATTTTGCCATCAGTTATTCAGTTATTCAACTTAATTGTTGAAACACAACATAAAATAGAATAGTTGATTTAGAGTAGCCGTGCAATGGATATCAGCACGGCTGTGTTGTGTGATCCTGTGAACAGAACAGTTTGACGGCACAATGTAGGCTATACATTATACATATATATCTATAGATAAACGAGAAACAACAACAGAGTGTATTTAAATAAACAACATTAGCCATTAAATAAGTATAAGAAGTTTGTACAATAGGAAGACAATCAAACAGTTCAGTCAAAAGTACAAAAACAGCTAGCCTACAGGATTTCAATTAAATAAAAATATGAAGCTATGAATAAACATTACTTAGCCAAATCGAATTGCTCTGGAACAAGTAATAGATTAATAAGACAAAAGATTGTCCGTTTGATATACCCAAAATAATTTATACCTCATGTTTAAACACTATTTACATAAGAGCCAGCGGCAAATTCCTGAAGGACTGGCCAAGCTGTTCTCAGCGGGTACGAGCGCTGTACGGCCGCTGTCGGGAGCTCACATATCGAAAAAGTCAAACTGTCAAATAGGCACTATGTTTATATAAGTCGCTTATTTAAGGTCTAAATAACAACATTCTCGCCTAAAAACTCTTAAAACTACATTCCATGACACAACAAGTAGTATTTGTGAAATTATGGTGGGTTAGCTCATCCGTCATAAAATGGTTATGTGATACAAACAGTGAAATGGTTCCTGTTGCATGGCTGGAAATAGCTCTCAGCCAATCAGATTCGAGAACCAAAACAAACTGTCGTATAATATTTCATATTAATGTCACCTTAAATATATATATATCTTACCATTTAAAGTAGCTGCACAAATGGCAAATAAGGTTGGCATCTTCCCCCATTCATCTTTCACTATTATAATAAAATGAAATAAATATTTATATTATATTATCTATGTTACAACATTTGGAAGAAAGAGCAGTAACTGTTTGTTCACCAGCAAATTTTCATCTCTTGATGGAAATACACACAATGTACTGGCATGTAATATAGTGGGTCATCCACTTGAGGGCGCACACCACAGAGGACCCCGATGACTGTCAGTGCTCTAAATAGCGATTCAATTCTGCCTTATTAAGACATAAATCAGCCCATCGAGGGTCTTTGCTGATTCCTCTCAGGGGCCCCATGGTACAAATGAGAGGAGAATTAGTGAATCTCTATACCACATCTGAACTACACTCAATGGAAAGTGTACTGTGAGCAAGAGGGGTGCCAGGTAAAAAGATAACTAATTACAATAGTGCCCCATTGATGGGCCCTCTCTTGTTCGTGGGATCTGTTTATGTTTTTCCATTCAGATTCATAGTGAAAGCTCTTTTTGGCTCAGCTCCCTGTGGAAGCGGGCCGCTCAGAGCACCAGAGAGTGAAGGCCACCTATTCAGAACCCTGCTGTTCCCACAACTCTTCACAAATCCAAGGCCTCCATGTTCAAAGGGCTGAGAGAAAAATAAGGGGGTAGAAAAGAGAGAGCGGGATAGGCAGAAAAAAGTGGAGTGAACTAAAGTGCTGTCCTCACTCATGAAGCTGTTTATCAGCCTCCACCCCTCGCCCTACACAAAACACACACACACACACACTACCCCATTTCACTGGAAACCATGGATACCGTAATTTCTTTTCTGATTAAACAGAACAAAACATGACCTCCATCTATAATTCAAACACTGAATGCTGAAACAATGGTGCATGAATGAAATGAATCCAACCGGTGGAAGGCCATTGAGACAAAGAGCATGATCTGGTCACATGATCATAATTAATCTAAAGAAGTAAAAAACAAAAACATAAAAAACCTTCTAGTTTGTTCTGTTTGAATTCCTGTTCTAGCTTATATGTTTATTAATATCTGCATTTTGCAATCATTTCTACATATTGTAAGCAGTTTAACTGTTTTGTTATATCTTGTTTTATGAAACAAAAGGAAATATAACTGTAAATGATTGAATGAGATTAGCATAATGTTTCTTATGTGAGCACAAATCAATAGACTTCAACAGTTTAACACTGCTAATGCTAAATTAATTATAAAAATTAACAATTTACCAGCAAAATCATTACCTTAGAATGAAAACAGATCTAAAGATTGTTCTGTGGTACGTATGTAAAATGGGAGTAATAGCAGTGGGACAAATACAATAAAATCGTATTTAAAAGTATATAGCCTTGGCTAGCTGCTAAATTATGCAGCAATTAATAAGAAAAAAAAGGAGAAACACTGGAAATTATTATTTTTGAGTGGTTGAGATGTGAATATACTTAAAAATAGGACATATCTACCTACTAAACAAGAATAGAACCAAACAAAAACACAATTTGGGAACACTCTTGACACATTCTCTTGTTTTTTTCAAGCTCTCTGATTTGGAATGGAGAAAGTAATCTCAAGAGAACAAACAAAAACCCACACATGGACTTTCAGTGTTGTGTTACTACTTTTACTTCACTTTTACTTTTAGACTTCACTTATACACTACTGAGCATTTTTTGGAGAAGTTTATTTATTTTACATAACAACATCAATACGACTACTAATAATAAAAATAATTATTATGTTAATAATAACCTTTTTTTACAGTAACTAGCAGCAAAAACTATACACTATACAACAAAACAGTTTCTCCTAATTACCTGAATCAAAGTCCCTCAGAGAAATAATGTATATATATATTCAGGTCCTTCTAAAAAAATTAGCATATTGTGATAAAGTTTATTATTTTCCATAATGTAATGATAAAAATTTAACTTTCATTAACTTTCATATATTTTAGATTCATTGCACACCAACTGAAATATTTCAGGTCTTTTATTGTTTTAATACTGATGATTTTGGCATACAGCTCATGAAAACCCAAAAGTCCTATCTCAAAAAATTAGCATATTTCATCCGACCAATAACAGTGTTTTTAATACAAAAAAAGTCAACCTTCAAATAATTATGTTCAGTTATGCACTCAATACTTGGTCGGGAATCCTTTTGCAGAAATGACTGCTTCAATGCAGCGTGGCATGGAGGCAATCAGCCTGTGGCACTGCTGAGGTGTTATGGAGGCCCAGGATGCTTCGATAGCGGCCTTAAGCTCATCCAGAGTGTTGGGTCTTGCGTCTCTCAACTTTCTCTTAACAATATCCCACAGATTCTCTATGGGGTTCAGGTCAGGAGAGTTGGCAGGCCAATTGAGCACAGTAATACCATGGTCAGTAAACCATTTACCAGTGGTTTTGGCACTGTGAGCAGGTGCCAGGTCGTGCTGAAAAATGAAATCTTCATCTCCATAAAGCTTTTCAGCAGGTGGAAGCATGAAGTGCTCCAAAATCTCCTGATAGCTAGCTGCATTGACCCTGTCCTTGATAAAACACAGTGGACCAACACCAGCAGTTGACATGTCACCCCAGACCATCACATACTTGACACTGGACTTCAGGCACTTTGGCATTTCCTTCTCTACAGTCGTCCTCCAGACTCTGGCACCTTGATTTCCGAATGACATGCAAAATTTGCTTTCATCCGAAAAAAGTACTTTGGACCACTGAGCAACAGTCCAGTGCTGCTTCTCTGTAGCCCAGGTCAGGCGCTTCTGCCGCTGTTTCAAAAGTGGCTTGACCTGGGGAATGCGGCACCTGTAGCCCATTTCCTGCACACGCCTGTGCACGGTGGCTCTGGATGTTTCTACTCCAGACTCAGTCCACTGCTTCCGCAGGTCCCCCAAGGCCTGGAATCGGTCCTTCTCCACAATCTTCCTCAGGGTCCGGTCACCTCTTCTCGTTGTGCAACGTTTTTTGCCACACTTTTTCCTTCCCACAGACTTCCCACTGAGGTGCCTTGATACAGCACTCTGGGAACAGCCTATTTGTTCAGAAATTTCTTTCTGTGTCTTACCCTCTTGCTTGAGTGTGTCAATGATGGCCTTCTGGACAGCAATCAGGTCGGCAGTCTTACCCATGATTGCGGTTTTGAGTAATGAAACAGGCTGGGAGTTTTTAAAAGCCTCAGGAATCTTTTGCAGGTGTTAGGAGTTAATTAGTTGATTCAGATGATTAGGTTAATAGCTCGTTTAGAGAACCTTTTCATGATATGCTAATTTTTTGAGATAGGAATTTTGGGTTTTCATGAGCTGTATGCCAAAATCATCTGTATTAAAACAATAAAAGACCTGTAATATTTCAGTTGGTGTGCAATGAATCTAAAATATATGAAAGTTTAATTTTTATCATTACATAATGGAAAATAATGAACTTTATCACAATATGCTAATATTTTGAGAAGGACCAGTATATAAAAAAAAACATCACAGTAAAATATAGGTATCAGAAAATAATCCTTCCAATATTCATTTGTGCTTCTAGCTCAGTTTATACATTTATACATTTCTCTGTGATGAGAACAATCCTCTCACCAGTGGGTGTTTAAAGATGTAACCTGTATTCTCTGAGTAGACATTTTACAGTGGTCATCAAAGCCCTCTAAGTGGTGAACACCTGTTTGGGTCCTGCTTCAGGCTGCCAGTGATATTGAATACTTGTAAGTTTTTGGCCACCAAGTTTCTTTAAATAGTGGTTCAAAGCTGTTTTACATCCTCTCGTTGTCTATCAGTTTTAAGTTAGGGCAGCATTTGCTTGTTTTGATGGGTTCATGCTGGGATATGGGTAAAGGCAATTTTCCGTGATTGTATGCCATATGTATCCATAATAGTAATTCAACATGGATGGAGCATAAATTTGTCACTATTCAAAATCCAATGCTTCGATCTTGTAAAAGCTCTCAGGGAATTATTTATTATGAGTAGATACTTGGGAAATGCTGCTTTCCACTTTTCACTACCCAAAACAAGACACAACAATAGTAATAAGACAGTATTTTCATTTAGTTTCTTTTTAATAAGAATTGAAAAATCAATCTTGGTGCGAATCTATTGGCACACATGGCTTTTGTTTACCGGAAACGCACCATTACTCCTCTAACTCATTCATTTCTTTAATTTTATTTATCACATTTATTCTCATCAAAATAGCAATTACAAACCAGTAGTAACAAAATAGTAGATCACTGATGCCAGAGAGAATAGAGCGACAGCTGCATCCTCAACCCAGGAGGGGGTCCCTCTTGAAACTACCTCAAGGCTTGGGGTCTAAAATTTGCCTTATATAATGAGTGGAATGATCATTCCGATTGCTTCAAAGATTGTTGCGTTCATGCATCAACCTACATGGAATATGGTGCGTGAATAAATGTCAAAGTTGTTGAGCTGAGAATCTTCAGCACAAGCTACATTGAGACAGCACATGAGCATCTTAAAGGAACACGGCGACTTTTTAGGACTTTAGCTTATTCACCGTATCCCCCAGAGTTAGATAAGTCCATACCCTTTTCATCTCCGTGCGTGCTGTAGCTCTGTCTGACACACCCACCGCTAGCCTAGCGTAGCATAAAGACTGGAAGTAAATGGATCCAGCTAGCATACTGCTCCCAATTATTGAAAAAATAACGCTAACATTTTCCTATTTATATGTTGTGATTTGTATAGTCACAGTGTACAAATAACAAGGTCATATGAGACACAGCCATCTTTTAACCGTATACATACTGGGAACTATATTCTCAGAAGGTGAAGCACTGCTACTTGGGCGGAGTGATTTGCTCGCAGCACCTGAGAAGCCCTGTGGTGAGGAGCAGAGAGTTCACTCAGAGTGTTGCGAGCCATTCACTCAGCCCAAGTAGCAGTGCTTCGCCTTATGTATGTGTCGCTGTGTTCCTTTAAGTTGGGGTTCAATTGGTAAACACACTTGTTATTCTTCATAGAAACCATCTAGAAACACAGAAACAAAACCACTGTGTTTCATTGACTTTCAAAGTAGGAAAAGAAATACTATGGAAGTCAATGGGGTTAATCAACTGTTTGGTCACCGACATTCTTCAAAATATCTTCTTTTGCGTTCAGCAGAATAGAGAAATTCACACAGGTTTGAAACAACTTGAGGGTGAGTAAATGATGACAGAATTTAAATTTGTAAGTGAACTATTCCTTTAGTGACTTAAGTCATTACTATGAAGTTTTCATGCTTTTCATTTTAGAATACTGATTGAGAGCACTCTCGACTGAAGCCTTCACAGGGGAAGGCGAATCATTCTCTCTAAGAAGGCTTTGGGAAAGAGATCCTGATGCCAGAGGGCTCAGGCCTCTGAGGGGAGGCCCCACTGGGGAGAAGTGGTCCACGCCAGCTCTAAATGTGCCCACTTCTTCTCTGTGCCCTCAGAGAATCGTTCTACCACTCCTGATACCTCCAGTGGTTTCCAGCGAGTTCATTGCTCAGTGTTTGGATTGTGGTACTAGGAGGCACGGCCCCTCCGAGGAGGGTATTGGAGGAGTGTGTTCGGTTATTACCTGCTGGTCATCCACTCAGGTGCTGGAGCAGGAAGTTCACTCTCTGTTGGTAAAAGAGACCATATAATGTGTTCCTCTTCCAGGTTTGAGACTCCAGGTTTTACAGCTGATACTTCATAGTTCCAAAGAAGGACGGTGGGTTGTGTCCAATTTTAGATCTGCGTCGGCTTAACTGTACTCTGAAGATGTACAGATTAAAGACGTTAACACTGAAGCTTATCGGGACTCAAATCAGATCCAAGTTTTGTCACAATCTTAAGGTTGCGTACTTCCATATATTCTCAGGTTTATTTCTGGGGGCGAAGCTTACCAGCAGCGGGTTCTTCCTTTCGGCCTAGCCTTGTCACCTCGCACTTTCACGAAGTGCATGGATGCAGCACTGCCTCTGTTGCGACTCCAGGGCATCCGTGTAGTCAATTAAATTGACAAGGAGTTATATCCAAAGAAATAGCGGTACGGCATTGAGAAATCGTTCTCGCCCACATGAGGTGCTTGGGGTTAAGACTCTAGGAAGAATGTGCTTTCTTCACTAAACAGAACCACTTTTCTAGGAGTGGTATGCAACTTGACTATGATGCAGGCACATCTGTTTCCTGCTTGTATGCAGTCAATTCTTTCAGACGTTTCTTTCTTTTCAATTCGGTCACACATGACATATGTTTTAACCACTCTATATGATCATTTTATGTATACTAGAGTTTTAATAGGTTTACATATGGTCTTAGTCATTTTAGTCAATTGTATTCCTCTTATCTGTTTTAATGTGTTTATGTCTTTAAAACATTCTGGGTCTGCCTGTCATGTGACTGATCACATGACAGGAAACAGGAAATAGTCAGCATAAAGGAAGCAGCATTGCAAACAAAGGTCTCTGGCTGCGTTCCAAACCGCATACTCAATGAGTAGGTACTTCATTTCAATGAGTACTTACTTAACAAGCGCTAAAAGATTAGGTACTTTATAGCCAAATCTCGTTGAGTATGAATGCGATCCGGACATCATCCGCCATGTTGACGTTATCATGTGACCCACGACGCGTTATCACAAGCGCAACAACTTAAAAGATGAACGACACGTTTAATTAATCTATCAGTAAATATCTTGATATTGATTAAACTTGCTAATTTTATACCCAAAAAGTTTCTCCTTTAAGTTTTCCTCTTTTCTTGATGAATTTACCTCTCGTTTCATCCCTCAGACTTATAACAACAAAACATTTTTAATGTATTAGGAAGAACTATTTAAAGATATTTAGCTTTGTTATTGTTCTTTTTTCCTGTGTATAAATATCATATTATGATGTACACAAACCAATGATCTTTATGTTTTCTGTTTTGTCATTATGATTGTTCATTGTTAGATACAACTATGGTATCTTTCCATGATCTTTATGTAATAAGTTCATAAGTTTAAATTATATGAGCGACAGGTGCACTAACACTTCATAACATCAGTAACTCGACAGCACAACCAGGACAGTTTCCTCTGCGTGTGTAATGTCTACACACAGGAGACGGGCCGCTGCTCGAAGATCTCCTTTGGAGAAAACTGTTGATTTTATACTCCAAAAATGTAAGTATCGCTCCTTAAAAATTAATATTACCTCAGAATGAATTGCATTGTTAGCCCACCCCAAAACTTAAACAAAATAATATTAAATGCTGACCAATACTTAATTATATTACTTTTTTTATATACTAAAAATGATATAATTTAATGAAACAAGCAAAATGTAATTTGTTTTGTCATATGAGTTATGCATGAATACATGTGAACATCCCAATTGTCAGTCAAGCAATGAATTAATGCATACATTAAATAATTATATTTTATATACTGAAAACAATAAGAAACCTGAATAAATGAGTAAAAGAACAAATAAAAGTAACCACCACAATAAACAAATGCATATACAAGTCAACAACACATGAAACAAATCTTTATTCAAACTACAAGCGTGTATTTACAGGCACTGAACCCCACATCCTACTGCCATCTCAACACAGCAGTTCCCATTCTGCGGCTTTATTCTGATGAATTCACCAGAGCTGACCGTGCCTTCGTGCCGGAGCTTGTTGCTGCGCTTCACAATCTTATCCATGGCACCGTTTCCAGGATTCAGATGGGCTCCTCATCCTCAGTGCTCACACCAGTCTGAATAAAAATATGTTTAATTACTTTATAGATTTGTTTATTTACCTTATTTACAGCACATTTGTCTAATGTCAACAGTGTTGACAACAGTGAATTAACGTTATCCTATAATAACGCCACACATACATCACTCAGATGTCTTCTTTAATGTTGTGATGTGCTCATCTGCAATATGTCAATACTTACAATATTTTCCTTTCAGATGTAAATAGACATTTTAAATAAGCGTGTTTAAGATGTATATGGTTATGTAAATCCACTTTAGAGACGTTACGTGTGCTTAGAGCTCCCCTGTTAGCTAGCTATACAAAACATGTTTTTACAGCAAAATCAAAACTATACTATACTGTCTAACTACTTTACACCTTCAACAGTTAAAACGTTTACTCTATAGTAGTTTAACACATAAGGAACCGTGTTTACTCACATTTGAAAACCCCCGGGGTCGCTGATCTCCGTGATGTTTGATAATGACGTATGCTCTCGCGTGGCCTCCTGGGTTGAGCACTCAAAAATCAGGCCGGAAGCAGTAAGCCATCCGGGAACTTCTCGCCTACTCTTTTATGAATACTGATGTTTCGAACGTACTGCTTCCTTCACGTACTGTTTTCGCCTACTATATAGTAGGAAAGTAGGCATATTCGAATGCACTTAAGTCCGAATCTCGCGATAATTAGTACGTCACCCAGGTAATTCTCGCCTACTCTTTTAGATTCGTACATAATTTTTCGCTCGCCTACTCTTTTTCCCATACTAAATAGTAGGGAAGTATGCGGTTTGGAACGCAGCCTCTGTCAAGACGACCAAAGCTGGAACTAGGAGTTGTTTTTAAGGTCTTACCATTCCAGCAAACCCCATCACTTTTCATTGGATTATCACTACAGTTGGATTGTAAATACACCGGTGGACACTTACACATTCGGACTTACCGCACGCAAGGACTCTTAATGACTGTTTTATGGTGGAACCATTGGACTCTATGCTTTTAACAGCCTAAGGCTTCTAGTTGTATTGTGTTGTTTTAAGTTCCTTGTAGAAATTGTAAGTACACTTCATTTATTCACTTTATTTCTGTTGTCGTTTCATCTTTTAAAACACTTCCAAAACTCTCACAGTTTAATCTAACCCCATATTTTGCTCATGCAACTAAACCGATTAGGCCGATTGTTGCAAGCTTAGGCAATATCAGGCTAGGCCAAGCAGTCACTGTAAAACGGTTTCAGAGCCTCTTGGGACTCATGGCAGCTGTGTCCAACATGATGACTTTTGGCCATATGTACATGAGACCCTTGCAGTGGTTGCTCAAGACCAAGGGGTTTTCCCGGAGTGGCAACTAATTTCATCATCAGGGTTGTGCGTAGATGCCTTCGTACTCTATTGTTTTTGAAGAAGCCTTGGTTCTTAGCCCAGTGTCGCATGCTGGGGGCACCTTGTCGTCACAGAACACTTATGACAGACGCTTCCCTTATGGATTGGGGTGTGGTCCAAGAGAGCCGCTCGACTCGAGGTCTGTAGAGAGGTCATCCTCTCTCATGGCACATAAACTGCCTGGAAATGTTGCCTGTATTTATAGCACTGAGATACATCATGGACCTCAGAGGCCACCATGTCCTTGTCCGTACAGACAACACATCGGTGGTCTCATACATAAATCTTCAGGGGGGTCTGGGAATGCGCCATTGTTGCAGATTGTTACACCAGATCCTCATATGGGCCCAGGGTAAGCTACTCTTGGTCTAGGGCAGTTCCTCAGCGAACAAGCTTCGATTAAGCAGGTAGGCTATTTCTATTGCTTGTTATGAGGCCCGTAGCCTTCCTTTACCTAGTTGTTAGAGCTCATTCAACAAGAAATATGGCTGCATCTAAGAGATTATTGTCAGGAGTTTCCCTTCAAGAGGTGTGTGATATGGCAGGCTCGTCCTCTCTGCACACATTTATTCGATTCTACAGCCTGGATTTGGACTTCAGTCTGACCCCATTCACGAGTATATGATGCGCTCACTCAAGCTAGAACTAGCGAAGCAGCACAACACACAAAGATGCCAAGCGTATTCTCTCTAGAGAGAGGGCAAGAAAGATGGAGCGCAAATGAATGGGAAAGACAGGTGCATCTTGAGACAGGCTCTTTTAAAATAACAAATTTAATGACATGGTGCATTAAAAACACAACACTGAGTGATTAAGTCCCGTCAAGCCAGTCACAACGAAAATAGTCTGCACACTTATTATGATATTTACGGTAATGAAAGAAAAATATGTGAGATAATATGTCAAGAATTTATCTTAAGAATATTCTTAACTTCTTTCTTAAGAAGATTTTCATAAATCCGGCCCCTGATCATCTTCTTCCGGTGCTTTCTACAACCAAGTTGTGTCACAGTTATTAACTGAATACATTAATAAATAACAACTGATACTGACCATGATATAGATGTAATGAAGTTCCAGTGAAATATCTTCACAATACTCCGATATCTTTATGTCCATCATTATGTGTTTATTTTGAGTTGTAGTTTCTCTCTGCAGGTGATGGGGACAGCATCTGAAATAGACTATTGAGTTTAGAGTTACAGATATAGTGTCTCTTACATTTGTTAATGTAAAAACAATTATTTTTATGAAGGCCAACATTAGCAAAAATTTACAGTACGTGAGCCCTTTAAAATGTTAAAAGAAAAAAGTCATATAAAGTCATGGGATAGCTTTAATGATTCTTTTTGTGATTGGTTATGTTTATAAACAGAAAGTAATAATTAAAAAAAATCCAACAATATGCATCATAAATTAAATATATTTATTACTAACTTAATGGAGAAGATAAGATAAGTATCCTTAATTGAAAAGAGCTGGTCACACTTACATGTTCTGTTAAACTAAAAAGAGAAAAATATATGATTGGTAGGAAGCCAGTAAAATATATAGACATTTTAAGAAACAAATAATTTACCTGTTGAGAGTGTGCTGACAGTCTGTGTACTTGAATGGCTGATCTCCAGAAAATCAGTAATGAGGTGACTTTGACAGTTACAGATTTTAAAATCTTTTTTAGAAAAAGAGGCAGGAATAAAGAACCCTAAAGTTGTCACGGACTCAGCCACACCGGCACTTCATCAATCACCCAATCATCAGACTCCACCCACTCGTTCACTCTCACCCGAGTTTTAATCACCCGCACATGAACCTCATCATCCCTACTGGTTAAATACACTCACCTTCTATTCCCTCATTGTCTGGGTTTGTCTTTGACTAGTTCACAGACCTGATGATACTGACATTGTGTTCAACTACCTACCTTTCTAGTGTTGTGCATTGGAGTATCCTTTTTTCATCTGTCCTGTTATCCAGATCCTCATCTGTTCCTGTCTCTGTCCAATCTGCCGTTCGTCTTCCTTCACCTTCAACCGGCACCGCCCTCTATCATCACCAGCTCGGATCCCTTCCACTATCACCAGCAGGGATAAGTCCCATTCACATAAACTGATTGAACTGCCTACCATTTCTAAGATTCGCTCCTGTATATATTATATCCTGCAAATAATTTGTTGATTGTTTAATATCCTTGTCTGTTCCTATCTGTGAGTGACAACAGTCTAACACAAAGAATCATTTCAGCATACAAATTTTTGCCCATTTCTTGTTGTTTTACACAGAATAAAAATCTATAATGTAGAAAATAGTCTCAAGGCACTTAAAAAAAAAGTTTCCTTATATTAATAACTTTACCAAGAAAAAATCATAATATTACATTTCCATTGTGACATGCTTTTGGGCCCAATTCTATTAATTTCTCAATCTACACAATGTCAAAGTAAAACAATTTAAACTCAGTTATCCCAATACAGCTCAAAGCATTGCGGGAGTTCTACAATTAGCAGTTTGTCAGCAAAATGACTTGACTGAATTGCATTAAAATGCATATCCCTCATAACGACAGGTTTAAAGACTCTGATCGGGGACCAGGAGCTGCATGTGCAACAAACAAGCAGTATCTGTGGTTCAGTAGTGGCACAGAGGCCCAGACTGAATAATCAGCCTCTCTGTTAATATCCTGCCAGACAGAGCATTGAGCCAGAACCAAACTCCCTTGCACATCTCACAGGGAGGGAGCTTTTCCAATTATTTGCATTCAGGGCCATGCCTGATCTCTCTTTTTGGATGATCTATTGTGCAGTTTGAAAATGTATTGTTGAGGGGGAAAAACTTTTGTATGTTTTATTTAATAACATGAAACTCTTCAAATCCTGGAGAAAATCCAGTTTAAATTTTAACAGTAACATTTTAACTTTGCATTCAATGTAAGATTGAGATCCTTACCTCCATATGTAAAAGTGTTCTGTAATATTCATAGCCTGACAGAGCAGAGTTTTTACTCTGAGGTGTCCTTATTGTATTTCCTAAATGTGACAGTTGTGAAAAATGGGAAAATTTGGTAGCAATAGTAGATTTTAAAAGGAATTTAGGAGTTTAAATTTTTAATGTCATAACTTGTTGAAATTTGAGATCATGCCCGACTGGATAATGCATTGTCCCACTTATTACATGACTACTCACCAAATAAATAAATGCATTGAATTGTTTAACATTATTAATTTACATTTGTTTGAAACGAGAGGGAAAAGGGTTCACAGGACAGGAGATCACTGGAGTATCAAAGGTAGATATTAGGAGTCTTCCTTGTAGATTGCTGGAATTTCACAAGGAGATCACTGAAGTATCACAAGGTGAGTATAACAGGTAAGGAGTTGGTAATCCACATTGGAAACCAGACAATAGCTGTGTCCCAATATGAAGGCCTCATCCTCCGAAGGCCGTATTTGAAGGCCGATTGGCTGCATTTGAAGGCCTATTGCGTTACAGCGGCGCGATGAAGGCTCTCCCAGGATCCTTCTAATGCGGCCTTCCATCGGTGTTGCTAAGTCCGAGGTTTTCCCACGGAACTGGGATACTTAAGTTGTTTCCGTGCTCCAACAGTGGAGAATTCGGCCGCCCGATGGAGAAGAGCCGATGGGCTTTTTGGGCTACTTTTGTTGCGCAGACCTGGCAATCCTGCCTACCGTCCTATGCAACCAGCACCAACCAAGAGAAAAGAAGACAGAGTATGATCTGATTGAGATATTTAGGGAGGATATGAAGTTTCGGAGAGAGACAGAGCAGGGAAAGAATGGACAGATTGTCATCTCTTCTTGACAGATTGGTTGAGAAATACATATTTGGTTATGTGAATTAAAATTTTTAAATTAAACAATCGTATACATTTTATGATTATTTCTGTAGCCTAATGCAAGTTATAACTTGTAAATGTAATAAAGAAATTTCGTACATTTATTTTTGTCATGTCAATTAATTTGTACATTTGATACAACAATTGTTGTATACATTTTTTACTTACAGTAGCCTACTTTTTACAACCATGTACAAGATAAGTTACGTTAAGATAAGAAAAACAAAAAAGTTTAAATTAACAGTATATAAAACAGATGGGAAGATAACATTTTCGGTAGACTTTTATTGAGCTGAGCAGGAGATCATATTTCCACTAACAGGTTTGCAGGGCTGACTCAGGCTTCGAGGAAAGAGGGAGGAACAAATTAAATGAACTCAAATCAAACCATAAAATATTGTAACATGCTAAACTGTCCTATGCGCTAAACTCAGCAGGACAGCTGCCCTCCAGGACTGACATTGTGTATCCCTGATCTATAAGACATATCTTTAGTGTTTCTATTATATACTGTTCATATTTTTTTTCAACAATATCTAATATTATCTAATAACCATGTGTAAAAAGTCAGTTTTTCAAAAAAAGTACAATGTTTGCCTCTGAGATGAATAACAATCTAAAGAACTTTAAAATACTTTAATCCAGGGTAAATGTATGTCGTTATATTCCACCACTGGTTATTTGGAAAATGAAACTAACAAAATGTATTGTCACATTAACAAATTGTTGCTAGCTGTGTCCCGGGAGTCGTTCAATGGGACGGTCTGGTTCTCTTTGTATTGCGTAAGTTAGCTTACGCTACGGGAAAGATTCATCTTTTCGAGATATTGAAGCCCAAAATTATCCTTAATTTTGTATTTATTGTCAACGCAGTTCAGCAACTAGCAGACCTAGAGCAGGCTGTCTAGCGTGCTCATTGGCTGCCCTGCGGCAACTGCAGCAGCCTACCAGTGAGCCTGACGTGACGTCACGTCCAATGAAGGGTGCTGGGTCATCACGTCACAGCCCGTCAGAATGGGCGTGGCCTAGCGTACATAAACTGGGCTCGGAGGCTGCTTCCCTGGTTTTCATCTCTTGGACTTCGAGAAGCCGCGTCGCCGTTGAAAAAGCGACACAGCCAGCTAAGGAAAGCGCCTGAAGAAGCCGGCCAACTTCGCCGCCTTCAGCCATCCAAGCGAGCTGAGCTATCCGGCGACGTATCCTTTTACAAGCTCTACTCTCTCGGTGTGTCAAGTCAAGTGTATTTATATAGCGCTTTTCACAATATAAATTGCATCAAAGCAGCTTCACAGTATCAAATAACATAACAATGTTTGTTTCTTAGTGGAAAACACATCCACGTTTGGTAGGGCTGATCAGTGGTATTAATGCTTGGTTAATTAATTTGAATATCCCCAACTGAGCAAGCCAAAGGCAACAGTGGCAAGGAACCGAAAAACTCCATCAAGTGACCTACTGGTGTCCTAAAACTCCATCAGGTGACTTAATGGAGAGAAAAAAAAAACAACCTTGGGACAACCCAGGCTCAGTCAGTTCTCCTCTGGCGTTTATGAACTAGAGGCCGGATTTACAGTAACTGTAATTTGATACAGAATTTTGTTTTATTTGATCACTTCGGGGTGGGTACGCGAACCGGAATCACAACGTTTTATCTGTAGAGTGGGAAAGGGATCCTCCATAGGGAGAGGCTAGTTGGTACTTCAGCACTGCGTTGTCTTTGGGTCCAGGCAAAGCTCCTAGTCAGATCTGGATACGGCCTGGATCCGGTAGGCTGCGGGAAAACCTCGGGATAAACAAAGACACTAAAATTAGTAGTAGTAGTAGATGCCATTCTTCTTATGATGTAACGAGTACATCAGGATTTAAGGGAAGTGTTCCCAGTTCCGGCTGACCTAATCTATGCAGCCTAACATTGAATTATAGAAGTCTATAATATATTATGTGTATGCTAGGTCAAAGAGATGTGTTTTTAGTCTAGCTTTGAACTGACAGAGTGTGTCTGCTTCCCGGACAATGGGAGGAAGACTGTTCCAAAGTTTTGGTGCTAAATAGGAAAAGGATCTACCGCCAGCAGTCGATTTTGATATTCTAGGTATTATCAACTGGCCCGAATTTTGAGATCGCAATAGACGTGAAGGACTATAATGCGTTAAGAGCTCGCTCAAGTACTGCGGAGCTAAACCATTTAGTGCTTTGTAAGTAATCAACAATATTTTAAAATGTATACGATGTTTAATAGGCAGCCAATGCAGTGTTGACAGAACCAGGCTAATATGGTCATATTTCCTGGTTCTAGTAAGAACTCGAGCTGCAGCGTTTTGGACCAGCTGTAGTTTATTTATTAAGCGTGCAGGGCAACCACCCAGCAGAGCATTACAATAATCTAGTTTTGATGTCATGAAAGCATGAACTAATTGTTCCGCATTTGTTAATGAAGAGCATATGTCGTAATTTAGATATATTTTTAAGATGGAAAAATGCGGTTTTACAGATACTAGACACGTGACTTTCAAATGAAAGATTGCTATCAAAGAGCACACCCAGGTTCCTAACCGACGACGAAGACTTAATAGAGCAGCCATCAAGTGTTAGACAGTATTCTAGGTTATTACGTGTGGAAGTTTTTTGTCCAATAATTAGAATCTCTGTTTTTTCAGAGTTTAGTAGTAGGAAATTACTAGTCATCCAATTTTTTATATCAGCTATGCATTCCGTTAATTTTGTGAATTGGTAAGTTTCGTTAGGTTTTGAAGAAATATACAGCTGAGTATCATCGGCATAACAGTGAAAGCTAATTCCATGTTTCCTAATGATATGTCCTAATGGTAGCATGTACAGAGTGAACAGCAGCGGTCCTAGTACTGAGCCTTGTGGTACGCCATACTGAACTTGTGATCGATAAGACATCTCTTTATTTACTGCTACAAACTGATAACGGTCAGATATGTATGATTTAAACCATGCTAGTGCAATTCCACTAATGCCAACATAGTTTTCTAGTCTATTTAAAAGAATGTTGTGGTCAATTGTGTCAAATGCAGCACTAAGGTCAAGTAACACTAATAGAAAGCTACAACCACGATCGGATGATAAAAGTAAATCATTCGTAACTCTAATGAGAGCTGTCTCAGTACTATGGTGCGGTCTAAATCCTGACTGAAAATCCTCACAGATATCATTTCTTTCAAGAAAGGAACACAGTTGTGAGGATACTGCTTTTTCTAATATCTTTGACAGAAAAGGCAGATTAATTCTGAAGGATCAAGTTGCAGTTTTTTAACAAGCGGTTTTATCATAGCCAGCTCAAAGGTTTTTGGTACGTATCCTAGAGACAAAGACGAATTAATGATATTAAAAAGAAGGTCTATGGTCTCTGGAAGCATCTCTTTCAATAGCTTAGTCGGTATAGGGTCTAACATACAAGTTGTCGATTTAGATGAATTAACGAGTTTGCAGAATTCTTCCTCTCCTATAGCAACAAATTAATACAATTTTTCCTCAGGGAGACTACAATGCACTCCCTGATGCGATACTGTAGTAGAGGGTTGCATAGTTATAATTTTGACCCTGATATTATCGATCTTATGAGTGAAGAAGTTCATAAAGTCATTACTGTGTTGCCCGCAAACTTCTGTGCTTGAAGCTTTCTTTTTCGTTAGTTTAGCCACTGTTTCAAATAAATACGTAGGATTATGTTTATTTTCTTCTAATAGGGTTGAAAAATAAGCAGATCTAGCAGCTTTTAAAGCCTCTCTGTAAGCAATCGAGCTCTCTTTCCATGAAATCCGAAATATCTCTAGTTTTGTTTTCTTCCAGTTGCGGTCCATTTTTCTGGCTGCTCTCTTAAGGGCGTTGTACCACGGCGTTGGACTATTTTCTTAAATCTTCTTTAAGCGCAACGGAGCAACTGCATCTAAAGTGCTGGAAAAGAGAGAGTTAAAAGTTTCTGTTGCAATATCAAGTTCTTCTAAGCTATCCGGGATGCTGAGATGATGAAACTGATTAGGAAGATTATTGATAAAGCAATCTTTAGTGGCAGAAGTTATAGGTCTAACATATTTATAACACGGAGTCGGCTTTGCAGCCTTGGCTAAATGTAATTTACATGAGACTAGATAATGGTCTGAGATGTCATCGGTCTGCTGCAGAATTTCAACGGCATCAACATCTATTCCATGTGATAATATTAGATCTAGAGTATGATTGCGACAATGAGTGGGTCCTGACACGTGTTGTCTAACTCCAATTGAGTTTACAATGTCTTTAAGTGCCAATCCCAATGCATCTTTTTCATTATCTACATGTATATTAAAATCACCAACAATTAGTGCTTTATCGCTAGCCAATACTAATTCTGATAGAAAGTCCGCAAATTCTTTGATAAAATCTTTATGGTGCCCTGGTGGCCTGTATACAGTAGCCAGCAGAAATCTCAAACGTGATTTATCGTTTACACTATTTTTACATTAAGCACCAACACTGCCGCTGAGACACCCCCCTTTTCCTAAAAGAGCAAGCGAGACGTCTTTATAAAGATGCCTCGCACTTCCTGGGGCTTGTGCAGAGCCCCGCTCAGCGCCGGAGACCGCCATGTGATCTGCGCTGTCTGCCTGGGCCAGGAACACGCAGCCCTCGCCCTCTCGTCTGGAGGCTGCGAGCACTGCGAGGAACTTCCGATGATGAGGCGGAACGAAACGCCACAGGAGACTGCTGTTCCATTCTGGCGGCGGACAGTGAGGAGTGGTCGGGTTCTCAACACTCCGCCTCTTCCTTCCAGGAATCCGGCCGGACTCGTGCTGGAGTGGACGCTGAGCTGATGCGCCTCCTTTCCCAGGCCGTCGACCGCCTTGGCCTCACCGCCTAAGGAGCCTAAGCCTAACAGACTCGACGGCTGTTTTCTCCAGAACCACCACTGCCAAGCGCCCGCGTCCAGGTCTGCACCCTTCCTTCCAGAACTCCACACGGAAATGGCTAAGTCGTGGAACGCACCAGTCTCCGCGAGGCTGCATTCTCATGTTTCCGCGTCACTCTCCCAAGTGGACGGCGCCGCCGAGAAGGAGTATACTTCTATCCCCGCTGAGGCACCTCTGCTTGACGCTCGCCGACATGAGGGAATCTGAGCGCGCCACTTTTCTAAACGCGCCGCTCTCCCCCCTACTGGTCTCTTCGGTCCAGCGGTAAACGGGATCGTCGACCGCTTCTCCGAAGAGCAGAAGATCACTCAGGCCATGAACTTGTTCCTGCCGCGACGCTCTAATTCTTCTGCAGGCCGCTCCGTGACCAGCCGCCTGCACGAGCCGGTTCACAGCGCGCAGTCTAGAGCTCCATCTACTTGAAAGCTCTACGCGTCTAAATGGTCTGTGTTCTCCAAATGGTGCACCGACAAAAATATGGACCCACGTACGTGTGGGGTATCGCGGCTGCTTAGCTTCCTTCAAGAGCTGTTGGAAAAAGGGAGGTCCCCTTCCACGCTTAAAGTCTATGTGGCGGCCGTCGCAGCGCTCGCAGAAACAACGCGCGGCCGGTCACTAGGAAGGAACGAGCTCCTCATCCGCTTCCTTAGAGGAGCTAGGAGGATGAACCCCCCCCCCCCCCCGCGCCCCCCCTCGGTTCTTGTGTGGGAGCTTTCGTTGGTCTTAGAGGCCCTGAAAGCATATCCCTTTGAACCGTTAAATTCCGTGGATCCAATGTATCTATAACTAAAAAACGTTTTTCTGATTGCTTTGTCAACAGTCAAGCGTGTGGGCGAATTGAACGCGCTGTCTGTCGGTGCTGCGTGTCTTGAGTTTGGACCAAATGACTCTAAAGTCATACTCAAACCTAGACATGATTATATCCCAAAAGTGATTGACACTCCTTTCAGAGCGCAGGTTATTTCCCTATCGGCTCTGCCAGTATCCGATAGCGAGAGTGATGTTAATCTCCTCTGCCCGGTCAGGGCGCTGAGGGTTTACGTTACGCACTCTGCGCTGTTCAGACACTCGGAGCAGCTCTTTGTTTCGTTTGGTGGGCGCACTAAAGGTCTCGCCGCCTCGAAACAAAGCCTGTCCAGTTGGATAGTGGACGCTATAGAAGCTGCTTATGCGTCGAAAGGTCTGCAGTGCCCTTTGGGCATCAGGGCTCATTCCACTTGAGGCATGGCCTCGTCATGGGCATGGTCCAGCGGAATTTCTATTCATGACATATGTGTGGCAGCGGTCTGGGCTTCCCCGTCCACCTTTGTTAGGTTTTATAACCTAGAAGTTCCCGCCCTGCTGGCTAGACTTCTGTCAGTGTAAGTGAGGTGCATGTCCTGTCCAAATCTGATCATGCGCAGGCTACTCTCACGTGTTATTAGCTCTCCTGGTTGAGCTGCACTTTTGAGTTAACGTGCTATATGCTTATTCGGACCGGCGGCGCCGCTCCGTATCCCCTGTGAGTGCTTATGTACATGTGCCGGCCCGCATTGCTGGCCGCCTTTACTCCCCGCTTCGTATCCCCTGTGAGTGCTTATGTACATTTGCCGGCCCGCATTGCTGGCCGCCTTTACTCCCCGCTTATTTGGGCTCCCCGGGATTCCCTGGGACTCATGAGAGGATGCTTGGCGCGCGCGACGTTGACAAAGGGTTCCCGTAGCGTAAGCTAACTTACGCAGTACGAGAGAACCTCTTGTAGGAGAACGTATCGGTTACCTTACGTAACCTCGGTTCTCTCTAGAAGAGGGAACGAGTATTGCGTAACCTGCCGTGCTCGCGCCACGAGTGACTTTCGCTTCAGTCGATGAAAACCAGGGAAGCAGCCTCCGAGCCCAGCTTATATACGCTAGGCCACGTCGATTCTGGCGGGCTGTGACGCGATGAGGGCGCGAGCGCCCTTCATTGAACGTGACGTCACGTCAGGCTCACTGATAGGCTTCTGCAGTTGCCGCAGGGCAGCCAATGAGCACTCTAGACAGCTTGCTCTAGGTCTGCTAGCTGCTGCACTGCGTTGACAATAAATACAAAATTAAAGATAATTTTTGGCTTCAATATCTCAAAGATGAATCTTTGCCGAAGCGTAAGCTAACTTATGCAATACTCGTTCCCCTTTTCTAGAGAGAACAGAGGTTACGTTAGGTAACCGATAAGTTTTGTCGCTTAGCAGCTGTGACAGCCGTCGTGACGAGCGGTAGTAACATTTGTACTGGACTTTATATATAAAATTTTATATAAATTATATATATATGGGGATGCATCATAAATATATACTGCGAAGGATCCGTCTGATGTATCCTGCATTCACGGTAAAAGAAGGCCGCATTTGCAGGCCGCATTTTGAAGGAGTCTTCAAATTGGGACAGCCTTTGTTGCTCTGCGATGATGCAATCGTCTATACTTTCCCCTTTACATGAGTCTTGGTGCGTCCTCTGAAGGCTGCGTCAGCCGCGCACATCGAAGGACATGGCCTTCAAAGGATGCAGCCCCTGAATTGGGACACAGCTAAAGAGTGACTATGAGGTCTGCACTCTTATACAGGTCTTGATTGGCATTCTAATGAGGGACAGTTGCAGATTATCAGTATTCAGGTGAGAGTGAGCGTTGGGTGTGTGAGACAGTGGAGCCTCGTGAGACGTGACAGTTCCCCTGAGTGTGGTGATCGGCATTGAGGATGCGATTCATGAAATGAAGGGTTGGGTCCAAGATTTCATCCCTGGGGACCCATTATCTTTCCTCGGGTCTGTACCCCTCCCAGTCAACAAGCTATTCCAGTCGGCTTCCACGGCATCGGGAGTCGGGATTTCTCTCTCGCCATTGACGGTTCCGTCGCCCAGGATTTGAGGAAGAGGGGGTTTGTCTACGAGACCAGGCTCTGTGGGAGAATCAGAAATAGGAGGGTGGTAAGGCTTGAGCAGAAAGACATGGAAGGTACAGTGAAATCTATAGTGGGGTAGTAGGTGCAGTTTATAAGTGACAGGGTTAATTTGACAGATTATGGGGAAGGGACCAATGTATCTGGGACTTAGATTCTTGCTGGGCAGGTGCAGTCTGATGTTCTGTGTGGAGTGTCACACCTTCAGTCAGGGCTGGTAAGTAGGAATATCGGTCCTCCGGACATTGGCATGGCCCTTGTGAGAGCGCACTGCCCGGTGAAGGTGGTTAGGAGCTGTGTCCCAGACCCTCTCGCTCTCCTGAAACCAATGAGTGACAGATGGTACTTCTGAGGTTTCCCCGGACCGTAGGAACAGATGGGGCCGCCAGTGTCCAGGGGGGAATGAGCATACTTTATCAGAGGGAGGCATTGAGGTCTGGGTAGGTAAGTGTCATCCGGGGAACACCCCCCGGCAGAGCAAGTTCGGCGGCATTGGGGTCACTGGTTTGTACTGATAATGAGACTGGCTGAGAGGACAGGTTCTGGATTCTCAGGAGTTTCATCTAGAGAATGGAGATGGGACAGGGCATCAGCTTTGACATTTTTGGTCCCTGGATGATAGGAGATGGAGAAATCAAAACGTGTGAAAACAATCCCCATCTTGCCTGTCTGGGCTTCAACCTTTTGGCTTCTCTGAGATATTCAAGGTTGTGATGGTCGGTGATCCCTATAAAGGGTGACAGGCTCCCTCCAGCCAATGCTTCCA
Source organism: Meda fulgida (assembly GCA_030578275.1). Classification (NCBI taxonomy): domain Eukaryota; kingdom Metazoa; phylum Chordata; class Actinopteri; order Cypriniformes; family Leuciscidae; genus Meda; species Meda fulgida. The sequence goes on from CM060616.1 coordinate 15,722,676, forward strand.
TTCCTCCATTGCTAGCTTGATGGCGAAGAGCTCACGATCTCCAATATCGTAGTTTTGCTCTGCCGGACAGAACTTCTTGGAAAAGGCACATGGATGGAGTCTTGATGGTTTCCCCTGCTGCTGTGAAAGAATTGCTCCTACCCCAATTGTTGAAGTGTCGATTTTGACCATGAATGGGTTGTCTGGATCAGGATGGATCAGTATGGATCAGGACTGGTGCACTGGTGAAGGCATCTTTCAATATTTGCAACAGCTTGGGTGGCACTGGTGCCCTAACCCTAACCCTAACCCAGGACAAAGAATTGGGCCTGCCTTTCGGTAAGGTGGTGAGTGGAGGGGTAATGAAAGTTGTTAGGCTTGTTTGGGGGCAGAAGTTGATGTGAGGAGGAGGAGGCAGGAACCGGCGAACGTTCAACAACTTTAATGACGTAAAATAACCAAACAACAAAACGAAAGTAAAGACAGCAGCCCCTCATGGACGACTGCTGTCACATATAATAAAACATAACACAACATAAGTCCAGGCCTGTTCCTCTCTCTCTTCACTGTCATCGCTCATCCTTTTATGCTTCCGCTCCTCTGTGAGAGATACGAGACTGGTGTGTCGTGCAGGTGTCGCTCATTAACGGCCCTCGGCCTCATCCTGCTCGCCACATCTTTATACTTCATATCCTGGAACGTTATAAGTCACATTACTTCTGTTAGGCATATTTTGACCTTTTGGCTAGGGTGCCCTCCAGCTTCCAGTATAAATTAAACATACACAACATTTCTAATAATTTATAGTCATAGGCCACCTGCATTTTTTTCCAAAGAATTAGAGTTTTCTGTGAAGTAAAATTATTATTATTATTATTATTTGAAGGCCTATAACTAGGCACAACAAACCTGGTGTTCTTTACATTCTTGTGAATTTTAAATCACAATTAGATTTTCCCCCAAAATCGTGCAGCCCTAGTTGCTCCCGATAACAGCATTTTCACAGTTGTTTTGTTGTTTTCTTATAAGGAACAGATAATAATAATAGTGAAATAATTCATTACATTTATATAGCATTTTTCTGGGTACTCAAAGCGCTTTACATGGAAGGGGGGGAATCCCCTCAACCACCACCAATGTGTAGCATCCACCTGGATGATGCGACGGCAGCCATATTGCGCCAGAATGCCCACCACACACCAGCTCACTGGTGGAGAGGAGACAGTGATGAAGCCAATCAGTATAAAGGGATGATTAGGAGGCCATGATGGACAGAGGCCAAGGGGCAAATTTGGCCAGGATGCCGGGGTTACACCCCTACTCTTTTTCAAAGGACATCCTGGGATTTTTAATGACCACAGAGAGTCAGGACCTCGGTTTAACGTCTCATCCGAAGGATGGTGCTCTTTGACAGAATAGTGTCCCCGTCACTATACTGGGGGTTAGGACCCACACAGACCACAGGGTGAGCGCCCCCTGCTGGCCTCACTAACACCTCTTCCAACAGCAACCTGGTTTTCTCAGGAGTCTCCCATCCAGGTAGTAACCAGGCTCAGCCCTGCTTGGCTTCAGTGGGCAACCAGTCTTGGGCTACAGGGTGAAATGACAGATGCCACTGATGAATCTCTTCAAACTGTTTTTCTCCTGAGAGTGCTGTCCCACTGTTTCAGGAATGGCACAAAGATGTGTCTGTTCAAATCTTTGTGTTTAGATCAGTGTGCTCTATAATGTGCCTTTTTGTCCTTCGTTATGTATATTTGGATTGTGTTGTATTGTAAATAAAATACAAGCAATCAAAAAGCCATTATTTTAATCTCCTCACAATCCCATTTAGCTGAAACGCATCAATTTCATTATTATTCATACCCTCCCCACATAAGCCTTCCTGATACAAAGAAAAGTCTTACAAATTTTAAACAATATTTTGTTTTATGTGAATGAACGGGCAGGATGATTTTCACATATTTTTGAAGAAAAAAGTTACACTTTTACCTTTTTGACAAAGTACATTAATTAGTGGTCATGATATTGGAATGTCTAACTTCAATACACCTTTAAAAATGTCAATATTCAGTATCATTTTCAATACCACCACAAACTGTATACTGGCATATACATATTTTAATATCTCGTTTTTTTTGTCCATCAATTTAGTCAAGGCAATAATTTTCAAGCTTCAAAAAGCACAAAACTTATTGTAACAGTAATCTGTTTGAAGCAGAGGATAAACAATGTAAACAGGTAGTAATGGAGAAGGCTATGAAGATATGGGCAGATGAATGCAAAAAAACCATAGTCTTTCTTTACCAGGTTTCAGATATATTGTCTGTGACTGGAGCGGGAGAGCACTCACTTCTTCAATGACAGCGGTAAGATGCTAGGTGGTATTCCATATTGGAAATCAGTCAAATATACAGCATTCCAATGGAAAATGGTGAATATAAGAAATATTAGGATGGCACAACTGACCAATCCAAATGAATTATTCGAGATACCGGAGTAATAATTATTGCTACATGTATAAATGACATCAGTGAATATAAAACATTTTCGTGTTCTGCATGTGTGTTTATGTATCATACCCTATGGGTCTTCCTGCATATATATGACTATCCATCCAAGTCCATTTTGTTTTGGCTTTGAGTCCTATTTCTCTGAAGTGTATTGTCCTGGCGCACCAGAGGGCAGATATCTCTCCCTGAGGCTGTGGATGAAATCTTGGCTCTCTGCTGAGTTCTCTCCTCTGCTGTGTTCCAATAACTCTGTGTGATTTACAGCAGCTCTGCCACACTGAGGGGTAATAAGCAGTGTAATTTGCTAGAAGGTGTGACTGGACTGAGTAACCAAAGCTGCAGCCTCTACGACACGTCCATGTGTCTCACACATGCAGGTGAGTGAGAAACAAACACAATCAAGCTGCCACATTTCTATTTCTTTCTCTAGCTTCCTCTGTAGTAAGCGCTCATCCGTGACCCTGTTCACTTTCCATGTTTCTCTCCCTAATTGTGTTCCTCGAAATCAAATACTTAAAATGAGCACTCTCTGTGGTGTTGAGATCTATTACAAATTGCATTTTGAGTTGAATATTGTAGATGTCAGCAATAAATCTACAATAATAAATTATGTTAAGATTAGAATGCCTTGTGTTACGAAATCCTATTTAAATTCGGCAATAAGGGGAACTTAACATAAAGGACACGTGAAACCAAAATATGATGCATAACATTTATTTAAATAACAAAACAATCCATAACACTAAGGAAACACGTATCAAAACAAGGACAACTCCAAAATATTGAAGCAACAAATATGAACAAAACCAAAATTAAAATGGACCCCAAGAAAAGGGAAAAACATTTCCATTTACGCACCGCTGTCACCTTCCTGTCGTCATGTGCGTATTACGTTGCTTCCTGATATCATGTGCACAAACATGATATAACCTATATAATATAGGTTACAATATAACCTATATTTATACATAAAAACAAGTGGCCCCCAGTCTGGTCGAACTATGTATTTAGTAAGTGAGAGACTAAGTTTTAAATTCTTATATCTACTAAATATATACGAATTTTGTCATTGTTTTGTAACACACCAGCTTATTCAGAACCTTAAGGCTGACATATTCATAAAAGCTAAAAAACGTAAATTTTGATTTCACATTTTGATTGCCTTTAATCAGCAATGCATGCAACGAGACAGTTGCACTGGGACGGACCCAACAATCAGACTCAGACAAAGAGAGAGAATAGCAGTCATGACGTTGCAATGGAGAAGAAACACACTCAAGGCACAGGCCGTAACACTTGTTGGACCACTATTTCCAAAACTCATGGCACTGAGAAAATTTACTTTTGATAAGTCTGTTTTCTTGACATCATCAATTGAACCGATAAGAAATAGTTACAGGGATGAAATCATTTTCATACATGACCACAACCCCCCTGAAAGATTTTCTAAGCTGTATTATTGGACTGCGATTTACCAGAAATGATGTTTCATTAAACAAAGTTCGGGAGGAGCACGTTCAAATAATCAATCCAATGAACTTGTCATCAACAATCATCATGACTATCCCATCAGCATGAGAGGAAGTATACATATAGGCACTCGGTCAACTCACTACATTCCTTGACAGTTTTCATCATCCCTCTACCACCCCGACACCTCCCTCTTTTCTTATTCCTTCCACAGCCAGGAATACAGGGGGAGTACTCTGGGTTCGGGCCAAATACCGAGCCCGGAGCCCTCTCCTCGGACAGCACGCCAAATATGCATACCATTTATTCTATCTGACTTTGTAAGTGTGCACTCGTGAAATTTCAGTATTTCAGTCTTTCTACTTAAAAATGTCATGTTTAATTCAATGTGTTACTTGCAATTTCTTTGTAATTACTTGTGAAATTTACAAGCAATTTCTGACAGGAAATTATTTTGTCACAATACCTGTAGTAAATGCAACAGACGGGTTGCATGACACAGAATGAACAATATAATCACTTAAAAAAAAAAAAAACTAAACACTTACCACAATACATAACGTTAACATAAGACCATGAACTGAGGAATACAGAGGGCTTAAATACACAAGAAAAGATAATTAACAAAACAGGGAACAGGTGCAGACTAATCAGAAACCATATCAATGAATAATGAATTAGAACTCAGGCAAAAACAGTGACAAAGAAAACCATGACTAGAAATCATACAGACAACAAAACTAAACATGACATATGTAAAAGGGAGACTTTTTTCTTTTTTTCACCAGTAAATCCTACACCATTTTTTTTTTTCAGTGCAGAACTTTTTCAGTGCAGAAGATACAGTGATATAAGCTGGTCCTCAGGCATGGATGGGTCTGCTGCATAATCCATGTTTTTTGGTTCTGGTATTCTGTTATGTATAAAGACTCATCCAAATGAAGAATGAAATGGAAGACTTATTTATTTATTTTTTAACCAAAGGAGAAACACTAGAAGATCGTTTGCCAAGAGCTTTCCACAGTAACATAAACAATATCTAATGAAGAACAGAAAACGAAGGCCTTGTGAACTAATGACTTAAATATATAGGGGAGTAATCAAAGTGCAAACAGGTGAATTAAATCAGCAACTATGGAAACCAATTAGGGCACAAAGAACACAGGCAAACCAGGACAGGAAACGCAGTGAAAACGAAACCAATACAGAACATACATGTTCACCATTTGTTCAGAGACCAACTTTACAAACTACTGATGATTCCAACAAACGTTGGTGTCTTTATTTTAGTTTGAAGCTGAATTTCTACCCAGGGAGCTTGGTTTCATCTGACAGCAGAAGACCACTGTTAGTGACACTTACAGAATCATCTGTGAATAGTGGCTCTACCCACAGCCCCCTGCCATAGGGTAATTTTCCTTTCTTTTTTCCTTTTTTTGTTCTTAATGATATCTGCCTATGTCCATTTAGTGAAAGAACACATTGACACACACAACATTCTTCCTCCCAACACTGCATGGTCTCTAAGTGCTTTTAACTTGGTGTTTTTGGCTCCCTTAAAGAATTGTGACATGCAATAAAGCTGTCAGCACACAAATTAATGATGGAAAGACAGTCAGGGGAAACATCAAAAATCTTTCTCTTCTGGGTATGTGCAGTCTTTGCGGTGACGTCCTTCTCGCTGGAAGTTACTTTATGGCTGTGTCAAGACTGTACAAGCATATAAAGTTGTGAATTATACGTTTCAAGGCTGAATGCTTTTTGCTGATGGAATTTAGATTTGACACTAGTGTGTGAGTTTTTATTTTTCAGTAGTAAGCTTTTGAAAGCATTTTTCAGACTGAAGCTGATGAGGAAATTTGTGGTATAAGAGCAGTTCTTCCCACAATAGAAATTCTGTCTTAATTTATTCACCTTCATGTCATTCCAAACTGCATGGCTTTGAATAAATTCTTTGCAACCCAAAATACGATATTTTGAAGAATGTTTCAGGTATTATTGTAATATTTAAATTCAGTCTCTTCACTGTCACTTCAGAAGTCTTGGATTAATTTGACACCATACATACAGTATATACTTTTTGAAGCTTGAAAGGTTTGGATCCAGTTTCATAATATGGATAAAACATTCTTCAAAATATCATCTTTTGTGTTTTGCAGATAGAAAAAAGTCATACAGGTTTGTATTGCCATGATAGTGACTATGTGAATTATACTTCTCTTTCAAAGTGGAATTTCAACACTGTATCTTGCATTGACGCTATGAGAAAAGCATCAACGTGACCGGTGTCTGAAGCATGCAACATTTTTGTGTGACGCCAGTCCATGACGTCATTAGCCGAGTGACCATGAGTATAGGAGGGGGCCTGTAATACACGTCATCAGCTTTTTTGTCTTCAGGAGCTTTTTTGTAAGCACATGTAAGATAGATATAAAACACCCACTCATTGCGTTGCATTCACAGTAAGCTCTGTGCTTGCTTTATTCTCTCCCGATAGATGAGAACATAGTGTTTGCACAGAGCGCATTCGGCTCAAGGAAATAGGAGGCACTCATGACGATGCATTCAAGGTAGGAAACTGTTATTTCTTGATTCTCTCTAGCGCTGGGGTGCCCAAACCTGTTCCTTGATATCTACCTACCCTCAGAGTTCAGATCCACCCTGATCCAATACAACTGTTTGTAATTATCAAAAGCGCCCCTGAAGATCTTAATTAGCTGCTTCAGTTGTGCTTAAATAGGATTGGAGCTGAACTTTGCAGGAAGATAGATCCCAGGGCTGCGTTCAGCCCCGGCAAAACGTTGCACAACGTCTTTTAAACCGAAACGGTTATGCGTTGAACACACTGTTCTGATGATGCAAGAGTTGCAACTATGGCAGCTGAGAAGGCCATTCTTTGTGTTCTTTGTGAAGAATTTTCGGAGCCTGATGAAGTCGGTATAAATATGTGTTTAATACTACACAATATGCCCGATGTTACAGTTACTACTTGCCGCCCAGAACACAAGAGAACATCCCAATCGAGTGAAGGGATTGCTGAAACTGAAATGGAAGCACACATCTTACCTAATTCAGACTAAAACACATCTATTTAGCCTCACATACTGACTTTATTTGTAGTTCATACTGTTTTAATACCCTGTATTTTCTTTCTCATTTTTAGGAAAAGAACTTAATTATCATTGTTTATTTCTATTCCAAATGTCATACACTTGCAATGAAGCTATATAAACAACTACATCATTATGTTGATATCCTATATTTTTACAATAAAACTTAGGCTACGACAAACATGTCTTCTAATACCAATTACCAAGCTGCATTGAACACTACCGCGTGCTTTATATAGGCCTACATGTTGCTGCTGATTGGACTGCAGTTCTGACACACCCACCAAACAAGAGAAAACGTATCTCAAACCCCGTTGCACACCGGTGCACGCCGTTTCCAGGAAACATGACGGACCTGGAAACCGTAGCAAAACGTTGCGCACCGTTTTGAACTTGAACTGCCCGCAGGACAAGGACTGACACTTGAGCATCTGCATATAGAATGACGCTTCTGTTGTAGCACATTCAACAGCCTTTTTTTTACTACACTTTACGGTGTATTATACACTCGGTAAGAAGTTTAATAAAAATAGATAATCAGTCAAATAGGTCTTGCGACGTCTCTGGTATTTAGTGAATTGTTTAACACATAAAATATTGATCATTAGTTCATCGAACACACACACACGCACGCACACACACACACACAGACACAGAGGTATATATATTTTACAATGATCAAGAAAAAACAACAACGCTGGTATCGGGATTGGCATCAGGCGATATTCAGTATTTTGTGTATCAGAATCGGAGCGTTTAAAAAAAAAGGGGGAGGGGGAAGCATGTCAGGTGATGGTCTTCACTGTTTGAGGAAAGACTCATGGCAACCCAACCCGTTCTGTGTCACACAGCTTGTCAGTGCATGTAGTAGGCTTGCACTTATGGTTAGAAAGGGATTATTCTTTTAATCATATGTAAACACATTTTTAAAGGAAATAATGTTGTTTGCATACTTTTACAATGGATTTTGTTTCTATTTTGTCCTCACAATATTTTCATGTGTCATTTATAGATTATATACAGTTTTACCCTTGAGAATATTACACTATAAAAGGTAAATCTAAACAAAGACTGAAAAAATCATAAACATTTTCTAATGTATAGCCGATACAAAGGGGGTTATTGTTGCTCTCCCTGCTCTTATCCATGCCAGGCTGCATGGATGCGCAAGGAGTTCTCGCCCAGAACGGAACCATACCGCCAATCCAAAATATATATTAATTGTCAATCGTATTTGACGATAGTGGTCCTGACAGAAATATACATATAATACAGTAGAGGTCACACAATGTCATTTCTTATTAAATTCCAATGAGAGAAAGAGGCATGAAGAGAGATGAAAATGGGATGTCATTGACTTTTCTAGCCTGTTTGAAAAACATCCCTCAGAATGAGATCTTAATTAGTGTCCTCCATCATGCCACTCTGCCAACACAAACACACAAAGGATATAAAAATCTGTTTCACAGTATTGTTTATCTGCTGTGACAATTTATCCAGAGCAATCACTGCCTGGTAAAAGAAGAAAGAAGAGGGGCAACATCAAATTCTTCTCTGACCTTCTTCTCAATAGAATGGGAACACTTGGAAATGAAGATGGAAGGCCAGACTACTGAGAGAAAGAAAATGTGAGCTTTTTGTTGATCCTTAGATAAAGTGGTCTTCATTTCCAGATCATTACGGCTTTGGCAGTTTCTCATCTTTAGTTCTTGCTGTGTTATGTTTTGGAAATTCAACTAAAGTTAATTTGGAGAACATTCTAAAAAGATTAGTAGACTACACTTTGTATGTGATGAACTGCATCAGTTAGTTTTAATCGCTCTGACAATCGCCCTTTTTTAATTGTTTATGTCTATGCCATTTCGTTTAGACATTCTTTGAACAGCTAGAAAAAAGAACAAAAATTTGAAAAACTGTAATGCACAATTAAAACTCTTTCTTTTTTCATAATGTGATTGGTTCAGCCTCTAAATCAGAACAAATTGAAAATCTGCATAAGTATGTGATGATATTTCAGGATTCGATACTTACAAAATTAAATCTTTTAATCGCCTGTTTTGGCTTTTTAAAATGTTTCTCACTGTCCATAAATTTGCATGATTATCTTGATTTTTACACAATTGTAATAGAGTTTTACATTCAGAAACAGATCATTCTGAATAATAAACATTTTAGTGGTTTAATATATATCTTTAATTCATGAACGATCGTTCAAACGTATCTGGGACAAGTTAAGTCATATATGCCATATATACAATGCTAATGCTATAGATACTTTAGTATTGATCTGACATTAGACATCTTAAAACAGATCTTCTTCTTGTCTTGAGATACCTTTTGCCCACTCTTCTTTACAAAGTTTTTCTGTTAACAAGATTGTAGAAGATGGTATGCTGAAAACTGACTTCTTTTTGTGTCAGAAGATTAAAGCAAACGTGAAATGTTCTCTGATGTGGTGGTCTGTGAGGTTAATGGCTTTCAAGCACTGTGGTAACTTTTTAATCAGTCTCTTCACAATTCTGCAGAGTACCATTGTTCTTCCAACTGAATTGTAAAGGCTTTCAAGGTTTATACGGAAGATTTCAAAATCCTTATAGTTGGCTCAGAAAGTTTTGACAGCGTCCTTGACCCTACATTTTTCTGCCTCTTTTTGCTCTCATTTCAGAGAAAACTCTAACCTCAAAATAGTGCTCTGAAAAAATGTAACAGTGTTCATTCCAGCCATGCCACATTGATCATGTTCATCCATTGCTTTTGTAGGAATGACCTCCTATGACCTCCTATTCATAGCACACAGAGATATAGCTCATGATGAATCACACCATTACCAAGGATTAGAGGAGGATTCTTCTATAGAATCTGATTTCAAAATTTAGATAACATGGAATGTAGCTGATTGTCTAACACAGACTTAAACAATCTCTCAGTGATCCACATTCTGTATTTACATATTGTGAACCAAAAGAGCAGTGTGTTATTGATTGTTGAAGATGAAACAGAAAGGGCTTCTCTATTCATTCTTCTTTGAAGTATCCAGGTACTATACATAATACATCATATTCGGCTCTCTCCACAGACAATCTTATCTTTGGCAAGGTTTTCTCTGACACATATTGAGGAGACTCTTCCCAGGTTCAATAAGGAATCGCTCTGAGGAATGATGTCAGAGTTCCACAATTATTACCTTAGCCCTTTCCTTTTGTAAAGCCTCATCTTGTCAGATCAAAGCTTCTTTTTGAAGCTTTTATTTTCCAACTCCCAACCAACATTTTTTTCTGTGTAAGGTTTCCAATTGACCTTGTCCATGATTTTAAAAAACTTTTTTCTAAAGTTTAAAGAGACCCAACTGTATATTGTTGACTGCGGTTTTCCTGTTGACCATTTTATCTCATTACATTTGTTGAATGGCTATGCTCTTAATTTTATCAATCTGGAAATCAACATTTGTTAGATTAATTCCACTGGAGCAATTGAGGTTAATTGGTATTATTCCTTTTATTATTTGGTATTATATTCTTAGAGTTTTAAGACAATCATTAAAGAAAATATGGATGACTAATGAAAGCACAAGATCAAGTTTTAAAAGAATAGCAGATTTCCAAGTGTGAACAATTCAGAGTTTAATAGCTTTTGAAAATGCACCACTTTATGAAACGCAAAACAAATTAAAAACTGTAAAGCCATTGAGTTGACTAAATGTACAAGTTTCGCAATGGCTCAATCCAACATATCCATTTGACATCTGATCTGGCTTTAATGTTTTTACACAGCTCATCAAAACATGTCAATTAACAGGACTGTTGCTTCCTGAACAAAATGTTCTTCATGCCTAATTCACTTGCCTTTCATAGTTTTCTCCATTAGTGGGGTCATTATACTCTTTCAGGCTGCACTATTAACATCAAAGTCCTTGCAACTTGCAAGGTTCAGAATAAAGATTATTTTCCTTTTCTTACACATAACAGTTGTCTAAAACAGACTTCAAAATCCATTTCCTCCAAGAGTAAAGGAGGCCATGTCCAAAAAAAAAAAAAAAAAAAAAAAAAAGGGTGATCTCCTGAGAATCACTGCACAGATATTGCACTTTGGGAGGAATTAATGGATGAATTCAGAATTCCCGTTTGTGTACATATTTCAGCAGAGTAGAATAGTCATTAAGCATCTAACTCCACTTGGAAATGAATACCAAAGAGAAACAAATGTTTAGTTTTATGAGGTTTATTATAACACTAAACTTACATGACCAGGTTAACTTCACCAGACAACAGTTTTCCCACTAGAGGTCTTGACGTACACATCTCTTCCTGTAAAAAGTGGTAGAGGCATTTCAATTCTCAGTTCCTAAAGTCAATTTACAGCAAGCACTCACTTTTCCTAGAGCTGTTTTGCTAACAGGAGCCAGAAGAGGGATGGCACACCGCTGTACTACAGTGGATGGAGATCTAACAGAGGGGAAAGGGTTAAATTCACTATAAAAAGCACTAATATTAAGAGTTGAGGCAAGGCTGCGGAGCATACGGTTTCCTGCAGAGGAGCCAGTGATGCTGGATCTACAAATGTGAACATCTTCACAACAAAGCGCTTGTAGTGGGTTAGAAACTGAAGACCAGATGATCCAGACAATGGAACTAATGTGGTCAGGTAACAATCATCCTGGTAAGGGCATCTGAAAGGCAAAGAAGTGGTCAGAAAGGCCTTACAGCACACTATGAATAAAGACTGGCCTAACTCGCCGATCAACCAGAAGGTCCCATTGGGGTAGAATGAGTGGACAGGGGGTAGATGTCATCCAGCAATGTCCCAGCATCAAGACAATGTTGGGGGTCGGTCCTCTCCAAAATATGCATCTCAACATACACAGGCTCCCGCAGGACTTTTGTAATTGGATAATCAGCATCACTGTAGAAGGAAGTGTACGCCTCATCCCCTGAGTGTACAGTGTTTAGAATACAGTGTTTAGCTTGAAACTACTGCAACTCAGAGTTTTAGAAAGGTTTTAGGCATACTTGGGACCAAAACTGGAGGAACAAGGTTAACCTCCACAACCAGAGCTTCCACAGAAGTACCAGAATACCTACACTGGAAGAGAAGCCTGGGCAACAAACAGCAAGCTTGTAGCATTGTCAATGATTAACAATGATAAATCATACAAAGCTTACTCAAAATGGCTGTCCCTTGTGATGGAACCAAGTGGTCCCATACCCACTTCATACGAGGAGGTCATTCTGTTTTTATACACCACATATCCCCTATCCTCCTGCAAATAGTAACACTGTTGGCATCCAGCCCATCCAGCTATGCATACCAAAACCACAAGCAGCTACTCACCATCATGCTTGTGCCACATGCAGTGACAGGGAACTGGTGTATCGTAAAGGCGTGGATCCCACGGGACTGCAAGGTGGGTCATTTTCACCCAGGAGACGAACTGAATCCAGGCTCAATCGAGGCAGCGTAACATCTCTAGCCACCACTACCACAAACTGACCATCTCTTATACACTGGACAGTCACTAGAATGAGTTACAAGAGCAGGTTAATGCTGAAGATCAATTTAACATGAAAACCTTTACATTGACTCAACACTCTTACCTGCCTTCCGATAATAACACTGCTGTCCATTAAAGCAGCAGTTGATAGCTGCACACTCAGCACCACTGAGAGCAGGTAGTCCACATTGGATCTGCTCATAATCAGCTACAGCACATTTGTTAAGGAGCTCTGCCTGAGCCACTGGCTGCTTAGGCTGAAACTGTTGACTAGCTTGCGGTTGAACTGACTGAGGAAAACGGTTGACTAGCTTGCTGTTGAACTGACTGTGGAAACCGTTGACTAGCTTGCTGTTGAACTGACTGTGGAAACCGTTGACTAGCTTGCTGTTAACTGACTGTGGAAACTGTTGACTAGCTTGCTGTTGAACTGACTGAAAACCGTTGATTAGCTTGCTGTTGAAACTGTCGAGGAAACTGTTGACTAGCTTGCTGTTTGAACTGGCTGTTGAAATGGCTGGTCATTTTGCTGGAACATCAGAGTTTGAGGATTCTGGGGCAGATTCCATTTTTGGAACAGCATGACAGAACGCACAGATCCAAACACAAAGTGCCAGAGACTGTACAGCACACCAACTTCCTGCAATTGTTCAACAGCTAATCACACTGTTGAGATGCTGCCCCTTGGTCTTTTTGTACTCTACAGACTTTGGCTAATTAATGATAATCCCTCCCTTCATTAACAGTCATAATTCTCCAGACTTGCATGAGTGGGAGTTTATGCAACTGGGTGATTCTTTTGGTTCTTAAATTAAAAAAAAAAAAATCTTTTTTCAAATTCATAAAACCAGCTGAATTCAGAATAGTATGCTAGTACTATTTCTGCAATTCTGAATTCAGCCTTTGTTTTATCCTTCATTAGCTGAATATTATATTTGATGGTTTGGCTATTCTGTTTTTTCTTTGAAACACATCTTGGCGTTCTCATGGCAACAGGCCTGTATATTCAGGGTATGTTTACACAACAGCGATATACTAAAATCGGAAACGTTTTCCTTTGCGTATTTCGTAGGCAGACAACATTGTCACAGCGAGCCCCGTGTACATGGATCTGCGAAAATGACTAAAAACACTGTATTCTACAGAAAGACATTCTACAAGAAAGACATCAAGGTCTTTCTGAGAAAATATTCCTGTCTTTATTGATAGTAAGTAAACTAAATTAAACAGTGACTAACATAATGTTTTTGTATTATCTTAAAGGGGACTCACGCAGTTTCTGCCAATCTCATGTTAATTGTTCATACACTGTTCATTCGTTGGCCAGAGGAGAACTGGCCCCCGACTGAGCCTGGTTTCTCCCAAGGTTTTTTTCTCCATTCTGTCACCTGATGGAGTTTTGGTTCCTTGCCACTGTTGCCTTGGCTTTTGGCTTGCTTAGTTGGGGACATTTAAATATTCAACAATATTATTGATCTGCCTTACTTAAGTGGATGATGATGCAATTTTCTTTTAGAAACAAACTTTGTTGTATTATTTTCATGTTATCACTGTGAAGCTGCTTTGAAACAATCTGCATTGTAAAAAGTGCTATATAAATAAAGGTGACTTGACTTGACTTAATCTTGAGTACCAATAGAGTACAATTGCATACTTCATATCGAAGAGTCTTTAGTTTTATCAGATTTATAAAAGACGTATTTTTCCAAAAATAGCCGAGCTCCTGGAGGCGTGCCGTGCAGCACAACCTACGGCTTCCATAACCCGAACGTGCATGTTAATGGACGCACTCTTGCTCTCGCTCAGGGGTGCGTTTCCCAGAAGCATAGTTACTAACCTAGTTAGCAACTTTGTTGGTTGCAAAGAAATTTCCCAATGCCAACCAACTAAGTTGCTAACAGGTTAGCAACTATGCTTTTGGGAAACGCACCCCTGGTTGTGCGCACACTCAGGAGAAGTGCCCATACTAGGAATTCTGCCCCTTATGACATAATTCAGGGCCATACTCAAAAAAAAAAACTTTACGAAGTGTATTTGGCACAAAAATACTCCATCATACGTCCAACTCGTTTTTTGAAACTTTGGCTATGTGTGGCATGAGAATCCAACTCTATAAGATAAGTAAGATTGCATGAAATGAAATGCATAAGACATCCCATTATTTTTGATGTTGAATTAACTCAAATGGAAGTATGTATCATGTTTTTCAGTGTATTGTGTAATTTTCGTGTTTTAGTTCATGATGTACAGGTCTTTTCTATCTTTATTTTGATGAACAGTGAAGTATCTCTCTGATCAGACCTGTACATTTAAAACAGCAAAATAAAGAGAGTGTGTTATCACACCACACTGCATCATCTTCATGGCTGGCCTTTAGATCTCTTTTTGTGCCATAATGTTATTCACTTCAAATGCTCTAACAGGCATTGATTGGCATACCTTACACAATCCAGCCCTGCATAATGGCTATCTCTTCCTCTCAGAGATATTGTGCTTTGATCTATGAAGGGTAATGCCTATTAATGGAGGAGCAGATGATCTGTTCTTCCTCAGTCTATGGAACGTAATGGGGCACTGAGGAAGAGCTTAAATCTGAACCCTGACAACACTGTAATCATTCATAATGTGCTGCTGCTTGGAATGTATTGCTTTATAGTTTGAACTGTTAAAGGTCTATGGAAGAACAAGATTGTAAACTCAAATTTCACTGCATAACCAAACAAATGACCTCTACTTTAAAGAAATAAAGCACAAACACATGTAAATAAATAAATAGAACATGAAGACAGAATTGTGACACTGTGGTTGTGAAATTGTCACAGCTAGTGTTGTATAAAATGCACGAAGATGAAAGTTCAGAGCTCAAATAGGGTTTAATAGTATCCACAGGTAAATCCAAGAGAATGAGGCAACACAGCATAACAGACAACACCGGACACTGAACTGAAACAAAACGTATACAGAACAGCCGCAGCGACGACCTCCCGAGATTGAGGTGAGGACCAGGAGGTCTGAGGATGAGCTGGAGCAACTGAGGGCGGAGGCAGAGCCTCAGGTAGGGCGGAGAAAGCCACAGCTGAAGGGGTGGAGGAACAGAGCAGCGGAAAGTCCGCAAGTCCATAGCGAAGGCGAAGCGATGTCTGACCCAGGTAGAGCCGACGTGCCGATGGAGTCCGGCAAGGCCAAATGGTCCACGCTGAAGGCGGAAGGAGAGCAGGCGCAAGAGCCAGGGCGATGGGACAAGGCTGATTGTAGCGCACAGAGGCTGGAAGTGGAGCCTCGGGCTCCTCATGCCCGGGAGGAGATGGCTTCAGACAGGTTTGTGGTGGTTCCACGCTACTGAGAGGAGGCAGAGGTGGTAACAAGGGATTGATGGGAGACAGTGATTTCTGGGTGGCACAGATGACTGAAGACTGGGGAAGATACTGAAGACCAACACAGAAACAAAAAAACAAAAAAATGGAACGTTCGTAATTTATGTTTGGAGAGGTAGTGGGGGGCTAGGCAGAGCCAGCGAGACAGACTAGTTCGGACAATAGTACTGGGGCTAAAAAAAAAAAAAAAAAAAAAAAGTCTCCAAACTCAAAAGGTGCCTTGACCAAAATCTCACTCTCAGTAGCTTCACTTCCACCAACACTCCCTTTGCGATGGATGGCTCGGCAGGCTAAAACACCTGGTCAGGTACGCGCTACACGGGCTCCGTGGCAATGTGATCCTCAGTCACTCTTGAGGGCGCAGGCTCGTACATCACAGCGATGTCACTTCACACTGCCTGCGGTGGGCTCAGGCCGTCAGTCCTAGTTGTCTGGGTGGTTCTGGCTGGGGACTGGATCAGGAGTGGGGCTGGCGGCATCCTCAACGGTGAATGCTGATCCTCAGGAAGCCAGCACCCACTCCACATATGTCATGAAGCTCCCTCTAGGAACCTCCACAGACAACTGCACGTGTGGCAGTGTTGAAACACAGGAACATACACTGGCAGTCATCTGGGAAGGTGGTCTGATGGCAGAGATCCAAAAACTTCTCTAAAATGTTCCAAGAGGTAGCATTCCCCCATGCTCAACATAAGTTTAACTGCTGGAAAGACCATGGAGCAAGGAGGGGTGAAAAACGAAACAAAAACATGACCTGACGGAAGATATCAAATAAAGTTTCAGCTACACATAGCTAAATACTTTGTTGGTCCAGTGTTCTGTCACAGCTAGAGTTGTATAAAGTGCACAAAGACAAAGGTTCAGAGCTCAAATAGGGTTTAATAGTATCCATATAAATCCAAGAGAACAAAGCAACACAGCATAACTCAAACGACACTAAACTGAAACAGATCTGAACATAGTTACATATAGGTGATGATGATGGTGATTGATGAGTGCACAGCTGAACATAATTAGTGTCCGTGACAACAAATCAATAAAGGCAGACTATGACGAAACACAAGGAGTCAAAACAAATGTGATTGTGACGTAAATGTTAGTGGTTAGTGATACCTGTGTGAGTTTGAGAACTGATTACTAAAATCCATTAAAAATCACATTGACACCAGTTGACACTAATAGTAAAAGTCTCAGTAGTTAGTTTTGAGGAATAGTCTAATAAAATCTGCTACAATTACTTAGGTGTCAGAATACCTTTTGGGATCACTAAATGTTGAGATAAAACAACAGTGATAGCAAACTGGTGAAATGTAACTGTTAAATAATCTTGATTTCAACAGATAAGGTTGAAACCTCTGAAAGGTCATCAGATAGAGACTAATGATCAATTATTATTGGCTTAAATCAGAAGTTTTTAGAGCTGTGTGATATTTAATTAATTTTACGTAAGAAACCACTTTTCAGTAAATTTATGTTTGGGACTAATTGGAGTTAAAAAAAATGACTTGAAAATCACACAGTATGATTCACCATGGTAGTATCACGCAGAATACCAGAAATTATCATATTCTTTGGTTGAACTATAGCTTGGGAAAGTGAATAGTTTGTAGTAAGAATAGTTTGGATAAAGTAACTAATTTCATAATTTTAATCTGATTTCAGAAATAGAACATAGGCTACTTCACTTATTTTATGTGCTTACATAATGTGTCTGCTTACTATTCAGTCTGCCGACAGTTTAACACCTTTGTACATGATGTGCATAGACAAATAATATTCCTGCTGTACTAAGATAATGTTGACACCCCCCTGACCTCTGAGTCAACGTTACTTTAATATAGAACTGATACGTCTAAGAATAATAATTCAATTGTTATATCTGGATGTCAGTTGGGTGCTTTAATTTAATTAAACCACACAATGAAAATCCTTCCTGCAGATAAGATGACACAGTTTACTAGGCTAATGGAATGCTATTATTGCTGTTTTGTCACGTACTTCGTAGTTTTAATAAGATATATGATGCAAGTAATAACAAACACAGATACTTTAATAAACTCTATAATGCACGAATAGCCATCACATTACATACAGACACGAACAGGCAAGGGGCTGAACAGAACAGGGAGATACAGGCTTAACAAGGCTTAACAAGGGAACACAGGTGAACGTAAACAAGGTGACCAACTATGGCACAATGAAGACTAAACTGAAAGGGTAAACATTAAGCCAAGATATGTGAACAAAAACAGAACTAAACAAGACAAAACTCTGACACTTTATTGCATAATGTATAATGTTGAATTTTAAATGTTTTAAACAAATGTGTCAAGAATAAACAACTTGCCAACCGTAATGTGGTGGACTGCCAACATAGCATAAATTAAGTTATATATATAAAAAACTTTCATTTTAAGGATGAAAATGCAACCCAGTATTTACATTGAAGCATAACTTCGATCGCATTAGTAGGGATTATATATCAGTAGTCTCATAAATTTGATAGGGTTACTAACATCCATTAGCACCCATGGATGTGGATTAATTTATTCTAATTCTAAAAATAATAATTCTTAGTTCCCTTTCAGTAGCTCACGTTCAACGTAGTCGATATCGTTTTGAGTCGGATCACGCTTAGGGAGCCTGTCATCTTCGAGTACTGTTAAGACGAGCCAATGCACATCGGCGTGAGAGATCTGCATCTCACACTCCGCCCAGCTCCGCAGGTATAAATACGGAAGTGGATGCACGCACCAGTTGTCTTTCGCTTCGGAGCCGATCGGCCTTCATGTCGATGTCTCTGAAGAGTGTTGTTATATTACAACGAGCGAGTGTGTCAGAGTTCTTCTGGAAGACTCTCCCAGTGCTGGTGGTTCTATAGCACGAGTGCAGCGGTCATTGCAAGCTTCTGAGCTCTCAACTGCTTTTTTAACAGCCTAATTTCTGTGTGTTTGTTGACGGTTGTTTAGAGTGCAAAGAAGTGAGTGCTTCACTGTTTCAGTTCACTGTGCAGTGTTGCCGTGGTCATTCCCCTGTGTGCTCTGGCACTGGTGACGGGTCCTATTTCCTGAAAGAGCAAAACGGGTGCGTTTGCGTCTTTTTCAAGATGTCATTCCATCCGTGCGTTTCTGGATGCGGTCGTTCCCTGTCCCCCTCTGACGGTCACAATGGTTGCATCATGTGTTTGAGAAATATATTTCTTTATATAGTTATGTATTCAGCACGCTGAAGCAGCTTTTGTGGATAGTTTATGTTCTCATTGTGAGAACATGACTATCGCGGTGTTGAGATCGAGACTCGCCTTCATGCGTGAAGGTGGAGTCCCCATTACCACACCCCGCTACGGTGCCGTGTGGGATGGGTGATCAGAGGATCATAGTGAGGCTTCCCCGCCCGGTAACCAATCCCTGTGGGCCCCTCACTCCTCTATCACACCACAGCCAGTGGAGCCCCTGTTGAGCGGGCTGGTTCCTCTGTAATGGGCCGACCAGCCGTTTCATTCGGGGCCCCTCCAGAGGACAGGATGGCGACTGCAGCATCAGAGGGTGAGCTGACCTCTGGAAATAATGACTCGGCTGCGTTATCTCCCTCTGGGAGTGTAAAGTTGCCCCGAGCCAGATCCAGAAATGTCAGCTATGCTGAAATGGGCCGCCGAGGCTGTCGGGCTCGAGTAGAATCCTCCACGTGTCCCGAACAGTCTCGGTTGGATGATTAGTATCTCGGAGCGGGCCGTGCTGGTTCTCTGCCCGCTGCCTTAGTGCCTGTCTTTCCCAAAGTGCAAGGAGAGCATACCAGGTTGTGGACAGTACCTTTCTCTGCCAGAAACGGCCTGAGTGGCTCCTCCCCCCTAACTATCCTTGACGGAGGAGCAGTGATGGGTTACGGGGCTATCCCTCCAGTGGAGCTGTCTGTCGCGACACAGGTGTACCTATGTCCGGCGGCTGCTGCCTTGTGGACGGAGGATTGTCGTCTCCCCCTAAGGCCTGTGAGTTCTCTTCCGTTCTGACGGGCAGAGCTTACAAAGCCTGTGGGTAAGCTGCCTCCTCTTTGCATGCCATGGCATTGCTACATGTCTATCTTTGTTTCTGAAATGTTTTGTTTCTGACTTGAGCGAATCACAACAGACTGGGCCATATAACCAATCAGAGCAGAGTAGACCCTCGGAAATGAGGGGTTTAGAGTGACTGAAGACTTGATCAAACTGTTTTAGATATTGTGATAAAAGAGGTGATGCAATGTGTATTAAGATAAAATTTATGTGTTTGATGACCTTGGATGCAGGTAAACCTATTGTAGGAGACCTCCAAAAAAATTAAGAGCCTTTAAAATAGCACAATAAAGGCACTTTAAATAGCACAATCATATAGGAAAAACAAATTTTACCCCTTGCGCCTGTTGGCGTTTCATCTCCCAGCTGGTAGCCTCCATGCACACTTTGAACAAAACTGTAGTTGGTCAGCAATATATCAGCTTTAAGCTGGGCTGCTAAGTCCCGGAGTTGTTACATTTCTCCATCCATTTCAAAACAAAAGAACTTAAGAGGACAATATAGCTAATATTACAGTTCACCAGCTGACCTGCAGGACAATTATGCAGATCCTGGACTCAGCAGTGCACCTGAGATTTTATTGCAGACAGCAGTTTTAACACGGGACACCTGCCAGTACTTCCTCTGACCATGAGAAAATAAGAATTTGAATGCATTCAAATGAAGTAGGGCCTGTGGATCAGCTGGTGAGTCATATTTGACCGAGTGCAAGAATGTACTTATGTTACTTTCTAGCCACAATATTATTGGCGGATTATTGGCCACAAGTTTTGGATTTAAACATTCTATTTGGATTTATCCAATACAACTTACAAATAAGGAAAATCACAAGCAATAACTACACGTTAGACTGATATTGATATTGAGATGTTGACAGACCAGCAGTCAAAGGTACTATTTTTGTGTTCAAACCCCAGATAAATCTATTATAAATGTTGACAAATACCAATAACTTCAGCAGTTCCTTCACAGATTTTGGTTGTAGTCAATTGGTTACTAACTGGACCTAAACAGATCAATATGAATTCCCTGTGGACTGAGAACATACCTTAATGAATGAAATAGTGGTAGTATGGAAGTCACACTTGGTATTAACACATAACTGATTCTCATAGACCCAAACAAGCACAGAACATTGACACAACTTAGACAACTTTCTAACAAGGTTGATACAACGTACCCAAAAGATTGACATTTCTTCATTGTGTAGTGAAGACTGTCACAGCCCTGTCACAATCTTTTTGTTTGACTAAGGTTCAAAACCATTAAGGTTCTGCTCACAATCTGATGTGAATTTTAACCCTTTTTAAATTTCAAGACTATTTGATGGATGGTCCAGCTGAAGAGAATCTGCTGGGGATCACTGAATGTTGAGAATTTTTCAAAAATCAGGTTAGTAAATAATGACACAAAACCCACAGTTTTTGAAATTTGTAAGATGCATACATAACATGATGCAATTACCAATATTATTATAAAACTTGTGTAATACTGTAACA
Organism: Meda fulgida; assembly: GCA_030578275.1. Lineage (NCBI taxonomy): Eukaryota > Metazoa > Chordata > Actinopteri > Cypriniformes > Leuciscidae > Meda > Meda fulgida. Next base: position 15,744,157 of record CM060616.1, read on the forward strand.
AATAGTAGTGTATTAATAAAGCTAATTATTATAAGAACAGTGTCACAAGGGAGAAAAACAAAACATGGCATTAAAGTTGAATTGAGAATTGTGTCTGAGATGAACATGGTCCAGAAATCACTCACCTCACCTCAATTCAAACTCAGTTATAGACAAGTTAAACAGATCATTTTTGTCAATTCCCAAGCCTCATCTATCTTTTATAAACTCGAGAACACTAACGGCAAAGTGATATTTGTCTGTAATTGCATTCAGGCCCCTATAATCAATAAAAGGTCCAAGTCCCAATTTATCAACTCAAAGCAAAAACTTGCAGTCTTTAGAGGAAGTTGATGGTCTGGTGTACCTTAATCGGGATTGTGTGATGTGCCAGCCACTTTTTTAAACTTACACTCCCAAGGGTTTGTTTATTGGTAACTGGGCAGCTTCTCACTTCACCGAATGCTTCAGCCAGATCACTATATTGAATAGCGATAGAAAGGTCAGAATTTACATCAGGGTAGAGCGACAAACCAAGGCAGCAATGAAAATAGCAGGGACTCTAACTGGTAACTTGACCATCAGACCAAGAAATCCATGAATTGAGCTTCAGCTGCCATGACTAGCTGAGTACTAAGGGGTTCTGTGGAGAACATATGAAAAAAAAATAGTTTTTAGTTTTATCACATCTCAGCCAACCAACAAAAGCTGTGATTAATTGATAAAGCATCAAGCTGTTGCCAAATCTTAGGGGGGACAGGGAGAAACAAGGGGCTTTTAGTTTTCACAAGCCATAAATAGGACTGAATGTCTCTCTGTTTCTCTGAAGACAATGATCATTTCTTATGAAGAGCTAAATAAACATGAAAGGGGAATATCATCTTCAAGTTTACAAGTTTCTAATGCATTATTACAAACGTGATTAATAATTTGAAGGTAATCTAAGTAACTTTTTTACCTTAACTGAACAGCTTCGGAGTCAGTGGAATTTGGAACTTATTTCGGGATGAATGGTGGTGGTTTCGCACCCCCCTGGTGCCCGAGAGCGGAAAAACCTCACTTATAACTTTGGGCCGTCAGGAAGTATCGCGTGATATCAGGTCTCGCGATGTAACGATTTGCTTGACGGCACTGCACACGTACACGCCCTCATTCAAGCACCGGCTAGCTATAAGCAAAGGGCAACGATAGATTGAGTTATGGCTGAGCCTGTAAAAAAGAAGCAGAACGCTAGGAAATCTTTGTCGTAGGACCAACGACAGAGGAAACGGGAGACTGACCGAGCAAGAAGTCAGACTCGAGTAAATATTGGACCGGCTTTTTCAGAATGGCGAGAACTGAGAGAAACAGAAGCCTGCAAAACGGATGCTGACCTGGCATTCTTGCTGTTGCACTTGTAAGTATCTTTGGAATAAACTGTGTTTAATATTTAAATTTCAAGTAATTGTGACCTCAGGATGTTTGCTATTGTCTGTAAAGGTTTTTATTATGATCACTGTCTGTAACGGGATTACTAGTACGCTAGATACTATAACTTTGATGTTATCATTGTCATTAGCAAACACGTTTGATTTCTGTAGTTGTTTGGCCGTTCCTCTGTCGGTTTTATTTGTGTAACTTAGTTCGCAAATAAATAGATATCAGATTCTTCAAATCAAGACACCGGTGTATCCTACCCGCGTCTAAATGGCTAGCGGAGATTTTGGCTTGATCTAGCTAGATGGATGCTGCCCTTCTATGTGTCTAATTTAGCTTGCACGTTGCATCCAGGTGTTACTTTGATTTTATTTGGCGCCGGTGTAACGTTAGCTTTTTTGCAGTGCGCTACATAGCGTAGAAGCCGATGGCTCACCGATCGCATCCTGTATTGTATTGATCCATAATATGACAGCTGATCAGCTGGGTTGCTCGTGGCGAGGGGGGCGGAACAACAGTTCATTTTTACGACAGTGTGTTTGAAAGCATTTACTACCAGATACCAGGGGGAGCTAGGGGGAGCTTCGTAGAGAAAAAACACTCAAGGTTGCCTGGTGTCCCTTTTAATGTCAGCAAGTCAAAAGAGCAAGCCTACCTAGACAGCAATAACAATACTGACATTTACTCTTACCTCTCTTAATTTACTCTTAATATTATACTATATCTATTGTTTAATAATATAAGTGTATAATATTCTCAAGCATCTCCCTTGATGCTAATCATGGAATTCCAAATTTAACAAGCTGAATTGGACTATTTACCAAATATATACTTATTGATTATTGTAGGTGTGAAAGTTATCAACTAATTTCAGCATTTCCATTATAATAAAGTCACAAATATTTAGAGTTGGAGTAATGTTAAATGTTACAATATGTTTGTGTGAAGACTGTTCCCTGTAGCTCAAATGGCCCACATTACCATGTACATCTCTTCTAGCAAATGTTTGTTGCTGGTTTCTTGAAATAGGATGCATGGTTATTGCATCATTGAATCGAAGGGGTTTGTGCTAAATTAATGAGATTCCCTCTCATGAATGTCAGAGAATCCTGCTGAGAGAAGAAAAAAAAATATTTAAATCCCATTTCACACCCTGAACTAAAAAGTTCTGTCAACAGTATAAAAAAGTTGGTGCTTTAGTGCTAATCTAAGGCCAGATTTGAGGTTTATATCTGTATTCATTATTCCTATATGTATATACATGCCCAGCAGTTTTTAAATCCAATGATGTATTCATCTCAGGGGCTGACAGTAAGTCTCATAAACATTACCTTATATAAACCTTTAGTGTTTCATACACTACTTACACATGTAATATACTGTAATCTCTTTGTCAACCACAATATTGATATTTTGTGGGCAATAAGTCATGCACTAATACTGACACTAAGAGTTGAATGATATATCCACTAAAACCAAGTTAAGTTTAATTTAAACTAGCATGATTAGGTTAATGTATCGATAGTTGTTTTCTCAATCATTGTCACCCCGATCAAGTTGTCTAGTCCGTCGAGCAGAGATGATCAACAGAACAGCATGCTGATCAAATTCCCAGTCCTTCAGTGTAAGTCATAATTACATTCACTGTCACTTAGGGAACTCACTCGCTTCTCTCTGCTCTATTTTTCTCTCTGGTCTTCCTCTACTCTGGTCAGTCCAGCCAGTTTGGCTCTGTATAAGTAACTCATCTCCACGGTTACCATAACAACAAGATTACTCGGTTATCATGCAAGAGAAATGTAACATTGTGCATAGTCCATATATGTTCTAAAATTGAAACCTTGTAGATAAGATTTATTATCCTGAATGGAAATTCAAACATCTTTGAAAACTGTACTGTTAGGATCTGAGAATCTTACAAATTGAAAGATTTGAATCATTTGGCAAACCGCCTGCTGGCTTCATTTTGCTGTGTGTTTCTCTTTCTATATAAAAGTGTGTGAAAGCTCTCCTTAACCTATTTCAGAACATATTATGCAATCTATAAGTCTGAGACCAATAATTGGAAAAGTTTCTATTTGGCATTTTTTATTATGTATGTATGTATGTATGTATGTAATGTATGTATGTATGTCAGTCAGTCAGTCAGTCAGTCAGTCAGTCAGTCAGACATGGCTTTGTCTTTGCTTGTGTTGGCCATGTGGTCCTCTTGTCCCGCCTCCTTGTTTCCCGTTACCACGTCCCCTTATTTAGTCCACGTCTAGTTTTCCCCACAGAATTTCCCCACAACGCTTTATCTGTAGAGTGGTAAAGGGATCCTCCATAGGGAGAGGAAAGTTGGCACTTCAGCACTGCATCGGGTCCAGGCGAAGGTCCTTCCAGTCTTGTTCTAGTTAGTTTTAGTCTTTTGTTTTTCCTCTTTTGATTTTATTTCTATTCTAGATTATTGTATCTAGTTCCCTGTAAGTTTGTTCTTTTGTTTTATTTTTTGATTGCAAGTTTCAGTCATTTTATTCCTAGTTCTTTTTTGATTTGGCTTCACTAGTCATTGTTCTGTTTCAGTCTTTATTTTTATATTTTCTATTTAATTACTCTCTTGTCTTGCTTTGTTATCTTGTCTTTTCTTGTTCATTGTGAGTCTTGTGTTTGTCCCTGTCCTGCATCCTGAGATTTCCTGACCACTTACTTTCACTGAATGGCAGTTAGACTGGTGCTACAGCTAAGAGATCCTCAAGCCTCTGGTTCCTTGTGTTCCTGCCTGGTCTTCCTCACCATCATTCCACCTGCTGCTGCCTCAACTTCTGCTGTCCTCAAGCCCGTTGTCACCCAGGACTGGTTTCAGTGGTCATCCTCCTTGCCTGTCATCGTGTCGTCAGCCCTACTGTTCGAACTGTTTCACACCTCACTTTCCTTGTTGTGCCCTGTCTACAGTCTTGTTAATAAAAAAAACCCTTCACAGCTATTCTGCGTCTGGGTCCTCTTTCAGATTCTTGACAGTACCTGACAGAACCAAATAGAGGTCTCTGCAGACGGTAATAGGAGTTACCAGATCAGGGGGCGAGGCCATAAACAGAGGGGCGTTTTCAACCGCGTTACCTGATTTGCCCATGTCACAGTGTGGGTAGGTCTTAGGGGTGGGGTCGGGAGAAGGGCATCATTTTCATTGCATGATTTATGAACACCCACCAGTGTGAAAACACCAACAAATTTAGAAACACCCACTTTTGTTCCGCAGAGACCTCCTACTCGACAGAACGAACCAGCCAGAACCAGCCAGAACCAGACCCAGCAGAATGAGCATCTGTATTGTTCCTCCTGCAACTGCCAAGGAGAGACTGGCACTCCAGCAGGGTGTGGCATCGCTTCGTCAGCAGGGCTGGAAAGTGCGGTCCTTCCCCCAGTTTTTCTGGACAATGGCTAAGGGTCTTGAGTATGATGACGCTGCCCTTAAGGATGCTTTTAACCGCTGTCTGGATGACCCCCTGCCACAGTAGGAGATGGTGCAACTTCGAATCTTGGATTTCTGGAACTTCACCAACTATCTGCACTACCGCAAAGACTGGCAGATACTCGTCAGCCTGCAGTGACTACCCCACCGTCCCTCCTTCGTTGAGTCAGGACCCTGGCTTTCTGACTCCCACAGAGAAGTGCAGGTTAAAAAGGAAGAGGGGGGTTGATTGTGCTGCAACTTCCCCTGAGATGGCCAATCCAGAGTTTCCAATTTTTCCTGACATAGTATCTGTTCCTGAGCCCTCTGTTCATCTCATGGCCATTGAAGTGTCGACTCCAGCCCCTGAGCATGGTCCAAAGTCTGTCAAGTCAGCCCCTTCCCATGAGCCCACGCCAGAGCCCGTCAAGCCCGCTCCAGTCACTCCAGAACCTGTCAAGCCCGCTCCAGTCACTCCAGAGCCCACCAGGTTAGCAGCATTCACCCCAAGGGCAGCCAAGTTTAATGCAGCTACAGCCGCTGCAGTCATCTTCGAAGAGGCCGACCTTGCACTGTTGTGCCCCTGGAAGCAGAAGTGTAGGAGGGCCCGTGCCGTGCAGTTTTAAACTCCTCGTCAGGAGTCCCCAAGTCCAGTGGTCCAAGAGGTCCTGAGTCAGGATGCCCCAAGTCCAGTGGTCCAAGAGGTCCTCAGTCAGGACGCCCCAAATCCAGTGGTCCAAGAGGGCCCGAGTCAGGGCGCCCCAAGTCCAGTGGTCCAAGAGGGCCAGAGTCAGGAGGACTTGGATCCAGTGGTCCTTGAGAACCTGAGTCTGACGGTAACGCCGCCAGTGGTCCTGGATGACCCAACTCCGATGGTTCCCATTCCAGTGGTCCCAGAATCATGTAGCCTGGTGAAACCACATTCAAAGCCGCCCACTTCACCAGTTGTCCTGGCCCTAGTGAATGAATCAGTGACTGCCAATATAACTCTGCCAGAACTGTCTGTCAATCCTGTCACATCCAAGGAGGGTGTTTATGTCGGTCATGTCATGTCCTCACAGCCTGTTCTGGCCACGGAGGCCATTTCAGAGCATTCTAATCTGCCTTCTACAGCCACGGAGGCCATATCTGAGCTGCTAACCAGTCAGGTCATGCCAACAGAAGTTGATCCCGTCAGTCATGTCGGGCTCTCAGAGACTGTTCCTGCTTTCAATTGTGTTATTTCTCCAGAGACCGTTCCTGTTCTGGCCACGGAGGCCTTTCCTGAGTGCTCTAACCTACCCATTAAGGCTACGGAGGTCACCTTGGAGTTGTTTGACAGTCATGCCATGTCCACAGAGACTGTCCCTGAGTTTATCCCCAAATCTGAGTCTGTTTACGAGACCAAGTCCAAGTCTGCCCCCGGTACCAATTCCAGTAGGAAGCCCTCACCAGTGGAGCGGGTCACTGTTTTAGAGGTGCCTCTAACCATGTCCTCACGGCTCCTATCCCACCCTCTGTGTTTCCTGGCCGTCTCAATTTTCCTAAGCCGGCACCTCCCTGGTCAACCTTGAACTTTTTGCCTGGTCCTTTTCCCACCCACCCAGTCCAACCCCGTCCCACCCCCTGTGTTTCCTGGCCACTATGGGGCTTCCAGGTTTTCCACTCCACCCGCCCTCCCAGGTGGTACCCCCTTGGACTCAAGTGCCTAGTTTGGACGCCAGGAGGCGTCCATTGGGGGAGGGGTACTGTCAGGGTCCCACTGTGACAGTCTTGTCTGTTTTGTCACTATTTAATGTTTCCTTGTTTGTCTTGTGCTTGAGCACATGGCTTTGTCTTTGTTTGTGTTGGCCATGAGCTCCTCTTGTCCCGCCTCCTTGTTTACCGTTACCACGCCCCCTTGTTTAGTCCATGTCTAGTCCTTGTTTCACTAATTGTGCTCACCTGATCCTCATGTGCTCTAGTCCCTTTATATTGTGTCTCTTTCCCTCATGTCTTTGCTTTCATTTGGTTCATTTTGTGTGCTTTGTGGTTTATTCCTGTTTGCCTTCCTGTGTGTATGGTTAAACCTAGTTCTAGTTGTGATATTGATCTTTCTAGCTCTATAGTGTATCATTTAGCTTTTTTCCCTTCCTGTCTTGTTCTAGCTAGTTTTAGTTTTTTTCTCTTTTGATTTGATTTCTATTTCTATTCTAGATTATTGTATCTAGTTCCCTGTCTGTCAGTTTGTTCTTCTTTTTTTATTGCAAGTTTCAGTCATTTTATTCCTAGTTCTTTTTAGTTTGGCTTCACTAGTCATTGTTTTTTTTAAAGGAAATTGTCTGTATTTTTACAGGGTTATTTGTAATTTTACATAAAATATTAAGTAATATTTTACAGATTCTTTCTGTGAAATTAGAAAACAAAGAAAAGAAGGTATAACTTTTATGTACATAATTTCATTGTTATTTTACAAAGAAAAATGATATATTAAAAGAAAATTACTGTAGATTACTGTAGACAGCATTATTATATAAAATAACTTTATAAAACCCTAAATTTACAGTTAAATCTGAAAGTTAAATGGCTTTTTAATGTAATTTAACATAATTTATCCGTTTTCCCATGGTTTAATAAGCCATTATCAACAGTAATATACTGTAATTTAATCAATTTTGATTGTAAAGTAAATTCTGCACTGTAAAAAAAAATCTGTTCAATTTACGGTAAAATATCAGCAGCTGTGGTTGCCAGAAAGTTACCGTATAAAATATGGTAGCAACATATTTGGTTTTACAGACTTACAGTAATAAACCCTATTTCATTATCTGATATAATGTTAATTTATCTATCTATTGAAATAAAAATATCTGTTTTGTACCATTGTACTACACTGACAACCAATAATTACAGCAGTGATGAGAATCACATGATCAATCAAAGCTCATCACAAACAGCTCTTTCACAAGAAATGTTATACTAATTTATAGAACCTGCAAAGTGTCATACACACAAACATTAAACACAATCACGGTAACACATGAAATTTTAAAAATGCAATAAACATGTGTCACGTCCCTAAAACGGCTCAGGGAATGAGGGGACACAACATAAAGTATTTTTTTTATATTCCCGGATTGCTTATTTCTGTTAACGCAATTAAGATGCTGGATCAACAAGACATGAAGACAAAAGGAGGTTTACGTCGAATAAATGAATATATTTATTCACTGCAACCACGTGCAAAAAGGAGAGAAAGACAAAACAAATCCAAATACCGTACCCAGGGAGTAGGAATCTGAACGGGGCTTAAAGCAAAGAAATAATCAAAACAAAACCCACATTCTAACTACATTCCCATTCCCACTAAACTGCGGCACCAAAGAAAAAAAAAAATCGACGGCGTTCAACACGCCCTCGCTAACCTATTCTACATAAAAAACTCAAAATGCACAAAAGTAGCACCCGCTCCTTATCTGATGAATTAACAGTGTGCTTCCCTAGGTGTTGCATGAATGGAAGTCACGTGACATGCTTGCCTGATTACTACTCCCTGGCCGGTTGTAAAGCAATACAAAAACAACCAAAGAAAAACATAAAGACTCAAGTTTCCAACATAATCCAAAAATAACGTTTGACAAATCGTTAACTCAAAACACAAACTTTAAATAACAGAACAAAAAGAAAGACACGCAGACATCACGGCGTGACCCGAAACGAAAACAAACAATTCCCTCCTTCTCTCTCTCTCTCTCTCTCTCTCTCTCTCTCTCTCTCTCTCTCTCTCTCTCTCGGTCCACGTTAGTCTCTTATCGCAAGGACGCCCAATCCGGTGCGCGACGCAATGATGACGGACAGCCAACAGCACCGCCCTGAGAGATGATATTAGAGAAAGTAAAAGCAAAAACAATAACAAAAGAACAACATATCCTCGGAGCACGTAACATCCCCACCCTAAAAAAAACAAACATGATACAACATTATGTTTGTCACAAATTCCACCAGGAGAGAAAGACAGATAAAACAAACAAAAAACTCAGACAATGGACAATATACATACACCCTGATTAACGCCTCAAGCTCTTGAAAGCGCATCGGCTACTACGTTCTCCGAGCCTCTCTTATGCCGGATTTCGATGTTGTAATTTTGGACAATTAAAGCCCACCTCATTAACCTTTGATTCTGGTTATACATTCGGCACAAAAAGGTTAGGGGATTATGATCGGTGTAAACAATCACTGGATATGCCGTAGATCCAACATACACTTCGAAATTCTGGAGTGCCAATAGCAAAGCTAACGCCTCCTTCTCAATGGTTGAATAGTTGATTTGGTGCTTATTGAATTTCTTGGAAAAGTAACAAATGGGATGTTCCACTCCATCTGCACTCTCCTGAAGAAGCACTGCACCTGCACCATACGCACTCGCGTCAACCTCAAGCTTGAACGGCACTGTGAAATTGGGCGCGGACAATACCGGCGCACTACACAACAATGCCTGAATATTCTCGAAAGCTTGTTGACTTTCCAAAGACCAACTAAAAGTCTTTAAAGGACTAAGCAGATCCGTTAAAGGACGAGCCACAGTGGAGAAATTCTTACAGAAAGTTCTGTAATACCCTGCCATCCCGAGAAAGCGTCGCAATTCACGTCTGGTCGAAGGTGCGGGAAACTCAAGAATGGCTAGAATTTTAGCTTCCACCGGACGAACTTGACCTTGACCTACCTGCTTTCCCAAATATCTGACAGTGGCCTTGCCAAATTCACACTTGGCCAAATTCAAGGTCAATGAAGCCTTTTCAAGGCGTTGGAACACTGTTCCCAACAAGGATAAATGTTCAGACCAACTAGTCGAATACACCACCACGTCGTCTAAGTAGGCACTGCAGTTCGAAACGCCAACAAATACAGTATTTACTAATCTTTGAAAAGTGGCCGGGGCATTTCGTAACCCGAATGCCATAACCCGGTACTGCATGAATGAATCAGGTGTCACGAAGGCAGAAATCTCTGAAGCTCGATGGGTTAAAGGCACCTGCCAATATCCCTTCAGCAGATCTAGTTTACTAACAAACTGAGCTGAGCCTAAATTATCAATACAATCCTCCATGCGAGGCAAAGGGAAGCAATCTGGCACAGTGACAGCATTGATCTTACGGTAATCCGAGCAAAATCGATAACTTCCATCTGACTTCGGGACAAGCAGGCACGGTGAGCTCCACGGGCTACTACTAGGTTCAGCAAGACCTTCTCTTACTAAATAGTCAACTTCATCTTTCATTAAAGACCTCTTAGTGGCATTCATTCTATATGGATGCTGCTTAATAGGGTGCGCCTCCTTCACATTGATGTCATGGTACAGCACCCGTGTTTGTGTATGAACATCACCACAAATTTCAGAAAAACCATGAATGAGCGCGGTCACATCCTGTTTCTGTGACTCTGCTAATCCCACCAGGAAATTTGACAGATTGCTCAATACCTCGGAATTTGACAACCGCGCGAGCGGTAATGGATCACTGCGTAACATCAAACCATCCTCATCGATCGATACTCCAGAAGATGACGCTTCCACATGACAATTCATAGCCACCGGAGAGATAGCGGGCCCTGCAATCTCATCCGTAGGTGATTTTAACACATCATCTCTAGAATAGTACGACTTCAACATGTTAATATGACAGACTCTTCGCTGTCGCTTCCTGTCAGGTGTTCTAACAACAGAGTCAATTTCACTTCTTTTATCCACGATTTCATATGGTCCAGCAAAACGTGCTGACAATCCCGACCCTGGTATGGGCAACAACACCAACACTTGGTCACCAACGGAAAAAGAACGAAGAATTGTTTTTTTATCAAACCGTTTCTTCATATCACTCTGAGCATGAGATAAAAAAATCTTTCGCCAAGTCACAGGCGCTCCCCACACGTTCCCGGAGTGTGCTAACATAATCCAACACATTAACCTTCGGGCTCAAGTCATTACTAATACCAAGCATTTGTTCCTTAAGCACCTTCAAAGGTCCCCTAACAGTATGTCCGAAGACCAGGTCAGCTGGACTAAACCTTAATGATTCCTGTACGGTCTCCCGCATAGCAAATAAAACGAAATGAAGTCCCTCGTCCCATTCATTACCTGTGTCCACACAGTACTTTTTCAACATTGATTCCAACGTTTGGTGAAATCTTTCCAGGGCTCCCTGGCTTTCAGGATGATACGGACTTGACACACGATGTTTTATATTGAGCGAGCTCAACACCTGCTTAAACACTCTGGAAAGGAAATTCGTTCCCTGATCAGTCTGTACAAACTTCGGCAGTCCAAAAGTAGAAAAGAACTTAATGAGGGACTTAATTACAGCTTTAGCAGTAATTGTACGTAACGGAATAGCCTCTGGATATCGAGTAGTCGAACACATGATCGTGAGAACATACTGATTACCCGGTTTCGTTTTAGGAAGAGGTCCCACACAATCCACGATTACATTCTCAAACGGCTCACCTAGTGCTGGGATAGGCACCAGAGGAGCTGGGGGAATAACCTGATTCGGCTTTCCCATATATTGACACGTGTGACATGTACGACAAAAATTTGCTACATCTTTCTTAAGTCCAGGCCAGAAAAAATGTCGCAAAACACGGTCATATGTTTTAGTGACCCCCAGATGTCCAGAAAAAACGTGATCATGCGCCAGGGAAAGTACAGGAGAGCGGTATGTGGAAGGAATCACCACTTGATATACTGATACACCCTCCTCACTCGCAGTGGTAGTCGGCTGCCATTTACGCAACAACAAACCACCATCGATGATATATGAGACTCCCTTGTCTTTACCCTCCCTTGCTGCAACGTAACACTTCGACAAAGTTTCATCTATCTTCTGGGCTTCCACAATTTCCTCACGAGTAACTGAGAAGGGCAGAACAACATTACTGACCTTTGTAACTTCTGTATCTTTACTAACAGGATCACTGTGTGTGTGTGCCACAACTTCACCAGACTCAGACACACACAAAAAGGTATCCTCCAACACAACCTCCTCATCTTTTTTTTTAACCTGCGCACGAGTGAGAACACATGCCGGAAAGATCAGGGTATGTCTGGGCTAATTCCTCTGATTCCGGAGTCAACACAGGGCTGTCAACTACTTCTAGTGCAGGTAACACTCTCCCTCCAGCCAAGTCATTTCCTAGAATAAATGACACCCCTGGAACTGGCAACGCAGAACGCACCCCCACATTGACAAATCCCGTGACTAATTCAGACCTCACATATATCCGATGCAAAGGCACCTTCACCACTTCCATACAGAACCCCTGAACTAATATGCTAGATCCCAACTGTGACTGATCAGAAAAGGGCAACGCATCAGCACATATAAACGAATAAGCAGCCCCTGTATCACGCAAAATCTGTATTTCCACCTGCTCCTCAAGTTCACCACTAAACGATACAAACCCTTTCAATAAAAAAAGGCTTGTATATACCACCCTCAGGTGACACCTCTGTGGAATCCCCAGGAACCGTGTTCACAAAAGCAACAGGCTTCTGCTGTGAACCATTCTGCGGTTTGCGTTTCAGCACTAAACAATCTGCAATGACGTGACCAGTCTTATGGCAATAAAAGCACTCACGTCTCCCTTTCGATTGTTCACCCGCCACCTTCGTCTGTTCGTTAACAGATCTCCCCTGAAACAACTGAGGCTGAGCTGCACCAACAATCGTGTTTCTATCCGGGCGCGCACTAAAAAACACATTCTTATGTGTGAGCGCAAACTCATCAGTGCGCACGGCTGCGGTGGCAAGATCAGTGACTTTTTGCTCATTCAAATACAGAACAACACGTTCTGGCAAGCATTTCTTAAAATCCTCAAGCAACATTAATTCTCGGAGGGATGCAAAATCAGTTACTTTACTTGATACACACCATTTATCAAACAATACCCCTTTCTCGCGCGCGAATTCAACAAACATTTGACTCCCACTCTTCCTGTGGTATCTAAACTTTTGCTCCGGGACTAACTCAAACGAACGAAGGATAGCTATCTTGACGGTCTCGTACTGTAAACTTTCCGCTAACGAAAGTGCAGAAAAAACTTCCAAAGCTTTCCCTGACAACCGACACTGCAACAATAATGCCCAAACATCTTTTGACCATCCCAACGAAACCGCTATCCGTTCAAAAGCCCCAAAATAGCTATCCAATTCCGACTCTCTGAACAAGGGCACCAAGGGAAGATTTTTACTCACATCAAATACAACCGAGGCTGTAGAACTGCGAACTTTAGTGTCTTTATTCCCCAAGTCAGAAGTGATTGGACCAGCAGTGACAGGGGCGAGCGTCCTCCCCTCTATCTCTAACTTGCGCAAGTTCACTTCCTTCTCAGCTTCTATTTCCAACCTACGGATTTTGAGCCGCAGATCAAGTTCGCCCTGCCGTGCTTGCGCTCTTTCCTCCGCTTCCATACGGAGTCGGGCGAGACGAACTTTCAGTTTCGACTCCCTTATCGATCCCGGCGTGGCCGGGGAAACCGGCTCGAACAGTGGCAAAGCTGCTCGGCTTTCGACCTCGGTCTCCGTCCCAGCGAGTTTCACAACTTCCTCCCCAGCCTTCATACTTTGCGCATCAACGGCGATTTGATCTGCTTCTCGCTCCGCCTCAGATAAAACCAAAATATCTAATTCCACTAATCGATGCAATAAAAAATCATTAATTTCCCTTTTCAATAATTGTTGCTTAATAGAAATTTGGAAGTGGTCAGCTATAACGATCAATTCGTCCTTTTGACATCTCTCAAATGCCTAAAACGAAGGATTCTCAATAAAATCCTGCGCGCGCGATGTCATAATAAAATCCACAAACGAACCACAGGCTACCCACCAAATACCTAAATAGCCTACTCAACAACTGGAACCATCACCCTAACAACGTCTCCAGGCTTTAAGGAAACGGACGAGCCCCCAATTTATGTTACGTCCCTAAAACGGCCCAGGGAAAGAGGGGACAAAACATAAAGTATTTTTTTTTATATTCCCGGATTGCTTATTTCTGTTAACGCAATTAAGATGCTGGATCAACAAGACATGAAGACAAAAGGAGGTTTACGTCGAATAAATGAATATATTTATTCACTGCAACCACGTGTAAAAAGGAGAGAAAGACAAAACAAATCCAAATACCGTACCAAGGGAGTAGGAATCTGAACGGGGCTTAAAGCAAAGAAATAATCAAAACAAAACACACATTCTAACTACATTCCCATTCCCACTAAACTGCGGCATCAAAGAAAAAAAAAATCGACGGCGTTCAACACGCCCTCGCTAACCTACTCTACATAAAAAACTCAAAATACACAAAAGAAGCACCCGCTCCTTACCTGATGTATTAACAGCGTGCTTCCCTAGGTGTTGCATGAATGGAAGTCACGTGACATGCTTGCCTGATTACTACTCCCTGGCCGGTTGTAAAGCAATACAAAAATAACCAAAGAAAAACATAAAGACTCAAGTTTCCAACATAATCCAAAAATAACGTTTGACAAATCGTTAACTCAAAACACAAACTTTAAATAACAGAACAAAAAGAAAGACGCGCAGACATCACGGCGTGACCCGAAACGAAAACAATTCCCTCCTTCTCTCTCTCTCTCTCTCTCTCTCTCTCACCCTCCCTCCCTCCCTCTCTCCCTCCCTTTATTGTGGTTTTTATTGTGGTTTAAATACAGTTTACTTAGTTTTATACTTAGTTTTATGCTAAGTGAACACGCGTTGCCTGCGCCACTTCGATTTTAAGTATTCTGTGTATACTTCACATGGGTGTGTAATTTAATTTATGAATTAGTTTTGTGTGTCACCTAATGGATGCTAATAGAAGCCAGCCACATTGAACATTATCTATCAGCCCTGTCTATATGTCTCTAAAGTTAATTGAATGACCTTTCATAATGAACACAATTATCTCTATTTAGTCCTTGGAGGCCTGAATCAACAAGGAGACAAATACTGTCCCTGAAGCATGGTTAGTTTATCTTTTCAAAGACTGCTCTTATCTTAATTGGTTTGCATGTGGGGAATTTTTTTTTAAAACGTTTTGATGATACCTACAGACAGTTTCTTCCCATATAAAATACAAGACATGCAACAAGAGAGGAAACAGGTTTTTTTTAAAGAATTGCATTAGGTGTAAAATTGTCAGTATTATAGATTTGCCATTAAAAGAGAAGTATTTTATTGTCACTTCTTACAGCAATAATCCATACTTCCTCATTGTTATCTTTTTAAAAATGTATTTGGACTTAAAATACCCAGACTGAATATTTTCTGTCAATTTTTCTTCCGGCATTGTCTATATTTATTAAGCTAATATTGTTCCATGTCATTGTCACGTTTCTATGTGTTTAAGTTCTGTTTTGTGATCTGGTCTCCCCGTCTTTGTGATTTTGGTTTAGTCCTGTTAGTGTTTCCCGGTCAGTTTTATTAGTAATTCCCTTCACCTGTGTTCTGTTAATCATCCTATTAGTCCCGGTTCATTTAAGCTCTGTGTTTTCCCTCAGTGTTTGTGGATCATCGTCGATGTATGGTTGTGTGTTCCTGAGTTCCTGTGTTTTCCTGTAACCTGAGTTTGTGAATAAACCAGCTGCATTGATATTCTGTTCCCTCGTCTTCAGTATCCTGCAATCCTGTCGGACATGGAGATCGATAAGCAGGCCTTTGTGGGAACACGCAAAGCTATTTTCCGGGGGATCCAAGGAGGTCACAGGGGAGGATATGGGCGATATGGGTCCAGACAACTTTTTCAGCATCAACATCTCTGCGTCCAGCCCAATCCTCATTTCATCAGCCCTGTCGAGCCAGAGCCAGTCTTCGAGCAAGAGCCAGAGTCAGTCTTCGAGCAAGAGCCGGAGCCAGTCTTCGAGCAAGAGCCAGAGCCAGTCTTCGAGCAAGAGCCGGAGCCAGTCTTCGAGCAAGAGACAGAGCCAGTCTTCGAGCAAGAGCCAGAGCCAGTCTTCGAGCAAGAGCCAGTCTTCGAGCAAGAGCCAGTCTTCGAGCAAGAGCCAGTCTTCGAGCAAGAGCCAGTCTTCGAGCAAGAGCCAGTCTTCGAGCAAGAGCCAGTCTTCGAGCAAGAGCCAGTCTTCGAGCAAGAGCCAGTCTTCGAGCAAGAGCCAGTCTTCGAGCAAGAGCCAGTCTTCGAGCAAGAGCCAGTCTTCGAGCAAGAGCCAGTCTTCGAGCAAGAGCCAGTCTTCGAGCAAGAGCCAGTCTTCGAGCAAGAGCCAGAGCCAGTCTTCGAGCAAGAGCCAGAGCCAGTCTTCGAGCAAGAGCCAGAGCCAGTCTTCGAGCAAGAGCCAGAGCCAGTCTTCGAGCAAGAGCCAGTCTTCGAGCAAGAGCCAGTCTTCGAGCAAGAGCCAGTCTTCGAGCAAGAGCCAGTCTTCGAGCAAGAGCCAGTCTTCGAGCAAGAGCCAGTCTTCGAGCAAGAGCCAGTCTTCGAGCAAGAGCCAGTCTTCGAGCAAGAGCCAGTCTTCGAGCAAGAGCCAGTCTTCGAGCAAGAGCCAGTCTTCGAGCAAGAGCCAGTCTTCGAGCAAGAGCCAGTCTTCGAGCAAGAGCCAGTCTTCGAGCAAGAGCCAGTCTTCGAGCAAGAGCCAGTCTTCGAGCAAGAGCCAGAGCCAGTCTTCGAGCAAGAGCCAGAGCCAGTCTTCGAGCAAAAGCCAGGCTTCGGGCAAGAGCAAGAGCCAGAGCCAGTCTTCGAGCAAGAGCCAGAGCCAGTCTTCGAGCAAGAGCCAGAGCCAGTCTTCGAGCAAGAGCCAGAGCCAGTCTTCGAGCAAAAGCCAGGCTTCGGGCAAGAGCAAGAGCCAGAGCCAGTCTTCGAGCAAGAGCCAGAGCCAGTCTTCGAGCAAGAGCCAGAGCCAGTCTTCGAGCAAGAGCCAGAGCCAGTCTTCGAGCAAGAGCCAGAGCCAGTCTTCGAGCAAGAGCCAGAGCCAGTCTTCGAGCAAGAGCCAGAGCCAGTCTTCGAGCAAGATCCAGAGCCAGAGTCAGTCTTTGAGCAAGAGCAAGAGCCAGAGCCAGTCTTTGAGCAAGAGCAAGAGCCAGAGCCAGTCTTTGAGCAAGAGCAAGAGCCAGTCTTCGAGCAAGAGCCAGAGCCAGTCTTCGAGCAAGATCCAGAGCCAGAGTCAGTCTTTGAGCAAGAGCAAGAGCCAGAGCCAGTCTTTGAGCAAGAGCAAGAGCCAGAGCCAGTCTTCGAGCAAAAGCCAGGCTTCGGGCAAGAGCAAGAGCCAGAGCCAGTCTTCGAGCAAGAGCCAGAGCCAGTCTTCGAGCAAGAGCCAGAGCCAGTCTTCGAGCAAGAGCCAGAGCCAGTCTTCGAGCAAGAGCCAGAGCCAGTCTTCGAGCAAGATCCAGAGCCAGAGTCAGTCTTTGAGCAAGAGCAAGAGCCAGAGCCAGTCTTTGAGCAAGAGCAAGAGCCAGAGCCAGTCTTTGAGCAAGAGCAAGAGCCAGAGCCAGTCTTCGAGCAAGAGCCAGAGCCAGTCTTCGAGCAAGATCCAGAGCCAGTCTTCGAGCAAGAGCCAGAGCCAGTCTTCGAGCAAGATCCAGAGCCAGAGTCAGTCTTTGAGCAAGAGCAAGAGCCAGAGCCAGTCTTTGAGCAAGAGCAAGAGCCAGAGCCAGTCTTCGAGCAAAAGCCAGGCTTCGGGCAAGAGCAAGAGCCAGAGCCAGTCTTCGAGCAAGAGCCAGAGCCAGTCTTCGAGCAAGAGCCAGAGCCAGTCTTCGAGCAAGAGCCAGAGCCAGTCTTCGAGCAAGATCCAGAGCCAGAGTCAGTCTTTGAGCAAGAGCAAGAGCCAGAGCCAGTCTTTGAGCAAGAGCAAGAACCAGAGCCAGTCTTTGAGCAAGAGCAAGAGCCAGTCTTCGAGCAAGAGCCAGAGCCAGTCTTCGAGCAAGATCCAGAGCCAGAGTCAGTCTTTGAGCAAGAGCAAGAGCCAGAGCCAGTCTTTGAGCAAGAGCAAGAGCCAGAGCCAGTCTTCGAGCAAAAGCCAGGCTTCGGGCAAGAGCAAGAGCCAGAGCCAGTCTTCGAGCAAGAGCCAGAGCCAGTCTTCGAGCAAGAGCCAGAGCCAGTCTTCGAGCAAGAGCCAGAGCCAGTCTTCGAGCAAGAGCCAGAGCCAGTCTTCGAGCAAGAGCCAGAGCCAGTCTTCGAGCAAGAGCCAGAGCCAGTCTTCGAGCAAGATCCAGAGCCAGAGTCAGTCTTTGAGCAAGAGCAAGAGCCAGAGCCAGTCTTTGAGCAAGAGCAAGAGCCAGAGCCAGTCTTTGAGCAAGAGCAAGAGCCAGAGCCAGTCTTCGAGCAAGAGCCAGAGCCAGTCTTCGAGCAAGAGCCAGAGCCAGTCTTCGAGCAAGATCCAGAGCCAGAGTCAGTCTTTGAGCAAGAGCAAGAGCCAGAGCCAGTCTTTGAGCAAGAGCAAGAGCCAGAGCCAGTCTTTGAGCAAGAGCAAGAGCCAGAGCCAGTCTTCGAGCAAGAGCCAGAGCCAGTCTTCGAGCAAGAGCCAGAGCCAGTCTTCGAGCAAGAGCCAGAGCCAGTCTTCGAGCAAGAGCCAGAGCCAGTCTTCGAGCAAGAGCCAGAGCCAGTCTTCGAGCAAGAGCCAGTCTTCGAGCAAGAGCCAGTCTTCGAGCAAGAGCCAGTCTTCGAGCAAGAGCCAGTCTTCGAGCAAGAGCCAGTCTTCGAGCAAGAGCCAGTCTTCGAGCAAGAGCCAGTCTTCGAGCAAGAGCCAGTCTTCGAGCAAGAGCCAGTTTTCGAGCAAGAGCCAGAGCCAGAGTCAGTCTTTGAGCAAGAGCAAGAGCCAGAGCCAGTCTTTGAGCAAGAGCAAGAGCCAGAGCCAGTCTTCGAGCAAAAGCCAGGCTTCGGGCAAGAGCAAGAGCCAGAGCCAGTCTTCGAGCAAGAGCCAGAGCCAGTCTTCGAGCAAGAGCCAGAGCCAGTCTTCGAGCAAGAGCCAGAGCCAGTCTTCCAACAAGAGGCAGAGCCAGTCTTCGAGCAAGAGCCAGAGCCAGTCTTCGAGCAAGAGCCAGAGCCAGTCTTCGAGCAAGATCCAGAGCCAGAGTCAGTCTTTGAGCAAGAGCAAGAGCCAGAGCCAGTCTTTGAGCAAGAGCAAGAGCCAGAGCCAGTCTTTGAGCAAGAGCAAGAGCCAGAGCCAGTCTTCGAGCAAGAGCCAGAGCCAGTCTTCGAGCAAGAGCCAGAGCCAGTCTTCGAGCAAGAGCCAGAGCCAGTCTTCGAGCAAGAGCCAGAGCCAGTCTTCGAGCAAGAGCCAGAGCCAGTCTTCGAGCAAGAGCCAGAGCCAGTCTTCGAGCAAGAGCCAGTCTTCGAGCAAGAGCCAGTCTTCGAGCAAGAGCCAGTCTTCGAGCAAGAGCCAGTCTTCGAGCAAGAGCCAGTCTTCGAGCAAGAGCCAGTCTTCGAGCAAGAGCCAGTCTTCGAGCAAGAGCCAGTCTTCGAGCAAGAGCCAGTCTTCGAGCAAGAGCCAGTCTTCGAGCAAGAGCCAGTCTTCGAGCAAGAGCCAGTCTTCGAGCAAGAGCCAGAGCCAACTTCGAGCAAGAGCCAGTCTTCGAGCCAGAGCCAGTCTTCGAGCCAGAGCCAGTCTTCGAGCAAGAGCCAGTCTTCGAGCCAGAGCCAGTCTTCGAGCCAGAGCCAGTCTTCGAGCCAGAGCCAGTCTTCGAGCCAGAGCCAGTCTTCGAGCCAGAGCCAGTCTTCGAGCCAGAGCCAGTCTTCGAGCCAGAGCCAGTCTTCGAGCAAGAGCCAGAGCCAGTCTTCGAGCAAGAGCAAGAGCCAGAGCCAGTCTTCGAGCCAGAGCCAGTCTTCGAGCCAGAGCCAGTCTTCGAGCCAGAGCCAGTCTTCGAGCCAGAGCCAGTCTTCGAGCAAGAGCCAGAGCCAGTCTTCGAGCAAGAGCAAGAGCCAGAGCCAGTCTTCGAGCAAGAGCCAGAGCCAGTCTTCGAGCCAGAGCCAGTCTTCGAGCCAGAGCCAGTCTTCGAGCAAGAGCCAGAGCCAGTCTTCGAGCAAGAGCCAGAGCCAGTCTTCGAGCAAGAGCAAGAGCCAGAGCCAGTCTTCGAGCAAGAGCCAGAGCCAGTCTTCGAGCCAGAGCCAGTCTTCGAGCCAGAGCCAGTCTTCGAGCCAGAGCCAGTCTTCGAGCCAGAGCCAGTCTTCGAGCCAGAGCCAGAGCCAGTCTTCGAGCAAGAGCCAGAGCCAGTCTTCGAGCAAGAGCCAGAGCCAGTCTTCGAGCAAGAGCCAGAGTCAGTCTTCGAGCAAGAGCCAGAGCCAGTCTTCGAGTAAGAGCAAGAGCCAGAGCCAGTCTACGAGCAAGAGCAAGTGCCAGAGCCAGTCTTCGGGCAAGAGCAAGAGCCAGAGCCAGTCTTCGGGCAAGAGCAAGAGCCAGAGCCAGTCTTCGAGCAAGAGCAAGAGCCAGAGCCAGTCTTCGAGCAAGAGCAAGAGCCAGAGCCAGTCTTCGAGCAAGAGCAAGAGCCAGAGCCAGTCTTCGGGCAAGAGCCAGAGCCAGTCTTCGGGCAAGAGCAAGAGCCAGAGCCAGTCTTCGAGCAAGAGCCAGAGCCAGAGCCAGTCTTCGAGCAAGAGCAAGAGCCAGAGCCAGTCTTCGAGCAAGAGCAAGAGCCAGAGCCAGTCTTCGAGCAAGAGCAAGAGCCAGAGCCAGTCTTCGAGCAAGAGCAAGAGCCAGAGCCAGTCTTCGAGCAAGAGCAAGAGCCAGAGCCAGTCTTCGAGCAAGAGCAAGAGCCAGAGCCAGTCTTCGAGCAAGAGCAAGAGCCAGAGCCAGTCTTCGAGCAAGAGCAAGAGCCAGAGCCAGTCTTCGAGCAAGAGCAAGAGCCAGAGCCAGTCTTCGAGCAAGAGCCAGAGCCAGTCTTCGAGCAAGAGCCAGAGCCAGTCTTGGAGCAAGAGCCAGAGCCAGTCTTGGAGCAAGAGCCAGAGCCAGTCTTGGAGCAAGAGCCAGAGCCAGTCTTGGAGCAAGAGCCAGAGCCAGTCTTGGAGCAAGAGCCAGAGCCAGTCTTGGAGCAAGAGCCAGAGCCAGTCTTGGAGCAAGAGCCAGAGCCAGTCTTGGAGCAAGAGCCAGAGCCAGTCTTGGAGCAAGAGCCAGAGCCAGTCTTGGAGCAAGAGCCAGAGCCAGTCTTGGAGCAAGAGCCAGAGCCAGTCTTGGAGCAAGAGCCAGAGCCAGTCTTGGAGCAAGAGCCAGAGCCAGTCTTGGAGCAAGAGCCAGAGCCAGTCTTGGAGCAAGAGCCAGAGCCAGTCTTGGAGCAAGAGCCAGAGCCAGTCTTGGAGCAAGAGCCAGAGCCAGTCTTGGAGCAAGAGCCAGAGCCAGTCTTGGAGCAAGAGCCAGAGCCAGTCTTGGAGCAAGAGCCAGAGCCAGTCTTGGAGCAAGAGCCAGAGCCAGTCTTGGAGCAAGAGCCAGAGCCAGTCTTGGAGCAAGAGCCAGAGCCAGTCTTGGAGCAAGAGCCAGAGCCAGTCTTGGAGCAAGAGCCAGAGCCAGTCTTGGAGCAAGAGCCAGAGCCAGTCTTGGAGCAAGAGCCAGAGCCAGTCTTGGAGCAAGAGCCAGAGCCAGTCTTGGAGCAAGAGCCAGAGCCAGTCTTGGAGCAAGAGCCAGAGCCAGTCTTGGAGCAAGAGCCTGAGCCAGTCTTGGAGCAAGAGCCTGAGCCAGTCTTGGAGCAAGAGCCTGAGCCAGTCTTGGAGCAAGAGCCTGAGCCAGTCTTGGAGCAAGAGCCTGAGCCAGTCTTGGAGCAAGAGCCTGAGCCAGTCTTGGAGCAAGAGCCTGAGCCAGTCTTGGAGCAAGAGCCTGAGCCAGTCTTGGAGCAAGAGCCTGAGCCAGTCTTGGAGCAAGAGCCTGAGCCAGTCTTGGAGCAAGAGCCTGAGCCAGTCTTGGAGCAAGAGCCTGAGCCAGTCTTGGAGCAAGAGCCTGAGCCAGTCTTGGAGCAAGAGCCTGAGCCAGTCTTGGAGCAAGAGCCTGAGCCAGTCTTGGAGCAAGAGCCTGAGCCAGTCTTGGAGCAAGAGCCTGAGCCAGTCTTGGAGCAAGAGCCTGAGCCAGTCTTGGAGCAAGAGCCTGAGCCAGTCTTGGAGCAAGAGCCTGAGCCAGTCTTGGAGCAAGAGCCTGAGCCAGTCTTGGAGCAAGAGCCTGAGCCAGTCTTCGAGCAAGAGCCTGAGCCAGTCTTCGAGCAAGAGCCTGAGCCCGTCGCCTGTTCGCCAGAACCGGAGCCAATCACCTGCCCGCCAGAGACTGAACACTCCGCACTTGAGTCTGCTCTGGAAGACACAGCGCTCATTGTGGTGTCCACGGCTGTTTTGTGGGCAGCACTCATATCAGCTACAGCCCATGAACCCAGCCCAGTGTTTCCTTCGCCACTGTCCCCGTCCAGCGCAGAGTTTCCTGCGCCAGAGCCCGCTGATCCCGCACGACAGCTCCGCCCTGGACGCCCGAGGGTCCGACAGCTCCGCCCTGGACGCCCGAGGGTCCGACAGCTCCGCCCTGGCCGCCCGAGGGTCCGACAGCTCCGCCATGGCCACGCCCATAGCCTGCTCCGCCCTGGTCCCCTGACCAATCTGCTCCGCCCTGGACCGTCCTGGAGTCCAGGATGCCCACCCTCCCACCCCTTTGGATGTTATACGGCGCGAGGACGCGCCTTCGGGGAGGGGGGAGGTACTGTCACGTTTCTATGTGTTAAAGTTCTGTTTCGTGATCTGGTTTCCCCGTCTTTTTGATTTTGGTTTAGTCCTGTTAGTGTTTTCCAGTCTGTTTTATTAGTAATTCCCTTCACCTGTGTTCCGTTAATCATTCTATTAGTCCCTGTTCATTTAAGCCCTGTGTTTTCCCTCAGTTTTTGTGGATCGTAGTCGATGTATGGTTGTGTGTTCCTGTGTTTTCCTGTAACCTGAGTTTGTGAATAAAACAGCTGCACTGAAATTCTGTTCCCTCGTCTTCAGTATCCTGCAACAACCCTGACAGTCATATGGATGCCTCTATCCATTAATCACTTTTAGGAATCAGTCTATGTCATATGTTTGAAATTGAAAGATATTGTATGACAGCATTTGATAGAAATGGAAGCTTATAATTACTCTCACAAAAATACAGAACTGTTTTATATCTTCTGGTTTATTGGATTGCATATGTACTGAGATTCATTCTAAACCCTGCCTGAAAGTTTAGACCCCGGCAGTTAATGCAGCACTAAACATCACCTCAGATGACTTTCTCTTGATCATGTTTTTTTTTAACTCCCTCTTAAGTCAAATTTGACACGCCCAGTAATTATGACTGTGAAAAGACATTCAAACAGCATATGCGTTTGATGATCATGTAGAATCCATTAGAAATTTTCTTCTCAGGCCGTTTGTGGTCAATTATTCAGGATCAATCAAACACATTTGTCTAGCTTTTCTACTGGAGTTATTATAGAGAATCGCCATCCCTAGATTGTGTTTACTGCTCACAAACTGAGATATCTGTTCTCTACTGGACTCTCGGGAAGCCATGATAGAGAGAACATTACATTATTCTTACTATTGACTTTCTTTTGCTTGGTGTTTTTTTTTTTTTTTTTTTTTTTTGCCTGACAATTATAGTTGAGGAATAAAAAAATAATGATGTGTTGGGTTTCAGTCAGAGACCATTATAGTTTCCTTCCTTCATTTGGTTTGTGCGTGCTTGTTACCAAAATTATACTTTTAATGAGATTGCCCTAAGAATAGAGAGATAGAGAGAGAGAGAGAGAGAGAGAGAGAGAGAGAGAGAGAGAGAGAGAGAGAGGCATTAACTACAGGGCAAACAGCCAAATCATTTGGTCCATTGCAACTGACTCTCTCTCTCTCTTCACTTTGAAAGACAGTTGGATCACAGAGGTGCCACCTACTGTGTGAGAAGAGGAGAATGAAGGATGGGTGGAACTGTGCATCGTTTAGCCTTCGGCAGCTTCTCTCCATATCAGTGTATGTTTTTGAGGTATAGGTGTTTGCAGTCTGCCTGAACAGCCTACATTTAGATTAAATTACCTGCTGGTGAGCTGATTGGCTGAAAGGAAACAATAAATGCTTGAGAAGGGAGTCTGACAAATGTAATCTGATATACTAGATAATTGTGAAGAATTTGTTCTAAAGAATTGGTTTATGAAATTTATGCAATATTCTAAGGAATATGTGTACTTTAGTGGAATTAGTAGGTTTTTGGTTGTTTCTTGAGGCTATGTCACTTTGTATAGCAATTCCAAGAGCTCTGAAGTTAAAATATGAAAATCATTGTGGAGTAATGAATAACTTTCAGGTATTTCAGGCCCAAACTAAGGCTGTGCCCAAAATCGCATACTCTCCTGAATAAGTATTTTAAATGTAAAAAAGTACATTCTAAATAGTATATAAATGTGTAGTAGTATGAATGCAATCTGGATGTACTACAATACAATCTGCATGTTATCATTATCACGTGACCTACCAATGTCAATTGTTTCGCTTCACCATCATTCATAAATCCTCTCCCATGGCCTTATGGGATAGTAAAGTGTCCATTGAATGCAAACTTCAGAATCTCAATAGAATTAGTACATCATCCGTGTACCTTTTGCCTACTCTTACACTGTGAATTTGGACATACGTTTGTCACATACTGTTTTTCACCTACTATATAATAGGAAAGTATGCTATTTCAGATGCAGCCCAAATGCAACATGGCCACCAATCTTTAAGATCTGATAAAATTTTAAGAGACAATTCATACAAAATTTAATTCCAGCATAACTTGCTTTGTTTAAACTTGTTTTACAATGTGTTTCTTCTGTGGAACACAAAGTTACTTAGCAGAATGTTCATGCTGCTCATTTCCAGACAATGAAAATTGATGGGGACCACAGCTCTGAATCTTTAAAAAGATTTTTCGAGTTTGACAGACTGTCACAATTGCTGTGTATATAATCCAAAAGACAAGAGGAAATGAAACAAAAGGGGTATTAATGCACACAGGAAAAGAGTAACACACTAGCATTAAACTATCAACACCAATGCAGGACAAAGGACTGAAGAAACTGAGGGCTTAAATACACAGGGATGGTAATCAACATAACAACAAACAGGTCAGGACTAATCAGTAACCAAAGTAACAAAAAAGTGGTGGGAAAACTGATAACAAAGAAAACCAGGTCAAACCAAGACACAGGGACAAGAATTCAAGCAATACAAAACATGTGACAAAGTCCCTATTCACTTCCATTATATGTTAAATCAATCCATCAAAATAATTGTATTATTATTATTAAGAGTAGTATTAAGTGATAAAAGAATTTGGTAACATTTTATTATTGTCACGGTCTGCCTGTTTGTTTTTGTTTTCATGGACTTTTAGTTTGTTTCTCTAAGTTACCTGTTTCCTGTATTCCTTTGTTCCCTGGATCTTTGTTTAAGGATCACATTAGTCTTCGAGTTCATTATCTTTGTGTATTTCAGTTTCTCACTTTTTTTAGTTCATTGTCTGGTATTGTTGTGTTCTACACACTGTTTCATGTGTGTATTACCATTGGATAACGTCTCAGGTTACAACTGTAACCCTAGTTCCCTGAGTAGGGAA
Organism: Meda fulgida; assembly: GCA_030578275.1. Lineage (NCBI taxonomy): Eukaryota > Metazoa > Chordata > Actinopteri > Cypriniformes > Leuciscidae > Meda > Meda fulgida. The sequence goes on from CM060616.1 coordinate 15,769,505, forward strand.
CGAGACGATGAGTTGATGACGCTTTGGGAACACCCCTGCATGATTGGGTCTGAAGCATATGTGTCAACTAGTCCAATGGCGAGAGTGAACTTCACGGGCGGGAGACATCATGACCAGGAAAGGATAAAAGCCAATCTGCTTAGAACCGCGCTAGCTTCGAAAAAGGCCGAAGCAAGTTGATCACAGAGATGTAAGAAAATATGGCAAAGTGATGCATCGTCTCGTCCTCTACTCAGGGAATGCAATGCGTCGATGGCGGGATAGGAACAAGAAGGCCCGAATGCCATACGGCCAAGAACCTGTCGTGTTAAACAGTCACGACATGAGAACTCTAGACCCCAGGGTATCCATGTCTAGGTCATAAAATCTGACAAACGTAAGCGGCGAAGACCAGCCAGCTGCATCACAAACTTCTTGAATGGACACCCCAGAAATACCCATACCCCTAGTAGAATGAGCTCTGGTGGCCAAAGGTGAAGAAGGCTGGCCCAGAACAGAGAGAGATAGCCTCGACTATCCACTTGCTAAACATCTGCTGAGATGCAGGAAGACCTTTCTTAGGGGGCCCAAAGCATACCAGTAATTGATCAGACTTTCTCCACTGGGCAGATCTGTGGACATAAGTATCCAGTGCTCTGACTGGACAGATGAGGTTCAGTTTCTCCTGGTCTAAATCCTTAAAGGGAGGAGGACAGAACGCCTGCAGAATGATAGGCCGTGGTACATTGGTTGGTTGGAACCTTAGATACGTAACCAGGCGTAACCAGTGGGCCTAGATGCGTGAGTGTTGCAGCAAATCGCCCGTCAACCTGCATTACCTCATTGGTACCAGGTAAAGCTAATCCGCTATCAGTTGTGCGTGCCCAGGCCGGATAAGACAACGCTCTTAATCATTTAATGATTTTGCTCGTCTTGATTCAATGCTCAAAACCCCTAGATGGCTCAGTCTCTCATCCCCCATTGTTGTTCTGAGATGGTTTTTGATCAATGTAAGTGCTAAAAAGCTATGTTCACATACATGTACAGCACTAGGCTACTTACAGGTGTTACAATGACTATCTTAGGCCGGGTGCACACTGTGCGATTTTGGCCACTATTTGGCCGTCTGAGACAAATTTTGCAAATCCTAAAAGAATCCTCTGATCGATCTGAAGTCTTTGATTGTTAGTTTGACATGTTCACCGACAGCCGATCAATGACCGCTGAGATCAAATTTTACCTCAGACGAAATTCTGGCAGTGTCAGAAGATTTGACTCACAGTCCTGCAGTGTAACTTCTCCTACGACAACCGTCAAATTGTCTAAGTTTTTCAAAATTAACATTAGAGATTTTTTTAGTAGCCACCATTCCAATACTGCATGTAATGCAGCTCACTGTAACCAAACGTGTCCTTGATTAATGACGTAAAACTCCGGAAAAGCTTTCTTGTGTGTGTCCGTTTTTAACACGTCTTGACTGTCCTATAGCCTGACATTAATGACAACTGAGATCTTACAGTGTGACAGATTATGCGAAATCACAGACAAAGCCCGAAATCGGAAGCAAATTGAAGCTTGTTCACACGAGTGACAATCACGCAGTGTAGCCTACATTATCAAAGAGAATCGATGATACGTCACCAATGCCCATGAGATATTTGGCATGCTAAATATCTGGACCGGTCTGCGATTCGAAATCCCATGCTGTGTGAAATGTGTTCTAACTGAAAATTACACTCAAGTAAGTTAGACTTTGCCGTAATTTTACAGTTACTTACCGCAAAAAAGCCCAGTAAGATACAATTTCTATTATTTACGGTTAACTACTGTAATATGCACTGCATGGTGGGTAGTTTTATGAAATTTACAGCAACTTACTGTATATGGGAATTTGCAGTACTCTACTGTTTACGCAAAAGCAGTAGTACTACTGTAAATGAAGACAGAAGTGGGTATATGCTTCTGTTGACAAGGACTGCATCTCTGCCGTATGAATGGTCATAAATGCCAAGCACTGTAGAATTAAGTTGTAATCATTGCCTTATAATTCATGGGATGACTGCACTTTTGTTCATTGTGTACACAACTTGTATTACTCATAGGGCTATATGGATATTGTTATGAACTGCTCCGAGACTTGGAGGTGAAGATCCAAATGCAGCTTTATATAGAATAGTCGTACAGGCAGGGTCAAGAATGAGCAAACAGGACAATGGAGAAGAGACAGAGAACAAAACCAGATAACAGGCAATGGTCGAGGCAGGCGGCGAGAAGCAAGGTCCAGTAAACATTCCAGGTCAGGGTAAACAGAGATCGATCAGAAAACGGGGTACACAGTCCAAGGTCAAAAAGGCAATAAACAAAACACGGGAAAACGCTCAGAAATGCAGACACACAGTACAACAAGACTTCGCAATAAGTGAATGTGAAAACCAGGTATTTATGGTGTGAACTAAACAAGAGGATGAGAAACAGGTGAATGAGATGAGTGCTGATGAGTCCGGGCAGTGAGTTATGGGAAATGTAGTTTGTGAGTGAAACATGATTGTCTGGTGTGGAGTGCCCTCTGGTGACTCTCAAAGGCACTCCAGCTGGTGACCGTTACATAGACACTGGCTCGGAGGCGGCCATGTTGTCCGTAGACACTGGCTCGGAGGCGGCCATGTTGTCCGTAGACACTGGCTCGGAGGCGGCCATGTTGTCCGTAGACACTGGCTCGGAGGAAGTGATGTGAACAGTCTCTGGATCAGCAGAAGTGATGTGAACAGTCTCTGGATCAGCAGAAGTGATGTGAACAGACTCTGGTTCGGCCATCTTGTCCGTTGACACTGGCTCGGAGGAAGTGATGTGAACAGTCTCTGGATCAGCAGAAGTGATGTGAACAGTCTCTGGATCAGCAGAAGTGATGTGAACAGACTCTGGATCGGCCATCTTGTCCGTAGACACTGGCTCGGAGGAAGTGACGTGACGCGTCTCTGGCTCGGCAGAGGCTGACGTGACGCGTCTCTGGCTCGGCAGAGGCTGACATGACGCGTCTCTGGCTCGGCAGAGGCTGACGTGACGCGTCTCTGGCTCGGCAGAGGCTGACGTGACGCGCCTCTGGCTCGGCAGAGGCTGACGTGACGCGTCTCTGGCTCGGCAGAGGCTGACGTGACGCGTCTCTGGCTCGGCAGAGGCTGACGTGAAGCGTCTCTGGCTCGGCAGAGGCTGACGTGAAGCGTCTCTGGCTCGGCAGAGGCTGACGTGATGCGTCTCTGGCTCGGCAGAGGCTGACGTGATGCGTCTCTGGCTCGGCAGAGGCTGACGTGATGCGTCTCTGGCTCGGCAGAGGCTGACGTGATGCGTCTCTGGCTCGGCAGAGGCTGACGTGATGCGTCTCTGGCTCGGCAGAGGCTGACGTGATGCGTCTCTGGCTCGGCAGAGGCTGACGTGATGCGTCTCTGGCTCGGCAGAAGTGACGTGAAGCGTCTCTGGCTCGGCAGAAGTGACGTGAAGCGTCTCTGGCTCGGCAGACGTGACGTGAACATTCTCTGGATCGGCCGGAGGCTTAGGAAGGGCCTCCGGGCATTGCAGGATGTCCTCTTCCTCCTCCGTCTCCGAGAGGGTGCTGGGCTGGACGGGACCAGCGGTGAGGGCTCTGGGCTGGACGGCGCCAGAGGTGAGGGCTCTGGGCTGGACGGCGCCAGAGGTGAGGGCTCTGGGCTGGACGGCGCCAGAGGTGAGGGCTCTGGGCTGGACGGCGCCAGAGGTGAGGGCTCTGGGCTGGACGGGACCAGCGGTGAAGAGGACCTTGGCTCTGGCTGAGGGGATACTGTGGGTTCACGGAGTTCCTCATCTACCACACCCACCGTATACACAGAACCGCTTAACAGAAGGGCCAGTTCAATATAGCTCTCTAATGTCCCGTGAGGCTCATGCAAGGGCATGAATGAACTGAGCGGTTCTGATAGCCCTCCTCGGAAGAAGATCATCAGGCATTCCTCGCTCATAGAGGTGAAAGGTGCCAGCTTGACAAAATCTTATACGTACTCCTCAATCAAATGATTCCCCTGACGGAGACACAAGATTTGGACTGCTGTGTCCATGGCTGATATCGCTGCTGGATCTGGGTGTGGCGAAGTCTTCTGTTATGAACTGCTCCGAGACTTGGAGGTGAAGATCCAAATGCAGCTTTATATAGAATAGTCGTACAGGCAGGGTCAAGAATGAGCAAACAGGACAATGGAGAAGAGACAGAGAACAAAACCAGATAACAGGCAATGGTCGAGGCAGGCGGCGAGAAGCAAGGTCCAGTAAACAATCCAGGTCAGGGTAAACAGAGAACGATCAGAAAACGGGGTACACAGTCCAAGGTCAAAAAGGCAATAAATAAAATACGGGAAACGCTCAGAAATGCAGACACACAGTACAACAAGACTTCACAATAAGTGAATGTGAAAATCAGGTATTTATGGTGTGAACTAAACAAGATGATGAGAAACGGGTGAATGATATGAGTGCTGATGAGTCCGGGCAGTGAGTTATGGGAAATGTAGTTTGTGAGTGAAACATGATTGTCTGGTGTGGAGTGCCCTCTGGTGACTCTCAAGGGCACTCCAGCTGGTGACCGTTACAGATATCATATTTATGTTTTAGGCATATTAAATGTCATATGATAATGTTTCCCCCCCCCCCCCCCCCCATCTTGTTCTGCAGATGAAAATAATGAATCTTCATTCTCATTTATAAACTATGCACACGCTGGATGTTTAAAAGTTAAATACATTTAAAAAAAAAAGCATATGGATGGAAGGATTTAAAATTAGTTCTTAGTTAGAGACTTAGTCAGAGTAATTTTTATATTAGCATTTTCTCCAATAAAAAAAAAAAAGATACACAACTGGTTCCCATACAGGCAATCATTTTATTTTTATTTAATTTTTTTATATGCCAGGTGTGGTGATATGTATTTTAATTATTTTAAACAAAATTAAAAAATAAAATAAAAATACTAATACATATATATTTATAAAACGGTTAGTTCCAATCCTTCATTCTGATTGGTCAATAGCTGTGCTTTATTCGCGATAAAACAAGGCTATGACCGCTTCACCCAACGGTTCTATTTATCACTGCGCCCTTAGCAACACCCTTAGCAACCACACGTATCAACATAAACATAGAAAAAAACGTAAGAATTAAAAAGGCTAAAATGTTTAAAGTAAATTTAAACGTGGACAGAACCTCTCAGGACAGAAGTCTCAGGACCTCAGACCAGCTCTTTGTCTGTTACAGAGGCCAGCAGAAGGGAAAGGCTGTCTCCAAGCAGAGGATGGCCCACTGGATAGTGGATGCCATCGTCTTGGCTTACCAAGCACAAGGCGCGCCTTGCCCGCACAGGTTGCATGCTCACTCACAGCTCACAGTTTGCGGATAGACAGAGTTGTCTGCGATTCTTCCTATTGTAAAGTCATGCGATTTGTAACCCGCTGTCACAGATCAATCGAGCATTGTGAAAATCATGCAATGTGAACTCTGCATTAGTTAATGTTCATTTTAAAATTCACTTACGCATTTTTAAAATAATAATATTTTGCAGAGTTTAATGCTGTAAAAGAATGAATTGCTCATTGTTAGCTCACATTAAAGCACTAAATATATTCACCAATGAGAAAAATCCATAGAAAAATCATTATTTCTTAGCATGTACAGCGCTTTGACCATGTAACAAGATCAATATCGTAAGAGACTTTGTTTGCAAGCAGTGAATCAGAACCAAATACATATTGTGCACAAATGTTATTAACTAAATCACAAACATAACTAAACTAAACAAACAAACATACATACATACATACATACATAAATACATATATACATAGGTGACAGGGTGAGTGATAGAGTGAAGCTGGAAACCGGAAATGGAACTATGGAGAAGATCCATTTAAACTATGAAAAGAACCATCAGCTTATCTATTTTCAGAGCATTACATTTAAATTGATACCTTGCATTTTTGAAGTGGGAACAATTCTTGAAGTTGTTGAAAATTGAAGTCGTTGATGGTTCCGTGAGTGTCAAATGTGAAAGTTGGTTGAAAGTTCTCTCTCTCCATGAGCACATGGCTGGTTGTGTCAAGGCCTGCGGCCTTGGGGCCTGCTAAGGCCATGCAGGACAGCACCCGGAACAAACAGAGAAGGCCAAAAAGAGTTGATGGATGGAGTTTCGATTGACTTCTTCTGAGTTGAATGAAGAAATTGTGCCAAACTCCTGATGTTGTCCTTGATTCTGTTGTGGTTGAGAGAGTCCTCTCTCTCCTGAATGAGCACATGTGAGTCAAGGCCTAGCAGGCTGTGGTTATAGCCTGCAGGGGCCATGGGCCGTTTGGGGGAGGGGGTCCCACAGACACCCACCCGAAGTAAGCAGCCGTGAGGTCCAGCAGAAACAAGAGCGGGAAGGGCTTGTGTAGATGCAATTTAAAACCTGAGAAAGGTCCCACCTCTTGCGGTTGGCTTGACCAATAAGAAAGGTGGCATTTCTAAGCGGGAGAATTTGATTTATGGATCTTTCTTTCAAGCGTGCTCATTTGCATGTGCAGCTGGATTGGTTGCTGATGAAGAAACTATGAAAGAGTCTTGTAATACTAATATGTAGCGCAGCTGTCAACGTATCATCATTTCAATCTTCAAAGTACCAGTTTATAAAGACCAAACGTGGTATAAGTGAGGTTACATTGACCGTTGGTTCTATAATAAAATATATAGTATCGAAGGGATAATAGTATCAGCAGATAATAGTATTAAAGGACACAACATAAGACAGTAAATCATTCACAAAATGTTCTGGAATGCATGTTAATTTCATGTTAATCAGTTCATCGATAAATGAATGCAGGAAAGTCTGTTTTAAAGTCTGTTTGTCTTATTATCTGTATTGACCACATTTTTGACAGCAATAAAACCAACTTATCTGATCCTAGTCCTGGTAACCCAAAAAACCCTTTATGCACTGCTGGGGGATGGGGCTACAGGTCCCAGAGTGAGCTTTAAAGATACCATAACAAATAACTGTGTCTGATTGGTCTCAGTTGTTACAATAGTTACACATTAATAAAGGTGGTTTGGAAGAGCGGCAAACTGAGGGGTGCGAATTGGAGCCTGGTTAGGGTTACCTAACCCTAACCCTAATTCATTTGCAATTGACAGGAGAAATGATTTTGTGCTACAGAAAAAAAACTGTGTCCTTTATCTAAACAGTTTATGAGTCTTCACGTCTCTCCTGTTCCTCAGGTTTTCTCCTGCCTCTTTCTCTCACACACTCTCATAAACCCATAGAGCATCTCAAGTGTGTGTGTTAGTGCACATAAGATATTTGCAACCCTCACCATGGATATCACAGATAGATTTTTAGTCTTTTAGCAACCACTCTTTGACTCCAGATTATTTTTAAACAATGTATCAGGTGTGTCAGCCAGTGCCTCCTGTCGCTTTCAATTTTTAAAATCAAGATTCAAAATTCATGACATGGCGACAGGCTACGCTATGCATCATCTGAGTGCATGTGCGTCTGAAGATTCTGTCTCTGTTGTATTTCATTGTAAAGAATTTCTAGAATCTCTCTTTAGATTTAACTCAGTGTCAGATAAGAGAGCAGAGCTACTGTATGTTTCCATAGCAACCACATCCTACTTCACTGTGTTGCAGTCTCTACTAAATCAATTGTTGCTTATATGCAGTCATTTGAAAATGGTTTACTCTTTGTGATTTGTTTAATGCTAGTACAAGGAGGCAGGCAGAAAAATAGTTCCAACATATTGAAAGTCTACTTATGATATATCAAACATGGACCTTAGTTAGATCCCCAATGCAGACATAAGCCAAATAATCAGATATGCCATACATGTTTAACCCACAACATAAGAAAATCATCATTCAGAATGACATAATTCCTTGTGCACACACAACAAAAACACATGGTATAGATGATAATCTGCAGCCTTTCAAATTTTCTACCCAGTAGCTGTATGTTTCAGTCACATTCTTCCCCTGAAACTGTTCAACAAAATAATCATAAGCAATAGGGAGGGAAAAAAGCTGTAGTCCTATTTCAAGGAAGTTTCTTTTCCTTGCATGCTCTCTTGAGGATTTTGCTCATCTATAATTGAAGCATGAGTAAAAATGAGGCTTTCTCAAGTGCCGGGAATCCAGCAGTCCTATCTTCATCTGAAAACAAACTGTCATGTAAAATGTGACAAGACCTCACTGCTGTGTGTGTCATGGAGGATATTCAACCTATATTAATCTGAAAGAGGAATCTAACATTAAAGAAGGTGAAAAGAAAAAAAGAAAGAAAAAGGTAGCCTATTGTTTGTTTGCAGTTGTCGTTGCTAGAATTGTACTGTTAAAAAAGAATTTTGATGTATATTTTAGCTGTACATCTCATTAAATAATATATTGTTAATATACCACCAATTTTAGCTATTCCAATATATATATATATATATATATATATATATATATATATATATATATATATATATATATATATATATATATATATATATATATATATATTATTATTATTATTTTTATTATTTTTTTTTACTGTAAAATGTACTGACAACAACACAGACTATACATGGTGGGTCACATTATAGGCAGTGCACAATGTTGCCTACACAAAAACAATACCATCAAGATAACATATGTGCCACTATAATAATGTAAAAAAATATTAACTAAACAAAGTATTTTGTAGCATTAAACAATGTAATATAGATAAGTGTTTGAAAACATTTTTTGCCACTTTTTTTTGCAACATTTTAAAAATAAAAATTCATTCCCCTTTTCCCATAAATTATAAGGCATTTCACAATTTTAACTTTTCTAAACGCAGAAAAGCACACTGTAAAAAATAAATGTATTTTTACAGAAAAAAAACGGTAGAATGTAAACAGTATTATGATATTTTGATCAGAACTGTGAAACTCCATAAAATGCTAACATTGACATCTAATGTACATTTTCCCTGTTTTTTAACTATTTAAATTTGTTACTGCAAAAAAATGACATTTTCCTTTAAATAACAGTAATTATTGTCTATTGTTATCCTGACATGTCCTTAAAAAAACATTCCTGTATATTTTTTGGTCAGAGTTGAAAAAAATGTATTTTACAGAGAAAACCAGTACAATTTCACAGTCATAAAACATATTCATCAGAACGGTGAAATTCCACAAAAATGCATACATTAACACCAAATAGCCTACATATTTCCAGTTGAATTAGGCAGTGACTATGCACTAAGTGCAAAAAGCAACAGTTGTGATTCACACTAAAAACAAATAGCTATATATTCTATTTACATCATGTAAATGTTGTGATAGTTCGCAATAATGTAAATATTAATTAGATGCTATATTCTATATTTTGGCAGATTCTGTTTGCATCTCAGTAATTGTGTAGCCTTAACAGGATGCAATAATAGTATAAGGTGTTTTATTAAACACACGTTAGACACTTTAATTCTACTTAATTTTTGTTGAAAATAAATGCCTTTTCGATGTGATTTGTGATTCCAAAAGTTATAAATTACAGATTTGAACCAAGGACTTTGAAACAAGCATCAAATAAACGAGGCTTCCAGACTAGTGCCTGTGCCACTGAAGACAGTAGGTTAAATTGTGCATCTTTTCTAAACTTCATTGGTGATCCGACACGTTGTTTCCTTGATTTATAGTCAGTGTTTAGCCTACTATTGTTTTTCTGCATGTCATACCGTTTGTTTGTTAAAGAGGCGATCTGGCGCTGGACTGTGTTGTTTATAAAATCATATTTTTTTTTGTTTTTTGCTGCTGTGGTTAGTGGCGAAAGGCATCAGTTTTCTCTTGTGGCTGTTAGACCATTTGGGGGCAGTTGTAGCTTAGTGGTTAGAGAGTCGGGCTTGTAACCCAAGAGTTGCCGGTTCGAGTCTCATGGCCGGCGTGTTGGGACTGTGGTGCCCTTGAGGGAGGCACCTTACCCTAATTGCTCCCCACACTGCTCTGGGGATGTGTGTGTTCAACACTCACTGGGATGGGTTAAAGAGGTCACATTTTGAGTATGCTTTCACTTATTGGTATCCTCATCCAAACGCACACTCCTGTCCAACCCACTTGTTACACCACTTCTGGAAAACCATTTATTGTCAAGGTAAGCTAATTGTCATGATTTCCATTTCAAAATCCAAAATTAACCAGCTTTAGATGCTATTTACACTAAGAAAAATACAGATATATTTTTATTTTCACTATAAGTGACAATATCAGCATATTTACGTAATGCTATTTACATTAGGTGTAAATAATTTTCATTTAATAAATAGAATTATCAAATTTGCAGTAAGTGTACATGCTAATTAGATGCTATCTATATTGGCAGATAGTTGCACCTTAGTATTTTTGTAGATTAACATGATCCAATAATTATCAGAGTGCAAATGATTATATTTATTAAAGGGGTGGTTGATTATGATTTCACTTTTCTAGCTTTAGTTTATGGGTAATGTTGTTGTTTGAGCATAAACAACATCTGCAAAGTTACAACGCTCAAAGTTCAAAGCAAAGGGAGATGTTTGTTTTTAAAGAAATCGTTTTTTAAGGACTACAACAAATGGCTGGTAGGAACTACAGGACATTCCTCCCGGGTTAGTGACATCACAAACCTGAAAATTTACATAAACTCGCCCCTGGGAACACACAGTCCATGTTGAGAAGGGGAAGAGCTGTTGTAGTCGAGCACATTTGTGAGTCAGCTCAAACTGTAGCATCCGTCTTTTCACATGCAATAGAAAGTCACTCTGTGTGCATCTCACAACAGTTCCTATACGAGAGATTTATAGATTATCCTGACAGAATATGCTAACTCCGGATAGTTAACTCCAAATCATCAAAATAAATTCATCAACTAAGCATTCAGAAATGTCCTGTTGCATTCTACATGTTGTCACTTCTTCTTGAGTCTCTCCATCTTTGTCTGACTCCGGTTTGAACATAAAAGGCAGAACAGTTTCTGACATTTTAGTGTGTTTCTGCATGAGGCAATCGGCACTGCTAACACACACAAGCTCTTGAAACTCCGCCCCCTGTGCCGGGAGCAGCAGCTCATTTGCATTTAAAGGGCCAGATACAAAACAGTGCGTTTTTGCTAACCCTCAAAAAGTGACAACTTTAACATGCTATATAAAAATATCTGTGGGGTATTTTTAGCTAAAACTTTGCCTACACGCTCTGGGGACATCAGAGACTTATTTTACATCTTGTGAAAAGGGCATTATACCACCCCTTTAAAATTGTTAAATGGATGTTACATTGTTGTGAGAATAAAAGACCTTCTACACCGACCCCTAAGCCTACCCAATAAATACTTATTTTTAATAAACACTCTTCTCTTAATAAAGCACTTTATTTCCACTTTCAAAATTTTTATTGCAAATAAATGGCTTTTTTATCACAAAAAAAGCCAAATCTATAAGCCAGTGGTTCTCAAATTTATTTACACAGAAATGAGGATAAATTAATTTATTTTATTTTATAAAATGTCATAAAACTGGGACCATCTCAGGGCTGCCCAGGGAGCCACGGCTATAAGCCATATCACTACCGCATATATTAATGTCTGTGATTTTGAGAGCCGGGAGACTGCAACATACACGGAGTTTCTAAAGGTGTTGCCTAAATGGGTGAGATAAATAAATGGTGCTCATAAATGGCTGATTAAAAATCATATCCTCTATTGAAATCAGTGCAGGGTTAAACCCGGACATAGTATTCCTTACGTCATGAGTCATGACTTAAGCGCATTGTCAAAAAAATACCATAGAAGTCAAAGTTTTAGTAAAGGCTTACATGTTTTCATGCTATAATCTTTTTCTAGTGAATTTATTTATTCAAACCAAATGTACAGGAGCATATTTGTATACTGTGTGACAGAAGTAATGTTAAAAAACAAATAAAAATACTCTTGAAACAAATTTTTTTGGAAAATGTTATACAATAAATTATGGTAGCCAGAGTATTGCTGTAAACAACTTCAGCTTTTGATTATATAGCAAACCTTCAAGATCAAACAATGGAAAAACACTTCCCAGCAAAAGTCATGTTTTAGATCACAAATTTGTTCAATTAAAAAAAAAAAAAACTAAATCACATCACAAGGCAATAAAAATATTTTAAGGAACAAAGCGCTGCACTGAAGTACAAAAAGTCGGTCTGTCCTGTTCTTCAGCAAAATGTCAATCTTCTGAAAGACCTGAATCTGTGGGGACACAAACAGTTTAAATTAAAACCCAAACCAAAAGAAGAGCAGAAACAGCAACAAGCCTTAACCAAATACAGTTTTGGCCACAGACGATTACATCACATTTATTGGAGTTAATTATAAAAATTATTGTCATTTGGTGCACTTTATCATCGATGAATGATAAACACAGAAGATGAAGTCTACCACTACTATACAAGACAACAGAGCTTCTATACCTGTTACTCTCCCCAGTCAAATGCAGCAATTTTTGACGTCAGACTCAATACTCTGGGGTTGACAGAGTATGCTCTCTTTTTCTCTCTCTTTTCCACCTTGGTACCTTTATGAGGATTAATCCTAAAGATGCACCTTTAAAACACAACACAAACAATATCCTTAAATAATTGTTGTATGCTTCTTAACCAAAGGAATGCAGTCTATGAATTACCTTTGCAAGAATTCTAGTGTGACTCCCAGTTCTACAGGGTAACTGATGTTCAATATATAGTAAAGAGAGAACATCACATACAGGGCTTCTGTAAAATTCAAGAGATGGTCATTTACAATCATCTGGTCAACTGCTACCATGTACACACTGGCTGTCAGTGGGTTCTCTCCTTTGAACAAACAAAATCAGTAAGACATAATATTTAACAGAATGTGAGTTCTGGTCCCCTGAAACCAGGAATTATTGTGTTGCAAGATCATAGTAAATAATACCCACCACACACTACTATACATGGTGTTGCTGGAAGCTGTTCTGAGCATATATCACTTGGAACAGAGGTGTCTTCTACCATCACAAGAAAGTGGTCTTGGTCATTTTTGAAATGGGTTAGCAGCAACATCACTGCCCCACAAACATGATCCCCTCCAGCTCTATACTTTGTGAGGATTCTCCCTGCTCTGCTTGCTCTTTCTGTGCACTGAAATTGAAAGTAGTCCAATATTCTTCTGAACTTACTGGAAGCAGATTCTTCAAAGCTTTTGTTTATGTCAATGCCAGTGAGCTCTTTAAAGTGTGCTTTCATTCCTACTGGCTGAAAAAGATATGGCCACTCATCAAGTAAATCTTTGGTTTCCTTTCCAGATTGGATGTTGTTTCTTTGAGAGGTGTAAGTAGAAGTCATTAAGTCATAGATTGTCTTACATCTCTTTCATTATTTTGAAACATTACTAGCAATTTCTCTTTCTTTTCCTGCTGCAATTCGGATGTTTCTCCAACTAGCAGTTGTGGATCAGAATTTATACAACCATATAACAATTTTCGTTTCTTTTTTGATACTTCTAGAGTACCACAAAGTGGTGTACTAATAGCTTTTGCCCTTTTAAAATGGTCAATTCTGCACACCAGTTGTTTGAGGAGAGAATCATATCCACTTCCTACAACCTGGGAATTAATCTCATCTCTGAAAGACTTTGGGTATGCAATCACCATTTGTCGGGCTATTTCTGATACATGTTTTTTTGCTGGACATTTGCTGACTTCCAGGATCTCAGAAGCAACAATGCAGACCAACTGTCTTCTCTCAGAGCAACTTGGCCTTTCACCATTTTGCAACTTTTCCATAAAACTTGCTGGCATTTTTTGCCATGGAACATCAAAACTATAATGCCAGTCATGGTCATAAAACGAAGTTTCACAGCTACTGTCACCTAGAGGATAAACCAATGTCCAGGTTACATGATGAACACTTCCAAAATCAATGTTTTGAGGCCCCGTGCCATCACAGTTTGATTTGTACCATCAAACTACACTAGTCAAAATTTTAAGGGGATCAAAACCTTTCATAATAGTTGTCTTAAAACCAATACCTGTTCTTGTGAACTTAATGCACTTTTTTGATCCGCTTCAAATGTTGACTAGTGTATATGTAAAAACAACCATTGATTTGAAAACTTACTTGGGATTTGGGCTATTAGTTTTCTTGCTTCAATCGGTCTCAGAAAGCCACCTAGATCATCTTCTTTCAAAAACTGTAGGTCATCTATGGTCTCCACACCTAGGCTGTTCAAACCCTCTATGGCTAGCTTTGAAGTTATAGGGTTTGGGAACACATTCTCAATCAAAATCAACAATGCATCCATTTCTGTTGGGAGAGGACAGTTTATCCTTTTTACAGATGAACAACGCTGTGCTTCAGAGTAATGACCTTCAGTCCCATAAAACTGTACTCATTTAAGGGATAATAATCCAGACATTCCTCGGCATTTACACAAATTAATTCCTTTGTCGCAGACAAAATCTCATAAAGTCCATAATCATGCAAATACACTGAGGGGCGGGGAGTCACAAGGAAAGTCACATCATCATCTTTCACGAAAATCAGCTCAATCTGTCCAAACTGTAAAATAGAATCCTCCTCTTCACATTTAAGGCAAATTAATTTTCCTTTCCTGTACAGGGTACCCTTGTATTCTACCCGTGTTGAAACAAAGTCTGGTTCATTAAGCAAGCTTGTCTCAACAGCTTTGCACACAGCATCACTGTACAAATGAGGAGAGTATGTGGCCAAGTCAACACTTTTAAGCTTTGGTGAAAAAAATGACCGTGAGTGAACATATGCTTGAAGAAGTTGATGGTTGTGAGACAATGTCTTGCACACATTTTTGAAGTTCTGTGTTCTTCTCACACTTCTTTTGAAGTAGGAATGTTTGCTTTCAAATCTCAATGACCATAAATGAATTAAAGGTCCAAGACTTAAAATGAGTGACGTATAGTGAAGCATGTAATGATGTTTTGGTTTCAAATTTTCACCAGGAAACAGCTCCTTTCTTGTTTCCAGATATTCTGGTATTAAGACATTGAGATATGCAATCTGTGGAGTGGTAATCTTGGGAGCACACACTAACTCAACCAGTTCTTTCAACTTAACAGTCAGTTGCCATACAGGGTCTTGTGACTCTACTCTGTCTCCAATTATGACAGGAAGAAATCTGAGGAGACACCAGTTCTCAGCTGCTTGACCACCTAACTTTCTGCCTTTTTTACATATCTGGGAGGGGGCAGAACCAGCATCAGAATCCAGATATTTGAATTGTGCAAGTCTCCTGTTCAGCTGTGTATATGAAAACCACTTCCTTTTTACAAAGTATTCCAAGAAAATGGCCAGATCAATAGCTACAATGCCTTCAAACAAGTCATGGCCAAGGCATGGGAGAAGGCCAGGCTGAGCAACATGAAAATATTTAAGAGAGTTGAAAATGGAGTCAAACTTCAACCCATTTACAACATTTTCCTCGGTCGTCCTTAGAGTTTCCACAGCTGCCTTATAGGACTCAACTGTGCGATTGGGAAAGTCTACACACACATTCTGAAGTTCACTGCGAGATACCAAGCAATACCTACAGCAATGCTTGGCAGCACTGAAGTTCTGTGAGTAACCACCGATGCAGTGGGACCCCAAATTATCACAGATAATAGCCACTATTGTTGCACGTACTATGTCACCTGAAGATGTCACAAATCCATGCTCTTCAAGTTCTTTGACATCTGCCAACAACTTAGAAAAAATCTTGGTTTGACCAAAATAGTTAAAGTCTCTCTCATAACACAAAAGTGATAACTGAATGTTATCAATGCATGATCTGTAAAATGGCTCAAAGTTGCCAAGTGTAAAATACACTCCAATCATTTTGTGTCTTTTTTTAGCTGACCCAAGGGGATTCACAATCTCAAAGGCATCCTGGTACAAGATAAGTTGGATTGTAATCTCAGGCTGCTTAAACAAGTCATTGGATTTGAATACAGAGCCATCACAGATGTCAGTGAACACAGAAGAGTGTACATGCTGATGTTTGGCACACTGCTCCCACACCACTGGGTCTATTAACATGTTTTTTAAAGTGTTCTTCAATGGAATATACTGTGCATAACGTTGGTTTCGGTTCTCATCACGACTGAGACACATACTTTGTGGATGCACGTACGAAAAATTTTTCTGATAATACTGTCTTCTTTGGTATTCTGTGGAAAGTAATGAATTACAAGCTGAATGTAAATCTTGGCCTTGCAAAGTCTGCACCACAGATTCAATATCACATTGTGAAAGGGCCGTTTTTGACTTGAGTATTTCCCTGAACATCTTCTGTGTGTACTGATGACAGATATAATTTAAACCACTGAATTCCTCCAAAATCATCTGAATGGTTGACGATGGCACCAGGTATTTGGCTTGTAGCTGCATATAAAACAGGCAGAGATTTTTCATGTACAATGACTTTACATTACATTTCGTCAATGAGTCTGTGAATTCACTTTCATCAACCTCATCCTCAGTAACATCAAATGCTGAAGAAGGTTGCTCAGATAAAGTATCCATAATCCGTAATTGTGCAAATGTAGAAGTCCTGTGCTTTCATGAAACATGGGCAGTGAAACTTGATCTTAAACTGAAATTTTTGTCACATTTTTCAAAAGGACAACACACTACCTCTCCTGTGGCTAAATGTGACCCGAGATGAGAAAGGACATTGTTCATGTCTGTAAATTGTCGTTGACAGTCTGTATTGTTGCAAACAAACGTGCCCGTTGAATCATCAAAACGAGTATGTGGTCTTTTGTGATGGCGATAAACATGAGCTTTGAGAGCATTGTATTTTAAGAATTTACATTTGCATTCTGGTAAGCAACATGGAAATTGAGCATTTGCTTCATGTCTGTGTAAGATTTGATGATCAACATATCCCTTAACTGTCTTCAGAGAGCAATCACAAAATTTACACAAATACATCATCATCCATATGGTTAAAGGTAACACACCTCATAAGATGAAATCCGTTGTCCATGCATATGGGTGTTTTTAAATGATTGTGAAAGCTAAAACAACAACAACACAATTCTGAAACCTATTTAGTACTTTTTTAATGCAACTTGCATCAAACATTAAGAATAATTAAAAATGTTTGTGATTAGCCATTGAAATTGTATTCACCTGTTGCAAATTAACTTTTAAATTATGTTGGATGATACGTCAACCGAATTTTTTTAAGCAGTTACCATTCAACTGACGCCTGTAATTCAGTATTCCAGCGAACCCAACTCCGCTCCGTGTTTTAGCTTATTTGCCATGTCAATGAGCACGTTTCCCGACCAAAACAAAAACACGGATTTTTTCCTTGAGACATTTTTACGCTGTTTTGGAGCCATGATGTGCCACCTGCAGTTAACAGGCTGCTGCTTTGTCTCTTGGCTGATGCCGTTGGGCCGAGGGCAATGATAGAGAAGCAGTTTTACCAATGGCGTGCGTGAAGGCGGGACTTAACAAGAAAGGTCAAAACAGTGCAGAAACGCACACCAAAAAATGTCTACCATAGAAAGCAAAAGGGGAAATTTCCTCAGACATTGTGAGGTAATCATGTAATATTAAATATCAAATTGTAATCAACAAGTGTTACTGTATTTACGTTGTTTCTGCTGTTGCAGTGCACCCTTGGCCTTGTCAGTGGGTGAGGTCACATCACTAAACTGTCTGAAGAAGTAAGGTGTTGTGGACCATCATAAAATTTGTAAGTGTATTACATATTTAATGAACAAATATTTCTTTTAAGTAAAAAACAATATTTTTTTAATGTAAGAAACGCAAGAACATCTAAAAAGAGTAACATGATCAGATATGATAATGAATATAGATATGTGATATATGCTATCTAACCATTTTTTAAAGGCATCAACGTGGAGATTGAATTGGAGACCATTGTTCTGTTCGAAGTGTAGTTTGTGGAAGATGCAATGATGAAATTAATTTGAATTGTCAATGTATTTTAAGCATATAAGCAATGTTCAGATGATGGTACTGTAGTACTGTTTAAAGTCTTTAATATTGTTGTTATTTACAATGGAAACTACTGTAACAGAAGAAAATAAAGAGGGAAAATACAAATGATTTTCTCTAGTGACTTTTTGTGACATATAACATACATTTCATGAACTACATATAAAATTATCTGTAAGCCATAATCAAAATCAAAATGCTGTACATGCCTTTCAGAATTATGGTCCATCACAGTTCATTTTTTCAAATAACGGTCAACACATGTTATTTCAATTTACAGTAAAACTCTGTTAAATAATGATTAAAACATGATTTCAGTTTACAGTCAAAACATGCTTTATGAAGTAATGGTGTCAACATGTCATTTATATCTACATTCAAATCATGTTTAGTTAAACAACTGCTACACCATGTTTTTACATTTACAGTTAAAACATGTTTTATTAAATGAGGGTTTAAACATGTTACGTGAACTAACAGTCAAATAATGCCATTACATTTAATGGTCTATGCATGTATTCGCAATTATACAGACAAAATATGTTATTTCAGATTACGTTTTAAACATTTTATAGTACTGTATGGTCAATGTTCTTTTTTCATGTTGCTGTGTAAACATGTTACTTCAGTTCATGGGGTTTTACCGTTATTTTCATCAATGGCAAACGTTTGGTACCCTGTGCTGCCATGCATTTGCTCGTTTTTTTATGTGTTTTTTTTATTAGTGTGGGAACCTCTTTTTGCTGAACTGCCCCGGGAGCGCAAGTTCATTCCCTAATTTACCGACATGCGTCTGTGGAGGGAAAAGTCCGCTGTGCGTCGGGTGCAAAATAGGAATGATACATGCATCAGTGTACAAAGTCAATTGCGCTGGGTGCAAGATAGGGCCCTAAGTCATTTCAACTTAAATTACATTAAACGGACTTAAAAAATTAGTTGAATATTGTATAACTTATATAAAAAAGTTGAAAATTGCTTAACTTATGTGGATGAGATAAAGCAATGTAAAAACATATGTTGTCATAACCTATTGATCTCTCTTTTTTTTTTACAGTTAATCAAATAACAGGATTTTATTGTAGTTTTTTTTTACAATTTTATTTAAACAAAAAATATTTGACAAGGCTCAGGGAAGAAGGGGAAGGGAACCACGAACAGTAAATGTAAATTTAATCACCAAATAAACAAACAACAAAACGAAATTTAAGCAGCAGCCCCTTATGGGCGACTGCCGTATACACTAAAACAAAACCACAGCATTAAGTCCCAGGCCTGGTCATATCTCGTCTTCCCCTGTCGTCACTCCTCCTTTTATCTTTCCGGAGCTCCTCTGTTCCCATGGCTCTCGGCCCCTCCCTGCTTGCCAAAGTCATAAATACAAAATTACATAGCAAAGCAAATTGATGATATGTTTAATAACTTTTTTTTTGTTTTACTTAATTCACTACTGATATTACTGGAACACCATACAGGGTATGACAACACCACTTCAAACAATACCCCATATATGTGCTATTACTTCACAGGAATGTTTTACCTATTTCACAGTTCTTTGAAATGCAGCGAGGATGGGCTGTGAAATTCGAAGGACAAAGAACTAGTGTGACGAATTCATTATGCTGGGTCTGTACAATGTGTTGTATGCTAGCATGGACATCACTGCAAGGACATTTACAAAATGAAATTACCACCTACATTTCCTGCACTGCCTTTATAATCACACAGCCTGATTACGTAACGTGTTCTATCTGGACCCCTTTGACCTTAAATCCCATTAAATATGTAGTATAGTATTATAACATTGATCCACAAATCCTCAAAACTCTATTTTGACACTTACCCAAGCATTTCCAACTTAAAACTAAAGCATTTTGTTTGTGGATGTAATATTGATATAAGGTGATTTAGACAGTCACTCACAGTCTGTCTGCCTGCCAAAAGAATGATATTGTAAACTGAGTGAGCATGGGTTGGCACGGCAGAGCTTTCACTGACAGAAGAAGTCTATCTTAAGCTCTTCAACATAAGCTGTTACAGCTTCAGGTACATTAGCTGATTGTGTGCCATCACTCCAAGGCTGGCTAACAGTGGCTGGCAGGTCAGGTCTAATTGGACAGGACTTAACACCAGCAGGCACAGCTATGGAATGTGTGCAGCTGTTCTCCCAGCTGTCAAAAAGCTGCTCTGATAAACTGATCACTGCTTCATCCATCACATTCCCACACGTCTGAACTCAGTGCACTGAAATTGCCAGTTCCAACGTGTACAAACTCTATCAGTAGTTTATCAGTTTATCCACGGTCTGGAAAAATGAATCCTGGAGTTCTGTATTTGGATAATAATAATTACTGTAGTGGAGAATGTCATAGCCCAGTTCAAGCTATCCTGTGGTCTCTTCAGATAAAGTTAAGCTAAAGGGCTCCAAAAAGCAGTGGAATCCAAAGCATTCAGAATATTTGTCCCTATTAATCTGTCTAAGAATGCGAGCTTTGAACACGAATGTTTGATAACTAGGCTATACAGAAAACACAGACCCTTTACCATGCACCTAATCCAATCTAATAAAACAGATTTACATTTACAGGCCTTTTATTTATTTTATCATGGCTCTGATAAATAATGCCCTTTTACAAGGCCATCAGAAATCTTTTGTGAGTTTCTATTCTGATGGTTAAAAATGTAGCTTCGGGTCGATGAAGCTGGTCTTGGATCAGTATGAAAGGACAGATTTCTCTCAGAGCATGTGACTCAATTCTCTATGATAATCGCATCTGCTTTATTATGCACTAAACTGCACATTTGCAGCATATATTAGTCAACTGATTTAATTTTTCAAACAATATGTGCTCAATGAGTAAACGAGGTCAAATGATGATTAACTTCTTATCACTGCTTAATGTAAAATAAAGAGTTTATTTTTATTTACAGCAAAAAGGCAATTATTTGCCTAAGCTGTCATTAAATGTAATTAATCATATTTTTTCTAAATTTGCATGTTCCATTAAAATGACAACAGCTTGTGGATGCTTCTGTCAGTCGGAATAAAAGATATCAAATAAGCTTGGCCAATGTTTATATAGCATAATTATAGTATAATATATACTGTCTGTCAGCCTGTGACTGTTGACGTCTACATGTTGAACCGTATTACTTTCTGAGCTCCATTCAGAAGTGCAAACACAAACAACAGGATTTTTATATACAACAATTTTATAAGGTCAGAGTGCTGAATAAGTGTGTGTGTTGTGACTCACTCCATTAGACTCATTTTCTATGTCACCGCATTTTTCATGACCTTGACAAAATGCTACATGCCCACACATCTGGTCTCTTCAGGTTGGCATGCCAACAAACTAAATCTACGCAAGAGCTTTAAGTAAATGTGGCATTATGTCGAAGCAACATAGAATTGAATCTAGGCAAGCAAATGTAGTCATTTCCCAGGCCAGTCTGCAACTAGTACTCGATGAACTATAGTGTTTTACAACATCAAACATGTCTGTAAGTTTAAATTAAAACTTAAGTAAAAAAAAAAAAAAAATGTATACTGTATGTTGTTGTGTGAATGAGTGACTTCCAAAATATACAGTGCTTGCGGACCTGCGACTCATGAACAGGATTAAGAAACACTGATGTAATGTATTACAATTTTAGCTAAAAATAAATGGTTACTTCTTAATTAATTTATGACCATTTGGATTGAAGATGGTGTCTTTTTTTTATTTCCATGCCTGTAAATAATTAGAAAAAGCCTTTACCTGTCATTTTGGAAACTGGATATTGATGCGTCACCCGTGACCTCCTCTGTTTGATTTTATGGCAGTCTGATGTGCTTTGATTCGACTCATGCTTATCACAGTCGTAACACTTGCCCACCTTGCTAACAGATGACAGGAGGTGAGATTATGTCAAATAGTGGGTAAATGCTTATTGCTGGTGGCAACAGATTAATAACTGATTCTGTTCAAATGTATTTCATACAGTACATCAGTTAGAGTACTTATGAACAGGTGAGCCTTTTTTAAAAATTAAAAATAATATATATATATATATATATATATATATATTGCCTATTATAAAGATTCAGTACTAAATAAACACTGATTTCATTGACTGTTTAAACTCGCATGAACTCTGGTGTTCCGCATATTCTAATATATGTTCTGTTGGTAACAAAACAACAACAACTAAAACCTACATTCAGTGACACACTGAGTAAATTTGGTCTGTGGGTGTGGAGCTCTTCTAGATGAAGGTCTGAGACTCGCTGACTCATGCTCTCTTCTCTTCTCTTCTCTTCTCTTCTCTTCTCTTGTCTCCTCTCCTCTTCTCTTCTCTTGTGCTCCTCCGCCTACTCCTCCAATACAAGACTACGAGCCAGCAAATGTTTTTCCATCTAAATCATCTTAGATTTTGCTTTAAATGTTAGGTCACTCTCCCTAAAACATTAAACCTGCTCACACAATCACCTGGTTTTAGCATGTTATAGCGTATGATAGCCTAATCACCAGCACTCCATGTAAACAGCCTTTTTGAACTATGTATGTGACACGTTCCTGGGGGATTAAAAGAGGAATAATAAATCTAATGAAAATAAAAAATAATTTAAAATAATGGTCACACTTTAGTTTAGGATCCAATTCTCACTTTTAACTAACTATATTACCATCCCTCAATAAACTCATGATTACCTATTTACAGTTTGTAGTGAAGTTCAATGTAATGGAAGGAAGAAGAAGACGAGGTCGGCGAAATCGGGACTCGCACTTTATTTCTCCAAATAAAACAGAAAAAAAAAAGGTGCGCTCGGGCGCGGCCGCTGTATTACTCACAGCAAGACAAAACAAACATGTAACTTGACAGGTGACTTCTCAGCTTCACGTGCGAGTCCCAGGTCTCTCTCACTTCTCTCTCTCAGCCGGCAGCTTTTATGCAGTCTCCACGCCAATTACTGCAATCAGACACAGGTGTTCGTCATCTGCACTTGACCCACTTACTCACCGCGCGACTCGCTGATTCCTCTCCCGCTACAGACTTCGCGAAACCACGCCCCCCTCGCCACATACCCCCACCGCCCGTCTCAGGCCGGGGAGCCGTCCGGCCTGCAGCCTCCCCCCCCCCCCCTCCTGGAGAGGAAGTCAGCCACAACCATCTGTGCACCCGGCCTGTGGATCACCTGGAACTTAAAAGGCTGTAAAGCTAGATACCAACGGGTGATCCGCGCATTGGTATCCTTCATGCGGTGGAGCCATTGCAGGGGAGCGTGGTCCGAACAGAGGGTGAACTCCCGCCCCAGGAGGTAGTAGCGGAGGGTGAGAACAGCCCACCTGATGGCCAAACACTCTTTCTCAATGGTGCTGTACATCGTCTCTCTCTTAGAGAGCTTGCGACTGATGTACAGCACCGGCCGCTCTCCACCCTCCACCTCCTGGGACAGGACGGCGCCCAGCCCCCTGTCCGATGCGTCCGTCTGTAGGATAAAGGGGAGAGAGAAATCAGGAGCATGCAAAAGCGGCCCGCCACATAGAGCAGCCTTTATCTGGGTAAAGGCCCGCTGACACTGCTCCGTCCACTGAACCGTATCTGGCGCTTCCTTTTTAGTTAGATCGGTCAGCGGGCTAGCGAGGTCCGAATAATTAGGCACAAACCTTCTATAATATCCCGCTAGCCCCAGGAACTGTCTAACCTCCTTTTTGGTCTTGGGTCTCGGACAGGTCGCAACTGCTGCCGTCTTATCAATTTGGGGACGCACCTGTCCGTGACCCAAGTGGAAACCCAGATACCTTACCTCCACACGCCCAATTGCACATTTCTTCGGGTTGGCCGTGAGCCCCGCCCTTCTCAGCGTCTTCAGGACAGCCCGCAAATGCTGCATATGACGCTGCCAATCGGTACTATAGATGATAATATCATCCAAGTAGGCAGCGGCATACGCAGCATGCGGTCGGAGAATCCTGTCCATCAGACGCTGAAAGGTCGCTGGAGCCCCGAACAACCCGAAAGGAAGGGTGACAAATTGGTGTAATCCAAACGGCGTTGTGAAAGCTGTCTTTTCTTTGGACATTGGAGACAAGGGGATCTGCCAATAACCCTTCGTTAAGTCCAATGTCGAGTAAAAACGAGCAGTACCCAGCCGATCAAGCAGTTCGTCAACCCTTGGCATTGGATAAGCATCAAACTTAGACACCGCGTTCACCTTCCTATAGTCTACACAGAAGCGAACCGAGCCGTCAGGTTTGGGAACTAAAACTATCGGGCTCGCCCAGTCACTGCTTGACTCTTCTATTACCCCCATATCCAGCATAGCCTCTAATTCACTCTGAACCACCTTTTTCTTATGTTCAGGCAAACGATACGGGCGGCAGCGTACCACGACCCCAGGTTCGGTCTCAACGTGGTGCTGAATGAGGTTTGTCCGGCCAGGCAGGGGAGAAAACACATCCGCAAAATCAGCTTGTACATTTTTAATGTCAGTGAGCTGGGAGGGCGAGAGGTGGTCTCCACCAAGGGCCAGCGCGAGAGATTGTGATTTTGAACTCGCCTCAGGCCCGAGATCCTCCTCTCCGCTCACCACCGTCGCCAACATCACTGACTCTGCCTCAACCCACTTTTTGAGAAGGTTGAGGTGATAAATTTGATGTGCTCCACCCCTGTCTGTACGGGCTACCTCATAGTTGAGATCATTAACTCGCCGTGTGACCTCAAAGGGCCCTTGCCACTTTGCGAGTAATTTCGAGCTGGTAGTAGGGAGTAATACAAGTACCTTATCTCCCGGTGCAAATTGGCGGAGTCTAGTTCCCCTGTTGTAAAGCTGACTCTGTCTGCCCTGGGCCTGTAACAAATTCTCCATTGATAGCCGCCCCAAAGTGTGGAGCTTTGTTCTCAGGTCCAGGACATACTGAATTTCGTTCTTAGCAGCGGACGGTCCATCCTCCCAAGTCTCTCTAAGAACGTCAAGCACCCCGCGGGGCTGACGTCCATAGAGAAGCTCGAAGGGGGAAAACCCCGTGGAGGCTTGGGGGACCTCGCGTACAGCAAACAAGAGGGGTTCTAGCCATTTATCCCAATTTTTGGCGTCTTCGTGAACGAACTTACGAATCATGGATTTCAAAGTGCGATTAAACCGTTCCACTAAACCGTCTGTTTGTGGGTGGTAGACGCTAGTGCGAATCGATTTAATGCCCAACAATTCGTAGAGTTCGCGAATCGTTCGTGACATAAACGCCGTGCCCTGATCAGTGAGAATCTCTTTGGGGATTCCCACTCGGGAGATTAAAGAGAAGAGAGCGCTCGCAACACTTTTAGCCGAAATGTTACGAAGCGGGACTGCTTCCGGGTATCGCGTTGCGTAGTCCACCAGAACCAAGGCAAAGCGATGCCCTCGTGCTGACCGTTCTAATGGCCCGATGAGGTCCATACCAATTCGCTCGAAGGGGACCTGCATTAACGGGAGGGGGCACAATGGTGCTTTTGGATTGGCCGGTGGATTCACCAACTGACATTCACGACAAGACGCGCACCACCTGCGCACGTTCTCGTGAATGCCCGGCCAGAAGAACCGGGCCATGAGACGGTTTAGTGTTGCCGCCTGACCTAAATGCCCGGCCATTGGATTACAGTGAGCCGCCTGAAAAAGCATTTTCCGGCGGCTTTTAGGAACCAACAACTGTGTTGTATCTTCCTTTGTCTGGGTGTCTTGGGTCACCCGATACAACCTATCTTTTAATACAGTAAAATAGGGATAAGAGAGCGGTTGGTCTGGCTGAAGCAGCTGGCCGTCGATGGAGCGGACCTGATTAAAGGCGTTTTTAAGAGACTCGTCCTGGGACTGCTCCAGGGGAAAGTCATCGCGCTCTGAGAGAACCATTCTCGCCAGAGCCCTCTGTTCCCCTGCAGCAGGACCCAGAGGTCCCGGCTCAGCATCCCCCAGCTGAACGACCGCTGTCTTTCCCTTGTTTTTTCTACCCCAAGAGGCACCCGCTGATAACGACCCCAATAATTCATTAAAGGCAGGCCAATTCGTCCCCAAAATGAGCGGATGCCGGAGGTGCGGGTTAACGGCCACCTCGACGCTATGCTTTTGGCCCCTAAATTGAATTACGACCGGCATTATCGGATACCTCACCACCACCCCGTGCACACACCGCACCTTAACCATGCGGCTGTTATCCAATGCCCCCGGTTGAATCAGACTTTGATGTATAGAGGTTTGGTTACAACCTGAATCCACCAAAGCCTGATAAGTACCCCCCTTTATACTCACTGGTATCTGGTACAGGCCAGTTTGGTCGGGGGCAGCCTGCGGCGCGTCGGGAACCCGGATCAGGGTCCCCACCTCCATCGCCGGACACCGATCTATAAAATGTCCCGGGTCCCCGCAGCGCCAACAGGCCGGCCCAGGCCTCCCCGCCGCTCCGGTGGCAGGAAGCGGGTCAAGGAAATGGCGTGGAGAGTGCAGGGCTGCCGGACTCGGGACGGGGTGGTCGGACGTGGCGGGCCCCCTAGGTGGGACCCGGGTCACAGGAACAGGCTCCGCCGGAGTCGAGGTCCTCCACCTTGGCGCCGGCCGGGGCACCAGCCCGCCGCGAGACCTGGGAAGGGGCACAGGTTTGGGGAGAGAAGGGGTAGAGAGAGAGAGAGAAGGAGAGAGAGAAGCTGATGGAAGGGCTTCGCCGACCCCTGAGCACGCCACCATGTGATCTTCCGCCAGGTGGATGGCCTGGTCCAGCGACGTCGGGCGGTGGCACTGGACCCACTGCGCAGTTTTCTTAGGCAGCTTAGTGATAAACTGCTCCAGTACCACCTTGCTGATGACATCCTCGACGTCGCCTCCGTCGGCCATCAGCCATCTGCGGCAGGAGTCCCGGAGCTGTTGCGCCAGCACGAAGGGTCGGCCAGACTCCTCCAGGCTCAGGGACCGGAACCGCTGACGATGTTGTTCGGGGGTCCGGCCGACCCGCTGCAAGATGGCGCGCCTCAGGTCTTCGTAGACCAGGAGGTTCTGGACTGGCAGTTGGTTGGCGGCTATCTGCGACTCACCCGATAGCAACGGGATGAGCCGCATGGGCCAGTCCGATTGGGGCCACCCCCGGGCCTCGGCGGACCTCTCAAATAGGTCCAGGAACGCCTCCGGGTCGTCCTGGGGACCCATTTTATTGAGAGGCAGGGGCGGGGCCGAGGCCGCAGCTGGAACGGGGACGGCCCGAACCTCCCGGTCGAGCCAGCTCCGGAACAGCTCGCGGTCTTCTTGCTGGCCTTGGAGGAGCATCTGGAAGCGTTGATCCTGCTCCTCTTTCACGGCCAGCAGGGCGTGATGTTGCTCCCGGTGAAGACCCGCGAGCGTCTGTATAAGCTCCGCAAACGGCGTTCCCGGCGGGGTCTGCATGGCGGCGGCAGTCTTCTTCTTCCCGGGTTTCGGCACCAGTGTAGTGAAGTTCAATGTAATGGAAGGAAGAAGAAGACGAGGTCGGCGAAATCGGGACTCGCACTTTATTTCTCCAAATAAAACAGAAAAAAAAAAGGTGCGCTCGGGCGCGGCCGCTGTATTACTCACAGCAAGACAAAACAAACATGTAACTTGACAGGTGACTTCTCAGCTTCACGTGCGAGTCCCAGGTCTCTCTCACTTCTCTCTCTCAGCCGGCAGCTTTTATGCAGTCTCCACGCCAATTACTGCAATCAGACACAGGTGTTCGTCATCTGCACTTGACCCACTTACTCACCGCGCGACTCGCTGATTCCTCTCCCGCTACAGACTTCGCGAAACCACGCCCCCCTCGCCACACAGTTTAATTAAGTTTAGGTATTGAGTAGGATTTGGTTGGATTAAGGGATGTAGAATATGGTAATGCAGAATAAGGTATTAAAATGTGTTTTATAAGGACTAACAAACAGCCAATTTCCTATTAATATGCATGCTATAAAGCAACTAGTTGATAGTGGGAATTGGAACATAAACGGGAGTGTTACCAAAATAATATACAATATTTGGGAGCACTTTTAATGATGGTCCGTCATTAATAGGTAATTAGTTAACTATGTAGGAAGGAATTCAGGACAAATGGATAAACTAATATGTTTTCATTACTAAATGAGACCAGCCTCATTTATTACTAATAACTCATTAATAACTCAATTAACTATAACAAATGATAAAGAATGACCAATTAATTGCTAATTATTGTGTTATTGAGACATAATCAATTTTCTTTTTTACTCTGAACATGGTCATAAAATGCGTCACTATTTTCAAGTCAGTGTTACCTAGTCAGATGTACTAGTGATCTGGACCATTATTTTTAAGTGAAAAGAAAGATGTTTAATGGTCCAGATCACTAGTAGTTCCTGCAGAGGGACTAAACACTTCGGTAATTAGTGATGCAATGTATGACCATCTTCTGCACGTCTCAGACACACATATTGTGATTAGTAATTAATTGGTCATTCTTTATCGTTCATCAGTTAGTTGATAGTTATTAATGAGACTAATCTCATTGTTACAGACATAGACATAATAAATACATAGACGCCATATTGGCCGCTTTGGAACGTTGCTGAGATACGTCAACGCGTACGCCATATTGCTGAGGGCAAGACTGCACTGTAATCAAATGCAAGTAAACGGGTGAGCTGCGTTTTTTCTGAATAAAAACAAAAATAACGTTTACATTTATCAACTGATTTCAGTGGTTTGTACGTGGTGTACAAAATTTCCATCTCTAGTAATAAAAATCTCAATAGTTAGACTTATAAAATATTTTTTTAATAAGGAATTGCCATGTGTTTGGCTTTTTATTCTTGGATAAGAATTGTGAAGACCCCCATAATGACATAATTTAATTTTCACATTAAATGAAATAAAGTTTTCTTATTGTAGAAAAACCATTTTCTGTCTTTAACCTGATTTTAGCTTTTCTTGCGCTTAGAATTGATCGCCATTGAAAAAATGAAACAAATTGGCAAATACAAATCACACCAGCATGTGCTTTCTGTATTATTATAGCACTAGCATGATATATATTTACAGATAGATACTCAAAATATACAATAACAAAGTTAACTGATGGATCCTTTATGGTAATACATATGATATATGGTACAATTATGCAATGCAAATAGTAAATATAAGATAAAGTGAAAAGTAATAGTAAATAGTTTAGTGTATAGTCAATTAAATAAACAAACAGTATACAGCAAATAAAATAGCAAATGAATAGTATAATTATATAATATCACATAATTGCATAATATCAATAATATAATAATAATATATTGATAATAGCATATCGTTTATGTATAATACTATAATAATAGCAATAGAATATGAAATATCAATTACAGAATATAGACAATAAAAAATAATAAGTCAAATAGTGACTAGTGAATAGTACAATAATTTAACAGCATAACTATAATAGATTGATAATCGCAAGTGCTATAATAATAATAATAGCAAATATAATGTATTATTTGCAGAATAGTATAGACAATAATAAAAATAGTAAATGAAATAGTGACTAGTACCTACCCGAAACGAGTACATGTCATAAAAGTTGGTTTTAGAGCTACACTGTATGGGATTTTTCCCATCTATTGGTGAAATTGTATATGACTACCAACTGAATACTTTCTAGCCCCTCCCATTCCGAGGGCGTTTTAACTCATACGGTGGCCGTATTATTTCAAATCTGCCGGCAGTCACGAGTAATCTCCCCCTTGCATTCGTCATGGTGCCACTGAGTGTAAAAACGAGAAAAGGTAAAGCTTGAATTTCCAGGTATGTCCCTCTTTGGCTAATGTATTTTCAAGATGGATGCGCAACATCGAGCGGCTCGCTCTTATGTATTCTAAATGGCAGATTCTACGCTTACGCTTAGAAGTAATTACACATTAATTAGCACATAACATTTTGAAAGAACAAAGTGTTTTTTGCTAAGAATCATTAACAAAAGTACACAGTGTAGCTTTAAGAAAATATAGATGAATATTAGGGTTCAGGAAATTTACTTTATAATATAAAATATAATATAAATTAAGCAAAAACTATAATAGAAATCATGTCATCTCATGTCTCAACATTCACAGCTAAGTTAACTAGCGGCATCGCTAGGTATTTTAGTCTGACTGACTCCGGTGGCCAACTAACATTACTATTACTAATTATATAATGACCAAATACAACCAGAAACAAATGTTCAGTCTTGCTTGTGAAAGGTAATTCCCCGAGACCTGTTTTCAATTGTGTGGCGATTTGGACAGCCCCAAGCAGCACACGCAGCAGGCATTTTTCTCAATTCCTGTTATGAGAGTAATGGGTAAGTTGCCCACCGCAATATGACGGCGCCATTGACGTACGATCCAGCGGCCAATAGGGTGTCTATGTACTTATTATGTCTATGGTTACAGATCTGTCAGGCTCTCAAACCAGCCAATCACAGTGCACTCCTTCACCTGAGTTCTTCTAATCACACACACCTGCACCTCACCATCACCCTCATCACTGCCACTATTACACACACTTCACCACATCTCATTGTTTGGTCTCGATTGTATGCCTCTACGACTAACTATACCTGATATCTCCAGCGATCCTTCTCCAGTCTCCACTCCAGCGTCATCTTCAGCTTCTCATCTCCTTCATTCTCCTCTGTGTTGTTCCTCCAGTGTCTTGTTCTTCCTCCATGTCTCCAAGCCCACTGCTGTTCAGAGTTCCTGGCATCCAACGTATCATCTACCAGTCATCACACCTGTAAGAAGAAACATACTATTAACTACCAGCATCCCGCTCTCCAAAGTATCTCTGCACTTACCATATACCTGCTTTACGTTCATCCGCTCAGTTGTTGTCACAATAAAATTCCTATTAACTTTAATCTCCTTCTCTTGAGTCTATGCTATTTTAAAGTTTCCTAATGTTGTTTTGGAGTCTCCTACAACAGGTTTACATGCATTAAAGGTCAAAAAACTGTTTAATTTTCTCATAATATACATTTGCACATCACCACATTTTCAATGATTCTCAAACGACTTGTCAGATTTAACTATTTCTCTAAATTCCTCCTTTCCACAAGCTACTCTGCTCTGATTGGCCAGACAGCTGAATAAGTGGGTGCCAATGTGCTAATGTTTCGTCTTGACATCACAACGAAATGGCTTATGACTCGTTTAAAAAACGATTCATTTCATTGACTCAAGAGTCGACTCTTACTTTTGAAAGACAGTAACTTTATCTGTGATGCACTTTCAGATTTAAAACTTTACAGGATGTTTTCATTCACTTAGAGCTGTTACACACTACATGAAAGGTCATTTTCAAAAATCCATAATAGGGGCACTTTAATAAGGAACTCAGTCTAAAGTTTGCTACATTTGCTATTACTAACTGATTAGTTAAGCTTGTTTCCATATTAGTTAATAGTAGTAGCTAAAGTGTTAATGTAGTACTTCTCATTTGTCCTGCATTACTTTATATTGACAGGCCATTCTATTGTGTTTTAAGCCTGTAAAAAAATGCCTTTTATACCTTTGAGACAATTGAGACTGAGAATTTGCTTTAAAACTTTTATATTTTCATGAGCCTTTATCCAAATGACAGTTGATTTCAAGCTAGTTTTATCTTGTTTGCATCTGCACACAGTTTTTTTAATACTTTGGCTACAAATCATGATTGTGATTTTGACACTGAACAATTATTTTTTAATTGTGATTATCCACACATTTATGCAGATTAACGTTGTCTTTATCACCTTAGATTATGACCTAAGGTCTAAATGATTAAAGATTCAGAGAAGCCAAAGCGTGTTGTTTGCACTGGTTTTAACTCAGTATTAAAGCTATAATTACATTATAAGTCGCAGTATGTCAAGCTCCATCGGAAATTCCTCTGGGGCTCTAGCGTATGCCGCTTTCGTAACTTAATTAAGACCTCTCTTTCCCTCCCTTGACGATTTAATTACCCCTACGATTTGCTTGATATGTATTGTATTTTTAGTACATGATAAATTACAAATGAAGTCTTTTGCCATGCAGTTATGTAATCTATGAAATCTATTGTTAGAAAACTGCTCAGTTCAAAAATGTGAGATATCTGGAACAAGAGGAAATTATATGAGAGTGTTTTAAACTTCTTATGTGCGAAAAACATTTACCCTCTGCTTAGTCCTGAGAAATAAAAATGAGAAAGAAACACTATTGTGCTTGTATGTTTGTTTTTCTCATGTGTCGTTTTGTGGAGACTTCATTCAGGTTGCATGGTCAGGAGTGAAAATGGGTAAAGTGGGTAGTTGTTGGTTTTGCACAGTAAAATATAAAATAAAAACTATAATAATAAAAAAAATATGCTGATTCATAGCTTTAAAGGTCATATATGCACAGGTTGGAGGATTGTGGTTCTTTTGAACATTTCTATGAATGCATCATTTTAGGATGGAAGGATGGATGAATGAATGAATGAATGAATGAATGAACGACGAATGAAGGAAGGAAGGAACAGACATCACTACAGCCTGTATTAGCATAGCATCTTCCACATCAGCCTTTTATGTTACACAAGATCTCACTTTTTGTGGCGTGAGCGAGGATACTATTTATAAAGGTGTTGCAGCGTTTGCTTCACTGGACATCACACGAGCAGTGTTATTGGTAGGGGCTGTCTATCATAGATTAAGCTTAATCATTCTACCTTAAATGGAACTTCTAAAGGATCTATCTCTCTGGAAGGTTCTTTATCTTTCATTAGTATGCAGTGATGATTTTAAAGGGTTCTATATTAAACACTGGTGAGTGTTCAATTTAAATGGGTCATGAAAAATAAATGGGTCAAAATATGGTGGCAAACATGTCCCTTGCATTTTCAGATTTATTAAACTGTTATTAAACTTTTTGGCTCTAAATTGTTTTGCATATTTAAAAATACTTAAAAAAAAAAAAAAAAAGAATCTGAGAACCCTGAAAATGTGAAAAGGGTCCATGGAAGTAGAAGCTGTTCAAATGGTGGGGTTTTTATTCACATGGTGAGCTTTTCCACATTACCACATTGAAAGTTAATTTATTTGTGTTATTGTGACATTTTTAATGGCATGCAAAATATTTTTATGAGAATTTGTCACTGGTGTTACAACCATGCTTCATAAAGACCAAAAATAGAGTTGTCCTTTATCATCAGTAACAATGATGATAAAAAAAAACTTGCCATTGATTTTTAATGAGAGGGAAATAAAATACATATCAAACTGTTTTTCACCCACCAAAAAAAACTAGACTAAATAACTCCTTCAGTAAGACACTTTGACCTTTAAGCAGAGCAGACATCACAGTACCACATTAAGAACTTCACAATCCATTTACATCCAAGCGACTGGTAATGACTATGAGAGAATACTCCAGCTTTCATCTCAAATTATTACCTCTAATAAGCAAAACCACACAAGAATAAACACAATTGGCAGCAGACTTCTAGCATAGCAATTTGCTATGTATTATAAATCCACCTCAAGCATATAAACCCATATATTTAAGATTCTCTTCAACAAACCATTGGTTTGATTGAACAGCATCACAGCCGTCAAACATCAGCGATTAATCAACATTTCTCCGTCTCTTCTCTCCATATCAGCCACTTTCGACTGATCACTGACTTCCCGTCTGAGACTTCATGTGTAACATCCACACACAGACACCTTCACTTCACAAGCAGATCAGAATTAATTTAGCATTTAGGTTAGGAAATGAGCAGGAGGCAAAATGGCTTATGTCAAATTTGTGCATTAGCTGTGGTTTAGACCAATGCGTATAATAGGTAAATGACAGTATATAAAGCTGGTAAAAGTAGCTCCCCCAAAAAAGGCAGGGGAAAAAAAGCAGGAACTAATCCATTTCTAAACTCTTTGTCTTCAAATAATATTCTAAAGTATGACTCATTTCTTTCATAAATGAAAAATTGGCCTGAAATCCATTTATTTTGTACAGGAGTGATAATCAAACAGTGCTGTGGTAAGAGTCATTGACTGCGGGTGCCATTAGCGCTGGTTAGTTTAACATTTAATGATTGTGTTTTGCTTGAATAGATG
The DNA here is from genome assembly GCA_030578275.1 of Meda fulgida. Classification (NCBI taxonomy): domain Eukaryota; kingdom Metazoa; phylum Chordata; class Actinopteri; order Cypriniformes; family Leuciscidae; genus Meda; species Meda fulgida. The sequence goes on from CM060616.1 coordinate 15,803,580, forward strand.
GGCCTGTTCATCCACAGAGGGGGCTTGTGCATTCACAGGGTTTCATGCTGCTGTTGCTGTTTCAAAACAGGCTATGCTAGGGGTCAAATGTAATGAAATGTTTTACTTGGCATCCAGTGGTTTGTTTTCTTAATTTAGGGGTTTGTTGCAACTGGGCATAAATCCTAAGAATACGATGTCTCTACGGCAAAATGGTTAAAGTATCACCTGGAGATAAGGTGCATTTGTTGGCCTGTCCTTAAGATATTACAAACACCTTTATTCCCCCTTTATTAATCTGTAATTATCTCCTTCCTTCCACAAAACAAAATCTTTGACATCATAATAACATATACAAAAGTCAGTATGTAATTGTGGCGAGGGGGGCGTGGTTTCGCGAAGTCTGTAGCGGGAGAGGAGTCAGCGAGCCGCGCGGTGAGTAAGTGGGTCAAGTGCAGATGACGAACACCTGTGTCTGATTGCAGTAATTGGCGTGGAGACTGCATATAAGCTGCTGGCTGAGAGAGAGAAGGGAGAGAGACCTGGGACTAGCACGGGACTTCGTGGCTGCGTGAACTGAGCCGTTATTCGTTTGTTTGACTGTTTGTTTGTTCTTTGTTTGCCGTGGGGAAGCGACACGGCGGCCGCGCACGAGCGCACCCTGTTTGTTGATTTTTATTTTATTGTGAACAATAAAGTGCAAGTCCCAATTTCGCCGACCTCGTCTTCTTCTTCCTCCAATCACACTGAACACACTACACTGGTGCCGAAACCCGGGAAGAAGACTGCCGCCGCCATGCAGACCCCGCCGGGAACGCCATTTGCGCTCCGCTCCAGCTACGGCCTCGGCCCCGCCCCTGCCTCTCAACAAAATGGGACCCCAGAACGATCCGGAGGCGTTCCTGGACTTATTTGAGAGGTCTGCCGAGGCCCGGGGATGGCCCCAATCGGACTGGCCCATGCGGCTCATCCCTTTGCTATCGGGTGAGTCCCAGATAGCCGCCCACCAACTGCCAGTCCAGAACCTCCTGGTCTACGAAGATCTGAGGCGCGCCATTCTGTGGACTAGTGGTTCTAGTGGACTACGCAACGCGATACCCGGAAGCAGTCCCGCGTCGTAACATTTCGGCTAAAAGTGTTGCGAGCGCGCTCTTCTCGTTAATCTCCCGAGTGGGAATCCCCAAAGAGATTCTCACTGATCAGGGCACGGCGTTTATGTCACGAACGATTCGCGAACTCTACGAATTGTTGGGCATTAAATCGATTCGCACTAGCGTCTACCACCCACAGACGGACGGTTTAGTGGAACGATTTAATCGCACTTTGAAATCCATGATTCGTAAGTTCGTTCACGAAGACGCCAAAAATTGGGATAAATGGCTAGAACCCCTCTTGTTTGCTGTACGCGAGGTCCCCCAAGCCTTCACAGGGTTTTCCCCCTTCGAGCTCCTCTACGGACGGCAGCCCCGCGGGGTGCTTGACGTTCTTAGAGAGACTTGGGAGGACGGACCGTCCGCTGCTAAGAACGAAATTCAGTATGTCCTGGACCTGAGAAGAAAGCTCCACACTTTGGGGCGGCTATCAATGGAGAATTTGTTACAGGCTTAGGGCAGACAGAGTCAGCTATACAACAGGGGGGCTAGACTCCGCCAATTTGCACCGGGAGATAAAGTACTTGTATTACTCCCTACTTCCAGCTCTAAATTACTCGCAAAGTGGCAAGGGCCCTTTGAGGTCACATGGCGTGTTAATGATCTCAACTATGAGGTAGCCCGTACAGACAGGGGAGGAGCACATCAAGTTTATCACCTCAACCTCCTCAAAAAGTGGGTCGAGGCAGAGTCAGTGATGTTGGCGACGGTGGTGAGCGGAGAGGACGATCTCGGGCCTGAGGCGAGTTCAAAATCGCAATCTCTCGCGCTGGCTCTTGGTGGAGATCACCTCTCGCCCTCCCAGCTCACTGACGTTAAAAATGTACAAGCTGATTTTGCGGATGTGTTTTCTCCCCGCCTGGCCGGACAAACCTCATTCAGCACCACGTTGAGACCGATCCTGGGGTGGTGGTACGCTGCCGCCCGTATCGTTTGCCTGAACATAAGAAAAAGGTGGTTCAGAGTGAATTAGAGGCTATGCTGGATATGGGGGTAATAGAAGAGTCGAGCAGTGACTGGGCGAGCCCGATAGTTTTAGTTCCTAAAACTGACGGCTCGGCCCGCTTCTGTGTAGACTATAGGAAGGTGAACGCGGTGTCTAAGTTTGATGCTTATCCAATGCCGAGGGTTGACGAATTGCTTGATCGGCTGGGTACTGCTCGTTTTTATTCGACATTGGACTTAACGAAGGGTTATTGGCAGATCCCCTTGTCTCCAATGTCCAAGGAAAAAACAGCTTTCACAACGCCGTTTGGATTACACCAATTTGTCACCCTTCCTTTCGGGTTGTTCAGGGCTCCAGCGACCTTTCAGCGTCTGATGGACAAGATTCTCCGGCCGCATGCTGCATATGCCGCTGCCTACTTGGATGATATTATCATCTATAGTACCGATTGGCAGCGTCATATGCAGCATTTGCGGGGTGTCCTGAAGACGCTGAGAAGGGCGGGGCTCACGGCCAACCCGAAGAAGTGTGCAATTGGGCGTGTGGAGGTAAGGTATCTGGGTTTCCACTTGGGACACGGACAGGTGCGTCCCCAAATTGATAAGACGGCAGCAGTTGCGACCTGTCCGAGACCCAAGACCAAAAAGGAGGTTAGACAGTTACTGGGGCTAGCGGGATATTACAGAAGGTTTGTGCCTAATTATTCGGACCTCGCTAGCCCGCTGACCGATTTAACTAAAAAGGAAGCGCCAGATACGGTTCAGTGGACGGAGCAGTGTCAGCAGGCCTTTACCCAGATAAAGGCTGCTCTGTGTGGCGGCCCGCTTTTGCATGCTCCTGATTTCTCTCTCCCCTTTATCCTACAGACGGATGCATCGGACAGGGGGCTGGGCGCCGTCCTGTCCCAGGAGGTGGAGGGTGTAGAGCGGCCGGTGCTGTACATCAGTCGTAAGCTCTCTAAGAGAGAGAAGATGTACAGCACCATTGAGAAAGAGTGTTTGGCCATCAGGTGGGCTGTTCTCACCCTCCGCTACTACCTCCTGGGGCGGGAGTTCACCCTCTGTTCGGACCACGCTCCCCTGCAGTGGCTCCACCGCATGAAGGATACCAACGCGCGGATCACCCGTTGGTATCTAGCTTTACAGCCTTTTAAGTTCCAGGTGATCCACAGACCGGGTGCACAGATGGTTGTGGCTGACTTCCTCTCCAGGAGGGGGGGGGGGGGGCTGCAGGCCGGACGGCTCCCCGGCCTGAGACGGGCGGTGGGGGTATGTGGCGAGGGGGGCGTGGTTTCGCGAAGTCTGTAGCAGGAGAGGAGTCAGAGAGCCGCGCGGTGAGTAAGTGGGTCAAGTGCAGATGACGAACACCTGTGTCTGATTGCAGTAATTGGCGTGGAGACTGCATATAAGCTGCCGGCTGAGAGAGAGAAGGGAGAGAGACCTGGGACTCGCACGGGACTTCGTGGCTGCGTGAACTGAGCCGTTATTCGTTTGTTTGACTGTTTGTTTGTTCTTTGTTTGCCGTGGGGAAGCGACACGGCGGCCGCGCACGAGCGCACCCTGTTTGTTGATTTTTATTTTATTGTGAACAATAAAGTGCGAGTCCCAATTTCGCCGACCTCGTCTTCTTCCTCCAATCACACTGAACACACTACAGTAATCTCTTCAACAGAAAGCCAAGAAAGAATAGCCTCATCAAGCAAAGTAATTCCAGACACAACCAATTTCCACAAGTATATTCTCAGTGCTGCTCCTAAAAGAGCCATTAATCTATTCCCGTCAAAGTTAATGAAATCGATTTATTCTGAGAGTGCTCAAAAGGGATGCTTGTCTCAAGTCAATTCACAATGATATTGCAATCAGTTAGTCATCAGTATAGTCCACTGAAGACATATCATACACTTTGATCTCAAAGTTGAATCTATAAAATAAAGTATAATCTATAAAATGTTATAGATTATATTTTGTAGTATTTAAATCTGTTTGAGAAGACTCTGCAACTCATACATGTTTCACTTTCAATCTCTTTAACCTCTGGTTTCATCTGCCTGCCTCCACCTCTGTTTGGATCAATGATGAGATTCTAATTGTATCCCTTCCAAGACAGCATCCGGCCCACATCAGGTACGTATGGAATCCACATGGCCCGGGTCTGGTCCGACACTATGTTGCTGTCTGGGTAGTTTTATCCTATTTTTTTCAAAAAGTAATTAAATGAAATTCACACATATTATTCCAATAAGTACACTTTAGCATACTTGAAAATATTACGGAAATAATATACTTTATAAAAGCATATGCTGAAAATGTTTGAGACTTATTACATATCAATTGCAATTAAACTGTATTATTGTTTGAATATATATTAAATGCAATTAGCTGAACTTTAAAGTGCAGGCCTTAAGTTGTAATGCAATTTCATAATTATTTCTATTTTATAGAAACATCTAGGCCACTTCTATAGAAACTCACCTATGTCATGTATTTAAATATTCATTTGTAATCACACATTATAGGGGGGGGGGGGGGGGGGTCATACATTTTTGTCATTATTTTGAGAATGCAAGACACACACAGACACATGCCTATCTTCATAATTCTAGTTTTTACCTCTAAAGGTTTTTTAATTTGACACAAATACAAAATTTAACTTTCACTGCAATCCAACAGTGAAAGTCCAAAGTTTCAATCCTGCTCAACACCATTTATTTGTTCATGATTAATATTGTATTGCATATAATCTGTGCTGGTCAATTAGTCTAAAATTAAGAAACCCCTAGATAACAGTCAACAAAAAAACAAAACAAAAAACAGGTGTGTACATGTTATTTATTTTAAATTGGCTACTTAATTTATTATTCCAATATCCAAATATGATATTAAATCCCACAGGGAAAAGGGCTTATTTTTGTGACGTGCTGTCTTTGCATTTGAACATTAGGCTACACATTATAAACAGGACACGCATTATCTGAATAAACTTTAGCCAATCCAAACATTTTTTTATGGAAAACAGTTAACAATGAATAGACAGGAGTCCTGTCACATGACCAGTAAGTGTTCGAATAAGACGAATCCGACATAATGAGGGTAACAGTAAGCGTCCGTCATTTAACGAATTTTAAAAACACGAATGGATAATACAAAAAGATTTGACATTTTGACATAAAAAAAACACAAGTAAGAACTTTGGCTGTCAATTTTTATTATTTAAATATCTTCTCTCTCCGTCTGCGCGAGTCTGTGTTTGTGAGAGAGCTCGCGCAGCACTGATACATGATATCATACAACGGTAATTTTTCATCCATAAGTACGCCAACTAACTCGCTAGTTTTCATTCAAAATAAATATGTAACATAATTGGGAACTTTAGTTATTAACATAATAACGTAAAACATGCAGGCTAAGTTTCTCAACACTGAGAATGAAAAAATAAACGACCGTTTCTCCAGATTCGCGCTTAACGTTATCAGTCATCCACAAATCACAGCACTTTCACAATCACTAAGACATTTCAATTTTATTTAGATTTATTGTTAAACATTATTTGAGCATATTATAATTTGCATGGCTGAATGTCTTCCTCTTATCTGAGTTACTTATTACCTAGTATTTTTTAAATAATCCATGCGATCACTCCCGTCCCGTGTGATAACCAATCCATTTAAAATTAACTCAAATACAATATTTCAACTTTCCACATCCACCCCAGCCCGTTTACCTTCAGGAGTCAGAAGTAGGCCTACCGTAGGCTATACTGTAGCCCTACTGTCCTCGCTTAAATCAGTCAGACGGCGGGCGCGTGCGAGTGGAGGGTGGATCGAGCGGGATTCTTTATTGGTGTCGATTTTCAGTCTCTTTTTGATTATAGGACTTGCATCTGTCAATCATCTCCGCTTGCAATTTGGGGAATGAACCCAGCGCTATGATTGGTCGAACTCTTCTTCTTTTGCTGTTACTTGATTTGAGGACTGCGCGTGCGTGCAAACAGGCGTCACCAGGTTTTTGCGTTGTTTAGAGTGACAAATCGTACCAGCTTACTTTGAGGTCAAAATGCGTGTCCGCTACGCAAAATCCGTAAATGTTGGCAGGTCTGACAACACCAATGAACTTTTCCTCTGCGGTCGCCCTACTGTTTGGAAGCGGAATTGTCCATTACCGCTGTCGTAAATAATTTAGCCTACCGCAGTCCACTGTCGCACTCTCGCTGTTTATCCAGCACCGCTTTGGAATCAACAATGGCTACAGACAAGGTAGAATATCTATGATGCATGATTTTATGAAAGACATCACAAACGAAGAAAAGCTAAATAATGACATTGCTTGCTTTTTTAATAGATAGTTTTATTTTGTGTAACAGTAAACTTGAAACGGCATAACAGCAAGATAAGTTTACACAAGGATAAAAAGTAAAAACGAGCAAACACTGGCCCAATATTGATCCTTGTCCAGCCTTTTACTTCATCACTCACCCTTTTCCTCTCCTCCGACAAAACCTTTTTCTTCTTAGTTTTTGTTACTGCTTCGGCCATGAAAAGCCGGAAAACAAACGCTGGTTGGCCTCAAGGGGGTAATCTATCAGCCGGAAGTTGAAGCCTCGCGGGAGCCGCCATTGTAGCAGAACTTCACCTGCTGTTAGCATTCCATTGAATAACATTCATTTTGGCGTCACTTTGACAGCAAATAACTTTGCATCTGATGCGTCCAAAGACTTCATCGGTCCATTATTTATTTCTAAAGAAACACGACAATGTATAAAAGGCTCCATTACTTTGTATCTTAAGTTACGGCCCCGTTGAATCCATTTTTGTAAAAATAGGCTAACGATTGCGTCATAACCACGGAGAAGCCCATAGATAGAGAGTCAATAAAAGCAATGGGACAAAATATTTCAACAACGTTTTTGAGGAATTAGGTGATTCAGATTTGTCCTGGCATAGCTACTAGAAGATTTACTAATGTCAGACTGTCGTCAAGTTCAGTTTGAGCCTGCGCAGTCGCTCAGACATCAGGCAGGAAGTGCAATAATCGGGCTTCAGTCTTCTCCGTTGAAATCAATGGGGACGCTGTGTCCATTTCTTTGGTTGGCCTCACGTCCGAATTTGAGGAAGTGGTGGGGGAAGTGACGTGTGCCGTAAAGCAGTCGACTTTTGTAGTTCTTTTTGTGCTCGGGTTACTACCCGAACCCCAAAGTTACATAGTGCCAGTAAAAGCGATACAGACCACGTCAGGCTATGGCAGACGTGTCATTAAACCTATTGTAAGTCGATGTACCATCACAAGCGTCTTGGAAATATATTATGAAGGTTGAAAAACTACATATTGTTACTTTAAAGTACTAAAGAAAGGGAGGTAGACAGATTTTGAGTTAAAAAAAAAACAATATTTTTTTTTCACGTGTCTACCTCCTGAACAATGATCACCCATTTTGTCAGGATCATGAGGCTGTGTGTATGAATGCAAGATCAATACAGAGACTACAAACATTTGATGTTCTCTGAAAAGCAATACATCTTCGTATAGATTGACACAGGAAAAACGGAAGTGTCACCTTATCACCTTTAGCGTCTGCATTAGCTTGTGTGAGGTTATCTAGCGATTGACTGTGTTATCATGAGTCAGAAGATACATATACTTATTATACTATACTATTTCCAGGGCTATTTAATTCATGCTGGATCACATTCAGTGGGAAATAAAATTCTGATGGATATTGTACACTAAAAATTGGTATTTCCAATATGACTAGCTTGATCCTCTTCTAGGAGTCAGGATGCATGGATGTTTAGACTAAGAGTACGTTTACACAACAACGATGTTCTAAAAACAGAAAAGTTTTTTCTTGGTACAGATGGCAATGTTATCAAAACGATCCCTGTTCACACTGATCTGCGAAAACTACCAAAAAGCTGTATTAGTCATTCCAGGCCAGCAGTTAGCAATACCAATTAATATTGATATACACCATTAATTCTGAAGAATGAATTGTGCTTTTCTGTACATCAGTTCAAAGTGACCATGTCTGTCACAATGCCAGATACATATTTGAAATCTACCTTGTTGCTGATTTAAAAAAATGTTTCAAATGGATCCGATGCGTTTTGTGGTCCGCAACAACTCGTGCACATGATCCGCTCTGTGCTATCGTGACTCTGGACCAGAGCAGACCAGACTGTGTGCACGCTTCCACACATACGCATTATTCTACAGAGTAGACTCGGGCCAGACGCGCACGCCTACAGTAGTCAGACTAAACACGTAATACGCATGCGCATGACATCACCGGTTTCAATGATTCACGTTTTGGTTGTTTACACAGAAACGATAAAGCTTTAGTTTTCAAAAACGTGCACTTTGAAACCCATTTTCAAAAGTTAGCATTTTCAGGCCCCCAAAATGCCGTTATCGTGTAAATGAACTGCTAATACACATAAAAAGTTGTGTAAACAGCCCCACAGTTGTAGTCTGGTTGGGCACTTAAATTGAAGAATATACTGTACATGCTTATGATCATTTAGGACATGTTCACTCACATTTTGTGTTAATCAGGGTACCCGCGGGTCTTAAAAGCCTTGAAAAAGTCTTAAATTTGATAATCTCAAATTAAGGCCTTAATAGCCTTGAATTTGGTATATAAAGTCTTAGATTTCGTTACAAATGTCTTCTATATTTTTTTGCCTTTCCTAGGATTAAGTTCATACCGTAACGAAATTAACTGTTAATGTAGGCTAATTAAAAAAAATCATGGAGCGTGAAGGTTGAGGGCACCTCGCGCTCCACGTCATAGCAGAAAGCGCGAAAGCGTGAAATCGTGCGCACCCGTTACTATGGTTACTAGGCAAGTGAGGTACAGACCAAGATAGTAGCAGCAGCTAGCCTAGTTTGTCGGTTAAAATGGGAAAGTGTCGGTTTAATCCGCTATGGCCAAGGAATCCGATATATGTTTGGGTCAAGTCTGTGCCAGGAAATGAAAGCGAGGCCTATTGCTGTTGGTGCCGGAAATCTTTTAAGCTAACGACGATGGGTGTTACGGCTCTGGACTCCCATATGAAGGGTGCCAAACACATCGCGTGTAGTACTGCTCGCCAGCGCCAACCACCTATTGTGCAGTTCTGTGCAGCGCAGACCTCTTCGGTTACTGAAACAGCTCTTGCTAACAATAATGAAGAAATTTCTACATTAGAAGCATTGCCACCACAGCCAAGGAACATCCTATCTTACTGTGGCTCGACACCAACTTTGCGGGCAGAGGTGATGTGGGTCCTTAAAACAATCTCTGAGCACCACTCTTACACATCAAATGAGAATATTACAGAGATTTTTAAAACCATGTTCCCTGACTCCGAGGTTGCAGCTACATTCTCTTGTGGAAGCAACAAAACTGCATATATTACTAAATTCGGATTGGCTCCCTTTATAACTAAAGAACTGACTGACCAGGTCAATATGGCCAACGGGTTTGTGGTCATGTTTGACGAGAGTCTCAATAAGATGACGAAAAGTAAGCAGTTGGACCTTCATATTCGCTACTGGGTGGACGACCACGTCCAGTCACGCTACTTCGGCTCGCAGTTTATGGGTCATGCAACGGCGGTGGACCTGCTCAAACATTTCAAAGTAAGTTTTTATTCTGAATTTTAAAAATCTTGAGTTTTTATTTATTTATAAATAATATATGATATGGTTAAGTAACACTGTAACTCCCTTATGTGTGATTTTAAATGGAAGTCGCTTACAAATAAATCATTTTTAATCTTTAATATTAGAATGATGTACCATCTGGGGTATGGAGGACCACCTCTACCATATTTAAATTAAATACAGAAATAAATAAATGCTCAATAAATAAATAAGCATACAATTAATTGCCCCAAAAAATACAATAAACAAATAAATGTAGCCTGTAGAAATTAAATTATACAGTGACATAAATATATATCTCTTAATTAGCTTCTATTTTATTTATTCACCTTTGTAATAATTACCTTATTTATTTATGTGCATGTTGTAATATTTTTGTCTGTTTTATTCTTCCTTTGTATTTTTTTACCCTATTCATTTATTCAATGCTATTTATTTCTGCCTGTCGTTTTACATTTCTGTATGCATTTCTGCCTCATTATGCAAATGAAGAGGGGCTGTCTTAGAGGGTCAACTTCTGCCCATTGGTTGGTTAGCATTTTACTGCATCACAGTCACAACAAAGATGGCTACCTACGATGAAGTTGCCAGTGAGCTGAGGCATTAAGCAACTGTTTTTGAAAACATTGCTAACGTTATAAGAATTGACTTTATTATTTTTCAGATCTCAAACTTACAGCGTTCTAATTCTTCCAGTCTATTAGCAGCTTCCCTTAAGAGGTCGGACACTGAACGAGTGCCTGCTGAGTTTGACATTACTAAACAATGCTTTATGGCGGGAAAAGCCATGTAGATTCGACCGATGCAGTAAAATGCTAACCAACCAATGGGCAGAAGTTGACCCCCTAAAGACAGCCCCTTCTCATTTGCATAATGAGGCAGAAATGCATACAGAAATGTAAAAACGACAGGCAGAAATGAAGAAATAAATAGGGTAAAAAAATACAAAGGAAGAATAAAACAGACAAAAATATTATAACATGCACATAAATAAATACTTAAAAAAATAAGTAATTGATAAATAAAGTTGAAGATTATAACGGACAATAAATAAATTAGGTAATTATTACAAAGATGAATAAATGAAGCTAATTAAAAAAGATATATACATTTATGTCTCACTGTATAATTTAATTTCTACCTACATTTATTTGTTTATTGTATTTTTTGGGGCAATTAATTGTATGCTTATTTATTTATTGAGCATTTATTTATTTCTGTATTTATTTTTAAATATGGTAGAGCTGGTCCTCCATACTGGGGTTCCTTATGGTTTACTTAACAGCATTAGTTGAGGGATATTTTTTTCTTGTTATACTGTAGGCCCCAACTTAACTGTAGGCGACAATCAATTTGTTTCGATTACTTTTTTTATTTTTTACTTGAAGCAAATGTCTTGAAGCAAAATGTTTTCTTGTCAGAATGCACCAGAATGCTTCATTTACATATTTAAATCATAAAAATTGTCTCTAATGCCCCAGACCCCCCTTCAACAAATTACTTCGGAAACATGTCACCTTTTTCACCGGTTGTGAGTTTGCAGGTCTGAACCTGTATCTCACCACTCATACAGAACCCTTTAACCTTGAGGCCCCAAACTCCATCACACTAACTATTATGTAGGCTATATTATATGTGTTTGTTTAAATTGTGCTTTTCATGTCTTTTAGGAGTGTGTATGTGACCTTGACTTGAGGAAGATGGTCTCTGTGTCTATGGATGGACCCAATGTTAATTGGCGTTTTTGTGAGATGCTGCAGCAGGAGCATGCAGAGCATTTTGGGGGTGCTCAGCTGGCAGTGGTGGGGAGTTGTGGCCTGCATACTCTCCATAATGCTGTCAAATGTGGATTCACTGACTGGCATATGGAGAAGTTCCTAAGAGCTCTGCATACAATTTTCCACAATGTGCCAGCAAGAAGGGAGGATTTCTGTAATCTCACAAAGTCCAAAATCTTCGCTTTGCCTTTTTGTGGTCATCGCTGGGTCGAGAACCTCCCTGTGGCGGAGAGGGCCCTTGTCATCTGGCCAGACATGATGAAGTATGTTGAGGCTGTTAGCACCAAAAAGCTTCCTAACCCTGGGACGTCATCCTATGATACCATTGAGGCAGCAGCCAAAGACCCTCTCATTCTGGCAAAGCTTCACTTTTTCATGGCAGTGTGTCGAAGTGTAACACCTTTCCTCACCAGATATCAGACTGATGAGCCTGTGCTGCCTTTCATTGGTAATGACTTGGCTGAACTGCTGAAGGTGAGGTGAATCTTCTCATTTTATTGTCATAGTGATTTTAAAATCTCCTCTCGTTCACAGTTACACTAAGACTGAATGACTGCATTTGAAAATGCAAATATTTTGAATAGTCATTTGTATTCTCAAATATGTATATTTTTGTCTTTTCATAGAGTTTGCTGAGGCGATTCATCAAACAAGAACTTCTCAATGATGCCACACCCCAGCATTTGGTCCGGCTTGATGTTAGTGACATGCAGTCCAGGGTTCATCTTAGAGCTGTTGATATTGGCATTGGAGCTGAGGCTGCAATAAAGGTATTTAGGAAATGCATAATGTGTGACCAGGCTGTTCCTGGTGTCCCTGTTGCTAGACTGGTCTGCCCAGCCCCTCACTGGATTAGCTAGAAGGAAAGAGGAGGGAGAGGTACAGTAGCTATTTACTTAATTTAGTCCCCATTCATCCTTAGGAACGTCAGCGGCAGAGTAGATCTACCGAGGAGCTTTCTGTGCTCCAGTTCAGAAAGGAATGCATGGAGGGTCTTTCCAAAATTGTGAAGAAGATTCAAGAGAAGAGCCCTTTGAAATTCCCAACTGTAAGACAAATTACTTGTCTTAACCCAGCCGTGATGTATTCGGATCCAAAATTGTGTCAGGACCAGATGAAGTGTCTAGTCAAAAGGTTTCTTCAAGACAAGCAGTTAGATGGGGTTGCTACAGGTACATAAGATTAAGTCCTGACGTTGGGCATACAATTTACAAAAGAAACACATGCACATTTGATTGGATATGTGAGTGCTTTTTCTTTCACTCTTTCTTTAGGTGATCTGATCATTCAGCAATTTTCCCAATTGTTGTCCCTGGAGGTGAGGAATGAGAAGTTCCTTTCTTTCAAGCCCCTCGAGAAGAGGCTGGATGTATTTCTCCATCCTTATATAAGTCAGTCCTACCCACAGCTCTGGGCTTTCATCAGAAACCTTCTGCTCCTCTCCCATGGGCAGGCTACGGTGGAGAGGGGCTTCTCTATCAATAAACAAGTAGAAACTTGTAATATCCAAGAGGACACTGTCATTGCACAAAGAGTTGTGTGCGATTACGTGTCCATGCATGGGGGTGTTACCAAGGTGCCCCTCACACCAGAGCTCCTGTCTTCAGTCACATCAGCAAGGGTGAGGTACAGGATGCATCTTGAAAGTGAACGAAAGAAAAAAGAATCTCAAGCACATAGTCAAAGAAGTATAATGATTGAAGAGGAGTTGGAGCAGCTAAAAAAGACAAGACAGACCATCCAGGAAGTTGCGGAGCATCTGAGGAGGGATGCAGACAAGATGGCAGAGGAGGCTGAGGGCAAACAAGGCAGCAAAATGGCAGAGCTAATTGCCAAGTCAAACGCTTTGAGAAGAAGTCACAAGCAGAAGTTGACAGAACTTGAAAGCCTGGGGGAAAAAATTGCAACCAAGGCAGCAGAGCTGCGAAGGCTGTAGTGTTCAACACCAAGTTCAAATCTATTTGTTTATTACAAATCAAATCTGTGTTACGCTGTTGCGTATGTATTTAATACAACTGATAATTTAAATAAAATATTTTATTTAATTCAAGTAGCCTACTTGTACATAATTATTTTCTAGGGTTCAAAATTTATACAGATTTGACATTTTCCCCTCATACTTCAGTCGGAATGGGTACGAACTTGGTATTAAATTTCATTTGAAATGGTATTAAAAAGGTCTTAAAAAGCCTTGAATTTCATTTGGAGGATCCTGGGGGTACCCTGTTAATATGTATGTTGGTCTACTGTATTTATTTGGTTATTTGTGTTATAAGTGTAAAAAACGTTGCATGCTCTCCAGCTGACTTATATACAAACCCTAAACATCACATAAAAGACTGGATGTTCTACATGGTCAGGCTTTTCCTTCTTGTCATTGTGGCTGATTCTTGGCCAGAATAATGTGGAGAGACTTTATGCCAATAGTCAAAAGTCTGGCTCTGTGAGACGACCCATCACATTATGCGATTAACATTCATGAGCCACAGTAAGACTGGACATTTCTGGCAACAAGAATATGAATGATCCACCATCGTAAATTATACCATAAGGATCCAATGCAAATACTTTAATCCTTCACTAAACAACAGTAGGATACAAAAGCTTTGCTTGAGTTATCAAATCCTCCATGATAAATTTAGGAATTTCAGCCTTCATACAGACTGCTGTATTAACATTTGCTGAAGATTTGTATTGTCCTCCAGCCCTGGAGAACATATGTAATCATATTTTCCCTGCTGGCTAATTATGATAATCCACATAATGGGATAAGAAAAAAGGACATAATCAGAAACAGCCAATTAGAAATACTGTTAAAACTGAATTTATGCAGTGATGTCCTTTGTTGCCCCCTTTATATACTTTTTAGAGCACAGGAGGAAATGAAGGTTTCTGAGTCTCCTCTTCTGACTTTCCTGAGAGCTAAGACCTGCCAAGCTCAATAACAGACTATTAGAAGCTTCTGTACTGCGTCAGGGCACAGAGGTTGGGTCTCCTCTGAATTTCCAATGTGATGGGTGCTCTGTTGGCACTGATGGCTGTATGATGACTGTAGAACTTTGAAGTATAAAAATATCACTTTAAAAAAAATGGAATCCCTGAAGTTAAAAAAAAAGTCATACTGTGTTCACTATAAGATGTTCAAAGAGCAAATTGTTTTTTTTATCACAGTGTTACATTGTTCTACAAAAATATTAAGCAGCACAACCGATTTTAATTGTGATAATAATAAGAAATGCTATTTGAGCACTAAATCAGCATATTGGAATGCTTTCTGACACTCAAAACTGGAGTAATGGCTGCTGAAAATGCAGCTTTGTCACCACAGGAATAAATTACATTTTAAAATACTTTAAAATTGTACCAATATTTTACGATAATACTGTTTGTATTGTATTTTGATCAAATCAATGCAGCTTTGGTGAGTGACAACTGGTTATATTCAGTCAAGTTCAACTTGGTTATTTTTTAGCACATCACGTCAATAGATAAAAAACGAAACGTCTAGGTAACGACTGTAACCTCTGTTCCCTGAGAACAGGGAACTCGCACTGTGTCGATTGACGTTAAGTGGAACACCTCAGGCGTGACAGATGTCTGAAATCACAATCAAATCACGGTAATCCTATTGACTGGCGACAGTCATTAACGTGCGACCTGGAAGTATTAAAGGGCGCCTTGCAAACATGATAATCACCTTTTGTCTGAAGGGACTGTTTGGTAGGCAGGCCCCGAGGCATGGCGAAAAGACACAGTGTCTCGTTCCCTGTTCTCAGAAATGGAACTCGCACTGCGTCGATTGGGGAACTCCACCATGCTAAGGGGAGTGCAAACCCATTGGCAGTGACAACTGTCAAATGAAAAATGCTAATTCAAATGAAATGCCAGAACCATTCACCCTCAGGTCACACTGGGCTGTCAGTGACAGCATTCCCTACGGTCATAGCCCATGTTATATGTTCCACAGGAAAATCTCCATAAACATTGTTTAATGAAAGGCCTGCCTGGGCCTCCTCACGGCCTAGGACCACAGCTTCAAATTTAGAAGGGTTCCTTCTAGGGAATGTGAGGAGCTTCTCCCTTCTGAGGGAGCTCTCAGCCAATCACTATTCAGCCTGATCTGCCGACGATTTGATTTCGCCTTGCAGCTCAGGCTGGAAACCTGTACATTCTTTTGTCCTGCTTTCGTTACAATTTTCCGGGGACCAAACACAAACTGGCTTATTGACCTAATCCAATTCCTTTTAAATATCGACGATGCTCAATGGCTTCATTTTGATTTATCAAACAAATCGCTCAAATGGGTGTAAATACCACTCACTTTCAAGTTTTTTGCACAACCTTAAAAAAATAGCTCAATGCCATAGCTGCTTCTGCAAACCGCTGATCAATGCTCCAAACCAACACGTTTGTTGACACGTTTCCTGCCTGGAGTTTTCGCTGCAAAGTACGTCACCCAGATCGTTGGTCTGATTGGTTGAAGGACTATCCAATTGCATACAGAGTCATTTGAACTATGACTAACCCGTTGATCACGCCTCTTGTGCACTAGAAAATACATAGCAGACTCCTCAGACCAATGTTCAATCTTAAAAGATAGAGCTTGGTCTGGTGATAGCCAGACTATCTTCTTGCGGGAGTCTCGCCTTCTCTGTGACCTACTCGTCCATGGAGGGGGCGCACAAGAGGAAACACCGGTTCTCTGGCCCTTTCTACTGTTCTTGGACCATGAGGGGCCAGGTCCTCCCGCTTGCCTGGGCGTGGATGCGGATCTCAGCGGTATGCAGGTCCTAAATTCCGCTGAGCGCGCATTCGCATCTCTGAACTTTCCAACCACGGCCTCCACAGATGTCCCAAAAAAGTTCGGAGGGTGAAACCAGTGAATCGAGGAGAAACCCCTTCTCTTTCTCATCGATGTCGGCCAGGTTTACCCACAGATGTCTCTCCGTGGCCACCATCGCCGCCATCGACCGGCCGATAGCAGCAGCGGTTTGCTTAGTGGCCCGGAGAGCAAGATCAGTGGTGCGGCACAGTTTAACAACCACCTCAGGGGACATCCCTGCCCCCTGGTCGAAATCTCCCAGCAGATCGACCTAGTACGCCTGCAACACTGCCATGGTGTGCAGGGCAACACTGGCCTGACCCGCTGCCGTGTATGCTCTGCCATTCAAGCGGGATGTTGCTTTAAGCGTTTTGGATGGCAGGGTTGGAGCTCTCAGTGTCGATGCCCGCCCACACGCAAAATAGTTTGCGAACGTCTCGTCGATGGGCAGCATTGACACCTACCCATGTTACCCTAACCCCTCAATATCAGCAAAACTAGGCCGCTGATGTTGGTGGATATGGGCCGAATATGGAATCGTCCATGCCCTCTCGATCTCCGTAGATCAGGAAGGAATGGAAGGCTCACCTGAGCTGGTGGAACCCCATGATGCGCGTTGCCACTCTGCCTCAGCACGAGCGGGACCCGAACCACGAGGTCCAGATGCTGAACCATCTTCGCTCGAGAAGAGGGCCAGATGAGAGTGGAGTGTTCTCATGGGAAACGCTCGCAGTTTGCTCTGGCAGCTCCCTCGAGAACTGCCTGTGTGTGCTCTTCTCCCAAACAAAAAACGCATAGCTCGTGTGTGTCACCCAGCGCCAGATATCTTGGGCACGGGTCCGCACACTTCTGGACGCTTTGATTCTTCTCAGTGCATTTAATTTTTTCATACCGTTACAGAACATTCCCTGACGATGAACAGATGATTATCACGTTTGCTTGGTGCCCTTATTTACTTCCAGGTCTCTGAATTTACTTTGCTCTGTGCGACCGAATCCAACTCGATACCGAGAAAAGAGGTCCTCTGCACGGGGGAGAGTTTGCTCTTTTCCCAGTTGACCAGAAGACCCAACGAGCTGAGGTGCCTGAGCATGAGGTCCCTGTGTTCGCATAACTGAGCTCTGCGTGAGCATTTTGAACGGTAGCTTGTGGAGACTCCGATTCAAAACTCGCAGGTCCAAGATCGGTCGTAACCCACCGCTTTTCTTGGTAACAATGAACTAGGGACTGTAGTACCCTGACCTCATATCAGCTGGAGGGACCAGCTCTATCGCATAGCCGAGCCTAATGGTCCGAATGAGCCAGCGAGACGGCCTGGGGAGTGCTAACCAGGCTTGCAGAGACCGTACAAGCGGGACCAAAGGGACAGTAGGCGTACCTGCATTGGGGCAGCGAGGTGAAACGCAGGGACTCGGCTCGGGAGGCTCTCTCTGGGAGGCGGCCTGTAGTGTGCACCTGTCGTGCGCTGTCTCTCTCGCTGGCAATCTTAACAGCCTTGAAAACAGCCGTGAAAACAGCCTTTCAGCGCTCTCGTGCTTTCGTGATCTATGACGATTCACCTTCTCTTGTTAAATGAAGTAAATCACATTTTACCTTGACTTAGACATTTTGTGGCTGGTGGTATCATTTGGAAACATAGGGGGAGAGAGAAATTTCAATCTGCAGCTTAATTAAATTACACTTTCAGAGTTGTAATAAACCCTTCTGATTTGTGAGAGGCGAGTTGAATTGATCTAAATTATTTGAAGGTACCATTAGTTTGTTCAAAGGTTCTTAAAGGATTAATTGGACTCTTTAGCCACCAGTGACTTTAACTGCAAAGGTTACAAAAACAAAGTACTTTTCATCTGACTTTCAGACTCATTATGAGAGGAGTTTGCCGTTTCAGGTGAGGGCCTCTTTAAGGCGGATAGAAAATGAGACTGTGAGGACAGACAGGTGAGATCAAAGAGACAGCAGCTGGTTTTCCCCCAGTGTGAGCTGAAGACAGACAGATGGTATATTAATTATAAGCAGCAAACAAGCAGGATTCACCTCACCTGAAAAACATGAATCCTTCTTTTTTTTTCCACTCTGCTTCCTGCTAGTGGTTGGTCTTCTACGCTGTGCTGGGATCAGCACCCCTGATGATGGATCCTATTATAGAAGAAAAGGCCTAGATAATTACAAAACAGCAGGAGAGAGCTGTACAAACAACAGCTATTTTTAACCCTCCGGCAGAAAATAGGGTCTTCTTTATTCATAAGTGGATACAAAATGTTTGATATAACCTCATTATCAAGCTTGTTAACAGATTCACATATGATCTTTCGTTTAATGAGCATTAATTATTTTAATGGTTTAGTTCCCCCTCAGATTCTTGTGGGTTTAAAATGTGCTTCTAAAGCACTGTCAATGCAAAAAAAAAAAAAAAAAAAAAAAAAAAAAAAAAAAATATATATATATATATATATATATATATATATATATATGTTGTGTTTTAATGTTTTGTTGAGGCAATTACAAAACATTTTAGTGACACGGGAAATCATTCTACTATGCTGCATTTGGTGCTCAAATAATATATTCAAATTATATAAAATAATATTTTTTATTTGGAAACTGATTTTTTTTTATTTCTTTGATAAATAGATTCCAAAGAACAGCATTTTTTTAAATAGATATTTGCAACAAGACTGTACAAATCTTTATTGTCACTTTTGATCAATTTAATGCATCCTTGCTGAATAAAAGTACTAATTTTGGGAACACTTTATTTTGATGATCACCTTTAGTGATTCTTTTGACTATAAGTAACATTGCACCTGTCAACTAACTCTTATTAGAGTATTAGTAGTCTGCTTAATATCTGCTAACACTTTATTGTGATGGTCCCCCAGCAAACATTCTATACTATATTCTATAAACATTCAATATATTTGCAAGTACATGTCAACTTATTCTACTAACCCTCCCTAACCGTCTACTAATGAAAAGCCGTAAAATAGTGCACAGTGTACTGTATTAATTTTACGGAGGTTTCCATATTTATTTTTTATGTGGTTTACCTCTATTTTGAATTTTGAACTTCATTGCGCTATGTTTTATAACGGAAATCTCCGTAAGATTACTGGATAATGTCCAGGTATAAGCTGCTAGGTCTTTTTCTGTTATTTTACGGAATTATTTTTTACAGTAAACTTGTTACATTTAGTCTGTTTCCTGTGTTTCATTGTGTTTTTGGTTCAGTCTCTGTGACATAGTTTTCCCCAGTCTGTTTAATTAGTTATGTCTTTCACCTGTGCCCTGTTAATTTACTAATCAAGCTCCTTTGTTAGCTCAATGTATTTAGCCCCTGTGTTTTCCCTCAGTCTGTTTCCTGAGTATATGACTCCTTCAAGTATTCCTCATCGTGCGAGTTTGTACACATCACGTTACGTGACAATATACTCTAATGAGAGTTAGTTGACATGTAAGTAAAACTTATAATGACAAGAATGTTTAAATGGGGCCCATTAAAAAAAAAACTGTAACCGTAATTTCTTTATAAATCTTTGTGACTATAAACGTTTGTGTGGTGTATACATGATATTAAATTAAGCCTGCTGTCAAGGAAACTTTTGCTATTGCTGTTTTTTTTATATTAATCTTTAAGTAGGGTTATTCCAAAGAATGCAAAACACACAAATAACCAATGAAGTCATACAACATAGGAAATACCTCTCTTTAAAACAAATTAGCTTACTGAGAAAATGAATGTATAGATTATCACAACTAACTAAATCTGAGTGTGTAAACGCTCAAGAATCACTTTGAGAAATGGTACAGAGGCAGTTATGGGGTTTCAAGTTTATATCTGAGCATATGTTTACACAAGTAGAATTCATTATAATAACCAAATGTTCTTCTCAATAGTTAGCCAATCAAATGTCACTAAGTCTTAAATGGGGGGGGTATCACTGTCTGTAGTTAATTGTGTGTTTACCTCTTTTAGTCATTCAGCTGCTCGCAGGCTCCAGCTTGGATGGTAACAGGGAAATCCATCAGTGATGTGCAAGATAATCACCCCCGCTAGAGTAATTATATGCCTTAGTTACTAAAAGTAAAGATGGTCCATCTTGGACTTTGAGTTGCTGTGGGCATCTCTTCACGCCTCCACATACACAGAAAGCAGCACAGATCAGCACATCATATTAATGCTCAAGGTTTTAAGTATTTGTTAGATCTGGTCCAAGATCAGCACAAAAAAGGCAGTCTCTACCTGAAGCAAAAGTCTCATGAAGGCATACATCGCATGAGGCATACGGTGATATCAGCTGGACTTTAAATGTCACCACCTGCTGCACACAGCTGTCAGGAGTCCCAGCCATCCTTGGCCATGGCTTTCCCTCACTGTCTCTGAATACAGAGGGGTCTGCGGAGGGTAGATTCAGATGGTTTTAGAATTCATTCTGACCTCTTAAAGAGTCCTCACCTTGACCTTAAGTGGGTTTTCATAGGAGGAATGTCAGATTATTTGTTGTTTGCTGACAAGGACTGACTCAAGGTCAGTCTTGACATCATTTACTCACCATTATATCCTTCCAATCTCTTATGACATCCTTTGTGAAACACAAAGGCAGATATTTTGAAGAATATTTCAGCTGTTTTTGTTTTGTTTTTCAAATTAGTAAAGGGTCAAAATTATAAATTTTTCTTTTGTGCCAAAAATCATTAGGATATTAAGTAAAGATTGTGTTCCATGAAGATCTTTTGTAAATTTCCTACAAAAAATATTTTTGTGAGTGGATGCAGCAAAAAGGCAATTTTCTCAATGTTTATATTTTTTTTCCTTCAGATTTCAGATTTTCAAATAGCTGTATCTCGGCCAAATATTGTCCTATACATACATACAACCATATATCAATGGAAAGCTTATTTATTCAGCTTTCAGATGATGTATAAATTATGTGACTGGTTTTGTGGTCACATATTATAAATGTCAATGGGGTCCAAAAATTCAAACGTAGTCTGAAATTAATTTACTTGTATATTCCATGCAATACTATCACTCTGTATAATGAACAGAAATTTAACCTTTCATTCTCAAACAAATATCAACTAATGTTAACCCCATTGGTTCTCATAATGATTGGTTCTGTGACGTGCCGTGTGATGTGGTTATGTCCCAGTATTTCATGCAATTTGTGTGTGTGTGCGTATAATGTTTCAATCAACATTTTGAATTGAGAGTTCATCACTAGATACAACTTTCATTTTGAGTGAAATCATCAAGAGAGAGGATAGGGAAAGCGAGGAAGCAGAAAGAAAGAGAAAGAAAGAAAGGCAAAACATCTAAGAGCACCTTTACAATCCTTTATGCAGGGGGAATTTAGTGAAATAATACCGAGCTAATTTATACTAGGCAGAGATGAAACCCTTGTGCCAAGATTTATAATGAAGTGGGAGTCTGCAGAAAATAGACAAAAGAGGACAGACTAAAAGTGCCTTTCTGCTGATGAATTTATGCGTACACAGGCTATAAATAAATAATTTACAAAACAAACCTTTACAACTACATGAAACGTTTTTGGGGTCTTTTTACCAAAGGAATGCTACGGCAACTTGCCTTGACTCTAAGCTCTCTATCTCTGCTGAGTAACCCATGAGAGTTTGTGAATGCAACCTTTTCAGTTCCATTCTAATCCCAGTCATGTTCTCCTCTGCCCATGTCTGAAGAGAAACCCTTGGCCCTTGAGACTATACGCCCCTGCTGCTCACACTGCCTGAGAATCTTAAGTGGCTGTACTACACCGTTTGACTGACATGCTTTTGTTGTTCCATCACCTGACTTTTTAACATCCATGTGAAAGGAGGAATATCATATAATGAGGAGGCATGCGTTGCTCACAATAAGAATGATATGAAAAAAGGATTGAAATTCAAAAGATATGACCTGCCATATAGTATGTGCCATTTTACATACTGTTTTTGTAGATTTCTGGATTTAATATATATATATATATATATATATATATATATATATATATATATATAGGGATCTGACCATTAGTGAAAATTCAACTAGTTTGCATTCTTCTCAAATTTAGTACCATTTTTTCCCTTTATATTATTTGTTTTGCCATAATTGCTAACCACAGACAATTTCAAGTCAGTCACCTGAGCCATAAATACAATGCGATTAATTAGTCTGGGCTTGCAAGGAAATTACATCATCACAATACTGATTGGCTGATGGCACAGATTCAGGCCTTTACTCTTTATTTTATGACTCGAAACACATAGATTGACAAAAAATACCACTGTCTGTAAAAAATACATAATAAAAAGTCAATTTAATCCATTTAAGAGCCCTCCATAAATTGGGCTTTAGGCATTTAAGTTACGTTTTAATAGCCGTCAGTGCGGAAAAAGGTTTTTTAAAACTAGATAATGTTACAACACCTACCAGCAGGAGCTAGACAATACTAAACCAAACAAACCATTAAACCCATTGGCCATTTTATGAGGTACCTGTATGGAAATCTAATGGTAACAACTTGAAGTATAAGCATACAGAAGAAATGTGGGGAAGCATACAGAAGAAATGTGTGACCAACAAACAAATTCAGTGAAAGGTAGTTCTGTGGGTAAAAAAATCTTGGCAATAAGAGAGGTGAGAAATGGCCAGACTGGTTCATGTTGACAGGAAGTCAAAAGTAACTGATAGACATGTTACAATGGTGCTAAACCTATTGTACCTGTGAATGGACAAAGTGTCAAACCTTGAAGTGATTTTGTCATAGCATCAGACTAGTCCAGGTTCCATTTATGCCAGCTAAGAACTGGACACAGATAATGCACCACTTCATGAAAGCACATGTCATCTCGAATTGGTTCCACAAATATGAATGTTCTTCAGTGGCCTCCAGGTCTCCAGATTTCAATCCAATAGAGCAGCTTTGGTATGTGGTGACAGAAGCCAGCATTCTTCAAAATATCTTCTTTTATGTACATGTTTCGAATGGCATGAGGGTGGAGAAATAATGACAATTGTAATTTACTATCCTATTAAGCTTATATATTTGAAGATTTTTTTTTTCCATTTTCACATCCTCAGGGGACACCTGTTTGGTCACACATTAAATATATCTCTATAACTTTCCATGTTTATATTTATGGGTTTAGTATGTACATATATTAGTGTCATGTCTTCCAGATGATATTAATTCGAATATGGATTATTATGTTAAGTAGCTTGACCACTAATTCAGAATGCTGCATATTAAATCATGTCAGATGAGTTCAATTCAATTAAGCTTTACTGCTCTTCTAATTTATTCTCTAATATCACTGTATGAAATGTCAAGCACATGCTCGGATGATAAAAAAAAAAATCTCTGACAGTTATGAAAAATTGTAGCTACTAGATGGGTGTAAGGAGGAGCCCATCGTGATTCCAGAATAAGACTGGCAGAGAGGTGGAAAACAGAGGAACAAAAAGATACAAGAGAGGGATGTATAACTGGGTTGAACAGAAATAAATTTTGCAAAAAAAAAATGCAAGCCTCAGATTGCATGGATTCTTAGAGTGAAGAGGAAGGCGTTATGCCGATGGTCACCAGGGAAATCACTGATTCAACAAGTGCAGAGGTTTCGTTAGAAATTGAGGTTGCTGAATCTGAGGAAGCACTAATAAGCAATGCACACCTTTACACCTACACAGCAATGCAGGTCTCTGCAAGAGTCCCTATTTCTGATCCAGCTCTTTTAAATTACCTTAACATGGTAAAGTTATTATAACAGTCAATTTAACTCTGGTCTTAAAGTCAGACTGGATGAATGTTTCTGTTCTATTAGAGATTGGGCTTCAAAATTATGAACTCCATTACTGAGGTACTGTATACTCACTATCTGCTTTAATCAGGGACAACCGATTTACACTTTGGGGATAACCGACTTTTTGTTTGTGTGTGTGCGTGCGTGCGTGCGTGCGTGCGTGCGTGTGTGTGTGTGTGTGTGTGCGCCTGCGTTTTGGGGGTTATTTCCAAGACAGCAACATAGTGTTGGTCCAGATCCAGCCCACATCTGGTATGCATTGAATCCACATGTACCAGATGTGGCCCTGATCTGGTCCGACGCAATGTTGCTGTCTGGGTTCTCACCTTTCATACTCCCTTCTCTTTACTTTATGTAGACTGTTATTATTACATGAATTTAATAACAAGAGAAAATAACTGTTTATTTTGTATTTTCTCATTCATCAGTCTATAGTTGAGTCTATAGTACATTTATATACACTTATATATTACTGTATACATAATATAATATAAAGTTTGATATATACAGTATATATTGCACTGGACGTTTTAAAAGTTTAAAACGAGACTAATACACTAGACTAATAAGCATTGTCAAATACAGTTCAGTAACCTGAAACATCAGGAATGATGAGATTGTTTAAACTCAACAACAGTAAAAGCATTTTAAAAAGCAGACATGTGCCATTGTGAAAGTTTTTCCAAAATACCAGATTCTCCCTATAGATGGGAAATCCTCTGGAGGTCCATATAGAAAACAGTTTACTCTTGCTCTTACTTCTGCCAAGGCAACAACATAATAACAGTGAGGACCAGTCTGTATTTCTGGGAAAACTTAAAGGGGTTCATTGCTGTATCAGCACAGTCCCTGTGCAAGGGAGCCATTGACAGCGTGGTGAAGATCGATTGCTATATCAACTTAATTGTCCCCTACAGCAGAAATATTTTCTCATAAATAAATGTGTGGGGAATATGAAGAATTCATGTACGGCAGGTGGAGACAGTAAAACATGCACATACTCATACAATGTACAGATTTCCAGGGGCTTGATATCTGCAGCAAACATTGACTTTATTGTATAGCAGTACTGAAAGAAATAATATAAGAAGTGAATTAACCACACACACTGACACATCTCTATCTCCCCCCTTGAAGGTTATTTAGCAGCTGCTTGGTAAACAGCACAGAAGGCGACACATTTATTCCGCCTCCATTTGTTTGTCTTGCTCATTTATTAACCCTGATTGTTTTCTTCTGTAGGTTAGACTGGGATCACTGCAGTACTGCAGCTGCACATTATGGATATGCGCGTAGCATATTCCACAATTGATAAACTAGAAAAAGAAAATGTTCCAAAAACGTAACGCTTTATTTTCCATAAAAAGTAACCAAATCAATTAGTTACTTTGTTTTAGGGAGTAACACAATATATTGTAATAATGCATTACTTTTAAAAGTAACTTTGCCCAACACTGAATATGACTGTATTTTGTCATACTGCACAGATGTTTTCACAAGTATTTCAAATATTTAAGAAAAAAATCTGAGTGGGGTAAGTCAAAATATGCTTGGATACAACACATACAAATCATAATAGTGTTGCTTCTCAAGTACGTTTTTAAGATTTTAAGAGAAAGATTTTATTTGGATACTAGTCAACAAAGAATAATTAAAAATGAATTAAGAAGACTTTTTTTGCAGTGTATGTACTGATTTTTTATTAATAGCACTAACAATGACACACATGGTCTCTTGGCTTGATATTAATTGCAAACACGCTTAAAGATTATATATAAACGTACTTCGTGGTGTTGCCTATGAGAACAAATTTGGCACTGTCATATATTTCAATTCAAGATATTTAGAAAAACCAGCAGCATTTTGAGCATTGTGAAATTAGACGGACAAACAAAAACATCCTTGTTCAATTCCTCAGGCACGTCATTTAAAAAAAAAAAATTCAGTATACATAATAGCTTGATTTTTTTAGAAGTGTAGTTTGTCTATAGGGATAGAACTATGCCAGGCGGTGGACAGACATGAGTTATTAAGGGCACATCACCTTGATTTACATAGCCTACATAGCCTTCTTTTTCAAACAGTCAGGACCAACACCAAACTACTTGAATAGGGGAAGATTGATATGTCTAAAATTGCTTGGCAAGTAAAAAAAACAAAAAAGTAAAATATAATAAATATATATAAGTAAAAAATAATAATAATTTGACATCAACAATATCAGTAACAATATTTTCAAAGCTCAAATTGCACTATAAAAAAAACTGTTTTCCAGGTCGCTCCAGCAACTTCTCATGAGCAAAGGGTAACATCGGGGCTTAAGGCACTTCTACGAAAAATCACTTCCCCCATAGAATATGATTGCAAAAAAATATATATGTTTTTATTGAACATTGATGGAGCAACAGATTTTGTGTAAAAAAATAAAAAAAAATAAAAGAGAATCTAACAAATTCTACACACACATGGGGTAAAAGGCTCACCAGTATGGGGCAAAAGGCACAACATTTTGAAACAAATACTTTAAATAAAATAATATAATTTTGACAATATTTAAGTTAATACTTGTTAAAAACAATCACTTTAGCAAAGTTTGAACTATTTTTGGTTTATTTTAATTAATAAATAAATAAAATTTGTTCAATAAACAATCACTTTAGTCAAAAAATGATCCGTACTGTCATTAAAATGTACTGTTCATTTTAAAAATACAGAAACACAATAATTTAAAAAAGTAAACATTTTGAATGCATTGAATGAGATCCCATAATAATTTAATAAAGCTTTACAGTAGTAACAAATAAATATGTTATTTTATTATATGATATGATGAATATCATTTCTAAATATGATGGTTTCATTATAAATAGGGTGATTATCTCTAAGGTGGACACACAGTTAAATGATATATGATATAACTGTGATATAATATGATCATATGATATGATATGATATGATATGGCCTTTTACCGTTTTACCCCAAATACCATACTTTTACATATTCTTCTTTTATTGAAAAACTGTTGCTTTAATTTCCTTGAACAAAACTGAAAAACATTAATAAGATCTTTTTTTCTTAAAATATAGACATTTATTTTATCGATTATCATTTGCTACATAAATCTACAATATTAGAATCAACTTTGCGTTGCTGTCCGTGATCACGTCAAGAATCAGTCAAATTTCCACTTTCATCAAAAGTGGTTGGTAAGAAAAGTTTTTTTTGGGGGGGGGGGGGGGCATTTAGTGGCTTAAAATTGAAAAAGGTCAAATGCGCCTTTTATCCCAGTGCGCCTTTAGTCCGATTGTACCCTATAATCTATATATAATTTAATTAGAAAAACTTTATGATTGACTTTGGCTCATTTTATTGAAGATGGGATTTCATTTCCTAGAGTGGACAAATTGAGCATTGCACTTTCTCCTTTTTTTAATTCCTGTGGACTTTCTGTGTGTAATATCGTCTTTGGTAATTCAGACCCTAAATCCATAAGGGTCAAATTGAAAACAGTTTCCCTTTAACAAACTACACGTCAATTAACTGAGCTTCTCTGAAGCCAATATTTCTGTGCTTACTGTAAAATAAGGACAATTTACTCCAACGCACAATTATTGAATTCCTTCAGCAAATGCTCCCTATACTGCATAATATCACAGTGAGAACTGTGAATCAGCGTAATGGCTCAAAACTATTCAAAACATCATGATGTTTTAGAAAAGTAAAGATCCAAGGTTGCTCAAGTAGCTTCCAATGCTAGTCTTGCTTTCTTTATTGAAACAAACAACTCAAAGGGGGGCTGCCCTTCCCTTGACATTATTTGTCATTCATTTAAGCACTGAAACAGCTGCCTCGAGCCCAATCAGCAGGAATGAGACTTGTGTCCTTGATTTATTTTCATATTACAGTTTGTAGAGTAGCAAAACTCAATAAAAAAAAGACTCATTACACAGGAACAGATGAAAGATGGGTTTCTTTGACTCTAATTATTTAAATACATAGTTATTTTCTCACAAAATAATTTTGCTCAAAGAAATAAATAAGAAATCAGTTTTATTAAGACTGCAAGCTTAAGAAAACTGGTAGGAATATTAGTAAGTTCTTAGCTTTTGAAGGGGGTATCGTTCTGCATATTGAATTTTAAAAAAAATATTCCCAGGCACTAAGTGTTTATTGCCATGTTAAAATCCATCCATCCATCTTCTTCCGCTTATCCGGGGCCGGGTCGCGGGGGCAGCAGTCTAAGCAGAGATGCCCAGACTTCCCTCTCCCTAGACACATCCTCCAGCTCTTCCCGGAGGACACCGAGGCGTTTCCAGGCCAGCCGGGAGACATAGTCCCTCCAGCGTGTCCTAGGTCTTCCCCGGGGTCTCCTCCCAGTGGGGCGTGCCCGGAACACCTCCCCGGCAAGGCATCCAGGAGGCATCCGGAACAGATGGCCGAGCCACCTCAGCTGACCCCTCTCGATGTGGAGGAGCAGCGCCTCCCGAGTGACCGAGCTTCTCACCCTATCTCTAAGGGATCGCCCAGCCACCCTGCGGAGAAAGCTTATTTCGGCCGCCTGTATCCAGGATCTTTTCCTTTCGGTCATGACCCAAAGCTCATGACCATAGGTGACAGTAGGAACGTAGATTGACCGGTAAATCGAGAGCTTCGCCTTGCGGCTCAGGTCCTTCTTCACCACAACAGACCGGTACATCGACCGCATTACTGCAGAAGCTGCACCAATCCATCTGTCAATCTCCCGTTCCCTCCTTCCCTCACTCGAGAACAAACCCCCAAGATACTTAAACTCCTCCACTTGAGGCAGGAACTCTCTACCAACCTGAAGTGGGCAAGCCACCCTTTTCCGACTGAGGACATTTTAAAATGATACGATAAAATAAAATAATGAATAAAAGTTGTTGTCACAAATTGAAGGCTGCAGCAAGTGAAATAAAGTGATGGATTTAGATGCTGCAGTACAGATTTAATTATAAAGTACAAAGATAACAAAATACTCAGGATTTCTGAACAGAAACAGAACAACCATCAAACACATGAACGAGAACAGACCGAACTGAACAAAACACAGGGGCTGTGTTTGAAATATCCCCCATATCCGTAAATGTGCACATTTTGAGGGAAAACTATTTGGTGTCCAAAACCATAGTGTACGTTATGTGTACGGGATTATTCACCCGCAGCTGAATCATCCATCCATCCATCATGTTCCAATGTGACTACAGCTTAAAGGGATAGTTCACCCAAAAATGAAAATCAGCCCATGATTTACTCACCCTGAACCCATCCTAGGTGTATATGACATTCTTCTTTCAGTCGAATACAATCTGAGTTAGCCTATATTAAAAAATATCCTGTCTCCTCCAAGCTTTATAATGAGAGTAAAAGGCTGAAAATTTGAAGACCAAAACAGGGCATCCATCCATTATAAAAGCCAGGAGGTAAATAAAGGCCTTCAGAAGGGAAGCCATGCGTTTGTGTAAGGAAAATGCCCATATTAAAAACTTTATAAACTATAATCACTTGCTTCCAACAGACGGCAGTACACATCGATTTACGGTGGAAGACTAACCCCTGACCCGACACACAACGTAATGACGAACCCGGAAGCTCAGAGGAAAGAGCAAAACAAATTTTGGCTAATTTTAATTTTTGGGTGAACTATCTCTTTAATTTCATACAGGTATAAATTCCTTTTTAATAGATTATTAAACTGTTTGATCGAGGTTAATAGTTTCCATGATCGAGTTCAAGACAAAACTTTTCATAACTACTGGAGCTGCCAGTTTATTAAGTTTCAAATAATTATTAAACAGCAAGCACAAACTATGCAAAAGCATCCGGCAACCCTTCCGGTGCACTCAGTATCCGAATTCACTCACTCTTTTGTGATCTACATTAGTGGACTAATGTAGGTAGAAGTGAAAGTGCTTAAATACAAACTCAAACCAGTCAAGGGAACAAGCAACAGGTGTGACTGATAATCAAACAATGAAGAAATCACAGGGGATTCCAAGAAAACCACTAGAAACAATGGAAAAATAACTAAACTGACAAAACCCAGCCATAAACAGAAACAAACCCAGGGAAATGTAACAGTTGTAATGTTATGTAAATAAAAGGAGATCAAAGACACACTATAATTGCATGTAAAAATGCTATGATTCTGTTCTCTTAATGTTTCAACTTCATTCTTGTTCAAGGCCTATTATGAGATTACACTTAAAACTTAATTCTCATAAATATTTTTTTAATGAAAGTATTATGACTTTTCATATTTTGATTCCCATTTTATGAAAAAGGTTCCCTGTTTATGAAAAGCAAAATAAAGTATTAAGAGAATATTTTTTTCTTGTATTGTTCCCATTCTCATAATAGTCTAACATTTTACTTTAAATCTTTGTTTTTGTTTTTTAGCATGGCACTTAAAACCTGTCATAACTGCATGAATGTAATTACATTACACTGCGCATGACGCATTTCACAAACAGAGATGTTTAATGGGCAGACAGTGAATGCAAGTGAACAAACATCTCTGCTTGGGCACAAGAGTGTTTCACTGCAATCACAATCTACAAGGCCAACAACATAATTAGAGCAATACCGATGTCTGGCATTGCCATTGTAACAACTCAGTTCTGCCTAATGCCCAAATGCATTGCTCAGGTGCAGATGCATTATCTCTAAAACACAAGAACAAATCCACTGAATCCAACATTACTCTCATCTATGATTTATGAAATAAATGATACATATCATGCCTAGATAATAAAATAAAATGAAATGTTTAAATAATGTTACAGAAAACACAAATGCATTTTTTGAAATGGCAAATATAATGAAGCCTCATTACCTCATAAGCCAAAAGTATTATGATTACCTTCTGTTCAGAATACACTCTTTTGTATTTTGCACATCACATCCTTTCAAGGCTTGTTATAGCAAATTTGAGCACTCATCTAAACTTGGCTCAGAATTAGACCTTAAATAAAGTAAATCTATTATAGGCTAAAGATCTTTATCTTTGACAGACCACATTAACACAGGAAATTACCACAAAACAAATAATATCAAGGGAAAGGCGGTTTTAAAGGCTCATATATCCTCACGATTAAGAAAGACTCAGAAGTGTAATTGCAGCCCATCTAATCTGAATGTCAAAAACACAAGGGAGTTATGTAATCTGAAATTCATTACGTTATTTATTCAAACACTCACAATCATGGTGGCAGTTGCCTAAGCACTTGTCCAACAACACCTGTTATATTTAACTTTTAATTGAAACTGTACAGATACCACAATGTGTATAAAGTCAGAGAGCTGTGTGCTAAAATGATTTATGATGATAACTGCAAACATACAGTTCTGTCTCACACTGTACACGTAAACATGCTGCTGAAACATCCGTTAGATAAAGGTGTTGTAGCTATCAAATTTTTTTTTTTTTAAATTACATGTTAGGATATTCTGAACTTCTATAACTATGATGGGATTCATATCGAAAACATTTTGTGGGGTTGATAAATAGTTAAGCATAAAAAACTAACAAATTAGCGTTAACAAATGTGTTTTATATATAGGCTTCAGTAAATCGAGGAAAAGGAGTTTTACTGAAGCCTATATGTAAAACGCATTTGCAGCTGCACAGCTAGCACATTGAGCATCTGGCTTGCTCATAGGCTGTGCTGCAGCAACTGCACATCCAATGGCGCGGGCGCCTCTGGGGGCGTGTCCTTAGCCTATAATAGTCCCCCGAATTCGCTATATTAGCAGGTTTAACGACTGAAGTGACAACTCGCCAGGTTACTAAAGTGCGGCCAGCTTCGCAAAACTCAGGACCCCTGAGCTAAAAGAACAAGCCAGAAAACCAAATATATATATATATATATATATATATATATATATATATATATATATATATATATATATATATATATATATACATATACAGTATCACAGACCAGACACCGTTTGGTCTAGAGTAATATATAAGAGTCAGTAACAAAACCAACATAATATACTAACAAAACCAGACACTGTCAGGATTATTAATATAGGAAATATAACCGGCCAAAGCGGATTTTATATATTTGCGTATGTGATTGTGCACAGTAACATTTGTAGACAAGACCGGAAGGGGGAAGGGCTAATAATGTTATAACCTGTGCACTGAACGGCGTTGAGAGCACTTTGGGTACATAACCGTGCCTGGGTTTGAGAATGACTCTGGAGTCATCTGGTCCAAACTCCAAACATGAAGGGCTCACAGAGAGAGCCTGCAGATCTCCCACTCGCTTGATAGATACCAATGCCAACAGGAGAGCAGTCTTTAGCGAGAGAGGTTTAAGATCAACCGACTGGAGCGGTTCAAAAAGCAGACCCTTCAGAGCCCCAAGGGCCGTGAAGAGGTCTCAAGGCGGCACAGAAGGAGGTCGGGGGGGGTTCATCCTCCTAGCACCTTTTAGAAACCGTACCACCAGGTCGTTTATTCCTAGTGATTGGCCAGCCACCAGAGCATGATGTGCTGCAATGGCTGCCACGTACACTTTGAGCGTGGACGTGGACCGGCCCGCGTCCAACAGCTCCTGCAGGAAGGAGAGTTTCACCGATACCTCACATCACTCTGGGTCAACACGATTTTTTGAGCACCAGCTGGAAAAATCCAACCATTTCAAAGCATAAAGGCACAGAGTGCCCTGCTCTTCGAGAAGAACACTTGGTTCTCGAGGCGAAAAGGTCGATTTTGGCCTCGCCAAACACACTCCATATCAGACTGACCGTCTGTGAGTTCAGGGACCACTCGCCTAAGAGAGTGTTGCCCGTGAGAGCATATCCGCACCCAAATTCTGGACGCCAGGGATATGCGCTGCTCCCAGAGAGCTCAGATTGGTCTGTGCCCATAAGAGGATGTCTCTCACCATAGCAGGCAGGTTGCCTGACCTGACATCCAGGCCCTGTCCGTAACTCGCAATCCGAGGGTAACGGATTCTGCATTTCCTGCCTGAAGACGAAGGTATGTTGAAGGTAAAGATAAGTAATATCCCAGCAAACACAGAACGTTTCCCTAACGTTCCCGGATGTTTCCCATGTGGTTCTTTTTTAGGAACCAAACAAGAACGTTCTAGGAACGTTCCCTGTAGGTTATTTTTAGGTTATACCTAATGTGAGAACGTTCCGGGAACGTTCCCCTAACCTTAAGGGAATGTTCTAGAAACGTTCTGGGAACCAAAAACTAACGTTCCCAGAACCTAAAATTGTTAGCTGGGATGTGAGAGCATGATACCACCACCAGTATTTGCATGAGGATTACCTAATCGTTGCTAGAAAGAGCTTGCTGAGCTTCGAGGATGATTTTAGAATCAGGTCTTATATAGAATTTGAATGGAGAGAAAGACCTGCCCAGGATCTTGATTGCTGACGTAGGAACTCCGCGTTCAGCTGCTGCAGGGGCTGCCCTGATCCTGAAGGAGTGTCCGGTATAAGAGAGGGAGATAGACTGCAGCTTTTGAGGACAGTAGCTAAATGATTCCTGACCCACCCCTTAGAAAGAGATGCTCCGTTAGATAAGATAAGATGGGGGGAGTGATCTGGAGTTCTAGGATGGATTTTAAGGAATGAAAATTAATATATGAACAGAAGAGACCAAGTCAAGTCATATTCATTTATATAGCGCTTTTAACAATGTTGTTTCAAAGCAGCTTTACAGAGATAAACATATAATTTACGGTAACAGAGATTGTTTTAGCTTTATAGCAGTTCTTGAATAATGTTATTTTCCAGCTAAAGTTAGTTTTGATTGATTCACTTCCGTCGAAATGATCATTTGTTATTTAATTAGGGGCCGCTAAGACGACGGCATTATAAGACTGGAAAAACTGTTTGAAGATATAGACCTGACCACTGGTCTATGAGACAAAGGACCTTGCTGGAAATTAACATTTGACTCCCCCCTCTTCCCCTCAGAAAGTCTCACCTTATTTACATTTCATTCTCTCTCTCAGGGACACCTAAAACTCACATAAGAATAGATATGGTTTAATGTGAATGATATCATGTATAGTATCATTTAAAATGTCTCAGAGTGAGTGGTACAAATGTCTCATTTCCAAATAAGTAAAACAAAAGGAAATAAGGTTTTTTTGGAAGTTTAGAGAAACTGGCACACAAAGGAAGATAGGCAAATGGCCTTCCTACCCCCCAACAAAGGTGTAATCTCTGAATGCAAATTACCATTGTTAGCATGTTTCCATGTGAAGAGGTTCTGGCTATTTAATGGAATGCAACAAGGGATCGGGCCTTTTCTGTACCTCAGATTAGCCCGTGAGGCTGAGAGCGGCCGAGTTTCTCAGCCTCATGGAGCCTTTTTTTTAATATCGGGTTTGCATCTCTTTCTCTTTATTTTAGAGCATTCAATGTTATTGTATTGATTATCTTGGAACTTATTATGAAATTGGCATCCTGACATAATAAATTGTAAACATTTGATTTTATTCTAAAAGACTTCGTTATTATTTTCATTAAAGAGTTAAAAAAGTCAAAAATTTGCTCACATTTAATGATGCACAGATATATTTAAAACCTTTTCATTTATGGAGTCAGATGAAATAACGAGTTAATAAATGAGAAAATGTATTGCATCTAACCCAAAATCCCTTTGCGACGCGGAAAGACGGTAACGCGAAGAGACCTTCCCCTCTGATCGAATGCCGCCATTGGATCGATCGAGCGGGCCTTACAGCGTTCTCTCTAAACAGACTTTAAACGCGATCCTGTGATAAACGCTGATTGCGTTCACATGCGCATTAAGAATTTATTCTATAGTTATGTGCATTTGAATATATGTGCACAGGTTTGTAATTCCCTACAAACCATGCCTAAACAAACTACTTGTCTTGCCTATAAATTTTGAGACAGAATTTTATTTTATTACTTCAGGGTAGGTATGCGAACCGAATTTCCCCACAGCGCTTTATCTGTAGAGTAGGAAAAGGATCCTCCATAGGGAGAGGCTAGTTGGCACTTCAGCACTTTATTGTCATCGGGTCCAGGCGAAGGTCCTAGTCAGATCTGGATACGACCTGGATCCGGCAGGCTGCGGGAAAACCTTGGGATAAACACAGACACTAAAATTAGCATAGATGCCATTCTTCTTATGATGTAACGAGTACATCAGGATTTAAGGGAAGTGTTCCCAGTTCCGGCTGACCTAATCTATGAAGCCTAACATTGAATTATAGAAGTCGATCATGTATTATGTGAATGCTAGGTCAAAGAGATGTGTCTTTAATCTAGCTTTGAACTGACAGTGTGTCTGCTTCCCGGACAATGGTAGGAAGACTGTTCCAAAGATTTGGTGCTAAATAGGAAAAGGATCTACCGCCAGCAGTCAATTTTTATATTCTAAGTATTATTAACTGGCCGGAATTTTGAGATTGCAATAGACGTGAAGGACTATAATGCGTTAAGAGCTCGCTCAAGTACTGCGGAGCTAAACCATTTAGTACTTTGTAAGTAATCAGCAATATTTAAAAATGTATTCGATGTTTAATAGGCAGCCAATGCAGTGTTGACAGAACCGGGCTAATACGATCATACTTCCTGGTTCTAGTAAGAACTCAAGCTGATGTGTTTTGAACTAGCTGTAGTTTGTTTATTAAGCGTGCAGGGCAACCACCCAGTAGAGCATTACAATATGTATACTTATACTAGAAAGTAGTATTAAATATTTATATTTATACTAGAAAGACACTAGACACGTGACTTTCAAATGAAAGATTGGTATCAAAGAGCACACCCAGGTTCCTAACCGATCACGAAGACTTAACAGAGCAGCCATCAAGTGTTAGACAGTATTCTAAGTTATTACATGTGGAAGTTTTCTGTCCAATAATTAGAATCTCTGTTTTTTTTTTTCAAAATTTACTAGTAGTAAATTACTAGTCATCCAATTTTTTATATCAGCTATGTCTGTTACGAATCACAGGAGAAAGATGCAATAGCAAAAACACTTTTTTTAAAGGTAAGTAAATAATGTTTGGTCAGAGTCACAACACCGGGAAAGTCACACAGCAGGAGAAGTTGTCGGGTGAGCTCGGACACCTGCGTCACAAGCGCCTGGACCGCCTGACCTGTGTTGCTGATGTTCTCATCCTGCTGGTCCAAACGTGCAATGCTCTGATTAGCAAACTTGTCCCAGTCTCTTGCGCCTGCTGCATCCATGATTGGTCAGATCGTTCTGTTACGAATCACAGGAGAAAGATGCAATAGCAAAAACGCTTTATTAAAGGTAAGTAAATAATGTTTGGTCAGAGTCACAACACCGGGAAAGTCACACAGCAGGAGAGGGACGGTAGATCGGGCAGAATCCAGCGCTGATGTAGAGTGACGCAGGGACCTCGGTGAACAACCAATGCCGTGCTCCCAGTCCAGTGCAGGTGATCCGTGAGTGAAGTGGAATCCGTGGAAGTGAGAGCAACTCTAAAAAGGCGAAGACGAACAGGGAATCCACAGGAGGCCAACGAAACTCGGGAACAGGGAACACACCGGGAGAACAACGATCTGACAACATGAGACACCAGTTACTGAACATATAAAGGGTAAAACAGATTGAAGCCAGCTGGCGCTGCTGATCATCGCTGATCAGTGACCGCGCCCCCAATTAACGTGACGAGAGAGAGACAATGAATTCATACACCGTGACAATGTCAAGTCAAGTATATTTATATAGCGCTTTTCACAATATAAATTGTATCAAAGCAGCTTCACAGTATCAATCCGCTATGCATTCCGTTAATTTTGTGAATTGGTAAGTTTCGTTAGGTTTTGAAGAAATATAGAGCTGAGTATCATCTGCATAACAGTGAAAACTAATGCCATGTTTCCTAATGATATCTCCTAAGGCTAGCATGTACAGAGTGAACAGCAGCGGTCCTAGTACTGAGCCTTGTGGTACGCCATACTGAACTTGTGATCGATAAGACATCTTTTCATTTACTGCTACAAACTGATAACGGTCAGATAAGTATGATTTAAACCATGCTAGTGCAATTCCACTAATGCCAACGTAGTTTTCTAGTCTATTTAAAAGAATGTTGTGGTCAATGGTGTCAAATGCAGCACTAAGATCAAGTAACACTAATAAAGAGATACAACCGCTATCGGATGATAAGAGCAAATCATTTGTAACTCCAATGAGAGCTGTCTCAGTGTTATTGTACGTTCTAAATCCTGACTGAAAATCCTCGCAGATATCATTTCTTTCAAGAAAGGAACAATTGTGAGAATACTGCTTTTTCTAATATCTTTGACAGAAAAGGCAGATTCGAGATCGGCCTGTAATTGACAAATTTTGCATGATAAAGTTGCGTTTTTTTTTAACAAGTGGTTTAAATTTTTCCTCAGGGAGACTACAATGCACTCCCTGATGCGATACTGTAGATGTTGCATAGTTAAAATTTTGTCCTTGATATTATCAATCTTATAAGTGAAGAAGTTCATAAAGTCATTACTGCTGTGTTGCTTGGAAACTTGTGGGCTTGAAGCTTTCTTTTTCATTAGTTTAGCCACTGTTTCAAATAAATACCAAGGATTATGTTTATTTTCTTCTAATAGGGTTGAAAAATAAGCAGATCTAGCAGCTCTGAAATCGAGCTTTCCTTCCATGAAATCCGAAAAACCTCTAGTTTTGTTTTCTTACAGTTGCGCTCCATTTTTCTGGATGCTCTCTTAAGGGCCTGGGTGTGCTCGTTGTACCACAGCGTTGGACTATTTTCTTTAATCTTCTTTAAGCGCAACGGAGCAACTGTGTCTAAAGTGCTGGAATAGAGAGAGTTAAAAGTTTCTGTTGCAATATCAAGTTCTTCTAAGCTATCTAGGATGCTGAGATGATGAAACAGATCAAGAAGATTATTGAAAAAGCAAGCTTTAGTGGCAGAAGTTATAGGTCTAACATATTTATAACACGAAGTCGGCTTTGCAGCCTTGGCTAAATATAATTTACATTAGACTAGATAATGATCTGAGATGTCATCGCTCTGCTGCAGAATTTCAACGGCATCAACATCTATTCCATGTGATAGTATTAGATCTAGAGTATGATTACGACAATCAGTAAGTCCTGACACGTGTTGTCTAACTCTAATTGACTTTACAATGTCTTTAAATGCCAATCCCAATGCATCTTTTTCATTATCTATGTGTACATTAAAAATCACCAACAATTAGTATTTTATCTGCAGCCAATACTAATTCTGATAGAGAGTCCGCAAATTCTTTGATAAAATCTTTATGGTGCCCTGGTGGCCTGTATACAGTAGCCAGCAGAATTCTCAAACGTGATTTATCGTTTACACTATATATTTTTACATTAAGCACCAACACTTTAAAATAAATCTGGTTTATAACAGTAATCTTGTGGGGTT
This sequence comes from Meda fulgida, assembly GCA_030578275.1. Lineage (NCBI taxonomy): Eukaryota > Metazoa > Chordata > Actinopteri > Cypriniformes > Leuciscidae > Meda > Meda fulgida. Next base: position 15,842,114 of record CM060616.1, read on the forward strand.
GACTCATTTAAGGTAATGTAATCGTTTGGTTTTAGTCAGGTTTTTCTCAAACACAGCACATCTGGGTTATAATCTGAAATCATATCATTAACTATGAGCAATTTTGAAGTAAGGGATCGTATATTCAGCAACCCAAGCTTTATCATTTGCTCATCTGTATTATATCTGTTTTTTATTTGTTGAACATCAATTAAATTTTTAACCTTAGATGGGTTTGGACGTTTTTTGGATTTCCAAATTCGGGGAACAGACACAGTCTCTATATGATGATATCTAGGTGAAAGAGGCTTTATGTGATGGGATTTATCTGACCATCGTGATGCGAGGCCGCTAGCAGTCGGTCGGTTTAGCCAGTCTGCCTGCTTCCTGACCTGAGCCCCAGATTGTCATGTTTTAGCTCTAAGACTATGAGCCAAATTACTAGAGAGAAGAGCAGCACCATCCCAGGAGGGATGAATACCATCTCTTTTCAACAGGTTAGGTCAGAATTCAGAACATTGACTGAAGCTTTTAATTTTGAGCAGCATGTTTCTGAGCCCACTCACCAAAAAGGCCATATTTTAGATTTAGTTTTTACGCTTGGCCTAGACATTTTAAATTTATCTGTAAATTATGTCCAAATGAGTGATCATAGCATTGTTCTGTTTGATCTGCATTTCAGTCCTGAGCCAAAGTCTCCGGCAGTTAGGTCACTCAGTTGGTTATCACTGCAAAAAATGCAGATACATTTTTTGATATGTTTGATCCTGTTTTAGTCATGGATTGCCTCGATGTGGATGATTTTATTAACTGTTTTAATTTTCGCTGTGTAACAATTTTGGATCAGGTGGCTCCTGTTAAATCTAACTTGTCTACTCAGAAAAAAGTATGCCCTTGGATAAATGAAGATATCCTAAGTCTTAAGAGATTGTGTCGAAAGACTGAGCGCCTGTTGAAATCTACTAGTCTTGAGGTGCACAGGCTCTATCTCAGGGATCTTGTGGCGTCATACAACGTGATGGTTGAAAATGCCAGATCTGACTATATCCATCAGCTGGTAACATTGAATAAAAAATAAAAAAAAATCCTAAAGTGTTGTTTGACACGATCAATGCTCTTGTATGTCCTGCTACTCCAGTTACAACTGTTTTTTGTGAAGCTGACAGCAACGCCTTCTTGGGATTTTTCACCAACAAAATTAAGATGATTAGGGATAAAATTCTGCCCCTTCCGTGTTGTAACCCTGCTGTTTTTGAGCCTGTCTCCAGCATGTGGTCCTCATTTAGGACTGTGACGTTTGCTAATAATTCGGAACTGGTGACCAAGATGAAGCCATCTTCGTGTTCATCTGATGTCCTTCCTTATAGACTCTTCCAAAAAGTGTTTGAGGTAATTGGCCCTTGTGTTACCAAAAAGGTTAATCTACAAATCTACAAGAAAACAAACACAACCCTAGGTATTTATTTGATACAGTGGCTAAGTTAACAAGAAATAAAGCTTCTACTTCTCAAGTTTCCAAAAGGCATATCAGTAATGACTTTATGAACTTTACAACTTTACTTACAAGATTGATAATATTAGAAAAAAAATTATAACTATGCAACCATCTACTACAGTATCGCATCAGGCAGTGCATTGTAGTCTCCCGGAGGAAAAATTCCATTCATTCATTGCAATAGGAGAGGAAGAATTGTCTAAACTCATTAAATCATCTAAATCAACAACTTGTATGCTAGACCCTATACCGACTAAGGAGGTCATAGATCCTTTTCTTAATATCATTAATTCATCTTTGTCACTTGGATATGTAACGAAAACTTTTAAGCTGGCTGTTATTAAATGTCTTATTAAAAAAATGCAACTTGATCCTAGAGAATTAGTCAATTACAAGCCTATCTCAAATCAACCCTGTTTGTCAAAGATACTAGAAAAAGCAGTATCCTCACAATTAGGTTCCTTTTTAGAAAGAAATGGTATCTGCAAGGATTTTCAGTCAGGATTTAGACCGTATCATAGGATTGAGACTGCTCTCATTAGAGTTACAAATGACTTGCTCTTATCATCCGATCGTGGTTGTATCTTAGAGTCACTTTATCTTAGTGCTGCATTTGATACCATTGACCTCAACATTTTTTTAAATAGACTCGAAAATTATGTTGGCATTAGTGGAATTGCATTAGCATGGTTTAAATCATACTTATCTGACCGTAATCAGTTTGTAGCAGTAAATTCAGTATGGAGTACCACAAGGCTAAGTACTTGGACAGTTGCTCTGTACATGCTACCCTTGGGAGATTAGACTAAGCATGGGATTAGTTTTCACTGTTATGCTGATGATACTCAGCTCTATATCTCTTCGCGTCCAGACGAAACTTGCCAATTTGCATAGCTGATATAAAAATTTGGATGACTATAGTAATTTCCTATTACTTAAGTCTGAAAAAAACAGAGTTTCTAATGATTGGACCAAAAACCTACACATATAAACCTTTCACGTATTAACCTAGAATACTGTCTAATAATTGATGGCTGCTCTGTCAAGTCTTTGTCATCGGTTAGGAACCTGGGTGTGCTCTTTGATACAAATCTTTCATTAGAAAGCCACATTTCCAGCATCTGTAAAACCGCATTCTTACATCTTAAAAATATATCAAATTTACGACATATGCTTTCAGTGAAAAATGCGGAAAAGTTCATGCGTTCATGACCTCAAGGCTAGATTGCGTAATCCGTAAGTGCGTAATCCTCTTATGGGTGGTTGACCTAAACGCATAATAAACAAACTACAACTGGTCCAAAACACAGCAGCTAGAGTTTTTACTTGAACCAGGAAGTATGACCATATTTGCCCGGTTCTGTCAACACTGCATTGACTCCCTATTAAACATTGTATACATTTTTAAATATTGCTGATTACTTACAAAGTACTAAATGGTTTAGCTCCCCGGTACATGAGCAAGCTCTTAACGCATTATAGTCCTTCACGTCTATTGCGATCTCAAAACTCTGGCCAGTTGATAATACTAGAAAATCAAATCTAATTGTCCCATTCGCCTGGGTGAGGAGGTCTTTCCTCATCGGTATCAGCCAGGGGGCTGTGTTCAGCATTTGCGCCAGCTCTGGGAACCATACCTGGATCTTCCAGAGGGGGGCTATTAGAAGGACTTTGCTTCTGCTCTTCCTGATCCGCTCGATGACCTGAGGAATCATCGAGACAGGAGAGAATGTATAGAGGGGGCAACTTGTTCAAGCATGGGCCAGCACGTCTCTGTTCTTTGAAAAGAATGTTGCACAGTGCATGTTGTTTTCTTGGGCGAAGAGGTTGACCTCTGCCTTGCCGAACATGCACCAGATCAGATGAACCGTCTGTGTGTTGAGAGACCATTCCCCTGGGGGAGTGTTGTCCCAGAACTTGAGCAGCTCTCAGAGAGAGCAGGTTGGCTTGTAGAGGAGGAGGTTTCTGGCCATGGCATACAGGTTGCCCGATCTGAGGCCTCCCTGGCGATTTATGTAGGACACCACCAACATGTTGTCCGTTCGGACTAAGATGTGATGTCCCGCCAGTTCTGGCAGAAACTCCTTTAGGGCTAGATAAACCGCTCTCATGTGTAAGCTCTCCTCCGAGCTCGACCAGAGGCCGGAGACAGGCTTGCCCTCGTGCAGCGCCCCCCAGCCCAGGTTGGAGGCATCTGTGAAAAGGGTCTTCCTCCTGGAGGCTACACCCAAGGAGGTAACTCCAGACTGGTACTAGTCCGGGACCTTCCAAGGAGCCAGGGCTCTGATGCAGCCATGGTTCACCTTGATGTGCAGGCGTCCTGACCGCCATACATGGACTGGCACACTGCGTTTTAGCCAGTGCGTAGAGGGCGCATATGAAGTAATCCCAATTGCAGTACTGACAAAGCTGCTGCCATAAGGCCCAAAACCCTCTGAAACGTATTGAGGGACGCGTGCGCACCCGCACTAAAAGACGCTACCAGCCGCTGAATAGAAAACGCACGCTCTGACGTGAGCCGCACTTTCATCTGTTTCGAGTCGATAACTGTGCCCAGAAAGATTACGTTCTGGCAGAGTGACAGTCTACTCTTGGAAAAGTTGATCCTGAGCCCGAGGCATTCCAAATGCTTTAGGAGCCAGGATCTGTGTGTCAATAACTCGGCCTCTGACTGAACCAGAATGAGCCAGTCATCGAGATAGTTCAGTACGCACACTCCCCGTTCTCTCAGGGGAGAAAACGCAGCGTCCATGCATTTCGTAAATGTACTGGGTGCTAGAGACAGACCAAATGGTAGGACTGTGTATTGATAAGCCTGCCCTCGAAGGCGAATCTCAAGAATGGCCTGTGATGGGGTGTTATCTGTATATGAAAATAGGTATATGAAAATAGTCTTTCAGATCCACAGTGAAAAACCAATCCTTCGGGCGAACTTGCGCGAGGACTTGTTTGGTAGTTAACATTCTGAATGGCCGTCTCATGAGGGCTCTGTTCAGCTGTCTGATGTCTAAAATGGGCCTGATGCCACCGTCCTTTTTTGGTACAAGGAAGTAGCGGCTGTAAAACCCCCGACCTGCTTGGCGTGCCCCTTTTGCTTCTCAGTCTCGATGACTGCCTGAAAGCGCAGGGGTCTGCGAGCGAATTGGAGCGAGTAGCCTCACTTTATAGTGACACTTCGGGATGGCTTGCCAGGCCTCGACCCGTGTGGCTAGGGGTTGAATGAAAATTGGGGATGGGCCGCCTATCATAGGGGGACCTATTACCCGTGTGTTGTGTTTTGTGCACATACTCATGTTGGGGCTGGTTTGCCAGGCTCAGCCCTATTGGATAGAGATAGAGTGACAACAGGGGATGGGCCACCTAGTGAAGGGGGACCGGTTACCTGGATGTTGTGTGTTTGAAACATACTCTTTTTGTGCTTTATTTGGGTCGCTGTTAAAACAGAGTTTGTTTGTAGGGACATGTGCAGTGCAACGGGCCCATTGACTACAATAGAAAAACAGGGCCTGAGCTAAACAGGGAGCTGTGAGATTTGAGCGAGCTCTTTTCGAGGGCGGTCCGGCCGCGGCAAGACTCAGACTCTCTCTCTTCCCTCCTGCTGCTTGGAGGTTTTCGGAGGCTCAGGTTCCAACACAATCCTGGGTCGGGGGCCCTGGGGCGGCGGGTGCGGATAGCCAGTCGTGAGCGACAATGGGTGTCAGCCACAGGGCGGGGCTGAGAAAATCGAGGTGCTGGTTTTGATAGCTGAGTAGGCGCTGTTCTCTCGGGGCGGCTCAAAGCTGAACGATTGGGCAGGAAGTGCCGCATAGCTTGAGACGACTTCTGTGCTTCAGTGAATTGCTCCGAAAACCCTTTCACAGTTTCTGCGAACTGAATGTTGGCGTCAGCATCTGCAAACTCCTCAGACATCTGTAGTACCGATCTTTTATACTATGAGTATTAGAACACGATTGGTTAGATAAGAAAGTAATAAGTGACGTAACAATTGAGTCTTCCTGGCTGAACGCTAAAGCTTCCATTTCTCATCCAGTGCAGTCAAGTCAATAATACTGCTGAATATTAAGTTGTTTAAGATTGTAGTTTGCAGTGTTATTATTGAATACTAAAACTAAAACCATTCAAAATAGTTGTTCATTTAAATAAATCTGAAATAAAATATAAATATTAGATGGATAAAAATTAAACAAAAATTAGAAATCTTGCCTTGGCTGTCATGGAACAAAGACTCAAGGAAATGGCGTGAGTAACTTCAGTAGAAATGGTTTATTGACAACTGATGAATGATATGGAGAAATTATGCTGAACTTACACAAAAGAGAAGAGAAGGATAACAGTCTGTAATGGTATGTGTCACCACACACACCTTTAGATAGCAGTGCTTTGAAGAAAATTAACTCAATGAAATGAGTCTTGCAGGGAGGAACGGGTGAAGATGGATACCAGTTGGAGTACACAAGAGAACGGAGAAATCACACAAAGGTAGGTAATCACAAGTAAGTAAAACATTCGACTATTATGGAGATCCTAGTCATAGAGCAGATGGTGATGTGTGTGGAGTAGCTTAAATGGAGTAAAGCTGATGAGGGGGAATGATGGCAGTTGTGGATAATTGTGTGTGCAGGTGGAAGACATGAGGGATTATGGAAATGTGGGGCAATGTGACAGGTGATGGTGAAATGTCTGAGGATCGATTGGCAACCATTTGAAATGTAAAATACCACAATTACTAAAACCTAAATAAATAAATTAAAGCTAAGCAGAAATATTTTATTTAAAAAATAAAACACAAAACGAATAAAATGATAAAAGAACAAAATCACATAAACTTAAATTCAAATAAAAGCAAGAGCCATGGTGGAGACTGGGCAGATGAGGTGGAGTCGCAGAAACCGGGTGACAAAGAAAGGTCCTGGAGACAATGGCAGAGCCACAGGGACGAGCAGCCGAGGTAAAGCCAGGATGCCGGGGGGCCAAGCACCACGACGGAGCCGGAGCCCCACAAAGCCAAAGGGGTGGAGTCACAGACGAAGACCTGGAAGTCCATGGCGACGGCAGAGCGATGACTAACCAAGGCGTAGCCGGCAGGACGAGGAAGCCCGGTCGAGCCTTAGGGACGATGATCCCAGGGTGGAGCTGAGGGAACGAGGAGCCAAGGTGGATACATCAATATAGAAGACATCAATACATCTCATTAAATCACCCTAGGAGGTCTTTCACTCACATAAAAAAAGAATGGCTTATTGAGAACCTTAAAAATACATAGTGGTAAGACAAGAAGAGATCATAAACCCAGGTCTGCAGGAAAAGTTACTTGAATTCAGAAACAAATATTACAGAAAAAAATTATCTCTCTGCTGGGGCAATGAGGAGCCAGCTGAATTAAAAACTAATATGATTTGTTCTGCATTGACCACCTCTGAGCCAGTGCTGTGAATCTGAAATTGACTAGAAGAGAGTTTAACAATCAAGGCAGAGACCTGAAAATGCAAACACAATTATTTCAACGACATCTGAGCAGCGGATTCATTGATCTAGGGTGTGTATTATTGTACAGTTATTCTGCCAACACATCACAATCATAATTTAAACAGGGAACCAGTAAGCAGTGTTATGGAGATTTCTAATGATTAATTAAAGGACAAGTCTTCCATCTTGGTGAGCTGCCCAGACAGGAGAAAAATATGACTGTTTGTATTGCTTTGATGCGAGTAAGCAAAATGAACAAAAAAAGAGAAACCAGGAAATAGGGAAAATAATATGTTGTCATTTATCAAGTTAATGAATGAGCTAAGATGGCCGAGTTTGTATTTAAATTGTCTTATAGGCAAGAACAAATGAAACATAAAAACAATATTTCTCATAGGTGTCCTATCTCCTGACATAACAGGCAAGCTTCAATAAAACAGACATAGAGATAAAGACAAATGGGCCCCAAGTTAGGGGTAAGCCGAGGGACACTTGAACAGATTTCCATTACAAAATACAAATTATGCTAAAACACTTAAGAAAAATGCCATTACAAATATTTCACTGTACTTCATATGGTTTTATTAAATATAGGCCTATTAAAATATATATTAAAGATTTTCAGGGTTGAATATTTAGAATATTGTTTTAATATTTCTTTGTTCCTTTTTTGAAATTTTTGGATAGTGACAAAAAGACCAAAAGGATTATTTTTTGGGAAAATCAACAAAAGCTTTGCTATGCTGCAGTATTTTCTTGAGCACATGAATTCTGATTGAATGCAAAGGTGGGTCTCTTTTTTCCAGCTAGGCCTCTTCAGATTCTTCAAAGAAATCTGTTCCCCCCCTTGCCGTCAGGTTTCTCAGCCAAACCAATGCAAAGGTTTTTCCTATGTTTCATTTGATTTCACTATTAAAAAGTCCAAGTTGGGACACATTCATCTTTCTCTGAGATCAAGTATGTGTTTTTGTCATGGTTCATGAATTCATTGACTCTTTTTCGTACTCTCTCTCTCTCTCTCTGTGTGTGTGTGTGTGTGTGCGTGCGTGCGTGCGTGCGTGCGTGCGTGCGTGCGTGTCTGATCAGTCTTGTCTATCGTCTTGTGTTTGTCAGATCGTTTTGGAAGTTCCCTGTGTTATGTCTTGTTCCTGGCTGTCTTTGTGTTCCTGAGTTTCGTGTCTGGATTCGGATTGGATTATCCTGATCGCTCATCCTACTTCTTTGGAGGATCGGGTTGCCCATTCGCGTCACTTGGTGACCGTTTTCAAAAAGAGATCTACACGCTGGAGTTTCCAAAGGATCTTGACGGACTTATCGAGTTGACTTTACGTGTTGACACTCGTCTACAGTGACAGGAGCAGCGAGCATGCCATACCTTGGTCTCTGAGAATTTCAAAGGTCCCAAGCCCAGCATCAGCAATACGGTCAGCCCCGCTTTCGATCAGGAACCCATGTAGGTGGGTAGAGCTCGGATTTCCCGGGAGGAGAGAGAACGACAGAGAGCCAAGGGACTTTGTCTTTATTGTGGTGGACCTGGGCACTGCCCGGCAAAAGATCAAGCCCGGTAGTAAGTCTGAGGCTACTATCGGGCAGGCTCTCCATGGAAAAGTCCTCATCTTCAACTCTCCTCCCGGTAAGACTGCAAAGGGCAACCCGCATTCACCACTGCCAGGCCTTTCTGGACTCGGGGGCTGAAGGTAATTTTTATGGACATGACACTAGCTAAGAAACTTCAAATTCCCATCACTCCCTTCACTCATAGGATTTCCGTTAACACATTAAATGGTCAAGAACTTCCAGACATTTCTCCCACCACTGGTCCCATAACACTTATTATATCGGGGAACCACACTGAGGAACTGTCGTTCCTGCTCACGGACTCTCCACTGGTTCCCATCTTCCTTGGTCATCCCTGGCTGGTGCAGCACAATCCCAGGGTTGACTGGGGCCACAGTTCAGTTTCGGCCTGGAGAAATCAGTGCTATGCTTCCTGTCTTGTGTATGCATGTTCGTCTGTGTCTGGTTCTGTGTTGCAGGATGAGTCTGTGAATTTTTCAAACGTGCCCGAAGAGTACCTCGACCTAAAGGAAGTGTTCAGTAAGTCCCGTTCATTCGTCCTTCCTCTTCTCCAGCGGGGGCGGGGTTCTTTTTTGTGGGGAAGAAGGATGGTTCTCTGCGGCCGTGTATTGATTACCGAGGCCTGAACAACATCACGGTAAAGAATACTTATCCTTTGCTGTTGATGTCTTCAGCCTTCGAGTGGTTGCAGGGAGCATCCATCTTCACAAAACTGGACTTACGCAATGCTTATCATTTGGGTCGCATAAGGGAGGGGGATGAGTGGAAAGCCGCTTTTAATCCCCCCAGGGGCCATTTTGAATATTTGGTCATGCCTTTCGGTCTAACTCCCCTGGCGTTTTCCAGGCACTCATCAATGAAGTGCTGAAAGATATGGTAGATCAGTTCATTTATGTCTACCTGGCTGACATATTCATATTTTCCTCTTCTCTCCAGGAAAATGTTCAGCACGTCAGACGAGTGCTCCAGAGGTTGCTAGAGAATGGGCTTTTTGTCAAGGCGGAGAAATGCGCTTTTCATGAACAGTCTATTCATTTCCTAGGTTACATCATCTTGTCTGAGGGAGTGCGCATGGATCCTGACAAGATTAAGGCTGTGGTATATTGGCAAAATCCAGATTCCAGTAAGGTCCTACAGAGGTTTCTGGGGTTCGCCCATTATTACCGGCGTTTTATTTGCAATTTCAGCCAACTATCCACTCCTCTGACTGCCTTGACCTCCCCCAGAACAACGTTCAGGTGGTCTAGTGCAGCCGAAGCTGCATTTTCCAAACTCAAGAGCCGCTTTATTTCGGCTCCCATTCTGATAGCCCCTGATCCATCAAGTCAGTTTGTGGTGGAGTTTGACACATCAGAGGTTGGGGTAGGTGCGGTTCTTTCCCAGCGCTCTTTCACGGACGACAAGATGCATCCTTGCGCATTTTTCTCCCATTGCTTATCGTCCGCTGAACGTAACTATAATATTGGTAACAGTGAGTTATTGGTGGTCAAGTTAGCGTTGGAGGAGTGGCGTCATTGGTTAGAAGGGTCGGGGGTACCTTTTATCATTTGGACCGATGACAAGAACCTGGAATATATCAGATCCGCTAAACGTCTCAACTCTAGGCAGGCTCGGTGGGCACTTTTTTTCGGTCGTTTTGATTTTTGATTACCGTCCGGGTTCTAGAAACATCAAGCCTGATGCTTTGTCTCGCATTTTTGACCGCTCCAAACGCCCGTCCACTCCCGAGTACATTTTACCTGAGAGATTCATTGTCTCCACACTCACATGGGAGATCGAGTCGAAGGTCAGCATGGCCTTAGAAGGGGTAATGCCTCTGCCCGGTTGCCCACCGAGTTGGTTGTTTGTGCAGATGGGTTACTCCAACCGCTGTCTGTCCCTTTGAGACCCTGGTCCCATATAGTGCTCGGTTTTGTTATCGCCCTCCCAAGGCAAGATGGTTTTGACTGTAATGGACTGGTTCTCGAAGGCGGCTCATTTTATTCCCTTGTCTAAATTACCTTCTGCCATGAAGACAGCGGTGGCTGTCGTAGATCACGTCTTTTGCTTACATGGCCTCCCGATGGATGTGGTTTCCGACAGGGGGCCCCAACTTGTGTCCAAATTTTGGCGGGAGTTTTGTAGATTACTTGGAGTGAGTGTCAGTCTTTCTTCGGGGTTTCACCCCCATAGCAATGGCCAAACCGAGAGGGCCAACCAAGACTTGGAGAGAGTGTTGCAATATTTGGTATCCAAGAATCCTTCTTCCTGGAGTCAGCAACTCTCAATGGTTGAGTACGCACATAACTCGTTACTAGTGTCATCCACAGTGTATGTGAGTGTAGCTTAGGTTACCAGCCACCAATTTTTCCAAGTCTGGAATCCGATGTCGCCCGTGAGACTCTCCTCCAGGTGGGGGTACGCACCAAGGCTCAGGCCGAATGCCACCGGTCGAAGCTCCCGTTTACATCGTAGGTCAAAAAGAGTGGCTTTCATCCAAGAATATTCCTCTTAGATCCGTATGTATCAAGCTAGCTCCCAAATTCATCGACCCCGTTCACTGTCACCAAAGTCTTTAGTCCGGTGACAGTCCGACTCAAACTCCCTCCTGCGTAAAGGAGGCGCTCCTAGGGGAAGGGGAAGGGGAACTGTCACGGTTCATGAATTCACTGACTCTTTCTCTCTCCGTTTGTGTGCGTGTGGGTGTGGCCGCTGATTACCACTTATCTGATCATCAGCGCCAGCTGCAACTGATCAGTCTTGTCTATTTATAGTCATTGTCATTCGTCTTGTGTTTGTCGATCGTTTTGGAAGTTCCCGGTGTTATGTCTTGTTCTTGGCTGTCTTTGCGTTCCTGAGTTTCGTGTCTGGATTCGGATTGGATTATCCTGATCGCTCTTCCTGCTTCCACGGAGGATCAGCATTGTGTTCCTGAGTTTTGTGTCTGGATTCGGATTGGATTATCCTAATCGCTCTTCCTACTTCTTCGGAGGACTAGGTTGTCCAATCGCGTCCCTGCGCTAACAAGAGAGACTGTTTTTCAGGCACCTCTTTTACATCTGTAAACTGATACCATGTTACAAGAAATAAACTTGTACAATATTTTTGTACAACATCAGTTGTAAAGTACTATATGATAACTAGATTATCATTTTCTGAAGGAAATACCAGTGCTTGCAAGCCAGAAAAAGAATAGTGTTAAATGCAAGCTTATGTAGCTTTTTGGTAAGCATAGGTTTTATCCTCTGGTTCTGTGTAAATTAAATGCTGCGTCAGAGACTCTTTGTTATCCCATAAGACCATGAGACCTGAAGAGCTGTCAGATTGCTGAAAAATAAAAACTGGTGAACTGTGAGCCCTTTCAATCACTGTAGGTAGCAATAAAGTTCCTTGTAGTTAAAATGTACTTTAAAGTACATTAACTGAAGTTAATTATTTTCATGGTTGTTGTTAGCACACCATAATGTCAAAGAACACATGGGTCAAAGGACAATGCCAGCAGATGTTGTGTGTCCAAGAATGTGTTCTTACACACCTCCATACCAAAGGAATATACTTCATTAGTATGAAAATCTGGACACAGCAAAAGTTACAGAATAGGCCTAAAATCGCACTTCATTCCCCAATCGAACTCGTGTAACTGTCTGTCACACGTTCTACCGTCCACAGCGTTACTTTATAAACAAAATAAGATAAAAATGAGCATCAAACAGAAATAGCCCGCATACATCTGGGTGTTCGAGGCGCACGGCATATACAATACAGACAGCAGACAGCTCAACAGGGAGCGCGCAGCTCTTAAAGGGGCCACGCCTTATTTACTCTTGTTACAGTAGGTGGACCGTTCGAATGCAGTAAGCTGTGAGAACTCGTTGTTTGGCAGTACTTTCAGTCAAAAGAAGGCAATTCAAGTCGAGCTACATGTTAAATATGCAATGCCGATTTGTCTCGTGGTGGCAAGGACCAATACACAACATCGCAGCTGTTAAAATGCATAATGGTGCTTTTTCTTTTTTTTTACAGTTAAAATAAAACAAATCCACTGCTGTGGATGTTGTTTACTTCATTAATGTGTTTACTGTGTTAATGGACTGAGGATGGGAGTAGGATTCGGTATTCGGTTTCGGATTCGGCAGAATCTTAATCAGTGGATTCCGTATTCGGCCGAACCCTACTATAAATATAGTTAAATATATGGAACAAGACCAATCACGATTAAGTGTGCAAACAAATTCTGAATTGAGTCTAAATTTTTGGCAGTTAGTATAGACAGTGCTGTATTGAGTTTAAACTTGCTGTTAGGGGTTGAACAAATGTTCAAAAAATATCTATACAGCACTGTTATAATATTTTGTACACAAGATAATTAAATGTATGAAGTATGTTGGCAAAATGTACTCCATTTCCATTGCCTTTATTGTTTTTATAAAAGTGCCTCATTATCTAGCTCAGGGTTAATCATAAGCTAAACTATTTATTTAAGATTTCATACACTGGCAAATCGTCAACACCGTATATATTTTTCATAAATCATTTTATTTAAATTTTACATTTTACTTTTTCTCGTGTGCCCATTTCAGTCACTGAAAGATATGTATCAATCGGCTATAAAGTCACATAATAAAATCTGTGCAGTTCTTTACAAGTGGTTCAATTTCCCCATTAGAACATCTTTCACTTGTTCAAAGAAAAAATAAATGAATTGCTTTACAGCATCTAGAGCTGTCACTACAGTAGACTCAAATATTAGATGACAGACTTTGAGAATAATTTGCTTGACCCTTGATCTAAGCTGATAGAAGGCCAGTGTTTCTTGTCTAAATCCACATCTTATCAAATAAAAATGGTGTAAGTTGCTTCAGTGGCTGCTGAGCCCCCAAGCACTGCTGTGCTTCCGTATTTCCAGATGATCCGTCCATTCATTATTTACACTGCATCAGTTCCTTACATAATTAATTGGAACCATTAATGCATAATTTGGCAGATTAATGAGTTTTATTAAGCAAGTTTTTTATTGTGCTGTTGATTAGGCTTACTAGGGAATGAGGTGGGGGTGGGGCTTGTGTCTAATCACCCTGTGCCTAATTATATCAACTAAAAATGGATTATATGGATACTAGAATTTTCTGGCTCTAAAAAACTACAGATACAAGTGTGTGTGTGTGTGATTACAGACTTTAAGTTGCTGGTGTACAGCTTATGTACTTAATGCACACGCTACATATTAGCAAATGGTATCAACTTTATAATCAATAAAACTGACCAAACCCTCTTATACAGTTTAAAACTTGTATCAAAAACTATACAGTTGTGCAGAGTAAAAGTAATCTATGTTGCACTACATTGTGAAACACTATAGCAAAGTTGACATTATATGTTTTAGCATTCCAAAGGTCATTATGTCAGACCAACAAATACACAATACAACTCTATTTGTTTATGTCTGAACAGGAAAGCGCTGACCTTAAACAAAATCCTGAGAAACACTGCAAGCGAATGTAACATAAAGGTCTTTCCTGTTGTGAGATGACTGTTGCTGTGAGACATCTTTAGATCAAGACTGAACCGTCAGACCTTGTAAATGAGATCTGATATACAGAGAGCAGCGACTGACTGACAAAAAAAAGTCACCTAGATGATTCATGACAGTTAATGTATGAACGACTGGAGCTTTTCACTTCAATAACAACTATCAGATCGTTCAGTCAGATCATTCAATCATTTATGGTTGTGATATATTTATCATCTGAATATCTAAAAGACAGTTTTATATGATTTATTCAACTCAGCTGTCATAGCTCATAGGTCACACAAATTATTTAAAACTCTAAGGCAAATAAGACAGTCTTAAAGTTGGCATAAAATGAAAATTCCATTTATTTTTTAAATGCATCTTATTCATCTTAATGTGAACAGTTCCTCCATGCATATTTTTTCATATATTTTTTATATATTTATTTATTTAGATCTCATAATTTAAATTAATAGCTGGGTCTACCTGTGAGACTACAGACTTCTTTCTGGTGGTATTCCAGAATTCTCCAATCATTAATTTGCTTGAACCCCACCCCTTTCTTACAATCAACTGCCAGTCGATTGTACTCAGATCTGCCTCCATTCAATCAACAAATCATAAATAGAAAAAACTGTCACTTTAAAGAGGTTCACCAAAAAAATAATTTTTCCAAAAATGTATTCCCATTTACTCACCCTCATGTTGTTCCAAACCCCAACGCTATCTCATGACCAACTTACCCTCATGTTGTTCCAAACCCAACGCTATCTCATGACCAATTCGTACAAATTAGAATGACCTCACTCGTACAAATTTGTACGATTTGTCTAAACCCCAGTGATGGGTAGGTTTATGGGCGGGGTCGGGGGTAGGTCATTCATACCAACTGGGCAACTCATATAATATGTGCGATTTAGCAAAAATCGCACGAATTCGTACGAGGGAAGTTGTAATAATTTGTATGAATTAGCCACGTCGTAAAATACGTACGAATTGCGGTGAGATCGGGTTGAACCTGTATGACTTTCTTTCTTCTGTGAAACACAAAAGAAGTCAGTGGGGTCCAAAGCAACATTGAGGAAAAACAGAGGCATTTTTCAGAATATCTTCTTTTGTGTTTCACAGAAAACAGAAGAAAGTCATACAGGTTTGGAACGTAAATTGTGAAAATGAGTAAATTATGATAAAATCCCATTAAGCTAAAAATATATTATTCTATATTAAAAAGAAAATGGAAATAGCATACAGCCTGGGGATATTATACATAATAAAGATATTCTACAGTGGAAACTGCATTTTGGACTCTCTGGGACCAAATGAGAAAGTGAGAGAAATAGAGAGCTGTGACTATGTCTGAGACATTCGACTTCCTAAACCCTCTGTCTGTGAGCTGGCAAGCCTGGTGCACACAAGCGTCAATGGGCGTGACATTGAGGTTAGTGCGGGTAATGGGCGAGTTTCTCGCTGGGAAAAAAACACACAGCTATATTTCTGTCTGACTGCGTCACTGTGCAGACTTAGATTATTTATGAACAAGGTTAAATGAGAGACTTGAGGAGTCTCTCTGGGTGGGACACAAAACCAACAAGCCTGACTGTTACATAAGAGTGGATAGCCAAATGATCTGTCAGCCCAAGATAAGGGAGGGAGACGGCCTCAGAGTACCTTAACACAACTTCCTATTCATCTTGCAGGCTACAGTAAATATATGACCACCATAAAGCACAGCATAATAACATGACTGGAGAGCGAGGGAGGAGGGGGAGCACTTACACCAGTAATGGAAGGAGAGCTTTCTCCAGCATTTTAGAGCAGCAGGGGGCTTCTCTGATGTGTTAATGTGTTGACGGAGACAAATGAGGCCGTGTGGTCATGAGGGGACATGGAACAAGAGCCCTGTTGTACACAGCACAGCCCAGAATACAGGAACCCCTGCCTAGGCAAACAACAGCACAGGAAGCCAGGCCTGCCAAACACAAAGGCTGTTTATTTACCCTCATGTCAACCAATCATGAGTACACAAATCAATAAAGTGTTAGACCACAAGAGACAAGCCAGGTTAAACAGAGCCTGTAGGTTAATTAATGACTGCTTTAAATAAAGACTCATTAGAAGTACAAAAGATGTTAACAGACTTTTGTTTTGGATGTTTTTCAGAACACAGTAAGTGGCGTACTGCTGTTTTCATAAAATATAAATTATATCCACAATCATTCACATAAATACATGGAGGAATTCACCCAAAATTTCAAATTTTGTGCCATTTTGTCTTTCACAACTCATTTGACTTTTTTCTGGAAGTGGAACACAAAAGGTGAAATTTAGCAGAATGTCTAAATCAGTGATAAACTTTTTGACTTGAAGCCCCTCCCAACCCCCCATTCCTGCCCCCCCCCCCCCCCTCTACACTAACAATGAAGCTGCGAGTTTAATTACTTCAAAAACAGCAGTGTTACCCCCTCATTGCTGAGAAATATAATGAAGTGATTTAGCAACAAAGCTACCATAGTGTAATGATCAGTTTAACTGAACGTACATGCTGTTTCCTTATATCCCTGTTTTGTCTTCTCTTTTACAGTCTAAATTATCATTAGACAAGACCATCAAACAGTTCTGGCATTTCCTCCAACAATAACATGTTTTTAACCTCTCGTCGGTCTGATAAATTTCAACACTTTATATGCTAATTTATTATTATGTAATATCTAGTTATAAACTTCTACAATCAGTCTCTCTGCATTCATGCTTGATTTTTAATATGCACAAGGACAAGTACTTTGGTCTAATAAGTTTTCTGCGTAGGTGGGCCAAACAGGACAAATAGAAAGTAAAGTAGAAATAGTAAGCAAGCCACCAACAAAATTTAGTTTTGATCAGTTTAACTGTACGTATGCTGTTTCCTTATATCCCTGTGTTGTCTGCTCTGTAACACTCCAAACTATCAATAGACAAGACTTCTAAACACAGTCAACAGGCAATTACATGTTTTTAGCCTCTCGTCGCTCTGATAAACTCCACTACTGTTCCTCTCAGTAGAACCATAATTCTTCAGCCAGAGAGAGAGAGAAAGAGAAAGAATCATCAGCTTTGAAAAAGTGTGATAAGAATCAGGAGCATGTTTCTCTTTCAGCTTCTCTGAGCGTGACGCGGAGGGCAGATCGCAACTCTCCACAGGTGATAGAGAGGAAGTTCACAGAGCTGCCACAAGACGCCTACAGTGGATCACTGTCTTGCCTCTAAAAATGGGATATGAGATAATGATCTGCCAGTCAAAGAGTTGGACAGGTAAAATAAAAGGTAAGCAAGAAATAGACATGAGTCCTACAAAGAGACAGGAAGGCAGGGGGAGAGAAAGAGAGAGATTCATTGAAACAGATAATTGGGGCCTGAAAATTGGGACAGCAATGCACTGTGAGACTCATTGAGTGCTGCTGGTACTTGAGAATGAGTTCTTCAGGGAATAAAATAATGTAATTTAGACGTAATACAAAATCTAGGGCTAAGATTATGGGCCCAAGACATTTTAACCGAACGTAAAAAACGGGGTGTGACAAGAAACAATCACTCATAACACACATCCAATCAAAGTGCCTCTGGGAACGTTATTTTTTAATGTTCTCTGAAAAACTGGGTGTGCAGTCTTAAGCGCATGTCTCAGGACAATGACTAGTCTATAGGAACTTGAGCTTCTAATGACAGCTGGATTAATGCAATGACTTTATCAACTGGCGATTGGCTCTTTTATTTAGAAGGCGGGACTTATTCTACAATAATACCATCTTGGTATACTAATGTATTTGTATCCAGTCGAAAACAATTCTCTTTGTTTGAGCGGTCTCTTGCACTCGCAGTCGAAGACCATAAAAATACATGCCTTGTATTTTCATGACTTCTGTGATGGTTAACCACCAAATGGTATGCTTTTTTATTTTATTTTTTATCAAATGTTAAATTGTACAGGTCCTTCTCAAAAAATTAGCATATTCTGATAAAGTTCATTATTTTCCATAATGTAATGATAAAAATTAACCTTTCATATGTTTTAGATCCATTGCACACCAACTGAAATATTTCAGGTGTTTAATTGTTTTAATACGGATGATTTTGGCATACAGCTCATGAAAACCCCAAATTCCTATCTCAAAAAATTAGCATATCATGAGAAGGTTCTCTAAACGAGCTATTAACCTAATCATCTGAATCAACAAATTAACTCTAAACACCTGCAAAAGATTCCTGAGGCTTTTAAAAACTCCCAGCCCGTTTCATTACTCAAAACCGCAATCATGGGTAAGACTGCCGACCTGACTGCTGTCCAGAAGGCCATCATTGACACCCTCAAGCAAAGAGGGTAAGACACAGGAAGAAATATCTGAACAAATAGGCTGTTCCCAGAGTGCTGTATCAAGGCACCTCAGTGGGAAGTCTGTGGGATGGATAAAGTGTGGCAAAAAAACACTGCACAACGAGAAGAGGTGATCGGACCCTGAGGAAGATTGTAGAGAAGGACCGATTCCAGACCTTGGGGGACCTGCGGAAGCAGTGGACTGAGTCTGGAGTAGAAACATCCAGAGCCACCGTGCACAGGCGTGTGCAGGAAATGGGCTACAGAGAAGCAGTATTGGACTGTTGCTCAGTGGTCCAAAGTACTTCTCTCGGATGAAAGTAAATTTTGCATGTCATTCGGAAATCAAGTTGCCAGAGTCTGGAGGAAGACTGGGGAGAAGGAAATGCCAAAATGCCTGAAGTCCAGTGCCAAGTACCCACAGTCAGTGATGGTCTGGGGTGCCATGTCAGCTGCTGGTGTTGGTCCACTGTGTTTTATCAAGGGCAGGGTCAATGCAGCTAGCTATCAGGAGATTTTGGAGCACTTCATGCTTCCATCTGCTGAAAAGCTTTATGGAGATGACGATTTCATTTTTCTTCACGACCTGGCACCTCCTCACAGTGCCAAAACCACTGGTAAATGGTTTACTGACCATGGTATTACTGTGCTCAATTGGCCTGCCAACTCTCCTGACCTGAACCCCATAGAGAATCTGTGGGATATTGTGAAGAGAAAGTTGAGAGACGCAAGACCCAACACTCTGGATGAGCTTAAGGCCGCTATCGAAGCATCCTGGGCCTCCATAACACCTCAGCAGTGCCACAGGCTGATTGCCTCCATGCCACGCCGCATTGAAGCAGTCATTTCTGCAAAAGGATTCCCGACCAAGTATTGAGTGCATAACTGAACATAATTATTTGAAGGTTGACTTTTTTTTTGTATTAAAAGCACTTGTTTTATTGGTCGGATGAAATATGCTAATTTTTTGAGACAGGAATTTGGGGTTTTCATGAGCTGTATGCCAAAATCATCAGTATTAAAACAATAAAAGACCTGAAATATTTTAGTTGGTGTGCAATGAATCTAAAATATATGAAAGTTTATTTTTTTATCATTACATTATGGAAAATAATGAACTTTATCACAATATGCTAGTTTTTTGAGAAGGACCTGTATTTGTAGTAATTTTGGAGACATTTTTTATACAATCCTCCATTCATTTCTGACCCGACACAACAGTAACAAAAGGAGTCAAATTATAAATTAGATATTGATTGAATTTGAAGCAGGAAGTTTTCACAACAATGAATGAATGAATTAATTAATGAATGAATGAATGAATATATTGTGGTTATACATGTATACGTCTATAAACTAAAAATAAGAAAGCATACTTTCAGTCTACTTTTTATGTACTTCTTTACTTACAGAAAATTATTTTCGGCCTATACTTTACTCAATCATTTGATTGGGATATAACTATTTAAAAGTATAATTAAGTATTCTAAATTGGCTTATAGTTGTGTTTACTCATTTTTTATTGAGTAGCAATAATATATATATATATATATATATTACATTTTCACATACTGTCTCATAAAATTACATTGTTTGAAAATATTTATTTATAAAGAAAGCAGATGTAGCAATGTTTAAGATTCAGAGAAGGAGGAGGCGGGAACCAGCGAACATTTAAAGATTTTAAGAATAAAACAAAATAAATACAAAAACAAAAGTATCCGCCAGCAGCCCCTCACGGACGACTGCTGGCTACACAAAAGAGAAACAAAACACAACATAAAATCAGGCCTGTTCCTCTCTCGATCTTCACTGTCGTCGCTCCTCTATGCCTCCGCTCCTCCGTGAGAGATGCGAGACCGGTGCGTCTCACAGGTGTCATTCATCATCACTCACGCCACCGGCCTCGCGCCGTTCTCTCACGTCCCTCGGCCCCGTCCTGCTCGCCACAGCAGTCCTCTGAGTATCTGAATTTTTGTGTAGTCCACTGGTAGTGTACATAAGAATTTACTTAAAATCTACTTAAAGTACAGTTAAATATATATTTCAAGTGTAAAAATTAAAACCTAAATAGGAACATAATAGGCCTAATAGTATAGGCTACTTAAAGTGCAAAAAAAAAGTATAGTGAAGTTAACTTGAAGAAAACCTACATGTAGCAGTATAAAACGTTAGTACAGTATAAAAACAGTATGAAAAATAGTAGTTTACTGAGTATAGCCTACTTCAAAGTGTACTTTCATAAACTAAAAAATGTGCTACCACAGTAGTTATAAACTACTTGTGTACTCAAAAAAAGTCATTTGGAAAGTCATTTGAATTTTCTCATGTTTTAAAGTGAGTTTTGAGTGTGATAGGCTACACCTGAAAGACTCAGAAAAGGTAAGATAATCAAAAAGTATCTATAGATTAGAAGAACTTCAGCATTACTCTCAGCGTGTGTGAACACACAGCAGTTGATATGACGTGTCAGCACAGAAAATATTTTCTTTTATGGTTTTTCCACATGCATTATTGAAATATTGAATCAATATTGCAGATTGTACTTGTACTGTGAGGGAGAACTCAGAAGCACACTGTATGTGGCATTCCTGCTTAATCTGTGTGGTACAATGATGTGTTCCAGAGCAAACTCTTATCACCAGTGTGTCCGTCAGTGCATCAACATAAATGATGTAGCTCAAAGGTTTGGATAGAGCTCCTGTAACGGGACTTTTCATCACATTAATCCCTAGCTGTGGTAATACATTCATGGTCAGGCATGTCCCTGAGTATCAAGCCCCCTTTTAACAAAGCCATGTTCTAGAAAGTCAGGTCCTGTTCCTTTTGGCATTTTGATATGTAACAGCTAAATATCAGCTAGTAATGAAAAGGTGAAAAGTGTTGCCCCAGCAACCTGGAGCTGAACCACACCGGCAAGATTTTATCATTTAATGCACTGAGATCAAAACAAACCTCTGACCTTATATGAAAAATTATCATTTGATACACAAATATAACTGCCAAACCATCCAGTCGTCCTTTCGTTTATATGTTCATTCATTCATTCATTCATTCATTCATTTAGCTGGTAATTTCCCTCTTGCACATTTTTTATGGAATATTGCAGTATTTATTATGAATTGTTTATCTTTTTATTCATGTGCACTCATAATCTTCAAACAAAAGAACTTCTTCCCCTCCCTCTTGTATCTCACTCACATGCGGTTACAGCATAGCAATCTACAATGATACAACAATCCAGTAAATTCCCGATGGACTAAATCAAGTCCCACCTTAAATTTCTTCTTGTTCGAGAATCTTCGTTCCACCGAGAAACACTGCGTTCCCTAGCAAAGATTTTTTCGTTCGCTCGCAAAACTTGTGAGTTCAGACAGACACGTTCTGTTTAATGACCTGGCAGTGTTTCATGCAGCTCCGTACGGCAATATGTTCACATATTCGAACTTTAATCAATAACTTGTGAGTTTTCGTTGTAGTTTAAACAGCAGGAGAGCAGTGATGTGTGAACTATATTTGGTGACACTACAGTAACATTGAATCTAATGTAGTAACGCTTTTAAGGTTTTGCACATTGCAGACGGTCCCTTCGGACTTGTCTCTCAGCCGCCTGCTCATAGAGATCAATTTATATTATAAAGTTCATTTTGAGGAAAATTGGGTTGTAGCTCATTGTCTATGTTACATATGATTGGAGAGAGGTGTCATTTGTGTTTTAACAACATTTAGCTCACGAGTTATTGATCCGGGAAGTTTGAATCTGTGAATATGGTGCCAACTTTACTGAACTTGAGATAAGCACTGACCGTATTTCTTTATATTTAAGTTTAAGTTTAAAATAAAATTCTATGATCCGCTCCACTGTTAATGTACGGAGCTGTCTGAAACACTGGCAGTAGGACATTAGTGGGACATTAAACAGGAAGATTTTGTCCAAACTCACAACGTGTTTTGTGAGAGAACCCTAAGGTTTTGCGGGAGAACGCAAAGTATCTCAGGGGAATGCAAAAGCTTTGAAAAAAAATTCTCCCATCCCATATTTTTCCACCAGGATGTCCCTTTGTCCCTTTAGGGGCTCCGTATACGTCACAATAGGGAAGAAAACACCATTACAGCAACATTGGTTGTCATAAATCATATCCTTGTTTTGAACACGTATTAAATGTAATCTGGGTCATATTTTATTTTCATTTGCATAGGTTTGTTCTTGTTTTTCAATGGTGAGGCCATGTCATGCAACCTATCCAAATTACTTTAACACTTTGAGGTTGCAACCAACCAGTTGAAAACTACTGATCAATGAAATTTACATTTACATGACAAGTATTCATTTAGCAGAAATGTATTAATTCATATCTTTGATTTTGTTATACAAAAATGTAAACAGGAGCTATGGTGGCTTTGTGGGTAGCATTGTAAGGTCTTTAGTCTGAGTCTTATCTGTGTGGAGCTTGCATGTTCTCTGTGTTGGCGAGGGTTTCTTCTGGGTGCTCTGGTTTCCACTACAAGACATAGACATTGAGGACATGGAAATTGGAAACAGATACAATGCCTGTAGGAGTGAATGTGTTGTAGCCTTGTGATATACTGGCCAACTATCCAGGGTGTTTCCCCTGCTGGGAAAGGCTCCAGCATTCAATTGACATAGGACATAGGTTTGAAAAATGGATGGAAATGCTAATAGCAATACTGTCTCTCTAAACAGGTGTCTTTAGAATTGGTTTTAATAACTGTTTGTTATCACACACAACATAAACCTGTCATTCAGTCAGACCTCCTATTATTGCTCTGCATGAGGCAAAACAGTCTTTTCTGTGAGCCTGTAGTTTGTGCAGCAGGTAGATCAATGCTGTCAGAGCATTTCAACACACACAAGCTTACTCCTTCCAGGAAGGATGTGCCTCAATCACACGCACACACACACATACTGTATATAGACTACAGAACAGGTACGATCTGGTCCAGTCCGAGCATTTTCTTAGGTCATTCCTGAACAATCTGTGTCTTGAGATCCAGACAGAACCTCACCCCTTACACAAACACATGTGAACAGTATGTGTTTGGTTATGCTTTTTAGGTTTAAACAGCAAAACATCTTCAGATAATTGGACACGGGTTAATTAGTAAAGAATGAAGTGTTGATCGGGTTGACGTTATGGATTCCAGAGGAGTGCAACAGCACAGACTTATGCAACGGCCCTCTTTTTTTGCATATCTAAGACAAAAAAGGATAATCTTTTATCATTAAACACATACAGCATAAAGGACAAATGGTTTATAATTGATTTATATAATGATTTTATGATTCATATAGGTAACACTTCATTTTGATGTTCCCTTGAACATTCTGGTGACTATAAGTAACTTTGCAACTACATGTCAACTAGCTCTCATTAGAGTATTTGTAGACTGTCTGCTTAATATCTGATAACTCTTTATTGTGATGGCCCCCAACAGACATAATACTGACTATAAGTAACTTTGCAAGTACATGTCAACTTATTTTAACCCTAACCCTACCAGTCTACTAATAATGAGAGTTAGTAGACATGTAGGTGCACGTTACTTACAGTCAACAGAATGTTAAAGAGACCATCAAAATAAAGTGAAACCATATCTTATTTATAATCAAAAGAAAGTTGTATTATTTAATTTTCCAATAGAGCAGAAGCAAAAAGTATATCTACATTTTTAAGTGAGCCTTTCAGAGTTAATAAAAAAAATATTGTAAATGTAATGAACCCAAGTGACTGCTGAACGTCTCGGTTTCGTATGTAACCCTCGTTCCCTGAGTAGGGAACGGAGACGTTACGTCGGATGACGAAGAATGGGGTTTCGCTTAGAACACCTATCGACTTCGAGTATCCAAAACGAGCCAATGGCAAAGAAATGCCATGGGTCTGCGGAATTTGCATGACGTAACCCCGCCCCACCTCGTGGGTATAAAAGGAGGACGCCGGCAACATGCAGTTATGTTTCTTCGCTGAGGAGCCAAGACTGAGCTCAGGCGATCCCCGCGCTACAGCGTAAGAGGCAGGCAGACGTAACGTCTCCGTTCCCTACTCAGGGAACGAGGGTTACATACGTAACCGAGACGATCCCTTTCGTAGTCACTCCGAGTTACGTCGGATGACGACGAATGGGGTTACCAGTCTAATCACGCCACCTTCACTGCTGTCTTCCAGTGCTCTGCGTAAATCTGAGATCCCTGTGGATGCATATGGAGAACACTGGGGTGTCCAGCCGCAGGTGGAATATTTCAAGCCCAGGGGTGGCAAGGTGGCTTGCCAAGGGAAAGACACATGCTCAGAGAGGCTTACAGTGGAAATACACATGTGGGGGTAGCTCCGGAGAGGGACCATGCACACGGGAGGTACCTAGCCGACGCACAGGCAATAGACACTGGTGCCAGCGTCAGGAGTGCTGGAGGAACTCAGGGCTTGCGGAGAAGCTCACCTGAGTGCACGTATCCAGTCCGTGGAGTGGAATGGCGAGCAAGTGAAGACACCTGAGCAGGTCCAATACTAGCTGGTTGAAGCGAGTACATGAGAGGACACTGGCTCCACTCGGAGATTGTAGAATCTGGCGAATGTGTTTGGTGTCGCCCAGCCTGCAGCTCTGCAGATGTCTGTTAGCGAGGCGCCATGCCCTAGAGCCCAAGAGGATGCCACACTCCGGGTGGAGTGGGCAGTCACACCAAGGGGGCACGGTCAACCTTGCTGCTGGTATGCCAAAGCAATGGTGTCCACTATCCAGTAGGACAACCTCTGCTTGGAGAGAGCCTTTCCCTTCAGCTTCCCACCATAACAGACAAAGAGCTGGTCTGAGGTCCTGAAACACTGCGTTCTGTCTACATAGGCGTGGAGAGCGCGTACTGGACAGAGCAGTGCCAAGGCTGGGTCTGCCTCCTCCAGGGGCAGCGCTTGCAGGTTCACCACCTGGTCCCGGAAGGGAGTGGTGGGAACCTTGGGCACATATCCAGGCCGGGGTCTCAGGATCAGATGAGAGTAAGCCGGCCCGAATTCCAGGCACGCTTCGTCAACGGAGAATGCTTGCAGGTCCCCTACCCTCTTGACAGAGGCCAGTGCAACCAGAAGCGCTGTCTTCATAGACAGGAGCTTAAGCTCCATTGATTGCAAAGGCTCAAAGGGAGCACTCTGCAGGGCAGTTAGAACCACCGCGAGGTCCCAAGAGGGAACAAGAGGAGAGCGAGGAGGATTCAGTCTCCTCGCTCCTCTCTAGAACCTGACGATCAGGTCGTGCTTCCCTAAGGAATTACCTTCTACCAAGTCATGGTGTGCGGCGATAGCGGCAACATAAACTTTTAGGGTGGAGGGAGACAGCCTTTGCTCCAACCCATCTTGAAGGAAGGAAAGCACGACACCGACCGAACACCTCCGGGGGTCTTCTCGCCAAGAAGAGCACCAACTGACGAAGAGGTTCCACTTCAAGGCATAGGGGTGTCTCGTGGACGACGCTCTAGTGGAAGTGATGGTAGCCACCACCGCTGGTGGTAGGGTACTCAAACCTGCCTCATCCCGTCCAGGAGCCACACGTGGAGGTTCCAAAGATCGGGACAAGGGTGCCACAGGGTGCCCCGTCCCTGAGAAAGGAGGTCCTTCCTCAGAGGGATTGGCCAAGGAGGTGCTGTTGCGAGGAGCACTAGTTCGGAGAACCAGGTTCAGGTGGGCCAGTACGGCGCAACCAGAAGGACCTGCTCCTCGTCCTACTTGACCTTGCGCAAGACCTGCGCTAGAAGGCTCACTGAGGGAAATGCATACTTGCTGCCCCGCCGCCAGCTGTGCGCCAGTGCATCCGTGCCGAGCGTACCCTCGGTCAGGGAAAAAATACAGGTCGCAGTGGGTCGAGTCGTGAGAGGCAAACAGATATATCTGTGCGTCCCCGAACTGGTCCCAAATCAGCTGAACTGACTGGGGATGGAGTCGCCATTCTCCAGGGAGGGGCTGAAGCCGTGAGAGCTTGTCGGCTGCACAGTTCAGGACTCCGGGAATATAAATGGCTCCAAGCGACCTCAGATGCTTCTTACTCCATAAGAGGAGGTGGCGGGCGAGTTGCGACACACGGCGGGAGCGTAGACCACCTTGATGGTTGATGTACGCTACAGTGGCGGTAATGTCTGACCGGACTAGTACGTGTTGACCCCTGAGCAACGCCCGAAAGCGGTGCAGGGCAAGGCGTACTGCCTGCAACTCGAGGCAATTGACATGCCATAGGCGCTGGGGTCCTGTCCAGGAACCCGCGGCAGCATATCCATTGCACATGGCGCCCCAGCCCGTGGTGGAGGCATCTGTTGAGACAACAACATGCCGGGAAACTCGTTCCAGGGGGACACCTGCCCTGAGAAAACTGAGGTTCGACCACGGGGCTGAAGGTCTGACGGCAGGTTGGAGTAACTGGTACTCGGAGCGTGCCTTGTTGCCATGCCCACCTCGGGACTCGGTCACGAAGCCAAAGCTGAAGCGGTCTCATATGAAGCAATCTGAGCGGTGTTACCGCGGCTGCAGATGCCATATGCCCCAGGAGCCTCTGAAAATGTTTCAGTGGAACCGCACTCTTGCGCTTGAAAGCAAATCAGCAATGGCTGAGTGGAGAAGGCGACCAAGCCAACACTGAGTAACGAGATCCTCTGCACAGGGCAAAGTTACTCTTTTCCCAGTTGACCCGAAGGCCCAGATGAGCTAGGTGCTGGAGCACTGGGTCCCTGTGTTCGCAAACCTGGTCTCGAGAGTGAGCTAGGACAGCCAGTCGCAGAGATAGTTCAGGATGCGAACCCGGTGTTCCCATGGAGGAACAAGGGCTGTCTCGACAACCTTTGAGAAGGCGCTAGGAGACAGGGCTAGCCTGAATGGGAGAACAGCGTACTGATATGCGCGCACACTGACAACAAACCGTAGGTAAGGTCTGAGTCGAAGGAGAACGGAGACATAACCGCACACATCCGGAATGCGTTTGCATATGCTGCATTTCTCCAATCATTAGTTTGTTATACACCTGTAAATGTCCGTTTACAATCAACTGCAAGATCACATTCAAATCTACCTCAATCCAATCAACAACCGATGGAAAGAACTAAGTTCTCGTCCTAAAAAAAGAAATATATAACTTGTTTCCCTCAGATATGTCACAATACGAAGGAAAAGATCAATAGCTACAATCTTAAGAAAAATGGTTCTAAACAGTACCAAATTACGGTTCTTCGGCTTGTAACTAAATAGAACCCTTTTTACAAGGTTCCATAAAGAACCATGCTTTGAAAGAGCTATATAGAAGCTTAATGGTGTTATAAATAACCTTTTTAACAATATTTGTTTTCATTACTATATTATCTTCATATTATTAATATTAATTATTATATATATTTTTTTATAAATTATTTATATATATATATATATATATATATATATATATATATATATATATATATTCCTATCTGCCTGGCATATATCTTGTTGCCTCTGTTTGGATTTTACGCTTTAAAAAAACAGCATGTTCTTGTTCTTGTACTTTTATTTTTTTATTTACATGGCAGATTGTAGCAAAAATGACAGTGCTCTTAATAACAGTTGTAAGCTGAAAACATTAATAAATTACAATTGACATTGAACACGATACCGTGTTACAGTGAAATATCTTCACAATCTCTTATGATGTCTTTACATCCTTCATTATGTGTGTATTCTGAGTGGCAGTTTCTCTCTACAGGTGATGAGGTTATGGAACGTGACAGCATCTGAAATAAACAATTGAGTTTAGAGTTAGACATTGTTTCTCTTCCATTTGATTATGTAAAAACAATTATGTTTATGAAGGCCAAAATTTGCAAAAATGGACAGAATGAGCCAGAATGATGTTAAAAGGAAAAAGTGATATAACGTCATGGTATAGCTTTAATGTTTTTTTGTGACTGGGTATGTTTAGGCATAAAGTTATAATAAAAAAAATCTAACAATTTGGATCACAAATTCGTTTGTTAGGAAATTATTGTTACAATTTTTAAAGCTATAATTTATAGACATTTTAAGAAAGAAATCATTGACCTGTTGAGAGTATGTTGACAGTCTGTGTAGTAACTGTAGATGTATAGCTGAGCTCCAGAAAATCAGTAATAAGGAGACTTTGACAGTTACCGATTTGAAAAACAAAAAGGCTGGAATAAAAACCCTAAACTCTAACACAAAGAACCCTTTCAGCATATGAAGGGTTCTTCGGGACGATACGGTGCTAAATAGAACCGTTACTACGTGTAAAGAACCTTTAGAGAACCATATTTTTTTTAGAGTGTCTTCTGTCACATTGCGACTTAAAGCAACTTGACTGCTTCGTATATACACATACAAAAGTGAATCAATATGCCTTAATGTGAACAGTGCAATGTGTTCGAAAATTGTTCATCTTTTGACAAAACCTTAGGCACACACACAATACAGGAAAATCAAGTGATCCCCTTTCTTTAGAAAGGCCATGAATCTTTCCTTTGTGTCTTTATCATAAAACTGTTCAAGTGAAAGTTGGGTAATATCTTATTTTAAATAGTCCAATTTATGCAGATATTGGGGAATTTCTTGTTTACACTGAATTGCAAGTCAATTATCTTAGTTTTGAGGACCCCATTAATGAATCAAGTGAAGCTAGAAATTATGAGGATGGTGATGGTATACAGTATGTAGAGCAGAACAGCTCACATATTTGACTTAACATGATGAAATAACTAAGATACATTACATTTACATGATATGATACATTCGATATGTAACATTTTTAAAACTTTTATGTTAAAAAATATATTTTAAATATTTCTCCATCAAATACCCATCGTAATAACACTCAGATAGGAAACTGTTGAACACAATATATTTCTTGACATGATGAATACACAGGGTGGCCAACAGGGATATTTCCACAATATTTGTGTCACGGTGTGGGTTTTGTGTTTGTGTATCTTGTTCTTGTCTGTCATGTGTTCCCCTGTCCTTTCATGTTTCAGCTGTTCCCTGTTTTGTTGATTAGTCTCCCCATGTGTTTCTGATTAGCCACGCCCCCTTGTTATCTTGTTTAGCTTGTTTGCCTGTCTTTTTATACCTCTGTGTTTCAGTTGTGGTTTGTCGGTCGTTGTATTTGCTTCAGTGTTCCTGTTTCTTGTTTCTCCTGTTATTTTTATTAAATTAGCTGCACTTGGATTCTCTCTCTGCTTCGTCCTTCCGGCATCATAACAATTTGCTTTTAATGACACTTAAATAATCAAAACATGAGGAGTATGTTATATTGGGAAGAAGAATAAACTTGATTAAGGTATTAACTTATTTGGCAAGAAAGGAAAACTCCAGCATATAATGGGTTTCATTGTATTGTGCAAAAACAACAAAAAAAAGCATAGAAAAACTAAAAGCTCACCGGAAATAAAGCAAACATTGACTACAATGTAATAAGTTATGTAGTCAATTCTCCCTTGTTTTTGATTACAACAGCCATTCTCCAGGGCATTGACTCAGAAAACATGTTGCATGCGTCATGCATAACTTGCTTCCAATCCTCCTTAAGTTCTTCCTAAAGATGAGCTTCATTAGAAGACCTGCATGACTTCTCACAATTCAGGTTTATAATTTCCCAAAGGTTTTCAAAGGCATTCAGGGGACTGAGGAGGCCTCTTCAAAAGACTTCAAAATGCTGAGCATGAACACTTTCATCGTACAACTTAGTCGCATGTTTGGTAAGTATGGGACCGTTATCATGTTGGAAAATATACATTTGATCTCCAAGCAGATCCTCCATACTTGGCTACATTGCGTTCTGCGGGATTCCCAAGTACTGGTCCATTTTGAAAGTGCCAGCAACATTGTATATCCTGCTGCAGAGATGCGTCCCGAATACCATTATGTTTCTCCTGCCATCCTTAATGGTGCCAGGCATGTGTTTGGTATTAAAACACTCCAGTTGTCTCCAACAAAACATATCTGACACCATCCATGCTAGGTTGTTAAATGTGTACTTGTTGGACTGCAGAACACGGCTCTAATCTTCCATACTCATCCTTATGTTTTTTGGCAAATGCAAGGGTTTATTTTCTTTGTAGATAAAACTAATAAATGGTTTCTTTACTGGTACACAGCCTCTCAATCCAGCCTCTTGTGGCCATTGATTTACAGTTGAGGATTAAATTGGAGGTTGGAGGTCTCATCCAGGTCTTTAGAAGCTGTTTTGAGGTGATCCCACATTCAGGTGATTCATCCTCCTGTCAAAATGCTCACTAGTCTTCCTTGACCAGCCACAGCACTTTACATTAAGCATGGTAGTGGTCTCACAGTGCTTTGACATAATCCTGTGGACATTGTGACCATTAATATCCTACACATGAGCAATTTCCAAAAACCATTGACCAGATTTAGCCATTTTAACAATTTCAGAGGGCAGCTCCTTTCATCTGGCCATTCTCACCAAACCCCACAAAATAACATCTAATAATATAGCTAATACTTGGCACATAGTGATTTATTTAATTGTAGGCTGGGAATAATGAGTGCAAGATTGGTATGACCACTCGGCCAAAAACGATGTCCGCAAAATTATGTTTCATTGTGTCATGACAAATGATACAGTTGAGACGTGGAACACGTACATTGGTTTTATACTCCAGGTACAACTTCACAACACTGATACAAAATATTTAATAAATATTTAATAAAAAGTTCAAATAAGGTGCGAAGAAGCCAATTTTCCTAAGACGGACATCACTTTTGCCCACTGCTGTATGTGCATAAAAATCTAGATAAAGAGACTAGGTGGTCATTTGTAAATCACACTCATTTCATGCTTGACACTTTCTTGACCTTTGACCTTTCAGAGTTACCTCATAGGTGTGTTGAAAACGTCTCCAAGTTTAGCATTGCATCGTTTTTCTTAATACCTAAAGCAATCACTTAAAACCCAAAAGCACCCACTACAATAAATGTTGCACAGTACTGAGCACTCATTACAACATGAAACCGCAGTATTGCATGTAAAAACACTTGATGTGACACGCCGTAACATCACATTCTCAGATCCCACATTATTATGCGGCACAATAATCAATTTTGATTCAAGTGTTTATATTCACACTGACTGTATTGTTCTGTGAAACGAATTTTATTGATTTTTTTACACTGACCGGCACTTTTGACTGTTTTGATGAATGAGGTGATTAAACACATAGCTGTGGTTTTTGATGACTGCACACTTCAAAAATAATTAAACAAAAGAAAATTAAATAACATTACTGATGCCAGATCATTTATTTACCGGGTCACTCAGCGTTGACTTTAAGAGGCTTCCAAAGTTATTTGAGCATCTCTGCTATGAAGTGTTTTCCCAAAGCTGGATAAACCCATCAATCATCTGTCTACTGGTTGAGTTTAATCTCCAACAGTGTGTATCACGTACATTTTTCCTGTCTACCTCTTTTTTTTTTTGTCCCTCTTTTTTGAATTTAAAGGTGCAGCCGTTCCATGGATCTAAAAAGGAGTTCAAATGTGTGACAGCGTATGTTGGGACTCTTGTGCCATCAAACAGAGGAGAAGGACCCAACACTAGTTCATGAAGGTTGAGTTTCATGTGAATTTCATCCTTCCCCTGAGATCCACTTCCCTGAAGTGTTCGGTAAGACTTCTTGCACCAGATGCTGCAATACAACTGTAATATCGCAATTTAGTTGTACAGTGATAGTTTAAGCCTGTTTCATGCACATGTACTGTAAGATAAGTGGCAGTGTAACTGCAACATAAATTTGGCTCCCCGTAGATAATAAAGTGATTTCTGTTTGGAGTATCCTATGATAAAATGCTTACCAGAAGAGTGTGACACCGAAAATTATTTCAAACTGGATTTTCATGAAGAGGGAGATCACATTAAAGTATACAAATGGTAATTAATTTACAGATAAATTGAAGATTTAAACTCCTTAAATAAATCTAAATTCAGTCAGATTTATGGTTTTACATATACAATTTTGAATTATAGAAATATGAAATGATGGGAAAAATTAAACGATTCTTTGAAATATGAAATTACTAATGGTCACTGTATTTATGAATGTATTATTGAAAATATTGTGTCTATGTAGTCACTTAATATTAAGCTCTTTTTTACCGAACTGTTGTGTAAAATGTTGATATTTGGAGAAAGAACTTGCTTGTGTGATATTGCAATGTGTGAGATATTTTTGCCTTGAGCCACATTAATTTAAAGGTCCCGTTCTTCGCGATTCCATTCTTCAAACTTTAGTTAGTGTGTAATGTTGCTGTTAGAGCATAAATAATACCTGTAAAATTATAAAGCTCAAAGTTCAATGCCTAGCTTGATATTTTATTTAACAGAAGTCCCCTTTCAAAGCCTACAGCGAACGGCCGGTTTGGACTACATCCCTCTACTTCCGTATTTAATGACGTAACTAGAACAGTTTTTTGACTAACCTCCGCCCACAGGAATACACAAAAAAGGGGGCGTGTTCTTGTTGCGCTCCCACGGAGAAGAGGAAGAGTTTTGTTTGTAGAGTGTGTTTGTCGCCATGTCGTCGAGACGCTGTTATTTTCATGCCGGAGTCAATTCACCTTTGTTTGGCCTTCCCAGAGATCAATGGTTACAATTTATTTTGAACTCGATTCCCGAAAAATACAATCCACAACTAAAACTGTGTGCAGCACATTTTGCCGAGGACCGCTTCCTCAATCTCAATCAGTTTAATGCCGGATTCGCACAAAGTTTATTCTAGAAGGCGTTGTTTATGGACCACAACCGGTAAGTGTATTATATTATTTAAGTTGGTGCGTTTAACAGTTTCTGTAACTCATTACACAAAGTGCAACGCTATTTAGCTTTGTTAACTAGATGGGATGTTTTCAACCTCCGTTGGCCTTTTGTCAGTTACCACATGTAACTTACACCTATAAAACATATATTACTAATCAAAACTCGTGCACACGTGTAACTAAAGTAGGAATAAACAATGGACTTATTTTAAAAATTCAACAACACCGTTGTTAATTCGACAAACGGACGAAACCATATACCACAAGCTTTTATAACGGTTTGTAAATTTAACATTACAATTTAACTAATTAAAAGTATGACAACTACTAAATAAACAGCTTACCACTGTGAAACATCCTACAAAAGTCGTGTTTGAACAGGTTCAAAACAATTCTCTTCATCTATGTTTTCCTGGTCTGATTCCGGGTCAAATTGATATGGTAATATGTTTGACATTTTTGCCATAACAATCAGCGCATACATCTCCAATTTATGGTAAGAGGCGTGACCTTTCCGTGGAACGTGCGATAAGCTGCTGTCGAATCACAACACAGGAACCGCTGGCACAATCAGAACTTGTTACGTATTTCTGAAGGAGGGACTTCATAGAACAAGGAAGTCATCGGTCCGTTTTTTGGACAGTGAAAACAGCGGTATACAGATAAGTAAATTGTGTGAAAAATACTGTTTTTTTACACGTGAAACATGAACACATGTTATATTGCACACTGTAAACACAATCAAAGCTTCAAAAAACACGAAGAACGGGACCTTTAAAAGCCTAGATATGATTTCCTTTAGGAGGTATATTCTACCTTAAATTTACACACACACCCCAAAGCAGCAGATCCCTGACAATGTGAACAGCATAAAAGCTGATCTCTTTTGCTCCAATGGACACGTGCCATCAAAATTAAACAGGCTGTTTTTGCTCATGTACCAATATGTAAATAAACATTATGATTGCCTAACCTCTGCATACTTACACAGTTTATACTTTTATCAGTCACTGAACACTGAATAGGTGTAGAAGAGAGGACAAGTTCTCAGTCTAAGAAGCACAATGTCTCGATCCAGAAATCTCTGACTGATTTATGGGGAAATAAATAGAGCTTGTGCGTTTTATATGGGCACAATAACTGGAAGTGGCTCTGCCTGCTGCAAGGCTGACTATAATCATTTGCATGCTCTGTAAAAAAGATGGAGGTGGAAAAAGAGCATGAGCTGGGTGAGCGGTGACCATGCCAGTGTAATAACAGAGCTGTCATGGTAGGCAACATGCTGCAGATCTGTTAGATGGAGGGTGTAATTACTTGGTGAATCTGGCCTGCTGCTATTTGTGATAATTGCTTGTATATGCAGCTTGCTCTCTAAACCATCTCTCATCAACTGGTTTGCAGAGGCAAACATGTATTATGAAGCATAGCTGGTAAAAGCGTAATGTAGAGATGACCTTTTGAGACTCACAACATGCAGTTGTGACTTGATGTTTATCAAATAGATCCCCATCTGAACACATGTGTTGAGCACAGTGTCTGAACACACTTAAAAATAGGGTTGACATCTCAGAATGCATTAAAAATAAAATATAGGTAAATCAGTCAACACTGTGAAACAGAGCGTGACCAGTGGAGTCTGATTAAAGGACAAATTACTTTACTGCCAAGGTAATATAAATCATATATAATATATATATATGAAAACATGAAAAACATTACTGGATTAGCGATGTTGATAACTAGTCTGCAAACGCATCATCACAGTCTGTGGAAAGGGTCCATTAAAGCAATCTAACTTAATTCAAATGCTACACTCCCAGATCCTGTTAATAAAATGTTAGAAAATAAGCAGCTTTGTCGTAATTACAGCAAAATTACCAGAGTAAATATTTTATCTTAAAAGGGGTCCATTGAATTTTGTGTTGGACAATGAGGGTCTTCGAGTCTAAAAGGTTGAAAATTACAAATGAACTGGACACCAGTAAATTCTTTATGATTTCCATCCCTTCTGAAAATCCTCCCTTTTGTGACATAATTTCTCCAAATGTCCTTTCAAGTCACATGAAAGCTAAATACTTGTGAACAAACAATGAATCACTCAATTATGAGTATTATCGGTCTACACAAGGATTATAGACACTGATCTTATACGCTGACCAAAAAGAAAGAGCATTTATACTTTATAGTAATTTAGAATAATTGCCACAAATTAGATCATAAATGACTTTTGAATGCTGTACATTGTTTTAAACCACCACAGTCGGTGATCCAGTTGTTCAGTGGCACAGACCAAGCTGTGCAGTGAGCGGAGTAAGTCCATGAAACAAAAGACTGACTGTGTTTGACTGGCATCATTGAGCTCTTTCTGTAGACAGGCTGGCTAACTGTAGTGCACATGGGAAAAACAGGCATGACTTAGTAAGCATCAGTGCTTCCCAGGGCACCAAGCTGGCAGAGCAATAACCAATGGTGCCCCAGCTGGCAATGAGCTAACATGGATTATCCTAAAATGGGTCATGGTGATACAGAATGCCAATGTGCCCAAATGTTCCATCCCTCAAGAGCTGAAAGGTGACTGAAAATGCCACTCATCTCTAGGTGCAAAACATGTCCAAGTAAATGTCAAGGTGACATGGGTCAAGAGTTCAAATCAACCTCTAAAAAGAAAATAAATGCAAACTGCAACTGCAATGTTAAAGAGATAGTTCATCCAAATTTTTGTCATTACCTCCCCTTAAGCTGTTCCAAACCAAAAGTTTATTACCCAAATATAAATTGCGGGTCATAATATAAAGTGTTACCGTTGTTCCAAACTTGAATGAATGTCTTCTGTTTAACACAAAAGAAGATGTTTTGAAGAATGTTGCTAACCAGACAGTTGATGGACCCCATTGACTTTCATTATAGGGAGAAAAACATACTATGGAAGTCAATGGGTGCCGTCAACTGTCTGATTACCAACATTCTTCAAAACATCTTCTTTTCTATTCAGCAGAAGACATTCATTCAAGTTTGGAACAACGGTAACACTTTATATTATGACCCGCAAACAACTGCGTAAGTAAACCGAAATTACGGTGTACGTTTCTGTAATTATAGTGTACCTCTGTGTAGGTATAAGGGAACAATATGTTAAGTTTTGGGTAATAAAGGGGTAACAGATATACAACCTGCAAAGAACTTCGTAAGTAAATGAAAAATGAAAATAAGCTGCTACCTATAAAAAATAAGTTTCGGCATTGATTTTTTTATTTTTTTATTATTTGTTTAAACCAATTGTTTGTTTTCTCTGTTCAACTGTTGGCGATTATTGTTATTTATACACTTTGTACAGTGTGATTTCAAGATTATTTCTGTTCTGTTTACAGTTTGTACAGTGTTTATGTCATTTCAACATTGTGATTGTTTATTGTTAAACTTGTTTTAATAAATGTTTTAGGTTTATTTGTGCTACTGTTCTTTTACAAGTACTAATTTAGAAATGTGTTGATAATGCTAATGGTGAAGCTAGGTTTGTCTGTTTCAGCATACTGGTTTAATATTGTATTTACCCTGTAACTACACAGAACAAGGGGGTAACAAGCGCCACTTTAATTTACAGCCCGCAGGAGTTACACTTACCCTGTAAATACACAGTTGAAACGGATAACAAACACTACTTACTATGTAACAATACGAAACAACACTATTCACAGTAATTACAGAGAAAGGTACACTTATTAAGAAAACAAAACAAAAAAACTTTTTAATTACACAGTATATTTGCCCTGACATTTAATTGTCATTACAATACAATGTGATAAGGTAAGTACTGTACTACATGGTACGTTCTAAATTAAAATCATAGCAGAAACTTTTTTTTGGGCCTAACGTTAAGTAGTTTAGTAAGAAAAGCCAATAAATTCAATTTTTATCTTACTATGCTTACATATAGCCATATATATATATATATATATATATATATATATATACATATATATATAATTTTTTTTTTACCTTTATTTAACCAGCAGAGAACTTCACTGAGATTAAAATCTCTTTTACAGGAGTGTCCTGGCAAGATAGGCGGCCCAATTGTTCAAACACACATATAACAATAAAACAATACAACACACAATAAATTAGTATTAAAAAATACAACCTCAGAAGTATTTGCAAATCATTAAATCTTTCTCTAGCGCACATATAAGTGTTCTAAAATTGCTGAAAGACACCAGATGATTCAGCCTCAATGTCTTTTGTAGAGAGTTCCATTCTGAAGGTGCAGCATAGTTAAAAGCGGTTTTACCTAAATTAGTTCTAACTCGAGGTACATGCAGATTATAATAAAACTGGGAACACAGTGAATAGTTACCTGCTACTTTTTGCTTAAGCATACAACAAAGATAAGATGGTAAAACCCCCAAAATTGCTTTGTATATCAATGAGTACCAGTGCATTTTCCTTCGAACAGCAAGAGAAGACCAAGAAACTGTGTTGTATGATGCACAATGATGTGTGGAAAATGTGCAATTTGTAATAAATCTTAAGGCACCATGATACACAGCATCTAGGGAGGCAAGAATATAAGGGAGCATGCTGGTACACTACATCCCCATAATCAAGAATCGGCAAGAAAGTCGCAGACACAAGCTTCTTCCTTGCATTAAATGAAAAGCAAGACTTATTTCTAAAGTAAAATCCCAACTTCTTCTTTAATTAATGTGTGAAGTAAATTTTAATGTGTCATCAATTATGATGCCCAGGTATTTATACTCTGACAATAATGTAATCGGTTTTCCTTGTAAAGTTTGAAGAATAATAGAACTGTCCAAGGAATTTCTAGAATTGGAGAACCACATGCATTTTATTTTCTCAGCATTTAAGACCAACTTTAAAGTAAAAAAAAACTTGTCTGGATAGTATCAAATACTGACTGTAAATCTCTCAAAGCTTCTTGTTTTGTAGGAGCAGAGCAAGAGATAACAGTGTCATCTGCATAAAAGTGAAACCTTGCTTTTTCAATATTAACATCAAGACAGTTTATATATATAGTAAATAGTAATGGCCCCAATACAGATCCTTGGGGAACTCCCTTAACCACTTCATTTAAGTCGGATTTGATACCTTGCACTTTTTGATACCTTGCAACTTTTTATGACTCTGTGGTGGCGTCTGCAATCTTTTATGCAGTGGCCTGCTGGGGAGCTTGGAGCACAGAAAGGGATAGGAAAAGACTCTGTTCTGGTTTGCCCTTTGGACACCATAGAGGTGTCCATATAGGAGGTGGGGGAGAGGAGGATGTTAGTCAGGCTGGCATCTATTATGGGCAACACCACTCACCCCCTACATGAGACTGTGAGCTCCCTGAGCAGCTCCTTCAGTGGCAGACTGCTGCACCCTCAGTGCAAGAAGGAGCGCTTCCGTAGGTCCTTCATCCCAGTAGCAGTTAGACTTTTTAATGCAACATCACAATGTAGGACTGTGAGTTGTTGTTGAACTAGCACTGTTAGCTGCGGCTGAGTAGCTGAGTAGCACTGGACAATATTTTGCACTATGTATATTTTTTTATCTATTTATTACTTTGTGTCACCTTCAACTGTGCAATATGTTACCTCTATTTTATTAGCATATTTATTTGTATATTTGTGTTTATAGATTGTCTGTTTACATAAGGTTGGTTATTATGTAAATACAGTTCTATTCTTATATTTGTATTCTATTTTACTTTTATATTTTTACTGGAGCTGCTGTAACACAGGAATTTCCCCAGTGTGGGATTAATAAAGTCAATCAATCAATCAATCACACATTGGGTTCTTCCCTTTAAATATGTTTTAAACCACGAGACTACATTAACTGACAATCCAAACACTTCTAAGTCTATCCAGCAATATATCATGGTCCACAGTGTCAACCGCTTTAGATAAATCAATAAAAAGACATGCACAGTGTTGCTTTTCATCTAAGGACCCTACAAGGTCGTTTATAACTTTTAGGACAGCCGTAATAGTGCTGTGTTTTTTACGAAATCCCCATTGGTTGGTAGTCAAAAGCTTATGAATCTGTAAACACTGTGTCAGTTGATCACTAATAATTCTTTCCAAATGTTTTGACAAAATACAAAGCATCGAAATCGGTCTGTAGTTATCTAATGAAGTAGAGTCGCCCCCTTTCAACAAAGGAACCACGAATGCAGACTTCCAGATCTGCGGAATTTTATTGGTTGTTAAAGAAAGATTGAACAGATGTGTCAATGGTGGTGAGATAATATCAGCCGCTAGTTTTAAAAACAATGGTTAAATAAGATCAGGACCTGATGATTTATTTACGTCTAGATCTTTTAATAGCAAACATCAGAAAAGTTAACATGATTAAAAACAAACTCTGTTGTCCATAAATTATGCTCTGTGTTAAGGAATTCGGAATTTACAGTATAATTATTAAACTGAGACCTAGATCCAATAAAGTGACTATTAAAACAGTTGAGCATTTGTGATTTATCTACTATTTTAGTACAATCTTTTGTTATACACGGGGGAAGACCTGGAACAGATCCATTACCAGTCAAAAGCTTCACATTTTCCCAAAACTTACTTGTATTTTCTGAAGCTTTATCAAGAAAATACTCTGCTTTTGCCTTTCTGATTGTAACTGTACATTTGTTTGCGAAGCTGTTTAAAATACAACCAATCAGGATTTGAGTTGGTTTGTCTGGCCTTAGCCCATGCAGCATCTCGCTCATGAATAAGGTTAGACAATGTGGTTGAAAACCATGGATTATCCCAGCATTTGACTCTGTATGTTTTTAAAGGTGCATACTTGTTAATGATCAAAATAAAATTATCATAAAAATATTTCCAAACACTTTCAATATCCAGGATTGACATAATTATATTCCAATCAACTTGAGCAAGGTCATCTAAAAAACCCTGTTTATTGAAGTGTTTGCCTGGAAAATATTAACAGAATAGGTACCAGTTAGTTTTAAAATAATTACATTATAGATAATTTGCTTGTATATTTGGTTGTACCCCTTTATTACCCAAAACTTAACATATTGTTCCCTTATACCTACACAGAGGTACACTATAATTACAGAAACGTACACCGTAATTTCGGTTTACTTACGCAGTTGTTTGCGGGTCGTAATATAAAGTGTTACCGAGGTTAACTTAAACCAATAAAGACAATATTTTTTATAATATCATGGGTATTTTATAGTTCACCCAATTCTAAAAGGATTTGATTATTCTTTTGAATCAAATTGTTTCCATGAACAATTTGAACCAGTTCACAATGAATAATTTGTTCTTGAATTAGTTGATCCAATTCATTGATTCAATGATTCAGTAGCAGCACTTAACAACTCACTAAGGTAAAGATTATCAGACAATATCTACAAATTTTGTCACTTCCTACAGTTTGGGGTCAGTTAGAAAGAAATTAATACTTTCATTCGGCAAGAATTAAATGAATTGATCAAAAGTGACAGTAAAGATATTGAACATTTTACAAACAATTATATTTAAAATAGTGTTCTTTTGAACTTGCTATTCATCAAGGAATCCAGAAAAAGCATCACGGTTTCCACAAAAATATAAGACAGCACAACTGATCATTGATAAGAAGTCATTCTTGTGAATCAAAGCAGCATATTACTATGATTTCTGAAAGATCATGTCACAGAAGACTTGAGTATCCTGCTGAAAATTCAGCTTTGCATCACAGGAATCAATAACATTTTAAAATTTATTTTAAATTGAATTTATTTTACATTTGACTCTATTTTAGATTAAATAAGTGCAGCCTTGATGAGTATTAGATTTTCAAAAACATACAAAAATCAGTAACACTTTCTATGAAGACCATGCTAATGAATTATAGCTCCATTTATACTAATTTATAAGTATTAATATTCTATATAAAGACTAACTAAGACCTTTACTGCTTTATAAGAACAGTTATAGTTACATTTATATTATTTTTAGTCATGCATAATGCATGACTAAAAATAATATAAATGTAACTATAACTGTTGATGCATTTGCTTTTTCAATGCGGATTCTCATAATCTATTACACTGATTTATAATTATTAATTAGTCAGTCGTATGGTTCCATGAATGTATTTATAAAGATGAAACAGGCATTGCTATAATGTTATTATATTATAGTTACGATGACTTTTTAGTAATTCACATTTAATTCTGTTAAATAAGTGACTATATTGTTATTAATAGCTGTAATGATTAAACAGTTACTGATCTATAAATGCATCACTGATGGCTTTAAGTAAAGTGAAAACATAGGATGTCATTTTCCTAAAGCAAATGGTAAGAAATCATGAAGATGTGCTCATTATACATTTTAAGTTGTTTACTTGTAAATGTAACTAATTAACAATAATTCCAATGATTTTTAAGGGTATTTTACAGTATTATTCCAAACTGCTATACCCATATGGCTGAGGAGATACAGATTTTACCATTCATGCATGACCTTTAAAAAAACATTATCCATGAAAAACATAATTGATGACTAATTGATGATGCAAACAAGTATCTCTGGATATATTTAATATTTTATATATTTTTTTATATTATAAATCAGTGTATAACTGATTATGAGCATGCAGATTGAAAAAGCAAATGCATGACTTGGCAATAATAAAAAAATAATATAAATGTAACTATAACTGTTCTTATAAAGCAGTATAGGTCTTAATGAGTCATTATAAATATATTATGGAAATAACTAAAAGCTAAAATTCATTAAATGGTCTTCATAGAAAGTATTACCAAAAAATCTTACTGACCACTATCTTTTGGATGGTAGCTGTGGATGTTGGCAGACACCATGAGTTACAATATGAAGCAGGAATTGAAAAGAGACTGGGAAAACAGACTGAATGATTTCTTCAGTTATCTTCTAACCCTTAGTTAGAACCACAGCTCAAACAAGCCTGTTACTTAATTGGTGCTTTAGCTGTTCAGCAACAGCAAGTAAATGAGGCATGAAGCAGTAATACAGCATCCTCAAACATTCTGTCCGTGGAATATATTTTACTCGGGAAAACATAAGAATGCAGGGTCTGCCCAATTCCCAGCACTTTAAAATACACACTCAAAGATCTAGTCTGCATATTCATTGGCTTTCTTTTAAATTAAACTGTATAATTAGAAGCAAATAGCTGTTATCCATAAATGTGCATTCTTACAATAAATAAAGTCATTTTGTGTTGCCAAATCAAACGTGTTCCTTCGCTGAGGAAAATTCACGAATGTGCCTGGGTTTCACTCATGGGTAAGATTGCTTTTTTTTTTTTTTTTTTTTTACATCACTTCAAATGATCACATCAGTGATTATGATTGCAGATCATGCAGTTATCTATTGTGGTGCAGTTATATCAAACCGTCCAGACAGGATTCTCCCGTGAAGCGCCACTCGTGCTGGGGGGCAGGATTACAGGAACAAAGAAACCAGGGTGAAAAAAAAGATCTTAATCCTTCATCCCCTCCTTTTCCACTCTTTTATAAAATTCCTTATCTCTTCAATATAGGCCTTCCATTCTTCTTATAACAATATTGATACTCTCTTGCTCTCCTTTTTTCTCTTTCAAGTTCGACTAATAGCCAGGGCCCTGGAACTTCTGAATCAAAAGAATCTACACTGAGGGATATTTATTGAAGCCAATAAACTGCCTGAATGTGAAAAAAGATTAAAAGTTTATGAATGAGTGAGATTTCAGAAACCAATCTTGATACATTTTTTTGACGTTCAAATCAACTAAAAATGAAAATGACATACCAGCATCTAAATAAGATTGGTGAGTCGAGTGTGCTTTAGGTGAGAGAAAGTGATAGATGTGTCAAAGGTGAACCATTTAATAACAACTGACATTCAATCCCATGAACGTCCACTGCGATTAGTCACTGACTGACAAACGAGTCCATTTTTCAAGTTTGATTTCCAAACACTAAGACAGCAAAACTATTCTGGAACTGATCGTCAAGAATCCAAATTCCTGGGCAGATTTTTAATGCTCTTTAGTTTTCATTTTTTAATAATTTAATAAAGTGAATAAAGAACCATATCATCAGAGCTGACAGAGACAGCAGATGTCTAAAAGATTTTGTAATAACATGACACATAAATATTGCTGCACTGATTTAGACGCAGAGTCCAGCAGAACTGGTCAAGCTTCTGTATATTAGTCGTTTTCTTGACATCAAGCTTATCCAAGTATTTATTTTATCAAGTCCCCATCTTGAATCTTTCATTACTACATTTCAATACAGTTCATGTAATTTATTCATGCTCCAAAAATGCTACAATAAAATAAATGTTTTAATCTTTGATCTTTCTACTACATTCCCAAGTTTGAAATGTAGTTTGTCTGGCAAAAAATAAATCTCAATCATTAAAATTAAATCTTCAAATGTTACTTAAATACATATATTTAACACATTTGTAACTACATTTTTAATTTAACATATCTAAATGTTTTCTGCTTCACAGCAAAATAATCAATGCCTTGGGCATTATTAATATCTTTTTCATTTCAACATTCACACAACCAAAAGAAACTTTGGAACTCCTGCCTGAACTTCTTAAATGATGCATGGATTCATGCATGGAATGTCCTGTCATTTTTACTGTAAAAACAATAGCAACTGCTAACCTGCTAACTAGTTAACTGTCAGTTACCTTACCATACAGTGAAAACCTGTAAAGGGTTTAACATCGAATTTGTAATACGTCTGTAAAAATACTACCAAATTTACGGTTTTGGAAGTAAAAACTATGAATTACCATATATTGTACAGCGAAAAAGACCCTGTGTGGCATCACATAATGGTTACATTTTATTTTCATAGTTTTATTTTTAGTTAAGTACATTAGAGTGTTTTTTGTTACATTTAATGTTAGTTAATGTTTATGAGGTTATTTTAGTGAGGCGTGTTGCCCTGATGCTGCTGTCTCTGTA
Source organism: Meda fulgida (assembly GCA_030578275.1). Classification (NCBI taxonomy): domain Eukaryota; kingdom Metazoa; phylum Chordata; class Actinopteri; order Cypriniformes; family Leuciscidae; genus Meda; species Meda fulgida. The sequence goes on from CM060616.1 coordinate 15,886,240, forward strand.
AACCCCTGTGCGACGTGTTGTATGTCTGTTTTGGCCTTGTTTTAAGGGCAAGCCTCAAATAACTTTTTAGGGAAAAGCTCATTTTAGTAGGTCAAGTAGTAGTTATATAGCATAATGAAACATCCAGTTATAAAGCTGTAATTATACAGTGACCAACTATTCTATCCCTAATACTAGAAACATTGTCACAGTATTTTTACTGTACATTTCTGGCTACTGCTCCCCCTTTTTTTACCATACATTTTATGCAATATTTTTAACAGAAAAGAGAATATATATAGTATCATATATCATATATAGTTTTCTTCCAGTTCTCATTCTTGACTTACAGTATCAACTATTCGAACATTGTAGTAACTAAGCAGAGCTGAACCATTGCTAGGCAACAGGCTATGAACATCCTGTAGCTTTAGGCAGAATGACTCTGCAACAGAAACAGAGAAATACATCATCCCTCAACTGAAAAACGTTTGGTTAGATCTAAGAGCTCAGATGTACATTCGTCTGATGCGATCATGGAGGACTAATGTGCATAAAAAGATCGCACCCGATTTGCACATAATTGAAGGTTGTACTGTAAAAAGTGTCAAACAAACACTGGCTGGTTGAAAAAGGTTACTGATCTACGCAACAGACAACAGGCAGGAACTTTTAAATGATTTATCAGCTGTTCTGCAGGACACAATGTGGTCCAGCTCACACATCTGGGGCTTTAAAGTGAGGATGAGATGTACCAGAAGGAGAAGAGTTGCCATCCTGTCTAGAAGACAAGCTTTTTTGCTTTGTTAAATGAAAATCACATTAACCAATAAGCCCCATGGTTGGAATGCCTTGTTATTAAGCGGAACAAACTATAGAAGCTTTATTGGACACATGACACACTTTCACACATTGAGGAACACAGACAGCCAAAATCGTTGAAATGAACAAAGAAAAACCCACATTTTATTGCACTTAAGTTATAAGAAAATAAAAATTCTAAATGAATCAAACAAATACACAATCCCTTTAAGGTTTCTTTTTTTATCTGTCTGTTATGCCAGGCAGTTTACATAAACTGAAAAAATAAAACAGCTCCAACATCTGATTTCTCAAACCAGATTATAAATTAAACAGGAAAAAACAAAAAACAAAAACAAAACAAAAAAAACAAAAAAACAGGAGAAAGAACAAGATTGTTTTTTCTTTTAATATACAGTGTTAAACCACTTTCACAGTTCAGCTTGAGTTGTGTGACTTGGAGGATGAGACAAATCGTTTGGCTACGGATGCGGTTACGTTGTTTATCTATGAAGCTGCTTTACCATAAAAAAAAATAAAAAAACCCAAACCAAAAGAAAGAAAAAAAAAAACTCATGAGAGCATTACCAACGGAACCAGGTTAGCTCTAGCACTTAAAACGTAATCAGATGTCCATTTCTGTACACTAAGACCACCTCTTTTCCTCGGTAACTTAACGTCGGATCCAACAATCTCGTTTTTCAACTCATTAAAAACAAGAACGGTATTCTTTTTTTGTCGAAGCATACATTTCCGCACAGAACAGGCTGGCAGAGCTTTTGTCCCAAGGAATGTGTGAACAATTTGCTCAAACACACCCGCACACACACCCAGTCATGCTCACAAACGCGCAAAATAGTTTCTACTCGTCTGTCGTTTCATTTCAGCAGACAAACCCGTCTCTTTGTCAGACATTCTCCCTCCTCTACGCCTCGTAGAGGCACATTTGGCTCAAGTTTCAGTGGCAAAAAAAGAGAAGCTGTTATGTCGATATCTTGCTTTTGTTGGTATGTTTGTTTGTTTGTGTCGTTTTTATAAGTTCAAACTCTACAAGTAACTTTTGTTTAGAATTTCGTCTGGGACTAAAACGTCACAGCCAGTTAAAGTTCCACCTTATTTTTTTCTGTGTCTAGCAGCATAAAATCCAGTTTGGCCACTGGGATGGACAGTACTGGGGGGAAAAAAAGGTGGGGGGTGGGAAGAGACATATTCCCAGGAGCTTATGGGAAAACATTCTCATTTCCCACAGATCACCAGCATTGATGAACTAATGAGACCAGACTGGTGGAAAAATAATGAACGCAGGTCATCTCCGATCCAGAGAGGCACTGCTTATGGAGTACTGAATTTATATATATATATATATATATATATATATAAAAAAAATTCTAAAAAAAAAACACATCACAAGTAAAACCTCAAAAATGTGTGAAACAGCAGTGGGTTTAGCTTAATACTGAGACCTGTTGTTTGCAACAGTAGGCAGGAAGTGAACAAAAAATGCTGAACTTGAAAAGAAAGCACAAAACTTTAATTCACAGCTGTTGATGCGAAAAACGGAAAAAAAAAGTTGTGGGGAACAAAGCAAAAAAAAAAGAAAAACGGATACAAAAGAAAATAACGTGCGAGGAAGAAAGGGATATTTGGCGTGTGCTGAGGTTGATGAGGACTGACAAAATTGGCTTCCTTTGTCTCTCTTTCTCGAACCACTCCAGCAGTACAAAGCTCTTCAATTTTCATCTTTCTACATTAAAATTTTATTTGTATACACTATTTATCACTCCGTGTCCGTGTTGATGTGTTAGGGTTTCATGTATACAGTGTTGACTGTTTTGATCAAAAAAATAACGTTTGTATATATGGGTGTGAATTTCAGTCAGGCTTGAGCGAACAAGTCTCTGTGCAAGGTCGCCTTGAGTGGTAGGAAAAGGGACAATCCAGTCTTCCCAAGTCCTTCCTGTCAGTTTCCTTCCCAGAATGCTGTGGTGCATGAGCGTCTGGCCCCACCCCTCCCCCCTTCGGAAGGTGAACGGAACTGTGGCGGCAGTCATGGACCGTGGCACGACGGGGAGAGATGTTGGCGGCAACTTATCGGGGAGGTGAAGATGCCATGAAGTGAGCGATCGGTCCTGGCGCGGAAAGACCCGGGGCAGGTTGCTCTCCCCCCCCTCCCCATTTTACAAAGAAGTCCCCTTTAAGTTCACCCCCTTCACTTCATGTCCACGTCAAAGTCCAGCACCAGGAGCTTGGTTTCCTCTGTGCCGTTACGGCTGCCCACCGCGCAAACGAGTTTGGTATTGGAGGCGCGGATTCGCCAGACCACACCGCCGCTGCCTCCGCTCTCCAGTGTGACCAGGTTGCGGATGAACTCGCCTGTCCGAAGGTCCCACAACTTCACCGTACCGTCATCGGAGCTGGTGATGACAAAATTCTTGTTGAACTGCAAGCATGTTACTGCACTCTGGTGCTTGTGGGGACCTAAGAGAGAGATACAAGAAAGAAAATAAGTTAAGAGTTGACATTCATTGTGAAAACTAAGTACATTTAATTGTATTGAAAGTAGACTTGTAGAGTACTCAAATCTTAAAAGCATATATATATAAAAAACTACTTGCAGATAATATGATATTACAGAAATAAAAGGCCACTTAAGAGTACACAGTAAAAAAATTACTGCCTTAAATTTTCAACTTGGATGTTTACGCAAGTCATTTCAACTTAAATTACATTATATGACTTATAATGAATCTTCTATAACTCATAAAAAAGTTGCAAACCTTATTTTGAGGAGTTAATCTTTAAAGCATCAAGTTACTTTCAAAAGTTGATTTGCTTTATTTTGACCGCTACCATAGATAGTTTATATCAGAAATAATACTTCTGTGATAATATAAATGATTGTAACAGAAATAATGATCCTGTGTGTTTGTGAAGCCGTTTCATACAGGACAACTGCTCTCTCTGGCTCTTCAGCAGCGCGATGCAGATTTGAATGTCCTGCTGTGATCGCAGCTACTTGTCAGAGGTTTAAGATTGTGTGGGTGTTTGAATAAAGATCACAATCGTTTAACGATTAATCATTCCGCTCTATTGGTAATAATGTCAAAATTAAACGTTTTACTCTAAAGTACATTTATTTGTATGCTTAAGTCCTACTTATATTGACCAAATGAGCACTCTTAAAGGAGAACTCCGGTCAATTTTAACATTGAGCTAATTTTTTTGTACATTTGGAGTGCTGTCAGTACAGACAAAAACGGCAAAAATCGGTGTTGCCTACACCGTGTTATCCTCTTTTTAAAATTCGCACCCTGTTGACTTCAATGGGGCAAGTTCTAAACCTGCTTTTAGCCTCTTAAAAGCTCACATACCTGTATTTAGTTCCTTTTTTCGGTCGAAGTCCACAGTAGTCGATTGTCGAGTTCGCGCGCGCGATCATTGGTAACTAAGCAACAATGGAGACTCAGACTATCAGCTGTCAGCCGATGACGGTGCTGTGTGGTGTTCTGATATTATGATATTCTATGACATTATGATATGATGTTGCTTAGTTACCAATGATCACGCGCGCGAACTCGACAATCGACAATCGACTACTGCGGACTTTGACCGAGAACAGGAAAGTAAATACAGGTATGTGAGCTGGCTGAATTAACATCATTTTTATTAATATCTTTCACATCTACTGCAGTCAGATTGACCGTGGTCACTCTTAATAACACCACTCACATGGCTGTGCACTTGTAATGACAAATCAAGGATGTTAAGAGGCTAAAAGCAGGTTTAGAACTTGCCCCATTGAAGTCAACAGGGTGCGAATTTTAAAAAGAGGATAACACGGTGTAGGCAACACCGATTTTTGCCGTTTTTGTCTGTACTGACAGCACTCCAAATGTACAAAAAAATGAGCTCAATGTTAAAATTGACCGGAGTTCTCCTTTAAGTTAAAATAATTGCATTAATATAAAGTGTGAAAAACAGTACATTTAATTTGCACTTAGGTATATTCTTTTAAAGTATTTAATTTCCCTAATAAGTACACTTTTTAAAGAGTACAAGGGATTCTACAAGGGATTCCAGATGAAGAGGCTCATCACACACACACACAAACACACACACAGACCTCAACGCTGAAAGCCCTATAGACAGGAAATCGACCTGCAGCTACTTGCCACATCGGAGAAATCGGAGAGAGGATGTGTAACTATGGTTACGGAAAATACTGTGGCATTAATGGCTTTGATTCTAAGCCCTTGAGGTATTGAATTGAGCCAGCCTTTCTGATAGGCCAAGGAACATCTGAGTCTAAACAAAAGTGCTTAGATTGCTGTCAGCGAGGCATATAAAGCAAAATAATAATAAAAAAAGATGTGCTACAGTACACTGGTTCCTGTTACTGCAGAGGGGTGTGGTAAGCTATTACAGGCAATCCGTAGTCAAATACTGAAAATCATGTTATCAAACATCTAGACCTGAGAACAAAGACATTGAAGTTTATGAGTGAATGAAAACTCAAAATATCCATTTCAAAGGCATGAATTCGCTCATGAATAACCATTAGCAGAGCGCTAAAGTCAACTGTGTGAATGTAAATGAGATGGACGCTCTCTATTGATGTGCAAGACACTACACAGAGTGACACAATAGACCCTTTTCCTTTAATGAGTGACTCTGCCTATGAGCATTCGCACTTCAAAGCTCAGCCATTGAGATGAGCATCTTGTCTGGGGTCAAATGTGCGTTTTTGTTTATTATGTCAAACGAGTGTCATTAAGTGATAACAGGAAATGCTCAATGACCTAATTAAATGACCTACAAACTGATATACGGTCCATCCCCTTCTGTCTTACCCTCTGGGCACCCCAAACAAGACCACTACACCCCCCTCCAATTCCTTTCATCATGTCATCTATTCCTCACCCTTCCAGAAGATTAAAGCTCAAGATGCTAAGAGAGGCTGGGAATTATGAAAAATACATCTTTGGAAACAAATGTAAAATAATGTTTTTCTTTGGCCTGAAGACGGAGTTAAAATGTTGTTTGTTTTTAAAATGCAATGGATAAAGCTCTTAAAGGAACAGTTCACCCAAAAACAATATTTATACTCCCCAGTATGAAATATACAACCTTATTTTGTACATGAGAGACTGATTGTCATTAGGTTATCATTAGAGAAAATATATCTTTGTGATTAAATTACAAGGGTGTATTATTTTAAAAATAAAATAATGTGTACAGATAAATCATTTATAATAAACACTGCAAAAAAAAAAAAAAAAAAAAAAAAATCAAGCTGCCATGCTTTACACTACACTGCCATATGCGCCATGACAATCCCATTCATTTCACTGAAGAGCTGGCAATTTTTTGGCGACATGAGTGACAGTGACCGTTGGCGACAGGATGCAGGTGTGTCCAGCAACGGGACAAAGTTGAGATGTGTTTAACTATGCAAATAAAGAGCGACTTTCCGGAGCGACAACCAATAGGAGTGAAGTCAGTGGAGCGTACGTGCTTAGTCACTACAGCCTGTATTGAAATTTATTTTAGAGGTTAGCAACTTTCCTATAATTTATGATATGTCTCTGTGTACATACAGGGACACTCGCTGTGCTGACTCAGAGCTTGAATGGATTTGTGAACCCAGATATTCCGTTGTTTGTGCTTTCGCTCCAGATAAATAGCCACAATGGCAAAGAGCACCTGCTGTTTCTCATTCATCTCTAATATTAAGCATTTCATGTACAGATTACATTTATATTTTCTATTTTTCCTTAGTTTAGCGGAAAGAAAATGGATTTAGTGTCTAGAACATGGAATAACAGATTGTGTGCTTTTTCTGGGAGAGACTTTTTAAACTGCGGCGCTAACAGTGTAACACGATAGCACACGTTGGGTAGCCATGGACTGAAGACCAACTGCCAAGGTCAGGATTTTTGTTAAATAATGCATAAAGTTTCATATCGTATACCCCTAGAACACTTGGTATATACGAGTCACATGGGATCATTCTGTGATACTTTTGCTTCTTTTTTATAAGCTTGTTCCGGGTCACTATGCACTACCATTATATGGATGAGCGCAAGCGGAACATTAAAAAAATAAAATCTCCTTTTGTGGTCCATAAAAGAAAGAAGGGCATATGGCATTAGAACAACACCAGGGTGAGTAATTTATGACTTAAGTTTGATTTTAGGTTGAACTATCTCTTTAAGTCACTGATCTGTCACTGACATTTTTAGGTGAACTTTTCCTTTGACTGAGTTGCGATCAGTCATACTCTCTCTGCTCACCTTGCAGTGTCTGTAGGCACTGGCCGGTCTTGATGTCCCAGATCTTGACAGTGGAGTCAGCGTTTCCAGAGACGAGGATATTATCTTTGAGCTCCATGCCGCTGGTGAGAGACTGATGACCTGTGAGCGTGTGAATACAGTTTCCCGTTTCTACATCCCACACCCGAATTGACGTGTCCAACGAACCACTCACTACATGGATGCCGTCGAACTGTAGAAAGAGCGGAATAAATAAATCATTGTTCAGCAATTTATAAATAACATTATGTAAGAAAAGTGTGGCTAAACACCCAGAGTAGTCATTTGGCGTATTCTGTGTCTAGAATAAAACCCAAGAATTCAATAAAAGCGGTATTGAGCAGGGAATGGATTTGATTCATTTCACAATGAGATGTAGCACAAGCTGAATTCCAGATATGTTCCATTCCATTTTTATTGCATTAAATGGCACTATGTTTGATTAACTTATGTAATTTACTGCAAAGCTCTTAAAATGATGGATATATGAACGAATGAGGACAAATGCAGATTAGTATGGACTACAGCCCAAATGTTTTGTCCCACAGTTGTTGTCAGACAAAATAGACTGTCCAAAATACAAAAATAAATATAAATCTTTGCAGTAACGTTGGTTTACAATAGTGTAACAATTTTATAATGTTATGCAGTGCCGCCATTAAAAAAACAAAACAAAAACAGATTTCCTTACACAGCTTGACCCGGCAATCTATGAACCAAAATTAAATATAATTATTCTTTTTTTCAGATCCTATTGCGGCTACACCTAATAGCACTCATGATTAGTCACTGAAGGTGTGTGGTTAAGATACACTTCCTAAACAGTTAGCAGTAGGTCATGAAAGCTTTTTAAGAGAATAGACAGAATGATAGTGCTTCTTATTCAGGCCAAATATCTCTTTAACCCATGCTTCTTTAGAGCACTGAGTGATGCTTGAGCCTTACTGCTCAAGAAATAACCTAGCAATGACCCGCAAAGCCATTTATTTTTTCTTCGAGGAGATGTTTGATTCTTTTTCTTATTTTAAAGGACTATGAATCCATCAGCCACTAATCTGACCACTGAGAGGTAGGTGAAGTGGCCGAGCGTTAGTCAGGGCACGAGTGTCAGGTGTAGGTAAATGTCTATGTTCACCTGTAGGGAGTAGACTCTGTTAGTGTGACCCTGGAGTGTGTGTAGGCAGGTCTCGGTTTCAGGATCCCACACTTTCACCATGAAGTCATAGGCACCGCTGACAACCCTACGGCCGTCATACTGCACGCAGCGAACAGCTGCCACGTGACCCATGAGCACGTGCAAACACTGACCCGTCTCTATGTCCCAAACCCGCAGTGTGGCGTCCCGAGAACCGCTTACCACCCTGAGAGAGAAAAACAAACTGGTTTACTTTTCAACATCTTAAAAAAAGTGTGTGCTCATTAAAAGTTTCACATAATAATGTTGGAATATTTCTTTTTCAACATTATGATGGTAGAATTTAATCAGGCATTAATTCAGCAGTCTATGACAGTCAATTGCTTGCACCTTCAAGGGTTGTATTTGCTTGTAGCATTACATAAATCAAGGGAAAACATACTTTGTTTATAAAACCAGACCCCTAGGAAACGAGTATGATATATTTTTCTTAAACAAAATGAACATTAAAATGGGGTCTGGTGAAGCAAAGAGTAACAAACAGAAACTACAATTGTTGTTGCTGAATGAAGCCTGAGGTCACTGAACAAAATAAGCAATCAAGCTTGACACAAAGGGAAAATATATGCACACCAATTGGCCCAAAGGCAGAGAATATTGTCATGCGAGCAATTGTGTAGTTTACAACAGAGCATAAAGAAGCAAAGCTCAACTCTGTATATGAGCACTCCGCACGGTTTAATGAGTACAGCTGAAATCAGATGGGAAATGTGTGGTTTAACCAGCACTGTGTGCTGCTATTGAATGGAATTAAGTAGTATTATATAATGTATTTTACTATATATAACACTTGAAAAAAAAATTTACTCATGCATGGTAGTTGTTTATCCAAAGCTGATACTCTACATCAGTGTTTCCTTTTCAATTTCCTTTGACCAGAAATGATTCAATTCAATACCATTACTATTTCAGTTAATATTAATATTTAAATATTAAATGTAAATGTTTTTAATTTTAATCTAATCTTAACCGTTTTAACATATGCTTAATTTTAAATATTCTTAAAAAAAACATTGATACTGTGAGTGAAAAAATGTATTGTGCTAAGAGTGCAATCCACACAAATGTATTAATCGTTCACTTTTTTTTTCCTTATAAAAACTGGGGTAATTTTAATATATCTAATAAAGTATTTAATTCATGTAAATCTGGAGGAAAACACAAAAAGGCCACGAACCAAAGTGGTAAAACTATTGACTAATCATTGATACAAAATGTTTTTTTGAGCACTAAATCAGCATATTAGAATGATTTCTGAAGGATCATGTGACACTAAATACTGGAGTTAATTACATTTTTAATTATTTACATTTTTAAATATATTCAAATGGAAAATTATTTTTTTTTGTAAGTATCAAAATGTTTCACAATATTACTGCCTTTACTGTAATAATGTGAGTAAAGCTTGTATAGCCTCAGTGGAGCAATCTATATGCATCTGGATGTAAAGTGCCTTTTGGGAGGTGGTAGATGTTACCTTTTCTCATGCAAGTGCATACAGCGCACTGTTGAGGTATGACCATACAGCGTGTGGATACATTCTCCTGTCTCTGCATTCCAGACCTTCAGCGTTCGGTCTGTGGAGCCACTGATAATGATGTTGTCTCGCATCTGAGAGGACCAGACCCCTCCGGTGTGGCCGACTAACGTCCGCAAACACTGGCGACACAGACAGAAGGAATACAACTGTAAATCAATTGAATTACAATGGCATGCGTTTAAACTGCAACTCAAAGAATGACCAACAAAAAAGGTAGCAAATTAATTACCCACTAATTTAAAGCACTCAGATCCATCGCTTTGACCTTTACCCAAGACATTACTTATGCTTATCAACATATATATCAAATAACTCTACAGTCAATTTGAAGCAGAAAGCAGATTTACTCTTTATTTCATATCATATATTAGATATTGATCCGCATGATGAGAGAAAACCCATAGAATAGTCCATAAGGCTATAAGGCCATTTCCTCTAAATCTAATTAAACCAAATTCAATTTAATTTCAGAGGCAAACCTGAAATCAAAGGTGACTGTGGTCATTTCGTTGTTATGAGGCGAGTGGAAAGCTTTGCAAGTGTCAAAGGCGTAACCTCTAAACCATGACCGATAAAAGCAGGGGTGATAAACCCAGGAGATGTGAAAGAGGAGGTCTCAAGGCCTTTAATTCATAATGCAGCTGCTCCTATTTCTGTCTCCATCTCGATTCATGATCAACCGCAATGCATCATTAATCTTTAGAAGCGGTGACCAACCTCCACGCCACCGAGGGCTTTCAAGCGTTTTAACGTGCCTTCCTTTGTTCTATCGCCATATGTGGAAATTGATGGAACAAAAGAGCAACTACTGAGGAAATCAAACCAATTAACAATCATTTCAAACCATTACTGTACCTGCAAAAATGACAAATGGGATAAAACAAAGGGGTTAAAAGCAGAATGGCTTTTCATAGGGAACTGGATGAACGACAGGAATGTCGTCTCTAAACAATCCCGTGTTAAAACGAGCCAAAAGCCAATTTCTTATCTTGTGATCAAAAGCGACTCCACTCACATTTGTAGTGTCCATAACATGCCAGAGAGAAAAAGGGAGGGAGGTTAAATCATGAATATTAATGTACTTCTTACTGCATTATGCATGAGGCGTTGTGTTCCATAATGAGTATGTGTTACTAAGGCGATGGATCTTTCCCATGGAATGTTGGGGTGGTTTAAATAATGCCGGTGAGCACAGAGCCGCATTCTCAGGCGATTACAGCCTGCTCAGGCTGTCTCTGGAAGAGGACCTTTGAAACCAAATGGCTTAGGTGTCTGTTTATCTGCCCGTTGAGAAACCATAAAAGAGCAAGTCTGTGGCACCCACGAGGCATGGAGATTAGCATTCCGTTTGAGTGGCTGGTGGGAAACGTTTGAAGCCAAGGATCGAGGTTTTAAATCCATTTGAGAAACCCCTTCCAAATTCCACTCATTTTACAGTCCACATCTAATCTTGGGAAGAAGATACCATGCAAATTGTGGCTAGGGTGGTAAAGTGCCAGTGCTTATTTTGTTTTGTCTCCTCCTACATTGCGCTCGTCGGACTGAAGTGGGTCCCATTTCAACACCCTCATGTTCAAAACCCACAGTATTCCTGAATGGCCAGGATTGGCACACAAATTCCGTGTTTCAGGTGGTGAGCAGACTTTTTAGAGCAGCTGTTTTCATTGCTAACCCTCCAATTTCCATACTAAAAAAGTCCTCTCCCATCTGGAAGAGCACTATTATTAAAGCTTTTCATCACCAAACCACAGACTACAATGGTTTGTGGGAACTGGAGTTTGAAGAACATCTGTCTGTTAAACACTGTTCAGCGATTGAGCCTGGGCTTTGTAAAGGAGTTAAAGGAGGGTATACAAGGTAAACAGAGGAAGTTATAGTGTGCCATATCCATGGTATGGTTCTCGTAAGCACAAAACCTCTTCTAGGGCCAATAAATGGCTGATGGCTGTTTGCATAAATAGAAGGGTAAACAGAGTCTTTGAATACAAAATGCTGTCACTACCACATTTCATTAGTTCTAAGCTCTCTGGGAAAGACTGACTATTCAAAAGGTCATTAGAGGTTAGATCAGTGTTGTTATTGTTAAAACAAACTACAACTATAAAAAAAAAGTATTTTCATGAATTGAAAATATAGGTTCACCGAGTCATTTACACGGCTTGCTCTCTCATTTCATAACCTGTAACCTGTTTTTGGTGTGTACAATTTTTCTAATTACTTCATGAATACAGCTATGATCTGCACTCAAAATGTGTCACATTTAACACAGGCCAGTCATTAATTGACAAAGCTAAAATAATAAAATATAAATAGATGAAAAACAAACCAAAATTAGGAACTGAAATCAAATGATTTTTATAGAATTAACACTAAATAGAATTGCCTAAATAGAAAGAAAAAAACATTAAAAATTACAAAAACAAAATGACTAAACTTAAATGAAAACCAAAACTTACAACTAAAAGCTTATTCAACACTAGTAAATACTATAATAATATACAAATAATACAAAAATAACACTGGGTTAGATGATTTTAACCTCATTACATATGAATGGTATGGAGCTAATTCTCCATCTAAAGCTCCATAAAAAAAATCTTTAGTTGGGGTGTTAAGCTCATCAGGCCTCAAACAAGCAGAGGTTTAAGCTTATTCCAGAACAGGTTTAGACATCTCATAATATACGATATGCAAGATCAGCATATGAAGGTAATCTCCAGCTGGGTGTGTTTGTTTCTCTGATGCAGGAGTGGGTGGATGGTTTGGGCAGGAGTGCTGCAGTCTGCATGTTAAGGAGTTGGTGGTCAGCCAAAGGTGCAGTCTGAGTCATGGCTGGAGCGAGGGAGGGGGAGGAGAGTCGCAGGAAATTAAAAGCCGAATAAAGCAGCGAAAACGAGGGGAGAGAGCGTGAAATGGAGCCAAAGGCTTTAGGATTGAGTGAAAGATGTGATTAAAGCAAGAAGTAAACAGGAGGATGGAGGCTGGAGGGCTGTTTTCACAGTGAGAGACACAGATGTATATGCTCATACACTCCCCTGTGACCTTCTCACTCCTCTCTACAGTATGCCATGTCACACCCAGATCTCCTGCGCTACCGTAAACACATCTCCACGAAAGGTGACCTCCAGCAGCAGAGAGCAGCTTTGAACACATTGCATAAACAGTCTCAAGGGCTTTCGGGTTTTAATTTGGCAAACTAAACCCAGGGTTCCACACAGTTCATACTGTATCCTGGGTTAGTAATTAATGAAATATCACACTGTGCATTTGTAAAAATGTTAATGTTCTTTATTTGCAAATTCATGAGGCGATAGCATGCAAGTAGATGCTTTAATAGAGTCGTCGTCTATGGAAATTTGGTCAAATTTACTTTGGCATCTTAAATCTTCTGAAATACAATAGAACCATCACACAGCTGCTGGTTTATTCCAGTTAACGCGTTTGTTGTCTCTGTTCAACATTTTTCCCCCTCAGGTGCTGAAACTAAATAGTACAAAAAGCTCATGAAATTTTAATGAGGTAAGCACTGAGGATGCTTATGACCACTTATTTGTTTCCAAATATTTTGCTGTAACTTTCCATCACAGGTTCCCACATTTTCAGATATAATTTATATATAAAATGATATATATAAAATACACACAGAAATTCTTCTAGGCATGAAAATCGCCCTTTTTCACAATCGTGGCCAAGCAGACCGGGGTTTATCTTTCAAAATTACAATTGAGAAATTCTGCTTTAAGCACAGTGTGAAAACACCTTTAGTATTTATTTATTTTTTGTCATTTTTTCAAGGCATCCACATAACCTTTTGTGGTCACCAACTTTCTACGCCACTCATCCCTGAACAGGTGAAAAGAGCTGTGGTTAAATCCTGTCGACATCTCAGAAAAGCCCGATTAAATGCGTTTTAGCCCTGGGCTGGTTGTGATGTGATAGAAAGAGAGAGATGTTGGCCAAGTGTCACTATATGTGGAATATTCCACAGGCATTTTAAAGCTGCTAGATGTCAGATATGTCCATACAGCTGGCATAAAGGGAACTTCCATTGCTTCAGAGTGCTGGTGATTGTCTCTGAAGTTTTAGGATAAATCCTTCTCAACTCGGGAGACTATGGACGAGTCCAACAGCTCCCAGTCAGATGGACAGAGAGTGCTACATAAAATCTGTGAAGTGGTTCAATCGATAAAATGCTTAATCTATTCAGGTAATCTGAGCAAAGTAGTTTGTTTTGTTGGTCATGCCAGGGAGACAACATTAAAACCAAAGTCCATAGAAGCCCCTGTTCTTATCTTGATCCTAATCCAAAGCAGCTCATCTGCTTGCTTATGTTTCTGTCACATTTCATCCCTCATCAGACGCTTATCGTGCAGTACACATCCTCAAGCGTGGCACACATTCAAATGAGCAGGATGCTGCGTTAGAGCCTAATCTTCCCTCAAAATCACTTTCCTATTACACACAGCATGAGGCCCATTCATTTACTATGGAAGGGGGCCAGTAATAGCATTATCATGCAAGTGTGGGTGAAGATGGTCTGTAATCCACGGCACGCCTATTAGATCTTTAGCATCCATTCGTATCAGGCGTCGCTCAGACATTTACTTATTTTCATGTTGGGCTAATGATACTAGGGGTCGGGTATAAATCTAATAATATACCAGTATAAATTTGTCAACCTGTATGCTAATGTAGTTGCCAGTGTTTCCTATGCAGCTTTCCTGATTCAGCTGAAATTAAAGATATGTAGCCACTAAGTAAATGGCAAGAGAACTAGTGAATTCAAACAAGGTTTGTGAAAACATGACTCTTATGGGCAGATTATTGGGCTAGGTTACAAATCTGGGCATAATCATAGTCGGATTCAATAAAATTCACAAAAAAAAAAAAAATTCACACTATGGAAAACCAATCTTTGATTTTTTTCATAAACTCTGAATATTATATTTTTTTCACATTTTTTAAGAGAAAGTGTGCAAAAGTGCTTACCTCAAGCTTAAGCAGTAGAGCATGGTGCAAATAACACCAAGATCATGGGTTTGATTTGCAATTAACTGAACCTGCATAAACTTAAAAATATACACCTTCAATGCAGTGTAAGATTGTTTTTTTTAACGCATCGACCAAACGCATAAATGTAAATGTGTTTTATGTCAGTTTCTTAACTACCCTTTTCAATAATAATAAAAAAAAAGATTTCAGGTCTATGAGGGTGCCTTTAACAATGAAATAAGTGGGTCAAATTGACCAGCAAACATCATAATCATGATAGAAATGTTGTACACATTTCACAACAGTGTTCATGAGCGTGTTCCTAAAATGAGACAAAAAGTCAACCAGTATTAACCAGTATTTGACTAATAAAAAAAACAAAATGGATCAATTTAACCCATAAGAATATATAAATATTATTTACAAAGATATGCAAATAAAAGGTTTTGAATAATTGTTGCTTATATGGTGCATCTCTAAATGCATCATAACCTTAGCCAAGACGGCATGCCTCAAACTGTTTGTGTGCATAAATAATATCCCTGAAGGAAAAACTACTTTTAGCAACCGGTATTTCATGTTCTTTCCCGTCCAAGTTTTTCATGAATCACTTCAAGAGAAAGCGGGAACCAGCCCATAGTGGTGCTTGCCAACTCTCAATAAACATTATCTGTAATGGGAAAAGCTGTTAATCTGGTCTCAGATCAGCAGTGAAGGGCACCTTTTTACCTAAACAGAAAGAAACCTGCTGGTTCCAACAGATGGACTGCAGCAAAATGGCCCCTTTGGACCCCCCCTTTTTTTTGCTTGTGAAAAACAAGTGAATGGCAATTTTCTGTTTTAATCTATAAACTCAAAAACTCCACTATAATGAGTGAAATGAGTGAAGGGTGTTTACTGAGAAAAGAGCACATGTGTGCAAAGGAATTCCAACTATTCTCTCGCTATGACATTCTTTGGCCGGCTTTATCCTCAGACAATATCAGAGCAAAGCAAACAAAGAACGGAGAGAAATTTGGACAATGACACATCCAAACACCATACAAAGAGAAAGCACACGCTTTCATTCTTTAGACAAAATAGAGGTCAAACTGGAGGAAAAAAAACAAAACAGTGTTTGTCTGAGTATGTGTGTACATAGGGGTTGGTGATGTAGAAATTCAGGACCCATGACCCAAAGGAGCCTATTTGTCTAGATCTGCTATCGATCCCAACCCGAGAAGGTTTTAGTCTCAGAGGGCGAGTATCTGCCTGTGAGTTGCTTGCATGAGCTCCAGGGGTTTACAGCACTTAAATGGTGAACTGAAGTGTAGCGAGAGGAAAAAGTAAACAGACCTAAGGTCAAGAAGACAGAGAGACAGTAAGAGAACCAGAAAGAGATGAACAGAGCAGTGAAACCAAGAGTAGGGGGGGGGGGCACATCCATATATTCAGAGTTTTGTGGTTGTGGCTGTGGTTACAACAAAAGAAATGCAGACTGCGAAAGTGCAGAAAATGCAAATGTTTAAAAACACAAGAAGAATGTATATTGGACTTTATTAACGTCCTCAAAAAGACAGTTAATAGTTTACAGCTGAGTGAACTGCAAAAGTGAATAGAGAGTATGAAAGTAGTCGAACTAAATCCCTTTGTCTCCGGCTTTACTGTTCCACTTCCTCTGACAGGCGCTTCAAAGGACACAACATTTCCTGTTTAATTGGCCCCAGCGAGTTACACGGGACTCTCTAAAGCATTGCATCGGACTTTATAATCTCCTTTATATTAGGGATGCATAATATACTGATTATCGGCTGATATCCTAAATTAATATATTATAACAATTTAAATAGCAAATATTTAAACCATTTAATTAACTTATTTAGCCATTTAATTTACTTATTTTAGCGGTTTAATTTATCAGCTGATATTAGGTATTTATTGCGATATTGGATATTAGCATTTAAGATTACTTCTACCTACTTTTACAATACTTACAAAGTAATGTAGACAATGTAGATAATAATGTTGGCAACACAAACAATTATTGACATATCAGCTGTTTTCCATTATGGGCCAGCTGAACACATACAAATACAAATGTTCTTAGAACTATGAATACATTTATATACACATACATTTGCAACCTATGCCCACTCTCTGATGGGAATGCCCGTTTTAGCCTTTATTGAAAAAATGTGGGTATATTTCTGAGTAACAGAAGTTGATCCAAGCTTTACAAGCATTTTCAAGCTGGTGCTTCTTTTCGACAGCTCCACAAACAGAACTGCATGATGGGAACAAAAAGGCAGCCTGCCATATATGCGGCAATGACCCTAATCATGGCGCATCTGCCATCTGCTACGATGATGTCTCTCATCAGACAGCATGTTGCTGCTGCACCAATCACGTCTCTGCTGTGATGAGACGAGAGCCAATCAATGCACACTAGATTTGATTACAGAAGCTCAAAGGCTGATAACCTTGGGAATGATTTGAGATACTCTTCTGTGAAAAGCGGACTAGTGAGAATCACATGGAAGATGGAAGAAAAATCTAACAAACGAGAATGACAACACCCCTGTAAGTGTCTGTTATGATGGTGTCCATTGAAAGGAGAGATTTCATTAGACTCTGGATGAAAATGGAGGTCAAGATAGAAAGGGCAGCGCTGCATGATGAGTGAACCACACACACACATTATTTTACAACTCCCATAAACTTGCAGCACAAGGACCATGTCACAGCATAAGCCAGCGTGATGAATCCTTAAAGTGCAGGAGGAAGGGAATGGCAAAGAATGGAGGTGAGAAAAAGAGAGAGAGAGAGAGAGTCAGGCAGAAAGACAGACAGGGTGTTTGGAGCTAGTGATCATCTCAGTGTTCAATAGAACATGACTGTTCTCACATTCTCACGTGAATAAGTGATGAAGATGCTCATGTGCAGGTTTTCTGGATGAATTGAGATGGCAGTGAGTGCTGTTGTGCAAGGATGCTCAATGAAAACACACCTCCCATGAGACAGAGAGAGTGAGAAGATGAAGAGAATGAGGGGAGGACAGAGAGGAGTCAGCTGCACATTCATGTACATGTACACCTCAAATATCTGAAAGCATTTTGGAAATGCAAGCAAAGCCAAAGAACATTACGGAAAATGTCAAAAAGCAGTTTCTCAAAGTGTATTAATCAGTGATAACTGAGAAAATTAAATGATAATCACTGATACTGACAGCAGAACTAAAGTCAATCATTTTAAATGATAACCCTGCGAATTCATATCACGTGAAGACATGTGACTAATAGAAGATTAATATGTTACTCTGAGACCCTTTAACTGAATTAAAAAATAAAAATAAAACTTTAAATCTACCAGATTGCAGTGTTGCAGTTAAGTGGAGTAGATGGCATATTTATAAATTTTGGATGTTTAGGTTGAATTATGTTTAAAAAAAAAAAATAATATTACAACCGTTGCAGTTTCCGTAGAAATTTCACATGATCTAACTCTAGTGTGACTGTGGCTTTAAGTAAGCAATTTTGCCTCATTTTAATACTCGTAAGCAGATATTCAACAGAATATATTATATTGTTTCTTTCATTTGAAAAAAAAAATAATTATATTTATATATATATATATAAAATTCACGAATTTAAATATTTATATATATTTATCACTGCTTAATGCATTTCCCATTGGATTATGCATTTACCTTTAAAGCTTAATAAATAAAAGCTCACCTTTCCAGTAACAGCAGACCACACTTTGAGCGTGTTGTCATCTGAGCCGCTCACTATGCGATTTCCACAGAACTGGAGACAGGTGATGACATGGTCGTCATGGCCTTTCAACACCTGGAGATAGAGGGAAGGCACAGTAGAGAAAGAAAGGATTAATTACAAAATGAACAGAAACGCCGGTATTTCAGTGATGCGAGAGAATGATGTGAACCTGCTGATGTGGCAAATGGCAAAGTAGCTTTCAACTTGACATGGATGAACAAAACCATCAGGTTTTAACAAACGAGTCAGGTTAATAAATGCTCTGCTGTTCTGCTGCAGCTGAAGCATGTGTACATACAATTTTTTTTTTTTTTTTGCACCCACTGTGCCTTTTTTAAGTAGCTCTTCACAGGCTAGTGCAGGTGTTTTCTAACACTTTTCCACAGATATCTGTTCCAGGATTGAGCCCCAGGGGACAGGCGGATGGTGTCTCTCAAAAGGAATTCTAAATTAGATTTAAAGCAGTAAAAATCAGTTTGAGTGCCAATCCTGACTAAGTGATTAAAGTGATTTAATATTATGCCTTACAGTAATGAGGAACTAGAAAAATGAATGTAGGAAAAAGGGGATAGAAGCAAAACCATCCATCCGTTGGCAGTAATATTGTTTTTTGTTTCTGAAAGAAGTCTCTTATGCTCACTAAGGCTGCATTTATTTGATCATAAACAATACTGGGATATATTAGTATAATTTAAAATATTTTTATTTTATTTTAACAGTTTAAGATGTAATTTATTCCTATGATGGCAAAGCTGAATTTTCAGCAGCCATAACTCCAGTCTTCAGAGTCACATTTGTTAAAATATCATTATTTTCTATATTTAATTATTTAATATTTCCTGTAATGTACACTTGTTCCCTGTGCCATGTGCAGTACATTTTTAGACACGTGGCATAAACACTTTCATTTCATTTAAAACGGGTGTATACAGCGAAGTCCACTTCACAGGACACTATCAGGAACGTACCCGTGAAGTAGGAGTTTAAATCAAAGTAAACACACACACACACACACACACACACACACACACACACACACACACACACACACTACCTTAGGTGATTTGAGGTCTCCTCTCCTCCAGTTGGTGTCTATTCTGTGTTGTCTGATGTAGGCACTCTTCCAAGGACTGTGTGTGAACCCTGGCTTGATAACCTTCCTTCTCTTTATGTGCAAGGGCTCGTCAATGCCTGCAAAACATACGTTTTCTATGTTAGTGAAACCGATTCAATGCATGATTCTACAATTATAACGGCATCAATCGGGCAAATATTTAATAAATGTGTGGTTTTTTGACTCTCTCCACAGAGTTTGTGGAGAGCAGTGAAATCACCTTCTTCTTTGCATTTTTCCCTCCAGAGCAGGTTGTCCTCTGCTAGAATGCGCCAGTAACGACACGTCTGAGCCGCCTGAAGCAGATCCTTTGGCTCCAGAAATGACAATACGTGTAAGGCCAACTACAACACAAGACAGAGAAAGAGTGAGACATCAGGAGAGGGTGAGAGAGAGTAGGATACAACGGGGATCAAGACACTATTGGGATTGTGTCACAAAGGGGCTTAAGACCCTTTTTATTTTATTTCTCTCAAAATGTTACATAGCAGTTTTTTCAGGGACCAATGAAATAGGAAAAGCATAGGATTTGAGAAAAACTATTGGTTGTAAAAGCTTAATAAACAGAACATTGGTTAAACATTTGTTGAAACTTATAATTTAAGAACATACTTTAAGAGCATGTTTATTGAAAATATCAAATGATATAACTCATTTATGACTTCAAATATGGTTGGCATACTGTCATCATTGATAATATAATTAATATTTAACATAACTAATATAATAATAACTAATAATCGAATGCATTATGAAATAATAACAAAACTATCACTAGCCCCCATTTACTTTCACGCAAATGTTGCTCAAATATTCAATAAAAATAAAAACATTTTGGAATTTGGATCTTTGGGAAGAAAAATGTGGTTTCTTAATTTTGGATTTTAGCCATTTTAACCCTATTACATGACTAAGGTCTTCACTTGATCACAGTAGTGGATTATCAATGTACAATTCTTTTTTTTTTCTGTTCTCCCATTGTCAAGTGTGCTGCCATTTTGTGCAGACCTCAGTGAAGACAGAGCATGTCCAAACAGTTCCACCATTCCTTATGCAATCAATCACAAAGGTTGCAGTCTGAGATTCCACAGCGTGTACAGTACTAGCCTAGAGGAGCTTTTCCACAATCTGCTTCAATCAGGCAGACAGACACACCCAGCATATTACTGCACTGAGACAAAAGAAAAACAACCTTGATGGGGAGGAGAGCCAGGAAAGATAACAGGTGATGGAGAACAAGAAAGGCAAGCTGAAACAGTGACAGGAAGGAGAGAGGATGAAAGGAAGAGGTGACTGTCATTACAGAAAGACGAAGAGCAGAGAAAGGGGGTGCCAAGGTAGTTTCCTCTCTATATTCTTGAACAGAGGCTGAGAGAATTGTGATTTTTTTTAAAGACATGTAAAAGGTAAAGGTAAACAGGTAAAAGACATGTCTGTCAAACTAATTTAGCAGGACCTACTACTTTGCTTTAAAACCACCCTGTCAAATATCAAAGCCATACAGTTGAAGACTGCGTTAAATTAAAATGAATGGACAGTGTTATAGGTTATATTTACCTCTCTGGGCAGCAGTGAGATGAAGTCTCTTTGAAACTGCGGTTCGATCACCTGCATCATGTGTTTCACCTGCGTGGGCTCACAGCTGTCGATCAACTCATCCAGCGCAAGCAGCTTTTCTGGGCCACTCCAGCTCTGTAACATACACGTCAGCACATGTGACCAAGAGCATATAAAGAACGTGTGCACGTTTACATTTAGAGCTTTCTATTAGAACTGGCAAAGCTTTTTCACTGGCTATACTGCAGCAAACCATATCCTTGAAATGGTAACTTCTGGTATGAACGGAACCATGAAGGTTCTTGTGAGTCAAATGGAACAGACTTCGTGTCTTGGGGCTGTTGGAAACTTCCCAGGGTTCGTTCTCTCCATATTAAGCTGCGGTCAACTTGATCCAGTGGAATAAAATGTTTCGCTGATCTCATGGTGTTCGGAACTTAATTCGCTCACAGTGAGGACGTGCTGCACCAGAGAGATTGTGCCAAAGTCATTCCGCTCTAAAGCGCATCAAATGAGGGAGGAGGATTGCTCAGGGATGTTTATGACGGAAGAGGGATGTACAGAAGAGGACTATGGAGGACTATAATTTACTGCTGAAATGCTTCAGCTGGGGGAACTCAGCATTGTTTTTGCAGGCTGGTTTATGCCTATATGTGTTTATGCAAGCATAACTAACACTTTTAGCAGCTCAAACTAATGAGATACCATTAAACAGTTGGGCAAAAATCTGATTCAAATGCTTATTTGTGTTGGATCTTTAATTGAAGCCAACTAATTAGACTAATCTTGAGACACAGGCTTCCCAAACTTTATCAATGAATTTCCATGACTTTTCAACAACATGTGTTATCACTTGTTATGACAAAAGTTGACATTTCCAAAATAAAACATTTCAAATTCCAGCAAGGTTTCCCATGACTGTCAGAACTCCAAAGGTTACAATTCTAATGCCCGGCTTCAACCCTGAACTGCTACTAAGATATATCAGCACAGGGCAGACTTCCACTGTAGAAATGACACATTAAATGTGAATCACGTAATTGATACAGAAACCGCTGACTCATAGAGATACGAAGTGTCATTTGCACCTCAAGATATAAGCCTTACAATAACTCAGGGCAGAAACAAGTGACTCTTTCAAGCACTGAGCAAACAAGTAAAACCATTTCTGAACCCACTGTGTAACCGCATAGACAGACCGCAATTGAAAGGACATTATACAAAACTCTTGATTCTCAACTGAGACATTATTTAATGACGTCATGAAGAATGACGTGCACATTCCCAACTGCACATTTATTAAAGGCTTTTTTGAGTAAACGGAAATCTAGCTCGACTCAAAATTAATCTTTGGAAAAACTTTGAGCATTAGACGAAAGCTTCTTCAGCCTTTCAGTCAACACAGGTATCTGCCATTTCATGCCAGAGCAGCTTCGTAAAGCCTGAGGACTGATGAAGCCTGTAATTATCTGTAAGGCAGAGCAAACACAGGCTGAGGTGGAGCCTCTGCTTTATGTTGAGGCTCGAATTGTTGTTCTTGTAAGACGGATATGACAAAGATGTAAATAGTTGCAAACTTGTATTGGCCGCATTTCCTTCAATAGCTAATTTAGATTGTCAGATCTTAGTACCAGCACTTAGTAATTAACATGAAAACCAGACTGCAAAAAAAGTTAAGTGTCTAAGCACATGTTGTCAAGGGTCCCACAAATTTAGCCCCCAGAGTCCCACAAATTTATTCATGAACACGGTTTAAGTTTAAAACAATCCCTCATTTTAGTAATCATGGCCAAGCTGTACTAAATCATTTCCTTATTTTAATTAAGTTGACATGCAGGGGGGTAAAAAAGCAAGATATCATAGCCACAAATTGACGATTCATTCCCAAGACTTAACTCATTCCCTCAGAATGAATTAATAATCAATGGGAACAGTGTTTAACGTGCATGTCACGTGCGGGACTCTGTAATAACATGATGCTCATAAACGAAAATCTCTAAATTTGGCATTATATAGCCAATATGTGCAAATCTGTGATTTAACTCTTCATTAATGCTTGTTGAAATCTTTAGAATGTTCACCAAAAACCATAAACAGGCTACAGGTAGGCGAAATTATTGGCAGAAGAATTGTTAATAATAATAATAATAAACCACAATGTGTTTGTTATTATTATTAATAAATATTTTATTATAATAATAGTTAGTGTATTAAACTATGGTGTCATCTTTATTTAAAAAGAATGATATGCCTAGAAGTGTGCTACAGTGATTTTATCATGATAACGGTTTTATTCAGCAGTGATAGTATAGTGCACCTGGTTAACTCTCTCTGGCAGGTCTTGTGAGAAACAGACTCAGATTGTTTGGCTGAACTCACCTGAAAGGTGCGGAGCCACTCCTGAAGGCCCGTGGGGGGCTGGATGGATGTGATACGCCGTCTCTGCTGACCCTGCCCGTTGACAGCTCGCAAGCCCCCAAACGTGGTGGGGGTGGCTGGGTACGGCAGTCCTGTGGGACTATTCAGTGAGGAAGGATAAAAACAGGAAAACTAATTAGACTTCAAGAGCGGAAAAAGATAGCCTACAATTCAAAATCACACTAAATTATAACATTTATAAAGGGCATTCGGTTGAGGAATTTATAACAATTCACTCTGACAGGAGAAATCAGTATTGTAGTAATTTAGTATGTAGTAAGTAAAGGTCCTTATCAATGATAGAGTGCAAGACTGTAGTTTATAGAAGATTTCAAAAGAAATAGCTCACTGAATGTACTGTGGATGAAGCTACTATGAAAATCTGAGGCTTTATTTCAGAACAATAGTGTGAGAATTACAGCCAAAACCAAAGTGATGTGTGGACTGTATGGGTGCCAGATGAGCATTACAGTCCACTTGAGCCGCTGTTGTGGTCCAACATTAGACAACGTGACCATTTACCTCAGCCTCAGAATTCAATCAGCCACCTGCCCAACACCAATTCATTTAAATGTTTATCTTCATCTTTGTTTCATTGCTGGAAACCCGTTCCTGTTTCATTTCATTATTATAGAGTCCATTTAAAACAGTGCTCAAAAGCTTAATGTATGCACACAAGTAAAAACTGAAGTGCATTCCTTTTTCCACTTGTGGTGAGAAAGGGACACAGAGTTGTCCCATGTCAGCAGTCCTTACTGCAATGCTATGTCTCTGGGGCCCTACACTAACACCAAAAAGACAATTCAGCACTCCTTCCTTGCTTTCTGCTTATCTACAAATATCTTCTCCGGTGGAAGAAGCGAACGGATGAGAAGGAGAGCGGGAAGAGTGCAGGCGAGCACGTAGTGAGGTCTGTTTTTATTATGGATTCATATTTAATGGGATTTGAGAGCAAGATGCCAAGATGCTTCAATTCCCCAGCGCGCAACTGCTGACTGGTTGGCCATGTACTATTCTAGTATAACTAGGAGAACACCTGCGTCTTGACAATAAGGCATGAATACTCGTCACTGCTGAATGAGTATGGGTTTGCTGAATAAGGAACCTCTCAGGTGGTGATTGCATGATTAAGGGGTTTGAGTGACTGCGTGTCATTGCTGAATCATTAGCAACACCAAAAAAAGCTAGATTTGCACATGTATATTATCTCTTGCAAGGCAGCAAAACTAAATGTGTAGGTTACAGGTGAGCTTTGCAGTGTAAAGGAAGCTAGATGATTAGATAGAAACAAAAAAATACGTTTAAATAGCTATGTTTCCATCCTAATTGTGATTTTATTATTTAATTATTTAATTTAGGTGAAAAAGGAACTGCACACAAACAATTTACAAATAAAGCTATTCTTTCATCCCATTTGTTCAAAAGAACAAAACGGTCAATTCGAAGTTAAATTTATGCAAAATTAAAGGAAGACACGTGGCCCTTTTTTTATTAAAAACTTGTGGTTTAAAGTGTGCGGACATAACACAAACATCCTATTCGGTAGCAATCGTGGGCAGACTCCTTGTCAGACTGTAGGAAGTAACTGTAGCCAAACATCTGAGCAAATTATTCATTGCATGAGCAAAGTCACATTACATTTTTAATGCACCTCAAGGAATTTATTTGGTAAATGTGTCTATTCCCCACCTCATTTTTTAGTGTTTCCATCCAGCATTTTATATGTGATATACCAAAATTTGCATATACATGTGGATAAAAACCAGGCTAATTGGGGATTTTCAAAGATTAAAATAGATATACACTACCATTCAAAAGTTTGGGGATGGTTAGATCTCTTAATGTTTTGAACGAAATCACTTATGCTCACCGAGGCTGCATTTATTTGATCCAAAACACAGTGAAAACAAATACTTCTAAAATGTTATTTCAATTTAACATCATTACTACTTAATTTAATTTTTTTTTTCTGTGAAGGCAAAGCTAAATTATCAGCAGCCATTATTCTAGTCTTTACTGTGACATGATCTTTCAGAAATCATACTAATGTGCTGATTTGGCGCTGATTTCAATTAATAGTAAAATGTCATCAAATTGAATTGAATAATCCATACATATGTATACAATTTTAAATGAGTAAAAAATAATAGAGCTTAAAACATTCTGTATAAATCTTAATGGAACAAGGGAGTGGACCATTTAGTTTATGTAGTTCATATTCTTAAACTATATATATACACACACACAGTCAGTCACGTAAGATGGTAAGATGGTGAGAGTTTACCTTGGACAGGGCTTTTTTCCTGAAGGGAAAGATCGGACCTCAGGGCCATGGTCCAACTTCCTCTTCATCTGCCACAAAGAGAAGGAGGGGAGCTGGTTAGTTTGGGTTTGTAGAAGGCAACAAAATAACAACAGCATAAACAACCAACAAAGCAACTTGACAGTAATGAGAGGGCGCATTCCTCAACCTGTTTAAAACCGCATGCTACTGATCCACCTGTGTTCCTTCCTACGTAAGAGGTTACTGAGCGAGTCTGGGTTTGGTACTAGAGTGTGTTGGGTATTGTGCTAGTTCCCTCACCACCAAATGTAGGCCAGAGGAAGGAAGGTCATGACCACTTTATAGTGACATGGCACAGAAAAGATAAAGTCTGACAGCTGATGCTAACGCTTGTCATGGGAGTCTTCAAAGAGGTGTATGGTATAAACGTGCACACCCCTCAGAGGAGTTGGAAAGGGGGGCACAAACACACATCTGTGTTGGCGTTACAGGGTGTGCTTTCACAACAGCCTACATTTATATGGGCTAAAAAAAATAATAAAAAAAGACTAACCCTATGCTTCACTGTCTCTTTCTATGTCACCCACCCCCCGCACAGGCTGAAATGGCCCTGGTTTTGCTGCATAGTTGGTGCCTGGCTACGGAGCATCTACTCTGGAAAAACAAGGGTTCAGTGTCCTCAACACAATGAGGTCCTAAAGCACATTTGAATAAAACTATTTTAGGAGGGTACAGAGCTGCCAGTAAATCTGTGCAGTTCACTTTCAGGAGGAGCTCAGTGATAGACTCCAAATTATGAATCACTGTGCTGCGCCAAACGTTTAAGAGTCATTAAGGATGTGAGCAGAAATTAAGAGTGATGAGTAAAGATTTTCACTACTGAAACAAGCACATACAGTACATTACAATGGTGCTATGTACCAAGCCACTGGTAAATAACAGGTCTGAAATTACTAAATCGACATTCATTCAGTGTGTATGCATTCACAACAATTTGCTAATGACTATGGAAAAAAAGTCACAATCTATAAACTCGCAATGACAAAACACATTTATTTATTGATTATATTATTCAGCAAGGATGCATTCAATTGACCTGAAGTGACAGTAAATTCTGATTCAAATAAATGATTTTCTTTTGAACTTTCTAATCTTGAAAAAAAATTGTTTCCAAAGATATTAAGAGCACTATTATCAAAATCGACCATTGATAATAAATATAATATTTCACAAGTGCATTTAATTTTGATCTAATGAATGCAGTTTTTGGTGAGCATAAGAGACCATTATTACTACTACTGTTTGTAACAATAATGATATATGTAATATTAAAATTAATATTACATGATTAGATGCCTAAATTCACCTGTAGGATATAAAACCATTGATTCTACTAATTAATTTCTAGTTAATATAAACTAAATATAATATTGCAATCATATTAAAATAATTACTGATGTATAGCTGTCAGCCAAAACTGTAACATCACTGCATTTCTCTGCTTATAACATTCGTGACATTTCATGGTGTTGAGATGACCAAAGAAAGACCAAAATCCAGCCCTGGCACCAGGACACATGACTTGGGGGGACATTTGTATTTCTAAAACCTCAACAAAAAGACAATTAAAGTATATTGTTTATTATTTTCAGAACACAGTCTGAACTATATTTTGTTTTTAGGGGACAGCATGGCAAGGATCAGTTTAGGCCCACCAGCAGTCAGTGATCTCACCACAAAGGTAGTCAAACAGATAGGCCTAGGACAGGCAGGGTGTAAGAGTCAATTTGCATGAATGAAGATAAGATGGCATGACACTGAAGATGCATGAAAGTGCACGCCTGTAACTGCTTAAGAGCCGGTGTGTGTTCGAAAGTGTTAAGAAACTCTCAGGTTACTCCACGAGAATGTGTAAACACAAAACATGCAGGGAATGCCACGTTTGATAATTACCACTAATACCTAAACCTGTCAAGCCTACTTGGTAAAAAACCCTTAACACAAAATAATGTGAACAATGTGAAAGCATTCATTAGCTTAGTTATACATTTATTTCACTGAGTGGATTAGACTGTCGCTTTTCTCTAGGGTTCACAGTGAGAGCCATCTGATTTTAGATGAGTCACTGTGTAATCATTCTCCGTGTCTGACACCACAGAGCAAAAATGGCTTGCTCTGTGGTTAACAGGAATGCTTGTGTTTGTGTAAACCTAATAACCTGTTTCAGTGAATAAATCCAGTGATTTATGAATGAATAACCAAGCTCTTTATTTTGAGAACTACTTTGATCGGTCACAACTGCACATATAGTTAAAATTCTTGCATCTTAGACTATAAAAGTGTGCTTCACTTCACAAATGTAACCCTAACAATCATAAAAACTGATGAAACAAACTACAAGAATGTCAGAAACTGAGCATCATGAAGGTTACCATTAAAGGGATACATTTGCATGATCTTTTTTCAAAATTTGTCCATCTAAGACCATCACACATCCTTAATGAGTTTCGTTTTTATAACCAAACAATTACAGTAACAAGATTGCCGGGAGCATCCGTCAACGTCACTGTGGTTTACTCGATGTGGTTCTGATCAGAGGACACTCTGAAAACTGCAGCGACTGCAAGCTTATAAGCTCTCGGATTTAAAACATTGGTTTCACTCTAATTCAAAATCATAAGGTGTGCGGAGTGCGCCAGATGTGGCTCGGTTTCCTCCGTCAAAAGCAATGACACAGTGACCCAATCACTGTAGGGTGGTCTGATGCCTCCAGCCAGTGGAGGATACACACCCTTCAACAGGCAGCGCAGAAGCTGACACGACTCTCTTACAAAATCATTCACACATCACAACATCATATACGTGACATATTAGCATGGCTACAATAACAGTAAAGGAGTCCAAATGGGGTTTCTGCTGCATATCAGGCTACATTCTGCAAAGCACAAAATAATATTACCAACAGGTTTACTCTGAGTGGTGCAGGAAGATGAGTATCAAAAATTTGAACTAGAGTCAGTTATACATCAAAAAGCGGTTAACTCCTATATAAGATCCAATAAATCAGACTTACAAATAATGCTAAGAATGATGCAGTGCTACTTAAGATCTAATATAGGGAATGGATAGATATGTATGATGAAAGAAGCGCAGGTGCAGCATGTGTGTGTTAGGATGGGCAGATGGTGAAGAAATAGTAATGTTCTCCAAACCCACCCCATAATCAAGTGCATCACATCCATTTCTACATATGAGCTTCCTGTAAAGGAGACTTAAAGTAGGTTCAAGTGAATGAATATCGCAGAAGATGATTCACTATGTCAGCTGGAGATTTTTCCGCAGTGGCCGAAAGAACAGTCGCATATTTCACCGACGCACCATTAAAGACGCGCATGGATCTAGCAGTGTAACGTTACGCGGTCAGAGCGCGACGCGACAAACCCGAACGCTGACATTATAATCAACGAAGCTCTGTACATTGTACGCGCGCGCGTCATACTTGAATATTACAAAGAGCTGTACGAATCCTACATCGCGCGCTTGCAGTGTAAACCGCTTCATTGATTTATAATGGGAGCGTTCCTGTCGCGTCGCGTCAGGGTTGATGGGGTATTAAAGCGAGCCCGCTGAGAGAAGGCGGATGGCTGTATCGATGTAAAAGCCGCAGTGCATCCAACACAAGGCGTTTACTCACTTTATAGAAGATCATCTTTAAAGTGCCGTAGAAACCCATGGTGATGGTGGTGACGATAATCCGGCTGTGATTCACTGAGAGACGATAAAGAATTTTTGGAAATATATCTGCGCGATAAGGGCTCTATTAATCCCGGATAGATCCGACAGGGACATACTCATCCACGGACGGATGCATAGGAAGCCGAAAGGAAGAATCCAACGACCCGCCCGTCTGTCTCTTTGACCGTCCTCTGAGCGGACTGACTGAGCGAGCAGGAGAGAGGGGGGGGGGGGGGGGGGGGGGGCGAGAGCGAGAGGGAGCGAGAGCGAGAGAGAGAGAGAGAGAGACTGCCCTCTTCAAAGAACTTGTCATCCTTTATCTCACTGTTTATTTATATATAAATATTTATTTTAATTATGTAGGCCTATATAAGGTTTGGTTTGAGTTTTTTTTTTTTTACGTCATTTTACATTATATTTCTATGGTTTTAAATTACAAGTCTAGGACAACGTAAAAATGAAGAGAGTTTGGAATCACTTCGACGTGGGTTATTCTGCTGTATATTATCTCATAATTATAATGTTGCTTCTGAAATTAACATGCATGAAATATCGATTGAAGTTGAAATTATTTTATTACATGGGAACAGTTGTCATTCTAATTCTCAGCTTTGCATCAGCATCCTGATCAACTTGGTGTTTATTTTGTGAAAACGGTTGGCTGGCGATACATTATCCTGTTTATTACACCGCTGATGGCAAATGGACATCAAATATTGATTTGAACAGAAATTAATTTATTAACTGGAGACAGAACACGGCTATGTAAGAAACAAATCTCCCAAACGAGCGGTCAGCTATACAGAATTGCCCTTGATCAACTGTCATTATTCATAATATTTGACATCTGCTACAATTGAGAAACTAGATTACAGTATTCAAGAGAGCCCTGTAATAAAGAGTGTTGTTATTATCAAAACAAAAATGGACAGAAATGAATTGCTGGCTCTCAGGAGTATACACTGGTTAAACACAGGGATCAGATGACAGGTTTTCTGCAGATGAGGAAGTGAATGGTGCTGTACATGCAGCAAGAGGACGAAAGTGGAAGAGCCTGAGATAATATTCAACCGAAACCGGGTGGTGCACGCCTTCCACTTGTTGTGGATCCTGAGCCCGCCCCTCAGCCGCTGAAAATGACTGCCGTCCCCTCCTCTTGTTATTTCCGTCAGACTGAGCAGGTGGTATTTGGCACTCGGGGTGGTTTTGTGTGGACTGCATGATTAAAGATCGCCTAAGCGTATACAGACACACAAGGGTTGTTAAACTACATTAAATACGTTTAAGATAATATCTCCTCTAAACTAGAACCAGAACACTAAACCAGAATCAATAGGTCATGTAAATAATCTCTGATAAATCAAAAGCACCTATAGTGAAGAAAATTCTGCAGCACTTTACAGTAAGGTTCCATTTGTTAATGACCCACTGAAGTGCCTTGAAACGCACAGCATTATTCAATGTGTTGAAGTAATTTCTACTGAAACGGGAAGACAAGGTGGGACATATAGAACAGCTCCTCTCATTTCTTAAAAAATAGGCAATAGCGTTTTTTTTATATCACAGCTCGGTAAAGCTGCAGTTTCCTCCTAATCTCTAACCGTTTATCCTCTTTACCTCCTCCATAATGCTTTAAAATACAGTACAGGTATTCTGTGTAGAATTCAAATGGGTCCTATATGTTTCCTGGTATGCGTAGACTCACGCATATAATCCGCTCTGTGCTATAGTGTCTCTGGACTGGAGTAGACTGCGTGTGCGCTGCAGTGGTTTGCGTGACAATAACGTGAAACCAGACTTAATTAGCCCCAATGGAAAGCATTTTTACACTGTCTGAATCGTTCCCTATTCCCTATATTGTGCACTATGTGCAATTCACCATATAGGAAATATGAAATTTTTGAATACTGTGACTGATTTTAGCCAAAGATTCAGCATCTATTTATAATGTAGGGGGCGGGACGCTTCAGATTCTAGAGGACATTGATTGGACAGAAAATCTGATGAGAAGCTGAAGTGCAGAGTGATGTAATCAAAATCAATGATCCCTAATGGCGGAAGTGAATAGTTTCTTCTAAATGCGAATTTTGTCATTGTTTTGGAGCACACTAGCTTATAGATTACAATAAGGCTAACATATTTATACTAAAAGCCAAAAAACTTTGATTTTGATTTCACGGGGACTTTAACTAAATTAGTTAACGTGAAATAACCATAACAAATTTATATTAATATTAAATGTTAATTGCACCATTTACTAATACATTATTAAAATCAAAAGTGGTATCTGTTAATATTTAATGGAGCTAAAATGAACTGAATGAACATCAGCATTTTAATTAATGTTAACAAAGATTAATACACCCTATAACAGATGTATTGCTGCAAATTTATCTTTGTCATTATAGGATACGTACCAAAAATTTAAGCTGGCTATGATTAAACCGCTTGTTAAAAAAAAACTGAACTTAATCCTAGAGAATTAGTCAATTACAGGCCGATCTCAAATCTACCTTTTCTGTCAAAGATACTAGAAAAGGCAGTATCCTCACAACTACAGTATGTTCCTTTTTTAGAAAGAAATGGTATCTGTGAGGATTTTCAGTCAGGATTTTTAGACCATACCATAGAACTGAGAATGCTCTCATCAGAGTCACAAACGATTTGCTCTTATCATCCAATCGTGGTTGTATCTCTATATTAGTGTTACTCGATCTTAGTGCAGCATCTGATGCTATAGACCACAACATTCTTTTAAACATGTTGGCATTAGTGGAATTGCATTAGCATGGGTTAAATCATATTTATCTGACCGTTATCAGTTTGTAGCAGTAAATGAAAAGATGTCTTTTCGATCACAAGTTCAGTATGGAGTAACACAAGGCTCAGTACTAGGACCATTGCAGTTCACTCTGTACATGCTACCCTTGGGAGATATCATTAGGAAGCATGGCATTAGTTTTCACTGTTATGCTGATGATACTCGGCTCTATATTTCTTCATGCCCTGACGAAACTTACCAATTCACAAAATTAACGGAATGCATAACTGATATAAAAAACGGGTAATTTCCAACTACTTAACTCTGAAAAAAAACAGAGATTCTAATTATTGGACAAAAAACCTCCTCACTTAACCTAGAATACTCTCTAACACTTGATGGCTTCTCTGTCAAACCTTCGTCGTCGGTTAGGAACCAGGGTGTGCTCTTTGATACCCATCTTTCATTTGAAAGTCACATTGCTAGTATCTGTAAAACCACATTCTTCCATCTTAAAAATATATCTAATTTACATCATATGCTCTCAATGAAAAATGCTGTAAAGTTCAAGTGTTCATGACCTCAAGGCTAGATTATTATATAGATGAATGCTCTTATGGGTGGTTGTCCTGCACGCTTAATAAACAAACTACAGCTGGTCCAAAACGCAGCAGCTATAGTTCTTACTAGAACCAGGAAGTATGACCATATTAGCCCGGTTCTATCAACACTGCATTGGCTCCCTATTAAACATCATATACATTTTAAAATATTGCTGAGTACTTACAAAGCACTAAATGGTTTATCTCCCCAGTACTTGAGCGAGCTCTTAACGCATTATAGTCCTTTATAGTCTATTGCGATCTCATAATTCTGGTCAGTTGATATACCTAGAATATCAAAATCGACTGCCGGCGGTATATCCTTTTCCTATTTAGCACCAAAACTCGGATCAAGGCCGTATCCAGATCTGATGAAGGACCTGCACCTGGACACGACGACAACGCAGTCCTGAAGTGTCAACTAATCTCTCTCCTGTGAAGGCCCCCTTCTCCTTTCCTTTACCTCTACAGATAAAACATTGTCAAAATAGTTCAGGTTCACACGGCTACTCGGAAGTGATAAATAATTCTGTAATGTTTTATAATTGTTAAGGCCATACAAGTAATTTGTTGAGGTCAATTTGTAAAGAAAGACTACACGCCTGCGCACATATATATTCAAACACGCATATCTATAGACTAAACACGTAATACGCATGTGATTTCAAAGCTTGCGCAGAGATAAATGAAAAAAAAGTTTTTTTTTGTATATTTATATATATATATATATATATATATATATATATATATATATATATATATATATATATATATAAATAAATAAGGCTTACACCTTGGAACCTATTTCAAGGTTTGCATTCTCGAGCCACCAGGCACTGTTGTTGTGCGAATGAGCGGGCCGGAATGCGTTAAGGGTTTTCTGTTAGAACGGTGTCGTGTAAGCGGCCCCTAAGTTAATAACTAATGAGCTTTGCAAGGGAAGTGAATTGATCAAAACTAACTTTAGATGGACAATAACTTTATTCTAGAGCTGCTGTAAAGCCAAACAATCTCTGTTACTTTAATTTCCTATTATCACTGTAAAGCTGATTAGAAACAGTCAATATTGTTAAAAGCACTACATAAATGAAGGTGACTTGACTATTGCTCATTGTTAGTTAATGACAGTTATTGAAATAACTAACTAACGTTAACTAATGGAAACACTGCAGTGTTACCCACTAACAAGCATGTGACCAAAATTTTTTTTTTTTATCTAAAAATCAGATACCTGGCTGTGGCGCTCTCCTGTTTAGATGTCAAGATAAATTTGAGCAATTCAAACAAACGATAAAGAGGTGACATAAGGAGGTGACTGATTGTTGTCTGTTTTGTTCCTGTGACTCACTGAACAAGCCTAGACATGTCCCACAGACACCTCAGCGATGCCTATACTGAACCACCATGACTGCCTTTAAGAACAGAGAGCCATGAGAAATGCTTAATTGTGTTCTTTAGCACTCATAATTATATTTTCATGACACAAATTCAGATTTCCCCATTTAATAGTATATGAACTATTCTACATGTATGCCTACATTTAGTATGACTTAAGTTACTTTCCTGACATAGCTACTGTAGTCATTATGTACAATACAAGTAGTTTTTGCAAACAAATTAGTTACTAATTAACAAGTCTAATTACTCATCTTGCAGTTTCAGTAAGTCTACAAATCTAAACCTCAGACAACAGACAGATCCATTGCATTCTTGACAAACTGAGAACAGTCAATGAAGCTTAACAGCACAAACACGCCAAAGTTTATGTATCATGGCTTTTGTTTACAGGTAACAAGCCACATCTTCCATATATCAGCACTGGAGCACAGAATAGCCACGTTAAACAAATCAGTGGTTACCATGCTTCCACCCCAACCATTTCATTACACTTCCCCAAAAAGGGTTCAGATCAAACAAACCGGCAAGTGTGATGAAGCCAGACTAAACAAATCTCAAAGGACTGTGGTTGGTGTTGCAATGCTAATTAAAGCCTAATCAAGGCAAATGAAAAAAAGGGAATGTATCAAGGAAGTGTTAGCAAATGTGATCTCTGCCATTTGCCTGACATTCATTACAAAGGAAACAGCACAGGATTAATAGGGCATCTACTTGTGAAACAATCAGCATGGCACCAAGTACCTTCTATTGACCGCCAAGGGCTAGGTGCTCCAAATAACACCAAACTGAGTTAAAGCTACAAGTAACGATGTTGTTCGTTGAGTTAGCAGTTTTAGCAACCACTTTCGACTCAATGTCTTAATTTGCCCCACTGAGACTGTCTTCAGAAAAATCCATTTGGAGTATAACACTGTTGCCTAATCCTGAGAAAGAAAGTGCAGGCGTATGAAATTGTATCAATATATTTTATTTACAATGTGTGCGGTTGTTCAGCATTGTGAGTAGTGAGAATATGCTTGAAAAGAAGGTAAGTACCGGAAAACAAACCTTGTGGGTTTAGACTTTTTACTAGGGCTGCCCCCTAATACTCGACTAATTAGTCGACCAGAAGAGGCTTAGTCGACCAAAATTTGTATTAGTCAGTTAGTTGCAGAAAAAAAAAAAAAAAAACTTGTGGCAAAGTCATGCAGTTCGTTATCGGCGAGTCCTTGTGGTAATTACAGTCTGTATGAAATGTGTATATAGGCCCATCCACTACTGCGGAGATGACTAGTCAACCTCATCGACTATCTCTGCAGCCGAGAAAAGAGAAAACATTATCAATAATTTATTGTAATGTTTATACAGTCTCCTTGCGTTTTTTCACCACACATTCATAATCATTACTTTAGCCTGTGTGCTGTGGCAAGCTTTATGTGTGCGCTTGAGGGCTGCCGCTGATTAGGCTATGTATATAGGCAATTAACGGCTCATTATTATGATTAATATGGCTTAACACCTGCGATTAGTCGACTAATCGCTTAATGAACAACTAGTCGGCTAGAAAAATCTTTAGTTGAGGGCAGCCCTACTTTATACAAAAAAAAAATGCATGGTTGGAACAGGTCCCTTGGTTTATTCTCTTTGCGCTTAAAAATAAAAATAAAAGTTAATCTTTTCAGGTGCAATGATACTGTGTGCAGAGAGAGGAACACACGGAGTTACTGCGACCCAGCATTAGGGACAAAATTGCACCTGTCAAAAGTTTCCAAGCAATTTGTTGATGAATTGCTGGGGAAAAGAACACAAAAGAACTTGTGTTCATCTTACACAAGTTCCAATGAATCTGTGTCCTGAAGCCAATGAAACTGGAGAGCGAGTGAGCAGCTATAAGGGGCCGTTGCGGCAATAACTTTGGCAATAAAGTCTGCACAAAATGGAGAAGAAATGTATTAATATAAACTTGGTAATACTTATCTCTGTCCTTCACAAATGGCAAACATTGTATTTTGTTGGAATTTATCTAAGACACAGGTGTGATGACCCTTTTTACGGCTGTTAGAACATCACCATGGCAATCCCTAAACAAACTGGAGCGAGTATGCATGTTGGAAGTTGAGCCGGGAGTTTGTGTGCCTTCGTAGACAAAAACCCTCCTAAACTTTACACAGCGGATAGGAATGTATGGCATGTGAGAAAGTCCTGCCCGCGTCTTTTGAGGAGACTCTGAACCCTCCACGTTCACAGTGGAAAATTAACAAACTCCATAGTGAGGGGCTTTCTCTGACATGCAACCGCAAAAAAAACAGGTGCTTTCCTGGGAACGCTTGCGTTGTAAAGCCCATTTTGTTATCTCCCAATTTCACAGATTTTAGAATGATATAGATATGCTTAAAGCAACAAGACCTGCCAGACACATGATAGATGGCCAAGGGAAATATTGCATTGTTTTAGTGAAGCAGCAATACAGGTTCCAAGAAAATGTTAATTTCTTAAGACATTTTCACAAATCAAGCAGGCAAAATGCCAAGAACATTCTGCAAACATGAGGACAGCTTGTGAAAATATGTGAATGCTAGAACAGCTAGTAGATTTGTCTATGACAATGTTCATTTTTTGCCTGGATCAATCAAATTGAATTAATTTTGGGACATAGTCAGAGAGGAACAATAATCCTTATATTATTATGTGGGAAAAAAAAGAACGAAGAAGAATAATGAAATTCTTGAAAAGAAAACCCTATTGGGTATTTTGGATTTTTTTATTTATTCATTTTCTTCAATTCTTTGTCACTGAGGGTCAATTTGTGTTATTTTCACATTTTCACCCTGAGTCGTTCAAAATTAAATGAAAAATCATGAAAATGTAAATGTCAGTTAATAAACTTGAAATAAAACGCTTAAGTTTCAAAGCATTCCTAAACATCATTTAGACATTTTGTATTTTCCCTTTTTGAAAAGAAAATGGAGGACAGACAGTGTCCTCCCCATGAATGGGCAACCGGTGCGAAGCAAGCAAACGTACATTCCAATCGGCCAGATGACATTGAGGTTAATGAATTCGCCTGCGGACTGCTATATCCCATGAAGCACAATGACACCATCTGCTCCTGACCCGGGCATTTAGCCTCCAACTTGACAATAAGACCCTGATCTATCACGTTTGATTGGGTCATGACGAATGACGTTCAGACAGCATCATGGGTGGGTGAATGATGAGATGGAATGATACACAGAGACAACGTAGGGTCACTGTCCAATTTAGTATTTGGATAAACAACATAGCTGGGTAAATTAAATCAGATGTGTGCAAAGCACAGAAGAGTAGAGGGAATTAACTTTCGTGATTTTACCAAAAATCGATTAACCCGAGATGGAGATGGAAACACAAATGCAATGCAAATATTACAAAATATTCTCCAAAAAGGATCCAGAAAATGCAGCAACTTCCAATTTTAAAATTACAGAATCAGACTGAATAAAAAAAAAAAAAAGTGCTTGAGCTTTAAGTCCTTTATGAGATGGGACAATAGTATCATGGTCTAATACACAGGTTTTTCTCAATTAGCACAGTGCCATTTAGTATGGCATGTGCACCCTACATAGGCAGTATAAATAGGCAGTGTAAATTAAGTTTCTGGAGTCATATATGCAAACGTAGTATTTTCTCCAAGAACTAAAATATACAAGCATACATGCTCAATGACCTTTGCACTAATCTTATCTTGCAATATAAGTGTCATAAATTCTTTGCAAACACACTGACTCATATGTGGTTTATCATGCTGTAAAATCTAAATAGAGATTTTTGTTTGTTAGCAACATAGAAGACATTTTCTGCTAAGCCACAAAGAGTTGTTCCACATCTACTATCAACAGCAGAACTGTAGTCTTCAGGCAAAAGAAATGTATTTTAGTTTGTGAAGGGAGGTTGTGGCCAATCCTTTTAAAACACCAGGAAAGAGAACTACAAAAAAAACTCCAGGTGTTGTTTTCCTATATGGGGACTGTAATTTTGCCCTGCCTGTAGTGGTAATGTTGGGTAATTAGTGGGGACAGTGGATACAGCTTTATTTTTCCAGCTGTTTGTGAAATGAAGCTCTACATGATTTCAGTAATAGTAACTGTTACTGACTGGTCACAGACTGGTTTGTCAACATTCTGTAGGATAGAGAACAGCAATGTATTTTGATTCTAAAGCAGGGGTGTGCAATCCAGCTCCTGAAGGGCCTATATCCTGCAAAGTTTAGTTCAAATCCTAATTAAACACATCTGAATGAACTAATAACAGCCTTCAGGATCACTAGAGAATTCCAAGCAAACTTGTTGGGGCATGTTGGAGCTAACCTCTGCAGGACACTAGCCCTCCAGGAGCAGAATTGGACACCCTGTTCTGGAGAACCTCAATGTGACAAAACAGAGGTGCTGACCTTAGAGTAATTCAGTGAGCAGATATGATAAGTGAACCCCTCCCCTGATAGCTTGAAGTGAACCATAACAGTAGGGCAGCAGCCAGTCCTGCACAACATGAAAGAACAAACTGTTAAAAGCTCCACTTTTGACCCTCTGTGTTGCATTGAAAGACAGGATTCTTCAAAGGTGTAGTGACCTTTAACATAGCAGATTCCCACAGAAAGTCTTTGCCCTTATCTGGTTTCATATGATTTTCAGGCCACTCAAAGAGTGTTAAACGTAGGTAAAGTGAGGAAAGAGACATGTGAGAAGCAACCAGCAATGTCCTATGGAAACACTATGAAAGTCTAACCTTTTTCCTTTTAGAATGAAGTTTAAAGACCAAATTGTATTACTTACCATTACCACTGAAACTAAGCCAAGACTGTGAAACTTTCAATTTTCAAAGACAGAGAGGTAAGTATCTTGTAGCCAACACAATTAGTGAAGAAATGTCAAAGCATGACAGGGAAACTCCACATAATGAATACAGTTTGATGTTTTATCTGAAGACAGTTGCCTAGGGTCTGCTCAGAGGCATATGGCTGCATATGTATGTAAACCGGTGTAATCTAGTGCCACTGCAGTTGATTTTCTGGCTGACGATTTTCTTCCTACTTTGATGAGTCACATGGTGCAGATACTGCAGACAAGTTCGGATATAACATCTCTGACCATCTTCCTTATTAAAAAAAAAAAAAAAAAAAAAGTCTCATTAAAAGCTGACCTTTCATGGGCTATTTGTTTTTGTGGCAACACACTTGAGAAGCGACCATTTTTTTGAATCTGTGACTAACTGTGTGTTTGTGTAAATGAGAACGTATTGGGCAATGGAAGGTCAACTAACACGGTGGAAGATGATGATTACCACTAACAGATAAAAAAAGACCCAGATTACAGTCCTGGAGCTCCACTAACAATGTTTTGTACTCTCATGAATGAATTTAAAACTGAAGAAACAAGACATGAAGTCTGTGGGGTGAGAGACTGCTGTGGTCTTGAAACCTCTGTGTGAACCAAACAGCTCCACGCTCACAGCTAAAGGAAAACATAAATACCTCCTATAGCAGCTACAAGTTCCAACCTCTATCCTACAAATTTCCAGCTCTCTCTATGAAGATGATGAACATTATGGAAGGTGAAATATCGTTCTGTTAGCACATTCCTTGTACTTCGGTTGCATTTTGTCTTCTCTAAAGGAAAACTCTTGTGATGGATTAAATGTGTCCAGAGTTGTATCCCAAAATTTAAAGTAACATTCTAGAGTTTGAAAAGTGGAAAAATTTATGGAGCAAAGGTCTGGGCTGGAGAAGCAAGAACTTCAGGAAAGTAATCTCAGGATTTAAAAGTAAACAGCATGTGCTCAATGCTGCACATTTTAACGTGAAATATTGTCTCTACAGGTGAGTCAGAGATGTTCTCATGTGGAAGGAATGCAAGTGGAACATCTTAGCAGAGCAAGTGTACAACACTTGCTAAAGATGTTTGCAGTCGTCAAATTGACAGAATGAAGTAGCAGTCACACTTCACACCTGACAATTCCGGCCATCAGAGTGAAACAGTGTTAACTGACATTCAAACCTATGTTTTGAGATGCATGTACCTCATGCAGTAAGTGTTTAATCTCAATGTAGACCTTTAGCTCTAACCACATGAACCTGCATTACTGCACAGGGCATGTTCAGTCTTGTTGCAGCTGTCATTAGGTGTTTCCTTGTACAACAGCTCCTGTTCCAGACACTCCAGTCAGGCTGCTATAATGCATAGTTTTTTGGCACTGAGGGAGGATCTTAATGTGGTTAAACCACAATTGCAGCAATGTTTCATATCCATGCATGCTGACGCTGACTCTGAACCAGTTTCACCTCCTCGAATCTTACTCATCCACAATAAAAAAAACACCAAAGCTGATCAGGTAGTGTCATACGTCAACCATGAGGTGCTTTTCACAAGAACAATGGCTTTTGAAATGAAGAATGGAGAAAAACCTGTAAATATCAATCATAACTAAATGTACTACTGGTTGCTGTATTCCAGACAAGAAAGAAAAAAAACCACCTTGGCTAAGAAAAACTGTCCTTGATTTTTGTTTTGGATGGTGTGTCAGTTGAAGCGAGATGATGTAACACAACAGCAACGCTGGCCTGTCTCAGATATTAAGTGAAAGACATTGCAACTTTAAACATCAAACGATTAAAAGAGGAATATGTTCGTGATTATTTTTCTTATTTTGAATAGAACCATGTTCTTGCTCTGATTGATGCACAAATATTGACAAAATGGTGTTCTACTGACTCAAGTCTAGTCTATTTAGCTATGGACGGATATTAAGTCAGTTTTTTATTATATTAAGTCAGATAATAAAAAAAACATTTACTATATCAACAAACAAAACACATTACAAAGCACACCAGATCGAGTAGGCGTGGCTTCAAAATAATAGCAAGGATCAGATTTAGCTCAATTATGGAGCAGTGCCTGTGGGATAGGTTTAAAACGCTAACCACACACAAACAGAAAGAGTAAACATAAGCAGTCTCCACAAGAGCCTAAGGACAGGCTTCAGGGGGTGGAGGAGCTCTCGCTCACTCTATTATCTCAAACAGTTTTCAGAAAAACAACTCTAAGTCGGTAAGCGCATGTTAAAAATCGGTGTAACCTACTAGGAAAGCTGGTATCTGAAAGGTGCAAACTCTTTAATTGCACATCCAGGAGTTAATTATACAACTTTTGAATATGGAGCAAGATTAATCACTTGAGGTACAGAGACACAAACCACTCTTCCCTTGAGATATGAGAGAGACCCGTGACTCTGGGTCAAGATGTGAGAGTGTGATGAAGTAATTACTCTTAGTCAGGCCTTGTAGGACAATGAGTGACAGCCGCTAACGGGATGATATCAAGTGTTTGGTTACATCTCCAGAGGGTTGAGGGAGCAGTCAGTCCTGAGCAGAGACACAATCCTCTCAGCTTCTGCTGTCTGTGGGAACTGCAAAACAACAAGAGCAGTTTCTCCCAATCTAATACCGTAGGTGACGGAGTAGATGAGGGAGGAACACAATGTACAATGTAGCGATCAAAGAGACCGAATGAGGCACTGAGATAAAAAGCAGGATGAGAATAAGCAATGGAGAATAAAGACACATTGACAAGACATAGTCTTGAGTCCTATACTTTAATACTTTATAACTGTTATAACTTTGTGTGCTTGTTTCCA
This sequence comes from Meda fulgida, assembly GCA_030578275.1. Taxonomy (NCBI): domain Eukaryota; kingdom Metazoa; phylum Chordata; class Actinopteri; order Cypriniformes; family Leuciscidae; genus Meda; species Meda fulgida. The sequence continues at coordinate 15,928,329 of CM060616.1, forward strand.
CGAAACTCAAGAAGTATTATCACCTATTCCACATCCAGGTGTTGATAAACAAGGAATGCTAGGCTAGAATCTTTTTTTTTTTTTAAGCAGAAGCTCTTTTCTTTTTATACATTGCTCGTTCAGATATTCATACCACAAAATATTCTGGGGGCCATGAATATTTTGTGAAAACTATCAAAGATCCTGGAGGTTGCTGGCAAATTTTTTTTTATTTTTTTAAATGCTGGTGGGGAAAGAGTTTATTGTACAGAGGGTTGAGGACAAATTATTAAGTGTCTTCCTAAAGAGGTTGCTTGGTCTTAGTTTGGTGCTTTACTCTGCCTCAAAAGTACAGACGACTCATCTACTTGACCAACCTTCCTTTGAGTTTGTCCAACAGGATTGAACTGTGAAGTTATAAAAATTCAGAAGTGCATGATCACACAAAACCAGCCTTGGAAAAGCAATGCACACTTCTAAAAGAGCCTCAATGACATCACTTGCACATGGACCCTTGCATAAACCGATTGAGCGAGGATGGGGAAAGAGGGCAATGAGGGCCTCTGAGACTTAAAAAAAAAAAAATAAAGAGGAAAAAAGCATATGGAAAAAAGCTCCATCATACCCTCCTTCAGGGTGTTTTTGGTGCTTGTTTATAATTTCTACTGAATTTTAATGCTCAAGGAAACAGCTGGACCACAGGCATGGAAATTCACTAATTAAGACTGTTGTGATATCCATCTAAACAGTCCCTTAAAACATCCGGGATAGAGTATGTTACATATAATGTTGGAGAGGGAAAAAAAATACCACAACTACAACTAAATGAGAAGTTCTACATTGTTTGGAGAAAACTAGTAGGATAACTTGCTTTTCTTTTTAATGATCTCAGAAAAGTAACAAGCAGCAAAGAGGATGCAATAGTTTTCTCAGCAAAGTCGAACGGGTCAAGATTTTCCCCACATTAACACCTCCAAAGACAGGCTTCATGGTCCGCAACAACACAAAAGAGTTCTATATTATTCAAGGGAGCAATCTGCCAGTCATCAATAATAGATGTCTGCCAGTGACAGCAGAACGTTAAGTGCTCATGTATTCTTAATGAGCCTTTGGTTGGAGAGGAACTATGTGCCACCTCGTGTTCTAAACGGCCGGCCATGGGGAATCGTGGTTATATATCCGTTAACATGCATGAATTCACCAGAACTGCCCCATCAACCTCCCCTCCCCATGAATCCAAAAGCTCTGAGAAACAGTCGTCCAGATAGACCACACAGAGCGTTGGAAGACCGCAATGCCCACAGTGTTTAACACCGTTTTGAGTTCCTACTATGAATGAAATAAAAAGGAATGTATTGATCATTAAGGATGCAAGTCTGTTTATTCAGTAATTGGGCTTTTACCATGTCTTGTGGTTTCTAAAAGTTCCTTTGTGGTGATGGCATTCAAAACCAACTGAAGAATGTAGGTATGAGCTCAAGTTTTCTATAGTCTGCTGGCAAGAAGAGACCAGAATAAACACAAATGGCCATTTTGAGTGAGAGCTGGGATATAATGAACTACTTCCATTGTCTTGGGTCAGTTTGCTGAGGTCTTGAAAAATCGTGACTCGAATGCAAACCAATTGTGGCTGTCTCCTCTCTGTCATGTCTTCAAACAGCAAGAAATAAATGTACAGCTGATTCATAATAGAGTAATAGGGCTCATCACCAATAATTAAATAATTTAATTATATTTTACTGACAACATGTTTGTTTAACAGGACAATTACTTTTTTTAAAATTATGTTGTCTTACAGCCTTTCCTCGTTGTTGCATGTCAACATGTAATGCACACAGATATTAGTAAATATTTAATTTTAAAAATAATGTGAACTGAAGCCAGTCACAATGCAAGATATCCACTCTTGCGATCACGTAAAAATTAAATAGGCCTGTTGAAACCAATTCAAATTCCCAATTTAATCATATTTATTCAAATGCAGATTATAATGGAATCGAGAGAGTATGATTCAGAATCAAATTGTGAAGTCTGCCTTAGACCCTGTCCTACTACATTCCTACTACTGAAGTGCTAAATTATTTAGGGTTTTCTAGTGTTGTAATGGAATTCTGGATAAGCTTATTGTGAGGATTTGGTAAAGTAACAGTTGACATTGTGTACTGCTGGGGAAGTTAGAACTGCAGGTAAAGTAGGTACTGTAATGAAACGCATCTCATATGCTACTTCGAATAGAAGAATAAAAAGAGCAAAAGTTAAGGCCACAGGTTATCTAGTCATATATTTCTCCTGTGGGTGAAGCTATGACACACAGTATCTTAAAAGTCTCTGTTCAAATCTCAGAGCACACTGCAGCATCTGCTAAAAATAAAACAAATCGGTTACCTCGGTTCTCTAAATGAGGGAACGAGTATTGCGTAAGTTTAGCTTACGCTACGGGAAAGATTCATCTTCTCGAGATATTGAAGCCAAAAATTATCCTTAATTTTGTATTCATTGTCAACGCAGTGCAACAGCTAGCAGACCTAGAGCAGGCTGTCTAGCGTGCTCATTGGCTGCCCTGCGGCAACTGCAGCAGCCTACCAGTGAGTCCGACGTGTAGTCACGTCCAATCAAGGGCGCTCGCGCCCTCACCGCGTCCTAGCCAGCCAGAATGGGTGTGGCTTAGCGTATATAAGCAGGGCTCGGAGGCTGAATCTCTGGTTTTCATCGACTGAAGCGAAAATAGCGCTCGTGGCGCGAGCACAGCAGGGTACACAATACTCTTTCCCTCATCTAGAGAGAACAGAGGTTACGTTAGGTAACCGATTCGTTTTCTTACGAGAGGTTCTCTCGTATTGCGTAAGTTTAGCTTACGCTACGTGAACCCTTTGTCAACGCCATGCGCGCCAGCATCCACTTTGAGAGTCCCACAAGTCCGGGGATCCCAGATAAGCGGGAATAAGCGCATGTGTATAAGCACTCACAGGAATACAGAGCGGCGACACCGGGCAATGTATAAGCATCTAGCACATAACCTGATACAGTGCAGCTCAACCAGAGGAGCTAAGTCATATGAGAGTACCTTGCGCACGATAACACCTGGGCAGAACTGACCTCTCACTTAAACTGACAGCAGTTTCGCCTGCAGGGCGGGAACTTCCAAGTTATAAAACCTGACAAAGGTGGACGGGGAGGCCCAGCCCGCCGCCACACAAATGTCATGAATAGAAATTCCGCTGGACCATGCCCACTAAGAGGCCACGCCTCTGGTGGAATGAGCCCTGACGCCCAGAGGGCATTGCAGACCTTTTGCCACATAAGCAGCTGCAATCGCGTCCACTATCCATCTAGATAGACTCTGTTTCGTGGCGGCGAGACCTTTGGTGCGCCCTCCGAACGAAACGAAAAGCTGCTCAGAGCAACTGAAAAGGGCGGAGCACATAATGTACACTCTCAGCGCCTTGACCGGGCATAGGAGATTAACATCACTCTCACTATCGGATGCTGGCAGAGCCGATAGGGAAATGACCTGTGCTCTGAACGGAGTGCCAATCACTTTAGGAACATAGCCATGTCTAGGTTTGACGATGACCTTTGAGTCATTCGGGCCAAACTCAAGACACGCAGCGCTGACATACAGCGCATGTAAGTCCCCCACACGTTTGACTGATGTCAGAGCGATCAGAAAAACGGTTTTGAGTGATAAGTATTTTAGATCCGCAGAGTCTAACGGTTCAAAGGGGTATGCTTTCAGGGCCTCGAGAACCAAAGAAAGATCCCACATAGGAACTGGAGGGGACCGCGGGAGATTCCAACGCTCCAAGACCAATGCTCTGGATGGGGATGCCAGATTGAGCCGCAAGCTTGAGAGAGGAGATCTGTTCTCACCAGAATCGGCCACGGGGCTGTCTGTGACAGGGCTGTCTGGTTCTCCCATCGCGGGGCTATGAGGAGCACTGAATAGCGCGTTTCTCTGATTCTCTTGATCACCTGTGGCAACAGAGAGACCGGAGGGAAAGCATATAGTGGGCGGCTGGTGCTCTTTTAGGAGTTTTTATGCAAAAAAAGGATACGTCGCCGGATAGCGTAGCTGGCACGGCAGGCTGAAGGTGGTGAAGACGGCCGGCTTCCTCAGACACTGTCCTAAGCTGGCTTGTCGCTGTTTCGACGGCGGCTTCTCAAGATCCAGCGATGCGGAGAGCTTCGCTGAAGAGATGAAAATCAGAGATTCAGCCTCCGAGCCCTGCTTATATACGCTAAGCCACGCTCATTCTGGCGGGCTAGGACGCGGTGAGGGCGAGCGCCCTTGATTAGACGTGACGTCACGTCGGGCTCACTGGTAGGCTGCTGCAGTTGCCGCAGGGCAGCCAATGAGCACGCTCGACAGCCTGCTCTAGGTCTGCTAGCTGCTGCACTGCGTTGACAATGAATACAAAATTAAGGATAATTTTTGGCTTCAATATCTCGAGAAGATGAATCTTTCCCGTAGCGTAAGCTAAACTTACGCAATACGAGAGAACCTCTCGTAAGAGAACCTCTCTTAATGATACTTCATGTCAAAGTGTATTAACATATTGGTGAGGCAAGGCCTTTACATAGAAGATTATTTCATTTCAAAATGAACCGTTACGTTTTAGATACACACACAAAAAATATTCTTAATGAATAAACCCCAATTAAAAGAAGTGGAATGGTTTATATACACATACATATATATATATGTGTGTGTGTGTGTGTGTATATATATATATATACACACACACACACACATATATATATATAGACACACATACATATACATATATATATATTAGGTGTATATTAGGTTTTAAGTTAGGTTTAGGTATCGAGTTATTACCCACTTATTGTAACGACTATAATAAATACAAAGTATGTACATTGTAAACCCAGATTTTGTATCTAATTAAACTTACGAGTGATCATTACTTATTCTTTTATGTTTTGTCAAAACCTGCTATCATTACTAAACAACATTAGTTGTTTGTACTATTTAGCTGAAAGATTAATTGCACTAATCATGTTTAGTAGAGATAACTTGGTATGTTTAGTTTCATAAGGAAGGGGAGGGGCTAATTCAAAAACCTGCCTGGTCACGTGAAAAGACCTGCGCGTCTAACGTGCGTCCAAGAGGCTCTACAGCTGGAGGCTCTACACCTCAGCAGCAGACGGCACCCTGACTAGGAAGCAACATTACTGCAAGTGGAATGGTTAGTATTTAAAATAACTATTGTAGCCTAGTTATATTTGTGGGAATTTTTAATACCCAAAAGCTTGCAGATAATTTGTTGATGCAACTTTTTTTCCGTCTAATGTTACTGTTTGAACCTGTGCATGGTGTTAATACATGCTTATTGCTAACACTAGCTAACCAAGTTACTCAAAAAAGTGTCATCTGAATGTTAAAGTTAGCTTAGTGTTAACAGTCTAAGGATTGCTCACATACCGGTGAGTTTGCTCGACTGTATCATTTATATAAATGTCATTTGACGCAATAGAAAAGCGATTTAACCGCTGTTGGGGCAAATGAGTGTAAATTAGCACTTGCTGTGGTGGTGTAAATAATAATGAATAATTATCGATTTTCAAATATTGCACAAGTGAATACAGAACGGAATATTTTGTAGCCTTTTTTGCCGTCAATACTCGACCTCTTGTGAAACAGAAGATGGATCAGACCTTTTCTCTGAGAAGAAAAGAGGTAGTGGAGTCGGAACCCGTCATAAGCACGATGGTGAAACGCTGGCCTGCCCTTTTCACTGAAGATCAAGTATGTTTAAGAAAGAGAACATAACAAATAACTATCTTTCTATTATTATATATTGTGTCTAGATGTATATTTCTCTTGTCCTCTTTAAGGAAAACATTGGTATTTTTAATTTGGGGCATGATGTTTTTCATCAACATTGCAAATCATATAAAAAGGGCATTCATGATGTTTTTCAGCACTACTTTGCAGATGGCTTAGCTGCCTTGTATAGTTACGTTTATCTAAGTTCATTTTTTTTGTTCTCTGTATTTTTCAGGTGTTCATGGAGTTCAACAGGATTGTGGGCAAGAACCTCAAACAGGAGTTCTATGAGAGCATCGACCGGCACAGTCCTCGTCTCCTCGAGTTATTTCAATCCAAGAGAGGGAATGTTGGACAGTTGTTGACACAGATTTCACAACAGACCAATGTAAATCCATACACATTCTGTACTTGGCGTTGTTTTTCTCAGGTTTTGTATAAACAGCATATCACAATGCTACTCTATTAGTTGTATAATTCAATCAAAACATTGCTTGTTTTTTTTAAGCTTTCTTATAGATCATTATTTGTTTTTTTATTTTAGCTAGCTAACTTGTTGTACTGTGTTTAATTCTCAAAAGACTACAGAGCCAACTGCGATCCGGACACAAGTGCTCAGAGGGCTTCCTATCATCCTTGGGGACAACCCCACAAACTTCTTCAAAGCAGGCTTTGTAAGTAAGCTCTTGCTTTCTTATAATTTTTACCATTATTTATTTTTCACCATGACACTCTTATATTGATTAAAGTTGTTTTTCAAATGAGAAATATAATGTAATGATTGTGCTCTTCTGTTATTCTTTATTTAGGAATCTGATGATGATGATTATTTTCATTACCTTGACGTTGGGATACTTCTTATTGAGCGTGAAGGTGCTGTGCTCACGTCTTCCCAGCATCTCTGTCCAGCCTTGTTGAAAATCATCATTGAGGGAGAAGTTGTAATGGAGAACATTCAAGATCTGCCAAAAGCAATGTGCATTCTGTTTGGACTCATGTATGCACTCCATCTTAACTACCCCAAGACCATGAAGCTCACATTTCAGTTCATCCAACAGGTATTGCTATCGTTAGGCCACACTGACCTAAAGCCAAAGATACAGACTTTGAAAAATCAGCTCGCAATGTAAAAAAAGAGGTCAAGTCTACTGTAAGAAGCTGTTGACTACATTTTTCTTTTTGCCACACTAGTCAAATACTTTCTTACCTGTGGGGTAAACCTTTTTATTTTCTGTAAAACTAGCGGACGAACAGACACACGTAAAACGCAGACACACACGTACAACACCCACACACAACACACACAAACAACACTGACACACACTTAAATGCTGTAGGAATCATGCTGAAGGATGTGACTTGTGTGAAAATTAAAACTGAGGAGTTGTAGCAGAAAGACGTAGGCCTAAGACATTATTGTTCCAGTTCTTCACCAGTCTATGTAGATTGTTCTAATTTGATAGTCTGTTGGTTCATGCTCTGTCCTCCCTTCATTTAGGCAGATGAAACAGATCCTGTTTGTTTGCGTTTTCTTGTACATTTGAGTGGGTGTTTCTGGTAAATTTTATTTTGTTTATGGATTTACCACTCAGGGGACATCTATGGTTTTATCTTGTAAATTTGTGACATATACAACACCCACACACGGACAACACCCACACACACGGCAACACAGACACGGGCAACACACACGGACAACACACACGGACAACACCCACACACACGGCAACACAGACACGGGCAACACACACGGACAACACCCACACACACAGCAACACAGATACGGGCAACACACACGGACAACACCCACACACGGACAACACCCACACACGGACAACACCCACACACACTGCAACACAGACAACACACACGGCAACACAGACACGGGCAACACACACGGACAACACCCACACACACACAAACACATACAACACCCACACACAATTGTTTCAATGATTTGAAATGACCTTTTTAAGATTCATCATTTTAGATTGGATAATTGATGTTTTGATTGTTGATGTTTACCTGATGTTTGGCTGTGTTTTGCCATTTAAAAACAAATTAAAATGCATGGAAGCATTAAGATTTGTTTCTTTTTTTCCATCCATCCAATTTAATTGAAAATGTTTTATAACATTTTTGTTTTAAAAATCAAAAACTAATTAAATTAGTGGAAAGTAATTGTGTTAAATGATGAGTAGCAATAACAAGTCATAATAGCTAGTTTTATCTACTGATTTTGAGAACACACTACTAATAAATATAAATACTAAACTTAAGGTTCCATGTTAATACAACTCAACATGTTTAGTTCCAGCTTGTGTAAAAAGTCAGGGTTCCATGTTAATAAAACTCAACATGTTTAGTTTTAGCTTGTGTAAAAACTAAGGGTTCCATGTTAATACAACTCATACCACTTTAGTTTTTACACAAGCTGAAACTAAACATGTTAATGCAACGGGTTTCCACGCGATTTGCGAGTAAAGTCAACTAATTCGGGTTAAGAGTGTACATGGGGAACAGGATTACCATTATTCATATTAAATTATTACACTTTTTTTGTTTCATCAACCACAATTTTATTAAAATATAATGCCTCCCTCCATCCTCCACCCCTATAAGTGACACTATAAAACACCAGAATTGCACTCACATAGAGGCTGGCAGCCTGCAGCAGGCCTGAATTAGAGATGCTGATTAAGGAGTTTGTCTTGGGCCGGCCGCACCTCTCTACAGCACACGTTGAGAAATGCAAACTGAACATGGTGCTTTATGTGATGAGATATGCTAGATCAGTGACGCAGTCTATGCACCAGCTACTCCAGCGCTTTCTCCCACTCCTCCCTCAGTTTGGTTTTGGATATGGAGTTGTTGATTAAAGTCCAACAGAACTCAACAAGGCAAGAAGTTTCAATAAAAGTGTTTATAGAAAGACACAAGCATGTACATGACTTCCCTTCCTTCCATCAGCCTCACCACAAAGATAGAGCATCTTTCATGCCAGCTGGCCATCCTCCTCTGAGGATAAGACACTACATTATCCAGAGAGCCAGAAAGAGAGGTTAGCACATTTTCCCAAAAATAGACGCTCTGTCGACTGCTCGTCTTGCTTTCATACCACAACGGCAGTCAATTTTCCGTAGGAGGATTCCTTGAATTTTTATACCAAAGCCATGCTGCTTTTTCCAGCGATCACAGGACAGATTCTGTTTTAAAAACAGCCAGGTAGGATCCACTGAATGAAAGGAGATAAATCTGCTATAACACCGAGGCTGATTTCTCCGTTTCACAACCATTTGCATATTGTCTTTTTATAACCACTGCTCCACACCCGTGTCTTGGGGCCGGGTAGATAAGGGTTGAATCAATGGGCTTGTTCATGTACTGTCCCTTGCTAAAACAAATCACGAACATTCAGAATATAAGGGGGAAAAAAACTGATCCATTAAAGAAATAGTTCACCTATAAATTAAACTTTTATTTACCTCATGTTGTTAAACATTTGATTTACCATCTTGCAACAAACACATCATACTTTCAGATCAGATCTTTTAAATTAATTGGTTGATCTGGTTCACACAACCTGAACTAAAATACTCTGACAGAATCAAGTCAGTGGATGTATCCAAAACCGACCCCTACAACTTCATTCAGGATTCCCTACTTTACTGCACTAATGTAGTCCACTGAATGAGTAATGAAAAAGAATGAATAATTCGGGCACGTTTTGACACATTAATTAATTTAGTGTAATGCTCAGTGCATTGTCTTTTTAAGCTAGCTGTTGACTGTATATTGGTTGTACACTTGTTATTAAGGTCCATTATGCGATTGAATGAGTGCACTTGATAGTGTCCACTATGGCTTTGTAAACCACTAAAAATGTCTGTCCCCTCAAACAGTACACTATATGAGGGTATAGGGGCAATTTCAGATTTTTTTTATATTTTATTCGCCCTCGTGTCACTTCAAATCCATACGACTTTTGGTCATCTTTGCAGTGCAAATTAAGATTTTATTAATTTTCTGAGCATTTGTTCATCTATTGAAAGTCTAGGTAATCTTTCAAGTTTCAAAATGTACATGACATCGTAAAAGTGATCCATATGCTTCAAGCTCTAAGTCTTCCAAAGAGACAAAATTGCTTTATGACAAACATTTAAATTTAGGCATAGAGCACATTAAATACACTCTAAAAAGTAATTCAGGGGACCTGTTACCACAACTTAAATAAAATGCATTTTTGCAAGTTAAAAATTCAAATTTATTGTTAATTAAAACTTTTAAGTTACAAACATTATTTTGTAGAGTTCTGTTGACATAATAATGTTGATCATAACATCAACTTAATATCGTCTGTAAATTAAACTCAAATTTCTGCATTAATTGGCTTTTTTTTTTTTATTTGGTTGTGGTAACAATAAAATTGTCTTGATAACATCGGAAATTAGGCAGTGGATTTATAGTTCCCAGCATGATTTGCATAGGACTGGATAAGAGGATAAATGTTGAAATAAAGTTAATTTATTTTTAGTGAAGGAAAGGCCTGTTAGTGTTTAATGCTGTTATGTTTGACATTTAAAAGAGTTTCTGCAATGTTGAAGTTTTTGTGGTTACCATTGTGCTGAAGAGCTGTGCTGTTGATTTCAACTTACTTAGATACAATGTATTGGTTTAAGGGCTACAACTCTGGTAGTTGGAGTGATTTAAGTGATCAACTTAAAAAAAAAAGCGTGTTAATATTACAAATTAAGTTCCTCTAACTCAATGTAGCTTGTTGGTTGAATGTAAATTCACTCAAAGTGGTCATAACTCAAAAACAATTATGCACGCTGTTGGGTTACTTTTTTGTGTGCAGCCAACAGATTTCTTTTTATAAAAGTGTATGGTAAAACAAAACTCTAATGTGATTTCAGACACAGACAGTGGATTAAACCAAAGAATCAGATCAGTCTTGTATCAATCGAACTGTTTTTGTAAACCTAATCAATAGATTAATTGAAAACACCTGACTATTTGTTCAAGAATCAGATTATTCTCATGAACGTACCAGAGTTAGGATGGGTATCAAGATTTTCAGTGAATAGAACCTAAATTATGATTATTTCTCAAACAACACTCATCATACAACTTCTAAAGACACAGTATGACACATTAACTGTTCTAATACAATTTTATGGTGCTTTCACCACTACATTCAAAATCTATCACTTTTTTGTTCAATGGAAGAAAGTTAGTAATACTTGTTAGGAACAACTTGAAGAATGATGTCAGAATTTCCATCTTTGGTTACACTTTAAAAATTCAGCATCTGACAGTCAATTTAAGAAGACTGTAAATTGTAGGTTATAATGAAATTAGTTTTATTTGGTGCTCATCTACAATGCTACAATGAATGTACCCACAATCCCTTAATCGAAGTGTCGATTAGCCTACGTACAGCGTAGTACGGTAACGTGTGTAGGTACATGAAAGGTAACAGCTTTTCCCTTGTGCTGGCATATCTGCACTGAGACCTGCCCACCAGGACAGCTGTATGGAAATTAGAGAGCTTGGGCTGCACCATTACATGGCCCGCCCTGGCAGCGCTCAGAACAACGGCTCTCTCAGCAGCGTTGCTTCAGGCATGAACTTGGCAGATTAGCCATTCAGGAAACAAATAAGCCCTCTAACACAGACGGCCCCCTGAAAGGGAGAAATAAAAACAACCTGAATGCTACGAACTGAACACAAGAGGACTGAAAAACACCAAGTTTCCTCCCTCTAAAGACATTGTATCTGAGGGATGGAAAACCCAGTGAGCTTGTTTTCCATCTGGCTTGCCTCTCTCTCTCTCTCTCTCTCTCTCTCTCTCTCTCGATGCACAAGCAGTGATATTTAACAAGGTTGTAAATAAGAAGCCCTGGGGCATTTGTATTATAACAGGATTCGTGCACCCTAAAGTGCTCAACAACAGAGGGTACACATCTCTGAACGATCAGTACAAAATTCTGAACGAGAGAAATCGTAAAAAGTACAGAGCCGACCGCCCACTCTTCAGCTACTTGTGATACTCATCTGCTGGAACGTGTTGGTGTGAGATCTAACATGTAGCATATACCACTAAGGTTACGCTGCTCTATTGATTGGACTGTAGCATATGTTTCTTGCTGAAGAGGCTGGCTGAATCCTTCGCTCATTGTCGGTAAAACTCTGATCAGCAGAGGGAGAGCGGGCGGGCTGTAGATCTCAGTCCCTCCATCGCCACTGACGGTGGGCGGCAGCGAGAAGGACGCTGTCCACCTCCCTCTATCTGTACATGGTTGCCAGGCAACATGGAGAGGTCTGGCCAACCGGAGGGTTGTAGTGCTCTCCTTCTGGCCACTCGTCAGTAAACTCTAGGACTTTTATGAATATGTATTAGAGGTGAAGGGGAAAATGAAATGCAAACTGCAATACATTATTGTGATTGTCATGAAGACACTGAATCAACACTTAAGCAACACTTAAGCATCACTTAAGGCTGTCAATCAATTTAATTAAATTAATTACATATAATTCAAAGATAGTGACAGACGAGAAAATCAACAATTAAAAAAAACTGGCTTTAGAACTCAGTATGTAGTATGATCGTTAAATGTATTTAAAGGGACAGTTCACACACAAAAAAACGATCAATTACTCACCCTCATGTTGCTTCAAACCCATGAACTCAAATTCAGAGGTTTAATTCAAGTCTTCTGAATGGACACAATCGCTATATATATATATATATATATATATATATATATATATATATATATATATATATATATATATATATATATATATATATATATATATATATATAAATTAATTAATTTAGACAGAGCAGATCAAATAAGGTAAAAAGGAAGCTCTAACATTAGCCTGACAGGCAAGAACAAACCTCATTGGTTTGAGCTTCCATTTACTTTGTGATGCTCTTTATGTATGCGTGTTGATTTGTGTTCCGTAGATTAAAAAAAAAAAGTCTTTGAAACAACTTGATGGGTGAGTAAATGGCAGAATCTTCTTTTTGTTGTTGTTAGGACTAACCCTTTAAACATTTTTCAGAAATTATCATTTCGGTCCAACATTATTAATAGCAGTATGTATAAAATACAATTCGGTTTAATATATCCATGAAATATTTCTTTTGCAATTTTTTTTATATATACTGGACATTTATATTTTCATGAAATGTAAAAAAAATTGTTTTGTTAAAAAAAAAGAAAAAAAGAAAAACCTTTACAAAGAAATAAAATTTGCAAAAAGTAATTAAACGGCTTTAAAAATGTACCTCAAATTCATCACACTTTAACTGGAAAACAATTATTTGGCATACTGTGATAAACATTATTGATATGCAGTTGTGCAGTTTCTACTTTTCATTCACCGATGCTTCTATGACTATCACAAGTCAACTTGGACAAAACCTTCTATGTTAGCCAGATAACATTGACAAAATAAATAAAAAAAATGTATAAGCTCAATAAACATAAAATTTCAAGTAGTAATGCAGCACTGTATGATTACTGTAAAGACCTAAGCAGTAAAATTAACAGTTTGTGTAGATTCTCTAGTACATGTTCTAACATTTAGGTACAAAAATTCTTAAAGCTTGAGACTATATCATGGAAACAATATCTATTTTTAGTACAAAACTAACTGTTGCATGCTGATGCAGTCCTGAATTGGTAATAAGGTGTATGAAAACTAAAGTCCAGGCACAAAAACCCATCTAATTTGTTTATTGAGGGTGAAAATGCTTCTTATAATTAGAGTATTTTTTTCTCTTTTTTTTTTAATTACACTCCTCAGCCCTCTATTTTTTATTTTTTTTATTGGCTAGCCATCTGTCTCTGATTTACTGTGTGCTGATGTGAGTTAATAACCGTTGTGGAAATGTAGGGACACAAACAGCCACATGGTTTCCGGCTATCCGGCCAAATTATGATGCAGCCAGATAACATGCATTTTAATATCCTGACATTTCAAGAGGGCAAATGGAAGAAAAAGCACAATGGCATGATAATACTTGGAGACGGCAGCCATCAGTGTGCATTTATTAGGAAAAGAACACTGAACAGTCGGAAAGACACAAAGGAGGCTGTAAATACAATGCAGAATGAAAAGGACAGCTTAGTTATGAAGAGACTTAGGTTTTTCCTATAGGCTAGATGAAAAGTTCAAAATACATGGTGAGCATATCTGTCCCCCAATCCACAGATTAAACTTCTGACTTAACTAAACAAATAAAGATACATGTAATATGAACTATGATCTGCCTTCCTGCAAAGTTCAGCTCCAAACACACCTGAACCAGTTAAAAAGGATCTTTAGATACACTTAAATTACAGACACGTGTGTTGGAGCAGGGTTGGAACAGATCTCTCCAAGAACAGGATTGGGCACCCCTGACCTAAATCATTACAATAAAAGTGATAAATCCTCATGGGTGGAACACCAACTAGGTACCCCATATGCAAGAATGAGTTTCTATGACTTTGAGAAGACACAACTTTGAGGCAGAGTGACTTGAGTTTCTGTCTGGCCTCCAGAGATCTGCTCTTCTGAAATTTTAATTAGTAAAGAACCTTAAATCCTTCACAGTCTAAGCTAAATCTTTTCAAAAGTATCCAACTTCTACAATAAGACTGTTAAAAGTAAATTGTATTTTTTCAATCTTATGCTCACCAAGGCTGCATTTTTCTTTATTTAAAAAAGGTTTTCGATTATTTTTTTATATATTTTAAAATAGAATTTAATCCTGGGAAGGCACAGCTGAATTTTCAGTAGCTATTACTCCAGTCTTCATTACTCATTGATTCTTCAGAAATAATTCTAATTAGCTGCTTTAGGTAACATTTATTATCAATGTTGAAAAGTTTTGCTGCTTAATGTTTTTGTGGAAACCGTGCTATTCAGGATATTGTGACAAATACAATGTTCATAAGAACAGCACGTTTGCTGAATACAAGTATTAATTGAAGAGAGCAACTCAAGTGTCCTAATTTATGAACAATGGATACAAGCATGTTAAACAAGTTTGTGTGGAATCTCTGTACTCGTAGATGGAGGTACCTCTTCTAATGATGCCTAATGACGAGTGCAGTAGGACGTTTTAAAGCTCCTTTATAAAGAAAAAATAAAAAAAACATTGGAATCTCCTCATTAAATTTGCACCTGGCAGTTTAAAACAAACAAAATATTCTCTTCTCTTCCACATATCTGGCAACTCCAACAAGCTCTAAAAGTATATAAAATCCTACAGTGTCACCTGAAATACTCAAATTCCACTTGGCAGTTCTGAAAACACTCCAAACTGAACGACAACTTTTGTCAGGAGATGACTGGCAGGTCAAAGCACGAGTTGCTCTGCCGTGTTTACCGGTTACCTCAACTGTTTATACCAAGCTGGCAGTTCAATGGCCTAAGAACAGTGCTATAAAAATAGCCTCTTTGAACGATTGTGGGATTGTTGATTGAAAAGCAGATGCCAAAGAGATCCATGTCTCTTGATGCAAGCATATCTCGTCTTACCAACATGTGCGTGTGCTACACATTTAAATAAAACAGCATCTCTAGAAGATTCTTCGCAACAGCGCTCAAATTTACGGGATTAGGATGCTCAAGGTCTGTTTACACATTCAAGCCTGTTTGTGCGTGACTAAGAGCGTGTGCACTTCCCGTTTACTCTGTCAAAGCTAATATCTGAATGGAGAATCTGAGGCGGTGTTTCTCAGCAGGTTCTGACAGGGGGAATGACCCTAGGGATGGAGAGCTTTCAGCAACACACCGGTAACAACCCTGGTGGAGGGTTTGCGCAACAGTGTTTATTCATCAAACGGGATTAGGCTTTGGTGGGCCTTATCAAGTGATGGGGGCTTGTTTTATGAGACAAAACATCCAGTGCGGGTCGCAGGAGCTAACAGAAAATGACAGCAGGATGAAGAAAAGGCCTAGATGAGCTCATTCTTTCTGTCTCTCTTATTAGTGTTATCGACGCACTTTCATCCTCCTTAGACAAGTGTACTTTATTCAAAAAAGTGTGCACAGATAAATATTATCAGTGGCATCAAAAGTGGAGAGATGAAAGATATTGCATTTACAGCCTCCACAAACACAGTTGTTCTTAAAGGGATAGTTCACCCAAAAATGATAATTCTAACATCAATTACTTACCCTCTTTGCGTTCCAAACCCATAAGACTTTTTTCATCTCCAGAACAGATATTATATATTAGATTAGAAAAGATAAGAGATTTCTGTCCCTTAATCGAAAGTCTATTCACGTAAACCTCTGACACTTCAAAATGTTCATAAAGAGGGTGCAGAATAAAACCATCTGAATCAAACTGTTTAATCCAAGTCTTCTAAAGGGGCCGCTTTATATGATAGAGAGATTCAATTAAGGCTTTTACTCACATATAAATGTTCATCGGCGAATGTACATAGAGCATTCCATTTTCTCTATTTCTTTATAAACATTTGAACCATCTTTCGTTTTGGGTGAACAGACTTTCAATAGATGGACAGAAATCTCTCAAATTTCATTAAAAATATCTTCATTTGTGTTTCAAAAATGAACGAAAGCCTAATGAGTTTGGAGTAAACGATGAGAGAATATTCTTTTTGGGTGAACTATCCCTATAATATCACCACTGCAGCCCTCGCAAGCTGACATCAGGGTGGCCTGATGAGTAAGGCATGAACACATGAAAAGAGATACACAAACAGAGTCAATGAGCTAGATGGACTGCACAGCTGGTTGGAAAGCAGACAAGGCTCTGGGTAGCCTCAGGATGACTCTCTCGCTCCACAGAGGTTTGAGTCCATCAGACACACAGCAGGAATTACAGCAGATACAGGACCACATGCCAAATGTTCAATACAAACAGACCTGCGGACATCCTCAGGATGCCCTTCCTCAGATGTGCCCAAGCATGAATGAGAGCTGTTTATTTAGAGAAATGACACATAATTAGACTAAAAATAAGGTTGAAATGATACCACTTTTTCTTTCCCAACACTAAACTGGCTTTAAAGTGTTTTTGCTTCTTGATCAGTTTAGAATAGGCAACACTTATGGCTAATTAAGGTTATTAAAAAAAGTCATTTACATGCATTAGGCATCACTAACAATTAACTATACTTTCACAACATTTATCAATCTAGGTTATTAATATTTTAACAGATACTAATACATAAATATTACACAATATACACTCACCTAAAGGATTAAGAACACCATACTAATACTGTGTTTGACCCCCTTTCGCCTTTAGAACTGCCTTAATTCTACGTGGCATTGATTCAACAAGGTGCTGAAAGCATTCTTTAGAAATGTTGGCCCATATTGATAGGATAGCATCTTGCAGTTGATGGAGATTTGTGGGATGCACATCCAGGGCACGAAGCTCCCGTTTCACCACATCCCAAAGATGCTCTATTGGGTTGAGATCTAGTGACTGTGGGGGCCATTTTAGTACAGTGAACTCATTGTCATGTTCAAGAAACCAATTTGAAATGATTCGAGCTTTGTGACATGGTGCATTATCCTGCTGGAAGTAGCCATCAGAGGATGGGTACATGGTGGCCATAAAGGGATGGACATGGTCAGAAACAATGCTCAGGTAGGCCGTGGCATTAAAACGATAACCAATTGGCACTAAGGGGCCTCAAGTGTGCCAAGAAAACATCCCAAATACCATTACACCACCACCACCACCACCAGCCTGCACAGTGGTAACAAGGCATGATGGATCCATGTTCTCATTCCGTTTGGGCCAAAATCTGACTCTACCAACTGAATGTCTCGACACAGAAATCAAGACTCATCAGAACAGGCAACATTTTTCCAGTCTTCAACGGTCCAATTTTGGTGAGCTCTTGCAAATCGTAGCCTCTTTTTCCTATTTGTAGTGGAGATGAGTGGTACCTTCTCAAGGGTCTTCTGCTGTTGTAGCCCATCCGCCTCAAGGTTGTGTGTGTTGTGGCTTCACAAATGCTTTGCTGCATACCTCGGTTGTAAAGAGAGGTTATTTCAGTCAAAGTTGCTCTTCTATCAGCTTGAATAAGTTGGCCCATTCTCCTCTGACCTCTAGCATCAACCAGGCATTTTCGCCCACAGGACTGACGCATACTGGATGTTTTTCCCTTTTCACACCATTCTTTGTAAACCCTAGAAATGGTTGTGCGTGAAAATCCCAGTAACTGAGCAGATTGTGAAATACTCAGACCGGCCCGTCTGGCACTAACAACCATGCCACGCTCAAAATTGCTTAAATCAGCTTTCTTTCCAATTCTGACATTCAGTTTGGAGTTCAGGAGATTGTCTTGACCAGGACCACACCCCTAAATGCATTGAAGCAACTGCCATCTGATTGGTTGATTAGATAATTGCATTAATGAAAAATTGAACAGGTGTTCCTAATAATCCTTTACATAAGTGTATTATAAACAAACATGAATTAATGTAGTATGTTTCTTTGTATTATAACCAAGCCCTATAGTGGAAATGGTACGAGTTTCTGTTCAAAAGTTTGGGGTTGGTTTAAAAAAAAAAAAAAAAGTTATGCGTTTGAAAGATGTATTTTTTGCTCACCAAGGTTCAATAATATTGTGAAAAATTACTATTTAAATAACTTCCATTTTTTCATATTCTTTGAAATGTAATTTATTCCTGTGATGGCAAAGAAGAATTCTGAGCAGCAATTATTTGTCTACGGTGTCAAATAATCCTTCAGAAATCATTCTGATCTGAGCTTTGGTGCACTTTTTGATGAATAGGACTTTCAAATGAACATTTATTTAAAGTAGAAATCTTTTGTAATAATGTAATGCAAGTCTTAACTGTTACTTTTGATTAATTCAGTGCATCCTTGCGGAATAAAAGTAATAATTACTTCAACAACACAAAAATCTCAAACATACAGTATAAGACCATATAGTAATTTTACTGTCAAGCTTTTTGAAGCTTGACAGTAAAAACACAATATAAAAGATAGTCAGCACTGGTGCCATTATCAATCTAGATACTGAATTGATGCATTCTTAAAGTAAATATACCGTTGTGTAAGTGACTTCAGAGCAGCAGAAGCTGAGAGTGGCCACGTATGAAAAGGTTAAAGGTATTAGTGATTAAGTCTGGATCAAGCAGAGTTAGAAAGACCATATTAGCAGCTATAATCCGGACTGTCTGAAATTATGTTTAATGCTTTTTTTGTATAACAGATAAGCAGATCTTTCACTCAGGATATCTTAAACAAGCATGAATGATAATGATGTTGGTAATGAGAGCTGGGTAATCACATCAGAGGTTTATTTAAAGCATGATGGTAATCAGACAGCGAGGTAATCAAATCAAGAAAAGGAAGTCCCTTATGTATAAAATAATCAGATTCATCATCATCTTGCTGACCTCAAGTCTCAATGAGGTTAAAGAGAAGCTATTATGCAGTTTTGACCTCTAATAATGGGGATCCAAAAACTGATCCTAGTTCTGTTAATCCAAAGTACAGTTCACAGGTATTGCAAATATTTTTAGAAAATCCTGATGTCCATGTCTGGGACGTGCACTACTGTTCAAAGGTTCGGTAAGGTTTTTAAAATGTTTTCGAACAAAATATCTAATACTCAGCAAAGCTGCATTTATTTGATCAAAAATATAGAAAAAAACAATACTGTAAAATATTATTAGCGTTTAAAATAAAATAATTTTCAGCAGCCATTACTCCCAGTCATCAGTGTCACATGATCCTTCAGAAATCATTATAAAATGATTATTTGGTGCTCAAGAAACATTTCTTATTATCAATGTTTAAAAGAGTTGAGCTGCTTCATATTTCTGTGGAAAGTGTCATACTTTGTTCAGGATTATTAGAATAGAAAGTTCAAAAGAAGAGTAGAATTTTATAAACAAATGATTTTACTGTCACCTTTGATCAATTTAATGCATCCTTGCACTAATTCTAATTCAGGGCACCTGTTACCACAACTTAAATAAATGCATGGTTGTCATTTAAAAAAAAATCTAATTTATTTAAATAAACCTTTTAAGTTGCAAACATTTTGTTGAGTTCTGTTGACAACAATGTTGATCATTAACTTAATGTGTGTATTTTAAACTCAAATTGCTGTTAATTGATTTATAAATATATATTTTTTTTAATTACTGACCCAAACTTTTTAATGGTAGAGTACATTCGAACACACACACACACACACACACACACACTAATTTAAACCCTGTCATGCCTCCAACACACTAGGTGCTTCCACTAGATTTCCTCATTGGTTGACTCGATATCGACCACAGTACTGCAATGGCTTTGTTAAAGCTGTTAGACTGACCATTTAAAAAGTAACACGATCCTCAGAGGAAAGTGCAGTACACATTGACTTGTGGAAATTAATAAGCATTTAATTTGGTTTCAAATGTCTTCTGCTTTGTAGAACAGCATGCTTGTTAAAGGAGACAAGCACCTAAATAAATGACTGCACAAAATATCCCACACTGCTCAAGCAAAACATCTCCTTAGACCACTATGGCCTTTGGGCATCAAATACATAAATGTGCATTTTTTGATCTTGTACATATTTTTATTCTTTGTAAAGTAAACGTGAAAATTCTGCTGATGTAAATAGAAATAGAAATGTAAATAGAAAAAAAAATAGAATAAGAAAAGTGTTCTCTAGCTGGCTAATATAGATGGCTGAAATTGTTGAATAGGTTTTGACTTGTAGTCTTGAAATCATCAGTTAGAATGGTTTGAAAATAGTAATGCAAAAGCCATTTCTATGCAGTTTTTGATTTTATTGCAGTCATTGAGTCCAAATTTCCAAATACTGCAAACTAAAATGTAGATTTTGTGGAGAATAAAAATGATACAAAAAATAAAAAATGGAGAAGGTATATAGATTTTTGCAAATGGTGTGTGTGTGTGTGTGTGTGTGTGTGTGTGTGTGTGTGTGTGTGTGTGTGTGTGTGTGTGTGTGTGTGTGTGTGTGTGTGTGTGTGTGTGTGTGTGTGTGTGTGTGTGTGTTATCAGTTCAGCAGACTGATTGCTAAAACAGCAGAAATATCCAAAGTAGCTTTATAGTAGGAGTTCGCCAAACAGGAGATGTATATTTATTAAAGGGGCGGCTTTGCAGACAACCACTTAATAAAGAGCAGATGTGGAAATGATGGTGGGTGGTTTATAGCACGGCTAACGGGCGATATGATGACACCCTGAACGAAGATGGTTCTTGAGATGAATAGAAAATGTGGTTAACTTGCACCATAAGGAGATGATTATTTGTTTTAACTTAAGTTACAAGTGGACCTTTTTTTTGTCCCTCATTTTGGGACTTTCAAAAGGTCCACAGTAAACTGTGTAAATTCTCAGCTAGAATGGCTTAAACATCTCAAGAGATGAGCGTTTGAAGTCCACCTGTTTCTCATTGAGATTCCTGTGATGTGCACTCAGCCAGAACGCCTAAACGTCTGCAGGAAGGGAAAGGCCGGATAACTGGCAGACTCTACACTGTCATAGCATTGACAACAGTGTGGCTGACTTTCTCTAACAGGAGGGAATGTGGCAATGAACACCATAAGTGGTGGCTAGAGGTCAAGTATGCAGTTGTGGTTGGTCTGACGTTGGAAGATACTGGGAAGGTGCTTGCTTTGTGGGCACTACTACACCAATGGCGGAAAATAAAAACCATTTCAAGCCCAAAAATGACATTTTAATACATGCAGCTGTGTGGAATCTAAACGGATGAGAGGAAAATAAGCCTGTCTGCTGCTATAGCAACTGGATTTGAAGATGAATGTCCTTGGTTGGTTTGTCACAGAGTTTGAAGAAATTCAACCTCACAAACACATTCTCCAATGACATACAATGGTACAAGGGAACATTAAAAATGTAACTACTACAATTACACAGCAACTTGTTGAAGTGTTATTTTGTGTGATCACACCAGTACAACAATTCTTAAAGTTATTCTGAGGAAGAAATATTTGGAAAACCAATATTAATTTAAAAAAAAAAAAAAAAAAGTGTGATTCACTTAAAAGCTTCTTGTGCTTTGTGGTTGTTCATAAGAGTAATTATTTGGACTTCACTGATCATTCTGTATGACTTAGATTCACTGAAAAAAAAAAACTGAATTGGATTACTCTGGTCACGCTGATTATTTTTGATTCAGTAAATGGATTTGCTCATAAGAGTTGTTTGCTCATGAATCGGCTTGACTACACTGGCCGTACTTATATTTTTGAATAAATCAAGTCATTTGTTCAGTAATTGTACTATAATGGCTGGGTGTTCTGTTTTGTACAGCTGAATAAGTAGTGCTTTCACTATTTTATTACAGTATTCAGTTCACATTGACAAACGCATACAAAAAACATGAACTACCGGAACCAAATAACTTTTGGATATGTTAAAGACATGAACTGGTTTTTAACTGATTTCCAACCTCACTCCCCTGATTAGTTGTGATAATAATCCAATCGGATTCTTTTGACAAATAATCTTCAATTAAATATGCATAGTAAGAAGATTTTTTACTCCAAATTGGATTTCATGTGGGCTGGTAGGTTGCAACTTGAACAGAGTAAGCAAATTACATTTTACTGCCATTAAACAATTTTGTTGTTTAGCTCATCACAAGACAAGGCTCCATTTAATCACTTTATGTGAATGGAAAAAGAGAGACAAGAAAGTGTTTGCCACATTCTGGATCTTAGCTTAGCCTTGACAAAAAAGGCTTCTGCGGCTCTGTTTCAGGCTGATAAAATGGAAAAGCAAAGCTTTTAGAAGTAAGAAAACATTAAAATGCTTTACAGCTCTTAAACACAACTTTCCCATTCAATTTGGCTGGTTCTGATGCTAATTCATTAGGGTTCGTTTCTTTTTATGGTCTGCTGAGTTAGACTCTGGTTACTATTGTGGATTGACAAGCCCTGTTTCACAGGCTGGTATTTGCGTCATAGACCTCCATTTTACTACAAAACACTTCTCTAGCAGGATGTAGCTGAAAATAGCCTTGAAAAAATGAACTAATAGAAAGAAATTCAGGCAGAAGGGGGATTTAACCACCATCTTGTAAAGACACAGTGCTTTTGATGCACTGCCAGGCTCCCAAGGTCCCTCATCTCAACCACCCCTCCGCTAGCAATGACTTCTGCCCCCATGACACGTGTCGGCCACTCAGCTTGCTTAGTCTGAACTATTGGAGAGGCTGCAGGGGGTTCCACAATACAGTGCACCCACTGTGCTGTCACAAAGTGCGCTGCAGGAAAATTCAGTTATCTGATCGCTCCCTGGCCTTGGATCAGTGACTCGCAGCCCAAGGTTAACACAACACTCAGGCCACCTCCGCGGTGCACGGCAGAACAATTCCACTATGCCAACAATGGCACTCTTATTCAAAGCCAAGAATGGGCAGCAACAAGCTCATGCTGCCTGAGCTCAAGTGCCTTCACAATGCACCCAAACCAACATGTGTTGTCTTATCTAGACTACGTAAGTTCCATACCGTCTCAGTGACTTTATTTCAAGCCATGACTACATAAATTGACCACTGACCTCTTCAACCAAGTCAAGGCTGACCAAATGCTAAAGCCTGATAGAGTGAAATAAACTCTGTATTTCTCAAGTTTGGTAGTGACAGGACAACCACTGCGATTAGCATCCAGAAAAACTCTTACCAATGAGTTTGGCTAGACTAACAATGAAACACTTGTTAGGAAAACGGCAAAGGGAAATTGCCCATTTTTCCACCACAAAATTACTTATTTCATAATCTGATTCATGATAGCGTAAGACAAAAAGAAAAGTACTACAGCTCGTCACTTGGGCAGTACCCTTAAAGAGACAACTTTGTACCTTATCTACCGCCAAAATGACCATATTAGAACAAGAAAGTAGCAAAAATGTATCCATAAAGGCTTGAATAAACTACTTTTAAAATTTGAACCGATTTGAAATCACTAGGCATCATACACTTACATGTCTTTGTAAAGAGTAGCCTAACAGAGAACAACTAAGCAACACAAACTCACAAACTACTACTAGGATCACAAACTACGACTTAAGTAGTAGATTGGCTCTGATTTTCTAAACTACCATCGACTCCAGACTGCAAATCTGGCCAAAAATAGTGTAGTATATTCAAGCCTGAAGGTACTACTATGAATATTTTAGGGGTAAATAAGGAATAAACTTGTCCCTGGGTCCTGCCCCAGTGATGAGTTGTTGTAGCCCTAAAGGTACAGTTTTTTTTTTTTACATTTTTTTTGTGAATACACAAGTTAACTTAAAATACAATATTAAAAACGTGATTTTCACTTGTAACAGCTAGAAAACTTTTGACCTGATGGTCAACCATGACCAGTGCCATCACTCAATTACAGTTACCAGTGTAATCGCAGTGTGGAACAATTTAAAATAGAGAGAATAAACAGCATCAATGAAAAGCAATGGCTAGATAAAGCATTATGGGAGCACTTAGAGAGGTTATAGTAGTGAGCTGCCAATCTCAATGAAAACATCAGCTGTTAGACCACACTGCCACCTGCTGTTCACCAACGAATAGTGCACAATAAACTGCACTTCTATGATAAATGCTTAGTTGACTGCAGGGGGAAAATGTATGTAGTGCATTGAAGTATGGCTTTTTAGAAAATATTCTGCTTACCTACCATGAGCCAATCCAGCGATGACATCAGAAGTGGAGGGTGAACATAGAAAAAGAAAGAAAAACACAATTACATCACTAGTTTAGCAAGGGTTATGCTTTCACTGTAACACAAATTACCATTTTACCATACCCAATTCCTCTTTGAAATTGGTGACAGCTAGAACAACACAAATACACTATAAAAAATTAACATGTATCAGATGTTATCTACACAGTAAGCATCATTCCTCATGAAAAAACAAACAAACTAGGACTTCACTAGGACTGCCTTTAATAATCAGTGGCACAGATGGAGCATTCCGAATCAGTATTCCGAATCTCTGCAAACCTTCCGTCAGAATGACTGAAGACAGATAGGGATGGAAATCAACAGGGGAGAGCGGGATAAACAAAAGGCCAGGGCGTCTGTGCATGCTGATGGGAGACTAATGCAGTAAAATGTGTGCGTTTCTGGGTGTGGATGTAGACCATTTAAACACCCCAGGAGACTCCATAAGGAGTTTAATTAGCAAACTAAAACACAAGGTGTTTGACAAACATTAATATATATGGAACAGGAGCAAGGGAAAGTGTGACAAGTGTGAAAGTGCTTTTAGTCCCTCAAACACCACAATACATTTACTAATTATTAATCAGTTAATGAAAAATAATGACATGTAAAATCATGACTGAACACAAACTGATGCTATACACAGACTATTTTCCAAAGCTTTTGTCTGCCAAATCAGAGTTATGTGGTACAACTAACAAGCAGAAACATGCAAGAAAAACAAAAAAAAGGAAAATATGAAATATGGTAGAGAGGACCCCTGCAGATCCTCATGATTGTGCATTAAAGTCATATTTTATCATATAACGGTAAAGTTGTAACATGCAATTCGGTGAAACTCTCCAAAAAGAAAATATGAATTGATAAATAGTTAGTAAAAATGTTTCAACTTAAAAAAAATTTTAAACAGACATGTATTCAAACTGTACAGTAAAATTGTTATTGCACTATTAAATCACAGCTTATACAGTGATTTAATAGTAACTTTTCTTGAAAATTTGTATGAAACCAACATTAATAATAGAAAGAACCCATTTCTAAGAACTTGATAAGTGTGTTTTAAACTAAATATTTCCTTTTTTTATCTGTTATTGAACCATACAAGTAATAAAGAAAACTGCAGAACTGCAAGTAAAAGAAAATAGTACAGAAAAAATATCACAAGGTCTCCAAACAGCAAACAAGCACAAAGTGAAAAGGGCCAATAAAGCTGATCTTTTCACTGAACTAGTGTCCTCCAAGAGAGACAGGAGGCTGAGACAGAAGTGATCTGGCCTGAAGTCACTTCTGCCACCCTGGAGAAGACATACTGCGCTCCTGACATCATTCCAAGCACTGAGAACGGCCAAAGCCTGCAGATTCCACGCTTCTGATCTCTGAACAGTGAACACAAACAAGCCGTTCCTCTCTGACCTTAGAAGTCTGCAATAGAGATGGTGGAAACTAGACTGAAACAAGCCCAAGTGTCTTCTAACAATGAAATCTGCACATCTAATACATCAACATAAAATACATCTAATACATACTTTTGTGATATACACGCTGGTTTACTTCCTTAGAGAAGCTTTTAAGAATCCACCCGCTCCCTTTATCCTTTAGGGTTGACCTATGTTGCCATTAGCATGCTTTCATGTATAATAAACCCAGTTGTGCTTATTAACGGAGCCCCAAAGCACAAGCATTAAGATTCATCAGTGTTATGACATCATACACTTTCAAATCTATCTTCCATCGAACACTGTGTTCTTTGAGGATAGAGACGGTGTGTAAGAGAGTAATGTGGGCCTAAAGAGACTGTCTGAGATGAGGACCAGGAACCAGGGACTGACTATAAGACTAAACACAGAATCAAAAGACCTGCTAGATTCTCAAAGTCATCCCACATGATTGATCTTCAGAGACCAGCCCAAGAGAGTCTCATAACAACCAATCATCCAAATATTACATAAAGCAACCGCAATTCAAACATTGTTTTGTCTAAGGACACTGTGTTCTTATTTGCTCAGCACTGCACAAATCATTTGAGACCAGATACTTTCAGAAGTTCTCAGGAAATGTATATCTGCACAATGTAAAGACCAAACTTTGTACTAAGGAAGTGAAATGGTGGAGATTGGTGCTTAATTTGGTATAAAGAATTTCTGAGACAACGGCATACTGATCTTTTATAATAGTAAAAGATATTTCATAATAGCCTTGACATTATAGCTAAAACAATATCATCTCAATATTTATAAGCCTCAATATCATCTCAATATTTATAAGCCTTCTCTCATTTCAATCAAATTAGACATTGTTGCTTTGAAAAGTTTGATAACTTTAAATGCAACATTTTACATATTCTACATTTTTTTTCTTTTTTTAACAAATCGAAACTGACACAAACTTTCCAACTTTAGCAGCTGTTAGACATTTAAATTCTTAACACTACCTGCAAGCGCAAGACAAGAAGGGAACAGCAAAGCTAGCCTTTGTAAATTGAAGAAAGTTGCTGTTGTCAGTCAGTTTGAGCATAAATGTGGGTCTTTGATGAAAATAGATGAAAAATTGGACAAAGTCAGCTGCCTAGAATTAATGACCCATATAGGTAGCAAATAAAATCCAATGACCAGGTCTGAGAGTGGAGAATCAATGAAGCCAGGGGTCCTATAAATTAACAACTAGGTAGGGGATCCCCCGAAAAGAAAGTTCTGGGCCTAAACCGAAAATTCAGGATGCACTTGGCCGAAAAACCAAAAAGCTCTTTAAAAATATATTAGTTTAAATTAGCTTTTTTATAATATATAATATAACATAATATAGGTATAATTGTATTACTATTAGACATTAAAGAAATTCAATCATTTTAATGATAATGAATAAAATAAAATAAAGTCAACAATAAAATACTACATTTCTATTGAAAGTAACTCAAATTGGACAGAAAATATATTAATATTAAATATCAATATATTATTCTTTATTCAGTTCTATGCAACAATCACATTTAACAGATTTATTTTTTGGCCAATTATACAAATAATGTATAGTCCTACAAAGCTATTATTATCAGAGCATGTGTGCAGAGCGTAGCGGGGAGTGGATCAGTGAACGAGAGGGTAGCGTCATTATACCAGCGTTGCCAAGCATGGCTTTAACCACACCATGTTACAGCACAGTAGGACTATTACAAACAGAAACAAATATACCACTACATAGAAATTGTATGTCAGCGCGTTATTTGAGCTGACTTTGCTTTTCCTATGAGCATGAGCAACTGAGCTCCGCATGTGCATTGAGCAGAATATTGAGCGGAGCGTCACACTACGCAGTGATAATGGCTAGAGTCAGAGTGAAACTTTGGCTCACATTTGAGCTTTTAGCCAAAAACTGAAATTTCGCTCTATCTCTTGCCAAAAATCGAATGCATGTGACACTGATATTACATGTTTATCTAGCACTAGATGTCTTAATGTCCCCTTATACACAAAAACTGAAAAGGTAACTTTTAGCTGCTTAATGCATATAGAGAGATGTTACATAAAGATAAAACATAACCTCACCTAATAAGAGAATGACCAAGCAGGCTGTGTAAAATCTTTCTACAGTCTTATTATCATATTAAAAGCATGGATCACTTGACACGCATGTAATCTGCAGACTGAGCAGGTCTGGGCACCTAATGTCAAGTCAGCAGTAAAAGGGTTCTCGAAATGTGCTGGATGAGCAAGTTATGAATATTTAACTCGACGTGGTTATACAACACAACAACTTGAACTTTTATATTCAGTGAGGCCATCAAACCTGACTTAGAAAAAGTGAACTCAAATTTATTCAAATAACTAAACATTGTGCAGCACAACTTAATAGGCCTACTTGATATCAATTATTCATTTTGTTCAACATTATTAACCTAAAAGTTTTTGCCAAGTATTTGCAAGTAGAACATCTTTCAAAGATTAAGGCAACAATTTATATGCATGAGAGTGACATTTCTGCCATATGAAAACCACTTAATTGTGGTAAATCTAATCCAAGATTAATTTCACATTCAACAGGAAATGCTGATATGTGAAAATCTCCAGAAACAATGAAAACAGGAATCCCGGTAGCTATAGAGTATAAAACCTGATAAGCAACACTTTCCTTCAAACTTTCGTCCATCTAAATGCATTGCAATGGCCGTGAACACATAAGGCTGTTTGGTAAACAGTAAATAAGTGTTTTATATTGCTTAAAAACAAAAAATTCTAGAAGGACACTGTGCTGTATGTTGCTTAAGTGACGCACCTCTTAAGACCAAGGCCCTTGACTAAAATGATTGGTTGTGATCGGCTTGAAATGGAGAGATGACTGTGTAATGCTAAAGTCAAGTTGATGGTAATGCTAGGAACCTATTAATAACCAGGCAAGTCAATGGGTTACATTCATACACATACAGCCAAAACGTCTATTCAGCATCTCAACTGAGATCCCATTAATGAAATCAAATTAATTGGGATCAGAATCAAGTAGGACAAGGACTAAGCAAAACTGTTTAATTATTCCCTACATGACTGTTTTTGGACCAAAATCAATTTACAAATGAGTTCCTAAAGAATCATAATACATCATCGTACAGCATTCTTGGACACTCTGAATTATTATACCTATAAGCTATAAACCTTCAACCGTCAGGTAGGGGTGCATGTTTTATTGGATGTGCAGGCTAATATGCAGGTTTTATAAATAGGCATAGAGAATGCCTGCGCTCCATCACCCACATGATACACGGTCTTGATCAAACTGGGAATCAAGTTTCCTGAGCTGGGCAACCAACTCAACATGGATGCTGCAACCTCATTTCTACTGAATGCAGTCATGATTGATAAGTTCATCAGACCAGTATAGAAACTCTGAGATTCAAGAAAATACTTTAAATAATATAACTACAAAGATGAAAATAACACTCACACGAGGCATTGCAGACATAACATAAGCCTCTACTTTTTAAAGACAAAGAGAGCTTAACCAGTGAGAGCAGGATTGTAAATTATCAATTTTCCTATCACAAGCTAAAAGGGGCTATAA
Source organism: Meda fulgida (assembly GCA_030578275.1). Taxonomy (NCBI): domain Eukaryota; kingdom Metazoa; phylum Chordata; class Actinopteri; order Cypriniformes; family Leuciscidae; genus Meda; species Meda fulgida. Next base: position 15,957,889 of record CM060616.1, read on the forward strand.
AGGGCCACATATAAACAGAGCAAGGGCCAAGCATGTTGAAGGACCTTGTATCCCTCTAGTGTCTGTACATATGGAGGATTGTGTGCAACAGTGCATGCATTGTTTGCCAATTCAAGACAATGCTGAGACCAAATCGGCCCATATCATATGATAATGGATGAACTAAGTGGTGATGTCACACTGACAACAACACTGTTCTGAGCAAGACTTGGAGACAAAATCATGGGACTGAAATAGAGAAACCAATCAGGGGTCAGTTTGAAAGGATATCCTCATCCAACTATGCAGCTAGCTACACGTGCTTAGTCGTGAGTGAGGCACGTAGTGGGTATGCAGTGCCTCCCAGAATCTCTGATCCAGTGTCTGCTATAAATCAGTCTCTGCTTTTTCACTAAATTCAGAGAGCTTTCCCATCTATCTCTCTCTCTCGCTTACACACACAATCAATCTAGAGGGCAATCTAGGCTGGACCACACAAGCAGTGGCATACCTTATGCCCAAATTAAACGAACCATGTAGACAGCTGCGTCAGTTACATGGCTAAATGACTGCTTCTGGACCGCAGACAAGCCAAGTAGCTATGGGTAGGGAGGGTAGGCTGAAGGGGAAGGGTTGAGGGTGTGAAAGGTGAGAAACATTCCCAAAGAACTAGCAATGAAAACTAGACAGTGTTCAGCCAGAAACTGACATCATTTACTTACCCGCATGTCGCTCAAAACCTGTATGACAGACTATATTCTGATGGACATAAAACATATTTTGAGAAAAGCCTCTTTTTTTGTCAATACAATGGAAGCCAATGGTAACCAAAACTGTTTAGTGAACGTTTTTTAATTAACTTCTGCAGATAAAATATATATATATATATATATATATATATAAAAACACTAGATAAAAAGTTTGGAACAACATCAGGGCAAGTAAATGTTGACAGAATTTTCATTTTAGGGTAAATTATTCCTTTAACAACAAAAGTGTATGTCTGTGATGTCGAGAACATCATAGCAATGGGTTTAAACAAACAAACAAACAAACAAAAATCAGTGTAGTTGAGGTTGGGTCAGGCTACCCACGGAGGAACGTTGTTTCAGGGTAACCGTTACTTGACCTGCCATTCTAAAGCAATCAACTACCACCTCTCAAGATATCCTGATAACTAGACTCATATTACAAGGTGTTGTCAATGTGCTGTCAAAGCATATTTAGCACAAACATTCATTATTACAATGGTCCCGGATATTAAAACGCATGAGTGTTTTAAACCAAGCAGCCCCATCTTCAGTTACGGCCCCTTGCTCTCGGCAGATGCTGGGAGCTCGTGACACATTCCAGTGCCAGGAGAAAGCCTCTCACCCGCACTGCCAGCTCTGCAAGAAATGTCAGCACCTCTTGGCAGCCTTGCAGCAGGTGGGAGGTCTTCAAACACATGGGAAAAGTCGCTGTCTGAGATCAGCAGGTTTTCGAATTGATGGAGCTTTGGGTACTGAGGGTGGCCCAAAATCAAAGTGTAACTTGAGAAACAATGTCAGCACTTCTTTGTGCCAGCTGGGCTTGCACCGATCACAGTGTGTGCGCCACTTACCTTAAACTTCAGTAGTAGTTCAGCTTCTGTGTGCTGTAATGACTTGACAATAGTGTGGGCATTTTTTCTACACAAAGCTACACAAATAAAATCCCTGACATCCTTTAATGTTTATTGGTTGGAATCCAGTCTTCCCATATGGAGAATGTCACAATACTGTTTGCCCAACACTTTCTGTTTGTATGTCCAGCACTGGAATGGGCCTGCTCAGAATAGCTTTGGGCAGATGCCTTCACCCAGCATTATTTGGAGCTCAAGGGCAATGCAATCCCTCCATCATCTTCCTCCCATAGGAGCTGGCATGGAAAGGCAGGAGGACACATCAGCTGACTAGATACTCAAACAGCACCCATACACAACGAGGTAAAGAAAAGTCATCTAGGTAAAACAATTTCCACTTGAGATAATGCCAAGTCAGAATTATATATATATATATATATATATATATATATATATATATATATATATATATATATATATATATATATATATATATATATATATATATATATATATATATATACCTAAAATAAGACATTGTCCCCTTAGATAACTTACTATAGTACTTTGTTAATAGCTTGTAGTGTAGTCAACTAGTTTACTTAATAGCTTAGAAAAGACTGACAACACAAAACAACTAACAGGTATAGGAAATAATCTCCTGTAAAGACAGCACTACAAGATCTCCACAACAGAATACAAGCGGAGGTGACTCTAAAGATGTCTGTGGCTGCCCATTGTGGCAATCAAAGTGAGTAAATAGGGGCATCAAAATGGCAGGATCCATTTTATTGATGCATCTTGAAAAATGGAAGGTTGTGGGGGTTTTGGATCTTCCAAAGGAGACATCTGCCTCTTGATCCAACAGGATTCATGAGACCAGTGTGATCCCATTGCCCTTCAGCTTACACATACATGAAGACAAGCACCATCTTGTCTCTATTTAAAAATAAGCCCCTGAACTAACCACAGCGCACAGAAACAAACAGTTCAAAACAAATCCAAGTGCACTGACAACCCTCAAAGCTAGAGCTTTAAAAAAAAACAAAAAAAACTGAACTGTACAGCATGTAGCATTTACCACACTGAAATCTGTTTGTATGTGCTGCCGGGCTCTTGTGTGTGAGATTGTTAGCAAATGGCTTACTTTAAAAACACACAGAAATTCTTGCACAATCAGAACATAAAAGGAGACTGCTAAAAAGGAGACTTTAAAAGCACAGAGTTCTGGCAATCAAATGTAGACAAGATCCATATTTTGAAAGTGTAATCTCAAAAAAAAGTTGCAATTAAAACAGTAGTTTAATTAAAAATAGTTTTCATGCCGTCACTGAAAAAAGGAGTAACATGCCAGCGCACTGACTCCATAGTAAGAAAATTCTCATTGAAAGATTGAGAGAAAAGTTATTCGCTTTTGTCCACTGTTTTTCTGATTCTTTATTACCAACACCAGCTTTAAGAAACCCCAGTGATTGAATGACTTAGGGAAGTAAAAGGGACAGTTGATCCAAAAATTTAAGTCATTAATTACCCATGTCATTTCAAACTTATACGCTTTTATATGTTCAGTGGAACAGTTACAGGTAAGATGGATTAATTCTCAGTGGAAATTTTGGATTTGCTGTAACTTTCAAATTAGTTGTTCACATCACATAAAATTCTCACCATGTTTCATGAACAAATGTCATTCTCAAAGATGATGCCATATTTGATCTTGCAGCTGTGGAGACAGATTTTATTAACAAACTGTCAATTTTTGGTCTGTCCTTCACACCTCAATTGGCTTCAAAAGACTTAGGAAAACTTAGTCATTTGGAGCTTGAGGGACAAAGAAATGTGGAAAAAAGTAGCATGAAGGTTCTTAAATTCTCCTTTTGTATTCCTCTAGAAATGGATTTGGAATGACAAGAGGGTCAATATGATAATTTTCACTTTTGGGTGAACTATCCCTTTAAGGAAACTGGCATAGTGAGATTCACAGGCCAAAGGTAAGAGCTCAAGTAGCAAATGGCTCTTGATGGTGACCATGGCAGTGACATAGCATTGACGGGCAGGACCGGATCACTTTACCCAAATGGCAAAGCAGATCCGGAACAGAAAAGCAATATGCACCCAAGTGCTCTGGCATGAAAACTCAAGTTCATTTCCTGGGGTCTTTTCAGAAACAGCTGTCTTCTATACGAGGCCTGGGAAAAATAGATGGTTTTGTCTCCTCAGCATTTCTTCATTGAAAACTCAGTTGCCATCTATTTATAAGAGGGTCTCTGAGATGGCATAAGAGTAAGAGCTAAAAAAGTTAAACTTTGTGCACGTGTGTGTGTGTGTGTGTGTGTGTGTGTGTGTGTGTGTGTGTGTGTGTGTGTGTGTGTGTGTGTGTGTGTGTGTGTGTGTGTGTGTGTGTGTGTGTGTGTGTGTGAGAGAGAGAGATGAAACTAAGTCCATACAAGGACTTACAGAAAATCTGGATATAAACAAACGTATTTTCAACCTAAGTTTGATTCCTATAGGACATTTTTGTTATTTCCTTTCTACAATGATAAAAGCTGCTGCTTCTTTATGCTCAGTGGACTCTGCAGAACCTGCTGAGCAAAGTTTCAGGGATCTTATATTGGCCTATGGGGACCATGAGAAATTCAAGCAATTTCATTCACTGGGGCCAGCTGATGGATCTCAAGTCTCTTCTGCAAAGTGGTGCCTAAACCAGCTGCTCAATTGGTTAGGCATGGGGATGCCTTTTTGGTGTTGAGGTTTAGAGATCTATTTTAGCTCTTTTCTCTTCCTCCTCCTCTCAATTTAAGAGACTGCAGTCTCAGTGGAGGCCTGATTTCACAAGGAAAGAAGAAAGTGAAGGGACAGCATTAATTCTGAACACTCCTTAAGAACAAAGACAAGCCTCAAGAGGAATGTTTCCCGGAAGTTACAAGGAAGGTACATGTGCATATTAGTGATAAAGACCATTTTATTTGGCTTACTCCCTTCGCTATCAGTTGGTTGGTTCCCACCACATCCTCAGTCTCTTGAGAACATGGGTGGTGGGTGAGAAACTAAGCACTGAACAATGAGATGTGGCAAATACTGCAAGGTTTCAATATTAATGACTTGAGTAAGACATTTTCTGTTTTCGCTCACTGGTAGTCTTTTAAATGAATAGATTACCATGGGTAATTTAAATACACCTAAATTCATTATTCTCTATTCCAGGGATTTTCACATGTTTTATATCAGAGACCAACAAATATAATGATTCCCTTTCGAGGGAACCCCTTCCTAAAACATTGAAAGTGACCATATACACTATAGTTCAAAGGTTAAGTGCTGTTAAGGTATTGCAAAATGTTTTTTTTTTTTTAAATAGTCTCTTATTCTCACCAAGGCTTCATTTTTTGATCAAAAATCCCATTAGTGATCCAATAAAACACTACAAGTAATTTAATATTTTAATTTTAATTTTATTTTAAAATATAATTTCTTTGATGGCAAAGCTGAAAATCAGTCATTACTCCTGTCTTCAGCGTCACTTGATCCTTTAGAAATCATTCTAATATGCTGATTTGGTCATTTCTTATTATCCATGTTTAAAACAGTTGTTCTGCTTCATATTTTTGTAGAAATTGTTGAAATAGAAAAAAAAAAACTTACTGACCCCCAAATTTTGAATGGTAGTGTTTTTTCAGACACTATCCACATATCCATCATTCCCATAACTAATGGCCTTCCTTCGTATAACTTCATTACTCAGACAAATTGCAGATAAAGAATTCTTAAGACTGAGAGCATCTGTAAAAACGGCAATAACTTGAAGCTAAATGCAAAAGCCAGTGACATTAGACACCTAAGACTACAATAGAGGCTGCCATATATGGAAGTGTCTATAAAAAGAAGTTTCTCAAAGTATGATTTAGTGATGAGGAAAATTAATTCTCATTATCTTTAGCCCATCCACTTGAAGACACAAACATGATTGTTTGTTGTAGCCCAATGCCCTTATTCCCAAACAAGTTTTTAACAAGTTTTTAACGAAATGGCTGATACCGGAAGGTCAGGAGTCAAACTTTAAGCCAGTTGGCGAGGTGTAACATTGCAATGAGTTCTCCATGATCAGAGTTGTCATGTATGGTGTCTTTCCGGCCGCTCCCGCTTTGACTATGCAGCACACGTGTCGCTGTATTATGGGATTGGTGGGACGGTTCCATAGACCAGTAAGCAGCTGTTTTCCTAGCCAATCAATACATTTTCTGTGGATCTGGGCAGGGTTAAAAATAGGAACTCCCAGGCATGTCTTTTTAAGGTCACCGGATGGGATCTTAGTGGCGACTAAAGAAATCATGAGAAATAAGCCTCGCAAACATTAATGGATACCATATTCTTTTGAACATATACAGCAAAAAACAGATGATTCAGATAAACGAGAAAAAAAGCTTATTTTTATATCCATCTATGGTCCTATTATATCCACCTATATGGTCTTGATGAATTCCCAAATTATTTTTTACTAAAGTAAACCCTTTTGTCAATGTCCCTTTGCGACTTCGCTGAATACATGTGCCTTCTAAAAAAACAGCACTAAAATGACATCAATGTAGCAGTATGACATGCTCAAACCAGCGCTGCTATATTGAGTCTTTTGACTGTGCCCAAGCAAGTACTGCTATTGTTGGTTTAAGAACGACAGGGAGGCTGAAGGTTGAACGATGACTCACTATCCCAGCAGTTGCTGATGCATTTTAAACAGCACCAGAGAGCACTGATTCTATTCAAAATCCAAAAGCATATACTATAAATACATATAAAATAAATACTATGAGTGAAATTTCCTGGGCAACAGTTACGAAACCTTAGACAGGAGTCAAGTAAATACATATTTTTTATTTTTTTTAAAAATGGGTATAAATTGGTATTATTCAAGATCTAAATGTTTAAAGTAAAATAGTATAGTTTTAAAATCACCATAATTAAAACGCCCAGTGCAGACTTGTGTCACCTCACATCTGTGATAAATAGACATTTCTGACCAAGAACGCATCTGCTCATTTACACTTGCAAGTAAACATCCTGACACGACAATTGTAGTAAAGTGAACTAGTCTATCAATTCCTGACCAAAGCAAATGGCATTAAAATAGGCATGCTTTAGGGCATAGTCGTGGGTAGACTCCTGGGACTCACCCGTCTGCGACAGAAGGGCAGACTTTGAGCTATGATATTGATGCTGAAGATCTTGAGGATTTTCTGTGTGGGTATAGGCTCCTTGGTGACCTCCTTGGGGTCAGCCAGATACAATGCCTGGCTCTCCAGGGGAGCCTTCTCCTTGCCCGAGGACTTGGTCATCTTTCTCCTCGGGCTGGATGACGAGAAACGGGAAATGGGGCAATGCCGCAGCATTGCCAACCCAGGGCTAGTAGGTCATATCCCAGAGGAGGCAAATTTGTGGGATTCTATTCAGTGGGTGAATTACTGAATTTCCCTAGAACTCACTAGAATGTTTTTGAGTTAAGAGACACAACAGCTCTAAGTGTCCACACCAAGTTCGCTGCCCTGGATTGTGGCCCCTTTTAAAATATCAGAGGGTCTAGGAGCAGCTGTCCTGTACTGGACTGCCCCCACCCAGGCACACAAGCATAGGAATCTATTCCCCTAGCCCACCATGGAGCAATGTACCCTCTGAGATTCACATCAGAAGTAGAAATGTATTACTTCACATCTCCACCTTTAGAGTTAAACACTAAGTTTGATTTGATGACAACTTCCACTTGAGTACGGATCAAAGGAACATTATGGGCTAACTGACTGCCAACATTGTGAAATATTACATTATGAACAGACAGACAGAATAACTAAGTTTAAATAAGCATGAATGCCTAATAAAAGTAGTATGAGCATACAGCCAACGCCTTTTTAACGGTCTTAGAGTCCCCATTTTAGAATGGCCATCATTAGACTGACAGCAGTCGTGCTCCATATGTTATTACTATGAACATTTTAAAGGCTTGTAAATCAGTGTTCGCTACAGAATTCTGTTAAGCAGCAGAGGTGCCTAAATCTATCCTTCATAATGATCACATTAGAAGTCAGTAATAACTAGGGGTGTAAATCGGACAGTTCATAACTATACGATATGATATCGATTATCTAAGCCAGATATGCGATATTTGCCGATACCTCAAAAAATTCTGCGATGCGATTACGATTTGATTCAGGGCTTTATCGATTGATTTATGGATATTTAGATATTATGTGGCAAGTTTACACACAACTAGTTCCATTTTTATTAACTCACAGATGCATCTAAAATATATAAAATTAACGTTTAATTAAACTCATTTGCAAAAACAGATAACTCCATTTTTGTTCATATTCATAAATCGTGTTTTTTTTTAATTGTGCATTCCAAGTAATATCAATCAAACTGTAGCTGGGTTGTTGTGATTAAGTAACAATAACTAAAAAAAGTTCAATGAAAGTATGGTTTTTTTATATATTTAAAGTTTGTTTTTTAGCAAAAGCAGATAACCCCAATAGTCGTTTTTTTTTGGAAGAAGCAGATAACTACACATTTCATGTTTCAGAGTTAAACAAAACCAAGTAATTGCTATAATACATAAAAATCACTCGGTTAATCTTTGTAGCATCAATCTCCTCCGCTGACATAGACGCCTGATAAACTTTGTTGTTGTGATTACACGCAATACAGGGAACTTTTCCCTCACCACTGTGACATGCTGCATTAGCAAGGTTCCGTGAAAAAGTTCAGCTTTTATTTTCCTTTTACGCTCTGAAGATATACGGGCTCATCAAGTTCGTTGAAATGATCCATCATCGATCACTTTTAGTCAGCATTGACGAAAGTCCTCTCAATTAGCGCGTCTTTTTGAAGTGACTAACAGTCTTGTCACCTGACCTGAATACTGCGCACTGATTCGCTAAAACTAACTTATTGGGTTGTGTTCACAAACAACAAGGGTGCTTGTCGGTATCTGCTGTAAAACATGAACTCGTCAGATTCAATAACTGCTCTTGATTCAGTGAAAAATTCATCCGACTGAACATTTAGGGTTTGAGATAGTAAAGAAGGGTAAGTGTAAAACTAAGATGATGATAAATATCAATACCAGCATTTTAGGAGTCCTAGAGCATTTCTGTTCTAGGGCCTCATTTTTAATTTCTCTAGTACAATGTACATTTGTGGAATATAAAGCTGTCCTATGATGCAGAGACAGGGTTTTTGAGTCAAACTGGCCTGAGAGGGCAGATCTCATTTTTAGACCTGCCCTGGAAACCCAAAAGCTTCTGTCCTCTCACTTCATACAGACCCACATAAGCCTTCCACTAATCTCATGGCGCACAACTATGTGCCGTATGTGCACTGCTGAGCCTCGGCCCGTTAGCATGACTGGCACAAGGTAATTGCTGGGAATGCCAAAAATGCAAGGGATTTAACCCTGGCTCCTGCAGAATGTCAGGCACAGACTTCTGTTAGGAGGAATCCTTTATTCTGCATTCCCGTCGCTTTTTAAACATAGCCTCTCTAGAGCTGTTAGGGGAAGAAACTAGGGTCTGGGAAGGAAGAAAAGGGAATTTTCATTTATGAGATCAAAAACAGATCAAACCACAACTTCACACAAAGGAAATCATGGGTAAACAACGTAAAAGCAGACCATAAAACACCAGTGGTTTGCAGTTATGTTATTTTTAAACAAACTATTAGGCTAAATAATTGTTGTTAATTGAAATAAAGCTTAAACAAATAAGAAATGTTGCCTTCAATACATTGGCAAAAAACTGAAATAAAATAAGAATTAAAATGAATACTAAAACTAAAATATATTAAAGCCACACAGAATTTTAAGACGTAATAAAAATGACAAACGCACACAAATTAAAATGAAAACTGAAAATACAAAAATAAAGCTAATTCAAAATATTGATAAATACTGCAATATCATACTAAATAATACTAAAATAACACTGGTGGTTTGATTCAAGTTTTCTAAAGCGACATGATCACTTGTATGATGAACAAACTGAAATTGTAGTACTCTGATCAACTCATGTATACAACAAAGCTCAAATCAAGTATACCAATAAAGCAATAACTTAAAACCTCACTGGTTCTTGCATGTCTACCTACAAATTATATAATTTGTTCTCTCTTCATCATACAAAGTGATCATTACTTTAGGAAAAAAAAAATCAAACCAATGGAACTGTATGCATTACTTTATTCATACCTTTATGACATTGTTGGACATTAAAACTTTGAACCCCACTGACTTTCCTTGCATGGACAAAAACAACTGATATATTCTTCAAATATTTTGCAATCTGCAAAAGACAGAAAATACATGAGGGCTGGCCTTATTCACTCTTCTATTAGACCTACAGTCAAGGAGACAGACAGACACACATGTTCTGACACACTTCGCTTCAGTCCCTGAAAAGTGAAGACATGAAGCATTTCTTAAGGTCACAGGGGTCTTGAAAAGCAGACCACGTGAAAAGACCCAATTCTCCATTCACTAGCAAAAGGTACATTAACACATACACAATGAAGTTCCCCAGTCACACTTTAGTCTGAGAACACATTCACTATTAGTTAAGACTTACCTCAATAAACTCCTAATGTACTGCTTACTAATAGTTAGTAAGAGAGTTAAGTATAGGTAAGGGGATGTAGAATATGGTCATGCAGAATAAGGCATTAATATGTGCTTTATAAGTACTAATAAACAGCCAATATGATAGTAATATGCAAGCTAATAAGACGGAAGTTAATAGTGAGAATTGGACCCCAAACAAAAGTGTTACCAGTTTCCCTTTGCTGCCCTGATGAATCGACACACTCTGGCAGGCAGTAATTCACAACACTTCACATGACACTCATGACAGACGCAAACATTGCTACTCTGACAGTGTAACAGCCCATCAAATACATGTGCAAGAGTGGGTTAAATTAACCAGACCTGCTCTCAACTTCACCAATACTAGGTTTACACTCGCAGACTGAAAATAAAAACCACTGATGATGACGACATCAAATAAGGATATTCATGTCGAGTTGAGTGGATTTTGGGTGACATCATGAAAATATATTTAGTTTAATGGGTGAAAAATAAAATCATTTTGCAGGAAGTTGTCCACTTGCATTCTACTAAGACCAGCAAAGAAATACAAAAAAAACAAACACAAAAATACTTTTACAGAGACAAAAGAAATGCACATTCTTCTTCATCTACAGCACTAAAATGGAATAATTCAATATCAGAGACTATTGTGTGTGAGACCATGCAACTACATTTGGTATAGCTACAGTAAGTAGTCCTCACAGCCAGACCAGGCCACAAACTGCAGTCGACTCAGTCGAGAGGAAAATAACCAAATGAGCCATTAAAATTTCAAATGCTTATGAATCATTTATGCTTAAGCTGCTTGAGGGAAAAAAACTTCACAAGGTTCTTTAGGGACAAAGTTTTATGACAATAGCACATTTAGAACAAAAAGGCAATCCGCTGGTGAAGCTCTAACACAAGAGTTTTCCACATGGACAGTTTGCAAGGGCATTTAAACACCGTTCATAAAACAGTTGTACTTTTTTTCTTTCTTTTTTTTCAAAACATAGTTTGAGCAGGATTTGAATCACATTTTCTTTCTACAGTTTTTATTAAGAACAAAAAAAGTTGCTTAAATCAAATCAAGCAGTTCTGCTTTATTCTTGGAAAGTTTAAGTTTGGACCTACTGTTGATATGACTGTTGAAACATTTTGTGAACCTTTTTGTTGAGTCACTTTTAGGTTGTCTCAGGTCTCAGACTGTTCACACCTGCTCTAATCTGAGAAATAAATAAATAATTTAATAATTTTATTTTTAATTTTATTTTCTAAATCTTATAAGATACTGATCTGAACAGGCGATTCTCCAAACTGGCCATTATGTGTAAAGCTTTGTGTTGGCATGTTAAGTATAAAAATAAATTATGGCAAAGTTTGATAAGAGTTTGGCTTGAAATTGTTGATTTAAGCAAAAAAAATCAGATTTGACATTTTTTTCTATAGATATTTAGGAAAGCACTAAAAAAAGGTTGGTTAGTAAGATTTGTTTTAATATTTTTGAAAGAAGTCCCTTATGTTCAACCCAGGCTGCATTTATTAGCATATATTAAAAGTAGGGACATTTTCAGCCAAAAGAGCTTTTTTCATTTTTTAGCCGAAATGGTTTTGGAGTTAATGTAAGTTGAAAGATACATTATATCTTACCAAAATCAATCCTATCTCATGTAATCGCTCAATCAGTGTTTCAACCAGGGAAAGACGTCAATAAAACAGCTTGTAGACAATACAATTTAACTAAACGTTACATTTATCTCAAGAAATCTATCAATGTCCATAAACTCATTAGTTAGCAAGAAAAAAAATTGCTATTTGACTGTTGAATGTTAAATTAAATTTTTTTTTTTTTTTTTTTAGAAAAATTATTTCTATTTATAAAAGTGATATACATGAAACTAAAACTGTCAGATTTAGATTGTGGTTTTTGCAGTTGAAAAACAATGTCACACAGAATGAGAAAGAATCTGGTCCACATTCAGCTGCAGTGTGAATGTAGTCTGAGAAGAGCTGACATTGAGGAGGATCGAACCTGGAAATGGCAAATTAAGAGGCCTGGGATTGTTGCTGCGAAGCTGCTACTGTGGCTTCTCCCATGAAAGGTCACAGATTCATGCAAGTCAATATGGTAATCTTCACTGGAAATACCTGAAGTAGAATCAGATAATCAAAGCACAACTCAAACTGAAACTTTGAGTCTTTGGTGGCCTCATGTGATTAAGTGTGGAACTGCAGGAAAATGCAAAAAGATTTTCACAGAAAATAAATCCAAATAAAACAATTGGATTTAGAAATGCAGTAACATGTCAGCCATTGAATTCTCTTTGGTAACATCAAATGTAAAATACTCGGTAGAACAGGTGAGCCAGCCTCAAATTCATTATCCAAAAATTGTAGCAGGTTCCTCATTGCAACAGCGTCCTGTCACTCTTCACCTGTTCATCTAACTTTGGGAGGTTGCCAGTCGACATTTTAAAGGGCTCTCACAAGAAAGAGAGTCATCTGCCCATCCAGAAATAATGTCAGAGCACACCTGATGTCCTCACTTCAGTCTTGAGTTAAAGACTGGCATAAATGTACTCCATATTTATGCAAAAATACCACAGCAGTACAATGACTATTAATAGGAGGGAGAGTCAATCCAGCAAGTAATTCATTGTTAGTTTCCGAGGCATTGGGAATTAAAATAAACCATTCAAAACCAGTGACCAGAATTGAACAACCCGATGATGATGATCAATTCCAATTGAACTAACATGTTTTTAACATATGAACATCACAAAGACATGAAGGCTACTGAAAGCAACTTGCACTGACATCTTAAAATATGTCAGAGCCATCGTTTTTTCTCAAGATGCACACCAGTAATGTTTTTTGTTAAGGCATGTTTTTTGCATCTAGATGTCCTAATTCAACTAAGGCCTAATCCCTACTTAATCTCAGACCTGTTTGTGAAACCAGGCCTTTATGTATAATTTTTCCTTTGATTTGAGTGAAAAATTACATCTCAAGATTAACCATTTGGGCTTTTGTCTAATTTTAGGAATGGGGTTGAAACTCTCAATCTTTTGGTAGAAGATGCAATCATGGTCCTGTATTTAACAACCCTGACACTGAATATAAAAAAGGCCAAATATTCAAATAAGACAGCAGAGAGCTGTAGATTATAGATGCATGAGGCTGTGTGTAATCCTCATGTTAGTTTCCTTCAGTTCTGTCTGGTGAATGATACTCAGATCCTTGAAGAGTTTAGAGTACATGAATCAGAGCGCTAGCCTGAAAACTGCTCGACAGAAGTCAAACTATCAAAATCATAAATATGAAGGATACCACCTTCATCCAGAAGAGCACACAATGACAGTCCCACACAGACTTTCATTAGTAAACACTTCACTCGATGCAGTTTAGACACAGCAAGAGAACAATCTTCTGGATGGTGGTAAAATTATCCCTTTCTTTAAAGATTTACAAACTATGTAAGCATCCTCAGTGAATGAAAAACCAGCTCAGTATGCAAGAGAAATTCCTTCAATCTAATTAAAGAGGATTTACGTGACCTCTGACTTCACCCTACAGTTTCCCAGAGGACAGGTGTCCACTGCTGCCTGTGTGCTCGTTCTCTCTCGTACACAAACACTAGTCATATTAGTAAAGTATGTCAAATGGAAGTTTCTGTAACAAGTCATTAAATAAATTCAACTTGATATTTTAAGTACCTTTCAATAAATACATTAATGGAATAATGTTTGAACCATTAGGTGCACATGGTCCTCCAAAATCCACCCCCGTGCTTCACTCTGGGCACCAGACCATTCAGGTGTTAAGCCTGAAGGGGCTTCTCCAAACCAAAACTCCCAGCGACAGCGAAGATGGACAATCATCAGAGAACAATTCACATTGTCCACAGCCCAAGATTCACACTGTTGGCAGAACTTGGCACCAATGAAACCTACATTTGGCATTGGAACGAGTCACCAGGCAGGTTTGGCTATAGCATCTCAACCATGAATATTGACTCTCAACGAGCAGTTTTGGTGGAAACAGGAGAGTCATTTAATTCTGCAGTGAGTTGGGCAGCTGTGGTTTTATGTTTTTTGGATATCCTTGTTAGTACATGGACATCCCTATCAAACAGCTTCCTCTTGCGTCAAAAGTTACTCCTGTTGGATGTGGTTCGTTCTACGTCGTGGTATGCTGACATTACCCTGGATACCATAGCTCTCAATACAACACAAAGATTGTCCTGGTCACAGATGAGCCAATGAGTCGTGCACCAACAATTTGTCACTTTTGAACTCGGATATGTCTCCTATTATGTTGATACAGCTGTGCCATTGCTCTAATTCAACCTTCACACTCTGCTCTTACTTATGGAATGTAAAATCAGTGAAGATTGGCCACCAGGCTGCGTATATATAGGCGTGAAACCTCCAACACTATATAGCCCAGTGTTTCAGTGTTGTTGTCCAACCATTATATATCATTTTTCCCCTAGAACAGAAATTCTAAGTGGGCCTCAAGGTGGCTTGAGATTTTTTAAAATAAGAAACCAAGCTGTAAAACAAGCTAAACCACAGAGAAAAAGGTATTTCACATTTTAATTAGTCATTTTCAATTTCGTTATTTGTAGACCCTCCTAATTTAATTTCAAAGTCAAAAAGCTTGAGAACCAATGTTACTGTTATAAGCTAAAAGATGAGAACGAGTGCTTTAAAACATGTCTGGAAACAGATATAAAATTAACAAAAATATTTTTTTTAGTGATTTGTAGTATTCATCACATGATGGAATCTCACCTGTGCACTTGTGAGGGAGAAAACAGCCCATCTGCAGATGACAATATGGCACTGTATGCCAGTAAGATTACAGATACCGATCACAAATATACAGATGCTTCTTTCCTAAAATAACTTGTTTACTTCAGATATATATCCATAAAGAAATATAATATCCATACAAACTCAACTAAATCAAAACTTTTGCTGAAACTAAATACAAGTACATTTGAAAACATGTCATCAGAAAATGTTTAACTATAAGAAAGCATGAACCTTATAAATGCTCGTTTACATGATGTGATTGGAGCTCAGCGCAGAAGCTTTCATGGCACGATGTCAGCGCTCAATGAAACGTCTTAAACCCACACACCCTCGGCAGTAATTCACAGCTCTACATGCGGCGCCTGTACCGCACGACATACCATCGAGCCAAACGCAGCTTCCCTGACAGTGTGACAGTCCGCCTCCACATGCGTGTGCAGGAACAGGTTCAATTAATGAGCTCTGCTGTCAAATCAATCGTCCACTCAGTTAGCATTCCTAATCATGAAATGTAACTCAATGCAATAACTTATGATTTGAGTTTCATATAACAGAACTAAACAAAAATCTACATAACTCAATAGTTTTATATTGTACCATTGCATTGTTGTTATTTTAAATGCTTCATTGACTGTATTGGTTAAAAAAAAAAAGCTATGTTTATTAAAGGTGCAGCAAGCGATTTCTGAGAAACACTGTTGATATTTGAAATCGACACCCAAGCAAACAATCCCTTCATTGCTCCACCCCGAAAATAGCAAACACACTATGACAGGAAATGACTTACAGCTAGTGCTTCAGCTCCAGTATTAACGCGAGTCCTAATTCTTACCTGATCGTAAATATTATTCTTCCAATTATATTCACCTGACCTGTTCCTCTTTGGTAATATCTCAGAGCTATCTCTTTCAACAGTCTTTCTACAAATGTCCCATTTGCTCACTCTGTCTTTTCCCCCACCATAAGCATTTACCCCTGTTGCCGATTGACTACAAGAGTGTTTTGGTGCTCCGTGGATCAGTCCGATCCACTTTGATCCACCAAATATCTTCATGTTTCACAAAATTCAGTCATATGTACAGGTTTGATGACAACAAGAGGGTGAGTAAATGACAGAATTAATTGTCTTGAAACTTTGTCTTTCTTGAAAAGGTTAGTCATGTGATTCATCTCTTGAGGTTTAGTTCATGGCGTAGAGGGTTTTTATTAAATTAACAAAAAATATAAAAACTTTAGACTTGACTAAGTATAATCAGTAATTATGCACAAACATGATAAAAAAAGGCCTCATTTTTAATTTTGTGATTGATTGGTTATGGCATCACAAAGTAATTTGCATCACTGTTGCTGTCCCATTGACTCTGTCCGTGGCAGGACTCAATACCCCAAAGAGGAATGGAGGTGTTCACACGGGATGCGTTTTTCCTTTCAAACAGCTAGACTAAGGGATATAACTCAGTGGAACGAACAAACAGGTCTTGAGATGTGTTTTTAAAACAAGCTATTTTTGCCTTGCAACACCATCCTAAAGCAGAAGAGTTCATGTTGCAAAATGTTGAACCAACTGAAGCACAATGCAACAGCCAAAGAAATTAATCTGATGCATATGTAAATAGGCTAACAATTTCAAAACTTAAATAAATAGCACAGATGGACACCCACCCAGCACAGACAAAACGACCAAAATGGGCATCTCTAACTGGTTTCTTAGTAAGTACAGAAAAAAGAAGTATATACAAGTGGTTTTATTACACTGTTAAAATAAGAATAAATGACCACCAGTCTATACGTATTGTACTGACCCAGATCAAAGAATTGGACACACTCGCAGCACTACACAAGCTTGATCTCACGCTCCTAGTTTCACACTACAAAAACAAGTAAAGCAGACGGTGGTTCAGACAGAGCTGTGCTACATGACTATGGTGTTGTGTCCCAAGAAAGGGCATATATAATGAGACATGCATATGAAACATTCAGAGCGCTCTTCCTGTGAAGAAGCTGCTTCAGGCTCCGAGCATGACAGATGGTGCCAGTCAGATGATCCCAGAGCGGGAAAGTGCCAGTGCTTTCCTGTTCTCACCTGGGGATGAGGGGAAAATGGGAGTTTGTGCTTCTTGACCTACCTAACCAAAATCAATACTTTATTTAAGATGTGCCACTTTACACTTAAGCTGTCCTCAAGAAAAATGACAATGCTAATGCACAGCTATATTGCAGGATGGTTTCTATTAACTAATATTAGAAGAAAGTGTATTTAAAAAAAGTAAATAAATAAATAAATAAATAAATAAAACAGGGTATGTCTGTGTCAGGACAAGGGGTAAGATGTAACAGGAGATAGTGAGCAATTCATATTTCAAATTAAAAAAAATGACCATTCAAGATGTCATTAAAAAAATGGTATTAGTAGTTATATTTACATTTTGTATTTCCTGCATTTCAAGGCAAAGCTTACCATCACTAATATAAAGGTGAAAAGAGGTGGAAAAATAGGTGCAAAATGGGACAGTCCCCTTTTAAATGATATGATCATATAACAAGTGTATATTAAAAGAGCACAGTTTACCACACTCTTCACTACTTGCCCCTCAAAAGGCAGTACACCATTCATATGAAGTTTAAATGAAAGCACATGACAAAAAAAAAGAAAAAAAAAGAAAAGTGTTTTAAATGTAAATAAACATTAGAATTTGCATATTCGACAATAACAGCAGGAAATTAAATAGAGTAGGACTTAATTTTATCCATTGGGTTACGATTGGATCAGGAAAAGTATGGTATTATCGGCCCCCCTGTAGTCAATAATTGTATCCATTAAAACTCATCTTTGATCACCAAAATTACATTTTAAAGTGTTTTCCTTAAAATAGCTTGAATGTAACTACACCCTTGCCTCACAGTATACGCGGTTCAATGAATATGCAAATTAGCACCACCTAGCACCAGCTCGTTGACGATCACACGTTGACGACGTGATTGGTTACAAGGTAGTTTGTGACGTCAGAAACGCCAGCGATTTCAAACCGTGTTTTTGAGACTGTCTTTGGTTCACTGCAGTTTTAAAGAATGGTGTTGACTTTTTAATATGCTTTAAGACGAACCATGTGCAAATTCATAACACCACATAGCCATATATACAACATCAAAAGCTTCATTTTCACCTCAAGGGGACTTTAAAATGAAAGTAAATGGGGTCGTTATTTTGATGTCATGGTGTCTTTATAGCTAACTGCTTATTTTTCGGCCATTTCTGATGTCAAAGCTTCATCCAGAAACATCCAGCAATGCCTGCAAATACAGTAAATCTAACATGACTTCTCCAGTGTAAAAAACACCGTAAACCCCCTGTACACAGCCCTTGAGTGGTTAAACATACAATAGGGCAGCAAGTGTTTCATGTCTCTTTAAACACAAGTCTAAGACCAGATCAAAAAAAGTGCAGCTTTTGATGCCGCAATCTCCTTTTGAAATCAGAGACCGATTAGGCCTACCTCTTACTTCACTTGACGACAGCACCGACTTAACATTAACTTACCAGACACACAACAAGTCCATTTCATCTTCCCTTCTTTGAAGACCATCTGTGAACCCACACAGGCTGTTTAAATACACTTGGCACTCTTAATGTGGTTGTCCGATGCGGACAGTCTTCAAACAACCGTACCACCTTTAGCTAAGTGTGTATTTCTACATGCCAGTCTATATGACTCATTAAATAGACAAGCTAACGTCAATATTTTTAGCTGAATGTCTCTCCTTCTCCTATAAACACACATCAGTTGCTGTGCTCTATTGGCTTGTCATCAGAAAGCTGTCGTAGTAGTTACATTGCAGGACTGTGGCCTAAAAAAAAATGACACTGCAAGAACATAAGTAAATGGTAGGATTTAAAGCCAATTAATCATCTGTTGTTAAAATTCCTTAAATTAGTCTCACATGGCAACAGCTTTAAAAAGAAAATGTGAGTGAAAGCAGATTGTTTTAGCCATACTGAAATTAAATTGTATCTAGGCTACCATTTAAACAGTGTTGCACACTTTAAAATCATAAATTTACAGAAATATCTTTGAATCTTCAATGATACCAGCTTCTTGAAAAGGAGTGAAAGAAAATTTTTTGTGGGGAGGTAAGGGAAAATATATATTTCTAATCAGTTCATGTTTAATTAGACTTGATTTAAGAAATGCTTTTGGGAATTTACTTCCAGCTTGTTCATTTTTCAGATTGTTTATCCATTGCCTGATTCAATAGTCTGTTTGAATCTATAAAACCCGTGGCTAGGGTTCAGTACAGATCTGAAGAGGCTCACAGTTCACATAACACATAAAAGGCTTGAGCTAATTACACCTTACATAAACCATGAACAATGACCACAAGGGAACAACTGGCACTCACCAGATTGCAGCATAATTAAATATTTCTCTAAAGCACAAAAAGTCCATAAACTTTGAGTAGATAGCTGGGAGTATGGAGAGAAGAAAAAAAATCATAAGATGTGGAGACCTGTTGGAAATGGAACTGAGTGAACACTGTGACAAACTCATAAGTAAAAAATAATTAATAAATAAATAAAAATGAAATAAAATAGTAAATTCCTTCATTCCCTGGCATATTAAAAAGTTTAATTTTGGAGCCTTTCAACATTTGTCAAAAGGAATGCCAAACAAAGCGCTCAGTAAGGCAGCCATTTCAACACAGGTGCTTAGAAACATTTTCTAACCAGCTAAGCAATTTCCAAAATGCAACATCACTTGTTAAAGACTTTTAAAGTTACTTTTAAACTAAAGTTTTTAAATCATTGAACTAAAAAGAAAACACAAAACTTAACATGCTTCTACCAAAAATTATCCATTCATCATGTTGAAATTAAAATTGGATTTTGTCATTATCTACATGGAATCTATTTTTACAACTAACATTATGAATTTGCACAGTACAAATGAAAAGTCTTTACAATTTTTGAGTCTTTCAGTGACAAAACCCACTTTTAAATAGGCTGTCTACAAGGGATCTTTGAAAATGTAGCTAATCAGGAACCAAAAAGCAAGGCAAGACATTTTTGAGGTCAGGTTTCATCTCCGACCATTAAAAGTTTGTTTATGTGGAAATGCTTTCCAAAATCATTTATTCCATCCTGCTAAATTCAACCGAGGTCAAGACTGTGACTTGAGGAACTGACGTCAGATGAGAAAGTGCTTCAACCGTACACTTTTTTTCTGTTGTCTAAGACTGCATGAGGGAATTCAATCATTACTGAGCATAACGCAAACCCTATCAGTTACAGGATGCTTTTGAATACAAATTTGACATTAAAACCCAGTTACTTCTACCCTAGTACCCAGCATTTTCAAGAGCTCAACATTAGCATACTATGAAAAGCCCTGAATGCATAATTACCAAACAGAGATAAAACAGGCTGAAACCACATTTCCTCAAGGAAAATATTTTAGATTGACCTCATTTACAAAGCTTCAGCATTCCTATTCACGTTCTTAATGCAATCTTGATCTAGCCAAGGGGAGTAGGACAACAGCCACAGATGTGCTCTGTACCATTAAGTCCACAAGGCCACCTTTACAATGCAGGTCTTGATGAGCAATTCCAATTTGTTGAGAATGTCCGTTTTTTTTTTGTTTTTTTTTTGACAACCATCTTACATATATTAAAAGTGGCTTGGCAAAACAACCCAAGGTAGACGTACTGAACTAGGCCGAAAAGGAAGTAAAAAGTCCTGATTTGCAATGGACGCACACAAAGTGATAATACAAGCTTTTGCTCTCTGCACCATCTTTAAGATCAGCAAAACATTTGTCTCTTAAGGCGGGGGGTGTTGGGTGAGGTGAGTCGAGACTGCTATTATCGCTGTAGTTGATGTCCACCTCAGTTGACGTCATTCGCCACCATCGCTTTCTTTTAATGACGTACGACTTGCATTGACGGGGAAATATCCCATCTGTCCGCTTACATGCAAGAAGCAAATACACCCATCCGATTCATATCAGATTCATTTCCACATATGAATGAGACCTGAAACCGATTTGAGAATATCGAAATCCATGTGCTTTTTTCCTGCTTACACGTTAGTGGGTCATATTGTCATGGTGGGGGGGGGGGAGGGGGGGGGGGGTGTCTGAATAGGGTCACCTGAAGCATGTAATATAAATGCGGCCTGAGTCACTCTAGAACAAAAGACGCTAAAGAGGTTTTGGTCACTTTAGTTTAGGGTCCAACTCTCAGTATTAACTACGACTTTTGCCTCAAACTCCTACATCTTTTAGTTCTTGTTGTAAGTTGGATTTTTTGCAGTGTACTTAAATTCTTTATATTTAAATATTTTTATTTTTATTTCTTTTATACACTATTTAATGGTAAAATATAATCTGAAAAATCTTTGCATTTTATAATCTGAAATTAAAAATTGAAATATTAGTTAGCTAAAGACATTAAAGATTGTCAATAATAAACGAAATAAAAAAATATTTGAAATAATGAAATAATTGCAAAAAAAGTATTTAAAATGAAAATTACCACATTTTCTCTCCAAACTTTTCTGTGGAGTCCATAACACCCTCTTTTTTGCCCCCTAGTGCCCAGAGATCAGTTTGAAACCCACTGTGCTTTCAGCTAAAGCACAGCATACTGTCAATAGGCTAATTAAATCACCACTACTAAACTACGGTTTACAATCTAATACTTAGCAAGGTCAGCTATAGTCGACCATCTTGACCCCATCCCTACTAGACAGGCAGCACACTAGATTGAGCCAATATGTTGTTACAAAAAACCTGACAAAACATTGACAACCTTTTGAAAAGGCACACTCCAGACATCACGGTTCTGCGAACTTCAGCCCTGCTGTGACTGCCTCAATCAGATAAACAGTGTCTCATCCGCCTTGTGTTTTGGATGAGAACACTCTCCACACACAGATGTGATAAGATGTTCTCTGGAGATTCACTCACCAGTAACAGTGCGACCTTCTTCATACTGCGATTCCCCATGGCAGCTCAGTCACAGAAACAAACGGCGAAAGGATTTTGCGGGTCGTCTTCTGTCAGTGCGATGACAAGCGTGTCGACATCATGAGGATGAGGAGGGTCTGCGAGCTCTTGCATTCCCTCCCCTCGCTCTTCTCTATCTCCGCTCATTTGCATTTCCTCTTTGCTCAAAAACAGACCCAATCTCTCTATTTTGTTTCCATCTGACTAATACACAACGTTTCAACGAAACTGCTTATGTATACAACGTGACTTGCCAAAATACACACATTACTGGAGTAAATGTTTATGGCCTTGGAGGTTTACAATTGGTGATCAAACAAAAAACAGGCCAGATGTCTCAGATTCACAAACTAATGTATCATTAATTATGGTGATTGCAGAATGACAACCATTGGCTGGAGAGTCAGTCTCCGTGTCAGAAACTTTCCTTTTAACCAATCAGAATGGAATTATAGGTCACTTGCATCTGACCCCATAAACATCAAAACACGTCTCTATACAGATGTTGAGTTTGAAAGTATGTTCAAACTTTAAGCATATAGGAACAACCAGTCTAGTCAAAAACGCTTTCCTTTGGAGGTCAATGACGAGCTTGCGGTTTAAAACCTCAGAAGTGGACGAGTCCAGACATGTCTTTTCCCACAGAACACTATACCAATCCGACCCATATGATATCTGGAATAACATGAGGGTGAGTAAATGACAAGATTTTCATTTTTAGCTGAATCATTCCTTTAACTCGGGGACGGGGTTTTCCAAACTGGGGGTTTTTGAGGGAACTGCAGAGGGTTTGAGAGTTGACGAAAAGCTAATCAATATTTTAAAGAGTAAAATTAAACAAAAAGGGCTGCACAAGTAACCTAGCCTCGTGAGACCATCCTGATCTCGCGAGCTGTCAAGGTTTCACTCGCAGATCAGTCTGGATACTTTCCGTTAAAGAAAATTTGGGAGCAGTTCACCAAACGAACGTCCAATCAGCGTTGGCTTTGAGGCGGGTTGAGGTGTGACGCAACGAGAAGTGCGACAGTTCAGTCTAAAGAACATGGCGGCTTCAGCGGATGAAACTAGCATCAGTGTGGCTATCGAGCAAGTTTTATCGGAATTACAGAGTATTTCTTCACTGAAAGAAGAGAAAAACACTGCTCTGGAGGCTTTTCTCAGAGGAAAATATGTTTTTGCTCTTCTCCCGACTTGTCTCGGCAAGAGTTTGCTTCATTGATCTGATTGGTTGATTTGGCCCGTCTATCACCAACATAGGCCAATCAGCTAACCAGTATTTTCGCCCCTTACCAAAACTACTTCAACGGAAGGTTTCCAGATGGATATGCGGAGCAAATCCATCTGGCGGAGTCAGGTTACAAGTAACCTACATTAAACTGAAATCACAATAAGGCTTAGAGTAATCCAAACAGGATTTAGTCTGAGCTCGTCATTTACATGCAAGGTTTAGCATTTGAAAATAAAGAATTTAAGATATATTAGTATTGGTAACATGTCATATAAAATTATTATTATTATTATCTTCAAATATTAGAGTAAAATTGTAGCATTATAATAGTACTATATTTGTCTTCATTTTATAATTTGTTAAAAATGATAAAAATAATGTTTTTTTTTTGTTTTGTTTTTTTAAATAATTTTGCCACGACGTTTCAGCAGCTACAAGAGATTAAATGTGTATCTCATATTGTGATTTAACCTCCAATATGATATTTAACATCAAAGGGGTTCGGCTGAAAAAAAAAGGGGTGAATCCCTGCTTTAACTTTAACCCAAGTGATACGAGAATTTGAGAACAAAAAGAGCAATTTAGTTTTAAAATGAAAACCATCAAGCTAATCCAGAAGCACCTGAGCACATTCAATACAAGCCAATACTTGACATCAGCAAACCAATGACAGTTCATCACTCCATAAAATAAATTCTCACAACAAGATGATTGTTTATCTAATGCAAAGCCAAAAACGACCAGTAGAGGGAAACAAACACCATGACTTCAGAAGCCCTGACTCAATCCCATCAATATCTACTGCACGCATTAGATACTTCTGATTAAATCTAATGTAGTGAGAAGAATATTTCCATTTGAACTAAGGACCAATTGAGAAAGTGATCAGTCGCTTACCTTATTCTTGAAGACAGAGGGTGAGCTTTGGTGCTGTCGTCCAGAGGACTGGTCCGTGTTATCATTAGGGTCCGAAACACTGGTCCTGAGGGAGGGAGAGTGGAGGCCATCCTCGCCTTCCTCCTCTTCTTCAGCCTCCTCCTCCTCCTCTCTCCCACTGTCTTCTGAATGGTCAAACTCATCGCTGTCCTGGTCCATTTCCTCCTCGTCGCCATTCTCCTCTTCCTCCGGCCGGTCGTCGTCTTCCTCTGAACGAAGTCCCACCCCGACCTGCCCATCCCGTCCGCCGTTATTATTCTCCTCCTCCTCGTTCTCCTCCTCGTCGTCATGATGCCGTCTCCGCCGCCGGCGCTGCCCCTGCTCCCACATCCACTGGGCGCCCTTCTCGGCTCCGTTCACCTCGCTCCTCCGTCCTTCCTCCACCGGTTCGCCTCCGGAAGGCCATGGCTCCTCCTCTCCTTCCCGTCTGCCCTCTTCCTCCTCGCCCGGTTCTCTCCTCTGCTCCTGCTCCTCCTGCTCCTCCAGCACCTGGTTGACGTACTCCGCCTGGGGCTGGGATGTGCGGCCGGAGGTGCTGTTACCTGCCCCGGGCCTCTGCTGCTGGGCCGCCCTGCTGCCGCTGCCCCCCGACAGCAGATCCTGGTTCATTTCCAAAAGCCAGCTTGCTACCTCCTGCACCTTCGCTAGGCTGTCTGAAGAGGACAAGGACTTGGCATTCTGAAAGAGATAGAGACAGAATATGGTTCAAATCACCATGAAATCAACATAAAAAGGCAATAAAAAAGGCATGTGTTGGGGCTGGTTATACAAAAATGAAAAGAAAAAAAAAAAGAAACGCCATTCTCCTGTTTGCATCCAGAGTGTGCTGAAAGTGGGTAACTCATTCTTTTATTCACGCCTGTGAAATAAAACAATAGACATTTGCATCTATGCTGGGAAAGACGCAATATGAGGATCCCTCAAACAATGGGGACCTCTCCTGCTTGGCAGTTGATCTACACTAGGCTTGGCCTGGAAACCACGGCAACAGTATCACTTCAACACATGCAAACAAACATTTAAGTTTCTTTTAACTCTAGTCCATTTCAATTCTATTGTCTTCTTTAAAAACATGCATGTTTGAGGTCATGCATTATAAAATAAACACCAAAGATTTTATTTTTTATTTTTCGACACATTAAATTGATCAAGTGTCGGTAAAAACATTTATGATGTTACAAAATGTCTCAAAACTGCTGTTTATTTTAACTTTCTTTTCAGTTTCTACTTGTATTTCAAGCGATGAGAATTTTTTTGTGAGCACCAGATCAGCATTTCAGAATGATTTCTGAAGAATCATGTGACACTGAAGACTGGAGTAATGGCAGCCATCACAGGAATAAATTGCATTTTATTATATGTCAAAACAGAAAATTATTTCAAATTGCATTAATACTTCACAATATTACTCTTTTAACTGTATTTTATCAAACAATTCTTCAAAAATAAAACAAAAATAAAATGTTAAACTAAAATTAAATGTTCTGGGAGATGTTTTATTTTATCTCCGTCAATTAGAACATGAATAGATACTTAAAATGCACAGCTATGTGGAGGAAGATTACGGACCAATCACATTTCGCCGTTGGGGGCAGAAAGTCTAGACAAAAAGTCTTTAACACAGATTCACTATTCAAGCTAAATATTGATAATAAAAACTCCAATCACTGCTATAACAGATCAAATATACTCACTGAAAACCATAAAAAGCCAGCAGAGGGCATCACTGCCAAATAAGTGCAGTTCATGTACAATAATGCCACGTCTTGCAGCAGGATGTACACAATAATATCGTGTTACAGTAAGGATGGCCCACCAGTGTGAATGAGTTTCCGGCTCATTGGCGGAGCTGTTTGCCCTGAACATTTTTTTGATGTACAGCACACTTTTGTTTTGCAAATGTTAGTTGGGCAAGTAAAAAAAAGGGGGGTTGTCGTCCTTAATCCTTTAAATTAAACCCTGTAAAACAGAAAGAGAGGCCAGTAAAATGATAGATAACGGTACAAGTGAAAGCAGGGATGAGCAGTGTAATCCAACCAGGAGTGTGAAAGCACGTGAGTTTGATAGAGACTTGATTAAGATAATTGAGCGTGCACAAATGGGCCGAAACGATAAGAGATGAGAGGCTGACTGACTGCATGAATGTTGTGTGCGCATAAAAATATACAAGAAATAAGATATTTAACAAGACCCCAACACCATGAAGAGGGTACCTCTCAATTAAGACATGATTAACAATTCTTCTCAGTGTTTATTTTTGTAACAAATGGCCATGTTCTTGTCCATAATTCATTAATGCACATTACTATAACATTATCAATCTTATAAATTAATGATAACTAGAGCTATAAAGTTTTAATAATCGTTCTAATTCTATGTGAATAGGGAATTCTATCCCATAACTATAAATGATAGCAACACAGACATGATGTTGTTGGAATCACTTTCAGAAGGTATTCCAGCTGATGAATGATAAAAAAATATTACCAGCCAATTAGAATCCATCCAAGCAGTAGCGCTTATAATAAACAGAACATTATTGTCTGTTGATGTGGATGCAAATATAGTTATCGTTATCTTTACTGTTCTTAAAGCAAACAAGCCTTTAACATTTATTGCCCTCAGCAGTCTGTTGGCAAATTAAGAGAATTAAACAGAATCAGAAATTCAATATGATTCTTTAAAAAAAAAAAACACGCCATCTCATTCTCATTGTACAGGTTTGGTCACTAAAAAGAACCAGTTCAAAAAACAATTCAATCTAGGGGGAATTTAACTATATAGTTTGCACTGATCAATCAGTCAAGTCAGTAACTAGTAAACATTAGTAAGAAATATTTAATATATCGTCAGATATACAGACAATAATGAATGATTGTCAATCTAGCAACATGTTGTTTTTTATATCCAGTTGGATTAGTTACAGCATTTACCAGCAGGGGCGAACAGAACCATTCTAACCTGATAAACTTTGTCCCTGTTCTTTAACACAAGCAGCATCCACTACAGCCATATCCTTCATCCATCAGATCTATGTGTTTACTTCTCTCAGAGGTCTGAATTAGGCTCCAATCACAGCATATATATGAAGGCAGAGATCTAAAATTTAAAACGGTTTAAAGCATCTGATTAGATGAGCCTTTGATTACCGAGTCCTTTCCTTTATAATAGAGAAGATCAGAGCACAATCAGCCAAGATCTAATTGGAAAATAATTATGTGGGGATGAACTTCAAATAGACATTTCAATTTCCCTTCCCATACAGAAGCCGAACCAGGTGAACTCTATAAGAAAACCCATCTGTCCTCTGGTGACTAAACTGAAACTTGGTTAGATTCTCAACGTGCTAAAAAGCAATTACTTAGCAAAGTGATAGATGCATGCCAGTGCAAACACAAAGAGCTTGTGCCTGGTGAAGTGGGCTGTTCTGTGTCTTGAAGGTACTGGGCTTCCTGTTAGTATTCATGTCCTGCATGCTGGTCTATTCGTGCAACTGCATTAGACACAGAACACAATTAGTGCTGTTAGACTGCACAAGAGAACCAGTGTGTGATCAAGTGACAGAACTGCAATTTAACCAGCAACACACATGATAACATTAAGCCTCATTTGCATTGAGGGCGAGACTGTTAAAGTGTAAGAAAACTGCTTTAACAACAGTAATTTGATTTAGTACGCTTCGCAAAGAATGCTGCCCCCGTCTCCTCTTGCCGAAGGTTTCTGTTTTTTTGAAGACAGATGAGTAAGTCTATGTTCTAGTCATCAGCAGTAAAGTGGGGTGCTGAAGGTTTCTAAAGGCCCGAAGATACTTAATTTTCCGCGTTGTGCTTCGTTTCGCACACAGTTGGGTGCGTGAACCTTTCAAATTCAAATTACATCACGCGGAAAGTTAAAAAAAAAAAAACACATGAAACCTAGCCTGACTTCGTCATACTCATATTCTAGTCAGAAAGTGAGTCTGATACTGCTCCGTAGGGCTTTGATTATGAGGAGTGTCTTAACCGAACCCAAAAAAAAAAAAAAAAAAAAAAAAAAAAAAAAAACTCTGCACTGACTTGGATAACCCTACAACCAATTAGAACAAGCAAACGGCAAGGAAGGACGGCAATCGACAAGGAAGGATTGTCAAGATCGACAAATGCCTTCTCTGCATTTGATTGCAGTTCTCTGTTCGTCTTTTAAAATTAATGCGCTGTCGATTTCTTTTACAACAGACGCGATAGCGGAATCTATACATCTCAATTCTCCAGTTGCAGTCATCTTTGTTTTAAACCAGTTCAAACCAGGCGCTCTTTGATGACGTGATGAATACGTAACTGCAGATCATCTGTCCATCATCATATAAAGCCCACCCTGGCAATTTGATTGGCCCGACGATTTCTAATAATTACTTCCCAATGGATCGAGTCCAGACCGAACTTCCCAACCAAAAAATGTTGTGGGCGGGGTTTGGGCTGGCATCCAGGCTACATGAAACCATCATAAATATAAAGATTTCATTTCTAAGGACTTGGTATACATGCGTTTCAAACTAGATTTCTAAAAGCTCTTTGTTTCTTTACTATAGACACTCATTTGTCATTGTTTTCCCAAGTGATTTGTGGGTCATCTGAATGATTCAAGCTGGGTACTTTCACTAGCACAAAATAACCCAAAGTGCCTGGTTTGAACTCGGAGGTAAGTGTAATCCAAGGGAACAAGAGAAAGACTTGAAGCAAACAAGTCAGAAATAAATTCATCAAATTCTTGCATCAAAAAGCAAGTAAAATGGTATCAAAACAAACCAAACATTTACATGACTAATGAATACAGCGGGGTTTATGCGATGACACAGGGAAAACTCCAAAAGGTTTATAAAAGTATTGCCTTCCAGACATACACTCTGATATGGAAAACTGGAAGCATTGCCTTAAAGAAGCATTTGGCTTGGCTCCTGGGGAATGCGGCCAAGCTGGCGTAGGCGAGCAGTCTGATAAGGGAGTGTGAGGTGCATCATTTCTTTAGTTATTACCACGGTGTACACTTCAGCAGCAGCTCATTTATCTACATCTAAAGGGGCTGAGAGGAATGTGAAGCCAAAATGGGTTTTGGCACATCCTCTCAGAGAGAACGCTTTCAAAGGAGGTGAAAGGGAGGGAGGAGAGAGTAGCGGTATTATTGGTTTTACAATGTCATTTCCTGCAAATCTGCCCGACTGTCATCTCCTCTTGGACACATCAGTTACAGGAAACATTATGAATGAACAGGAAAACAAAGGATTATATTAACCCCCCCAAAAGTACCTGGATGGGTCTTTATGATAAGAACCAAGCCAAATAAAGGGAAACCCCATCACCTGGTTTCTGAAATGACCAATTCACTCAAGCAGCAATTCCTCTTGTGCCGCTAGCAGCAGCATAATTGGCAAAATGGTAAATAAGCCCATTTTAAAGATACACAAGTACAAAAGACGAACAGAAATTTGTGTGAATATCTGCAACCTGTGCTGGTTTCTGTGACCTTGAGAGGCCAGGCAGAACAGGCTGAAAAGACTATCCATCGACAGCCTGCATGAGCATCATATTGAAAAAACTCAATTTGTCTCCATAATTAACTTTTGCAGAAACCATACACTAAGGCATTAAAGAGATTTTAGCTCTGTGCAACTGTAGTATGTTTATTAAAGGGATAGTTCACCCAAAAATGAAAATTCTATCATCATTTGTGATGCGATCTGGGAAAACCCGTCGGATGTCGCGCTGGGACGTTTTCAGTAAAGTCTAAAAGTAAATCGAATGTCAGTTTGTTGTCAAAATTGGGGTTTTCAATAAATTATTATTCTATAACATCTTGTTTATCATCTCTGAATATATCTTGGGAAAATTCACAAGTTTAGTGCTGAAAAATAGCGATTTGTAGCGGCAAGCTGAAAACACTGTCTTTCTCTTTAAGAACATGCACGGCGGAGCGGAGGGGCAAAAAAACTAAATCGGCCATTTAGCTCTCCTTCTCTTAACACTACAAACATACTTTCGCCAATCAAAATAAACCAAATAACAGAATAAAGGTCCCGCTAGTCCTGTGTAAACAACAACGGCACGCAAGTTTTTATTTATTTATTTTTATCCAGCGTTATCGTGTGGTGTGATGCGGAGCACAAGAACAACTGAGTCTAGAGTCTGAAGCTGCTAGCTTAATAGACCTTGCTCACCTCTCAACCGTCCAATTTCAAAACGGTTTTCGCAGGATGAATTTTGAGTTCATAAGCTTTCGAATGATACCTAATCTATGATGATTACTAAAATATGTGATATGAAAAAAAGACAGAAGAAAAAGAACGCCAGTCGTCCCGCTAGCAGGACGTGACAGTTAATTAAACCTGTTTTTCTCAAAATTTCCGTTTCTGAAAATCACAGCGATCAGCCGACTTCAGATAACCACAACTTTTGTTACAGACAAACGATAAAAGAAATAAAAACAGATTTGGAGATGGCTTGAACCCAGCTATAGTCTCAAAACACAAAACTGTAATATGTCAAATTTCACCATGTGGTGGGTTTTCCCAGATCGCATCACATTTACTCACCCTTAAGTTGTTCCAAATCTGTATAAATCGCTTCGTTCTGCTGAACAAAAATGAATATATTTTGAAGAATTTTGATAACCAAACAGATCTCGGGCCCCATTGACTACCATAGAGTTTTTAGCCAGTGATAGAATGTAAAATGTGAATAGCACTCTGACTATAAGAGGCACCGAATGCCAATTCCACTGAATCTTTCTTCAGACCGTTGAGTTTGCATCGTCTGAACAAGCCTGACATCTCTTCAGCGGAATACATCACACGCAGCTATTGTGAATGCTTCACTCCACTGCCGTGTTCCGGCGAGAAGACGTACAAGAAGCTGAGCTTGTGAGGTGCTGTCAAAATCTTTCTTTAGAAGATCTAAAAATTTTACAATCCAAAAATGTCAAGGCTAATACCCAAGACCTTTCCACACACACAAACATGTTATTCTTTTGTCCATGTCCCCGACCTTGCCTCCAAGCATCATAGAATAGAGAGGTAAAATCAGCTAAAGGACAGAGACACAGACAGGTGTAAACACAGCTCAACTGTGGTAGAATGACTCACAACCCTGAGGGGAAAGCAGTCCTCATTCATAAAGAGGACAAGGTCACTGCAAAAAGAGCTACTGGCTGGAAAAATAGCTGGATGGAGCAGTGATGTGGCAGCTTGTTGAGTCGATGGCGAAGTGAAATGGTAGTGCATGTTTTTTACGGACGCAAGACATCATAACCATATCAGTTATTGGTCAGATTTTTTTCTTACATTTATTGATATCAGTTGATATTAGATATGAATCAGTCACTTTTAACACCTTTGATTTGAGTGGATGTAACTGTAGCCGATAGGGCTGCCCCCTAAAACTGGACCAAACGTTAGTCGACGAAAAGAGGCAAAGTCAACCAAATTTTAATTAGACGGTTGGTCACAGAAAAAAAATTTAAACTCCACAGGAAATGGCAAAGTCACGCAATCCGTACGTAATTCAATTATTATCATAATTAATATTATTATTTAATTATTAATTATTAGTGCGACTAGTCAACAAATGGCTTAAATGAGCGGTCGATTAGAAAAATCTTGTCTTGGGCAGCCCTTTTTACCTAGTAGAGCTGTAAAAACTACATTTAGCATGCAAAATGTTCAAATGTTTTATTACTTCATTAATATTAATTATATTACAATAAAATGCAAAGCATAAATTCACTTGGCTGATTTTAATTTTTATGAAGTTTTTAAAAAATATATATTATTTGCTTATAGGTCTCAACCAAACTTCAATATTGGTCCAACCTAATGTTTTCTAAAGCTTTTCTATTTTTACTGTCAAAGAAATTTGAGGTGTCCAAAGACTAGAGCAATGTTTTCAAAGTCAGCAGAAAAAACGCTCAGACACAAAGAAAGTGTCATTAAGTACGTGGGACAGCATTCACAGCAACAAAAGAAATCAGGGCAATACATTTGTTTGTGTCCCACAGGCAATATGTGCAGATCATGTTCACCTGTCTGTCAGGCTCAGACTAAAAATGAGCTGCCATAGATGAGATAACATTATCAGTAACTTTAACAGTATCAGTAATTAAAAAAAAATAAAAAAAATAAAAATCCTGGCTTTGCAGGATTGTGATGTTTTAGGGAACATGAAGAATTCTTTTGTTTTTGGTAGTTTGTTTGTAATAGGATTTTTTGTTAAACCAATTATGTTTCAGTACATACATTGACATAAAAACAACCATTATTAGATCTAATTATTATTAATTACAACCTTTTCTCTCTAATAATCAATATGCCCAAAATTAACTGATGTAATGTTGCAAATACATCTTTTATCCGAGCAAAAGGGTTGTCAAATGTAGAGCAGATTAATCTTAATTAAACTTTAATGCAAGCTAAAGAGTTGCTGGATAATTAGTGAAAGAATCACAAACATACAATCCAAATACATTTCTATTGTTTTAACTAAGCTAGTTTGGGTCCACATTGTCAGATTACCATCAATTTTCCAATCATATTAACACCACACTTTAGGACCTCTATGAGAATGCAATAAGATCAAGGGAGTGAAAAGATATGCTATTTGACAATTTCTCCTAAAATCTTGTTTTATTTTTGAACAGTCATTTATTTATTTTTTTACAGTAGATATTTTTGGAGAAGGCACAGCCTCTCATGCCTCCTCCCAAAATTCCACTGGTAATGAGCAATAAGTTGCAGATAAAAACTTGAGAGATTTGAAGCATTCCCTAAAGTGCTCCTGTCTCCAAATCAATTCTCTGTTCAGCTAAGACATGCACTCTAATCCAAAGAACAATGCAGACTGACCCATACAACCTCTCAACAAATATTTACAATTGCCCTGCAATTTTAAGAGCAAGTTGAACCTACTTAGCAAGTGAATAAAAAATAATTAATCATATGTGCTTAAAACTTTAATATTACCTAAGGATCTGAAACTATCCCAGACAGCCTTGAATGTTCAGCCGAGTGCAACATCACGGGTTGTCTCACCTACATATAGCTTGTTAATTGACTGAAGCATCACTTAACATTTTTGCACAGACAAAAAAAAAAAAAAAAAAGACATTGACTAAAAGCTTGCTCCAGTCACTTAGCCAAACAGCCTGTGTCTAGAGCCAGGCCTTTTTTTGTGTATTTTTAAGTACTTAGGCAATATGTGCCCAGCCAGCAACCATGTGCTGCTGTGGATGCATCTGTATAGCTTTGGCAGACCAATAGCATCAAGCTCTGATATCCCAGAACAAAAGACACAGATGTGCAGTTGAAGTACTGCAAAGGGGCACTCTATGCTGGCTCTGTCAGGATTGAAACACAAGCCTTAGTACCATTGATAATCCAGAGTACCTCTCCAACAGAACAGGCAGACAGCCAAGCAGACAGAAATCTGTTCCACAGAACATGCTGGCGTTTAATCAACTCTACAGCTACGAGGGTTTTCACAGAACTATTTTACTTTGCATTCACTGACATCAGAGGAAATAAATGAGACATAGATGGAGAGAACATAAACCAGTGGGAATCATGTGGTCTGAAAAAGAGCACCAGACAAGCAGAGTCCCATGAATATCCCATGAAATAAAAATTGGAGTTGTGTGGCTTTAGGCCCATTAGTAATCAAGCCATCTAAATGTTAGTGTACTTCAAAAAGCTGATTAAAACTCACTTTTAGCAGATGAAATTTCTGTTTACAGAACATGAAGAATGGAGATAGAAATTATTGATCAATAGAAAATTTGAAAGGATAGTTAACCTAAATATCTAAGACTTTTGTTCATGTTCAAAACAATCCAAGTCTTCTGAGTAGACACAATTGCTTTATATTATGAACAGATTTATTGTAGGCTTTTATACACAGTAAAATCAGATCCAAAGCACACACATCCACAGCAAAGTAATATGTTGCTCAAAGTGGGTGCTCAAGGAAATTAATACAAAAGGAAAAAAGATTTTCTTTTTTTATAGGCTTTTATACACAGAAATATTAATAAACTCAACCACATACTCATCAAGTGCCGTAAATGGAAGCTCAAACGCGCTCGCTTGATGTATAAGCACCAACGAGGTTTGTTCTCTGCTTACCATATTTGATGTGGTCTATATGCATGTATGTACGCTAATCAATACAGAGACCGAAATCTTTCAAGTTTCATTAAATATCTTCATTTGTGTTTTGAAGATAAACACAAGTTGTATTGGGTTGACTTGACATGAGAGTGACTAAAGGATCAACAGTTTAATTTGAGTGAACTAACTCAAGTACTTCCAAGGTGATGAATGTGAGGCACGTAGAAGAAGAAAAAAAACCTCACCCTATGACAACAAACTTGAAACCGTCTGCATCCATCCATCAACTGATCAAAAGTATCTTGTAGAGCTGCCCCCTAAAGATTTTCCTAGTCAACTGTTAGCCTTTCATTTAAAGCTATAATATGTATTTTTTTCACCACTAGGGGTCGCTAACCTCTTACAATAACAAAGGCGTAGGTTGATGATGCATTAGCTGAATTATGGAACTTGTCGTCATGCTGATGGATCTAATCATGTTTATGGATGAGTGAATACATTGAAGTTTTTAACATGACTATGGTATGAAGCAGGTTTGCGATATCAGTGCCACGCGAGTCCCACGGATATAAAGGAATAAGGACATTTCATTCTACCGAACTACCCGCAAGTGAATTACTACTCATACAGGTCAGTTTATTTGACTAATTAAACTTGTGAGGTAACGCAGCGCCGTTTCACTTGGTCTAACGTTACACTATCATACTAAACTGCATTTGGGCGTGTTGAAAGTTATAATATTATTCTATGTGTTAGTTTGTCTGTATGAGACTAGCAGTAAGCAAGATCAACATTAGAATAACATACTGATCATATTCTAACATTTCATCATGTTGAGCTATATAACATTTATTAGTTTTATGTACATTTGCTCACCTGTCTAATAAAATATCTGTCAAGTCGAAGTTCGTCACGGACGTGGAGCTCTTGGCATCTCGAAAATGTATTGATATTTATCCTCGGTTTAGTTCTCCTTTTGTCCCAAAGTCTGCTTGACATGGTCCATAATGATTGAATGAAACAACAACAGAGTGAGCGTGCCGCTAGACGTAACGCAGATGTCCACGTCTGTCGCCATGGTTACTATGGCAGAACGAGCAGAAACCAGGGATAACACGGATATAACGTCATTGACAGGCGACAAGTGAACATGGACGAGCAATTATTTAAATGGGAATTTCTCTGAAATTAGAAATCTTTGGGGACTTTTGGGATATTGTAAGTACACAACTGCAGGAAATATATCACACTGTGCAAGTGATTTTTGGAAGTTTTATTACAAAAATCGTACATATTGTAGCTTTAAGGCATTAGTCGATGGAGAAATAAACCATAAAAATGAGCATTTAAAATATAAACAACACAATAGCGACGCGGGCCTGAACTTTTCTGGAAATAAATAAATAAAAATAAAAATAAATAATTTAACAAAAACATTTTAAACAAATAAATATACAGCCTGAAACGCTTCAAATGGGTATAGCTATGAGTGCAAAGTCTGCAAACAATCAAGCTGATAGACAATATGCTAACAAGCTGAATAGGCTAAATAAATAATAATTTTAGCAGCAAACAAACACTACAACAATATGGACAATTAAGCTATACCTGACTCAGAGACACTATATTCCCCCTCCGATCTCGGTCTTCTCATATAGTGAGAAATGGACACAAGTTTGTCTACGTTGTTAGGAAGAAGTGATCTCTGTGTCTTGCTTACAAGGAAGCCGGCCTTGCATGGAGGTGGAAGTTAAACATGGCGTGCAGTAAGCGCGGTAGTAATTAGCTACCACACTCTGCACGAACACTTGGATGCACACGCCAAATATTAGCGCACAAATTTATAATTTTTTTTATCTAGGTTAATGTTAGAGCAAGCAGCCATGTAAAGTGGCTAACATTAGGCTACTACTTGCATTTTTTAAATGTCATGTTTGAGGTTGCATGTCATCTTTTTGAGGTCATTCTTTACCCTCGCTAATTGTTCCCACACTTCGGATTTTCTGACCGACATATTACCACACGGACCATGTTAATGGTCACCGGCAGGACGTCACCAATTGCTGTGTTTTCTTCTGAGACTAACTGAATGAATAAAATTGTCGACTATTAGAGGGCAGCCCTAGTATCTTGTTTGGTGGGGATAAACTAGTCTAATTTTTCACTGAAAAAGGGACATTGTTTACTATTTGTGTCAGAAAAAAAAAACATGCAAACCCAGTCAAAAAAAGTCTGACTGACAGAAGTGACAGTAAAATCTCATCCAATTTAGCCATCAAATTAGCCTAGTGTCACAATGACAACTCACAAGGCTCAACGTCTGAATAAAACTTCCTGCCAGCTAAGCAATTAGTTTATTATTTAGGTCATCCTGTGTTAATGTGTGATATTAAAGAGGATCCTAATCTATGTAATTATACTTTTGCAGCAGTCACAGGGAGCAATAGCAGAGTGTAGGACGCATTCAGCCTGGTAATTCTATAAATACAAGACTAATGTCTCCTTTGTGCCCTTGAGTCTACGTTTCACTGAGGAAGGTATTAATCAATATCAGAGCCATGAAAGTATTCGGTCCAGTTTGAAAAGAGGTAACCCAAGCCTTCAAGATGATGAGGATTACCCAGGATGAGGGAGAATCGTATCACTCAGAGAGAGAAAACCACTACCTGCCTACATTGCAATCAGAAAGCCACAGAGAGGAAGACAAAAAGCGTGAAAGCTTTTTCAGCTTTCCAAGCGTAGGATTGAGCACTCCTTTATCTGCAGTTTTTGTGATTACAAGGAACAACAGGGAACTTAATGTGCTACATGGTGCCAATGCTTAATCTGCAAGCACTTTAAAAAAAGTTTGTTTCT
This sequence comes from Meda fulgida, assembly GCA_030578275.1. Lineage (NCBI taxonomy): Eukaryota > Metazoa > Chordata > Actinopteri > Cypriniformes > Leuciscidae > Meda > Meda fulgida. The sequence continues at coordinate 15,995,043 of CM060616.1, forward strand.
TTAATAATAAATGATGTTTGATCAATTGTCTAAAAGTGGAAATATAATGTATTTTTCCCTGAAAAATATAATGATTGTGGCAATTGTGGAGGAGACACCAAATAACTGTCAAAATACCTTAATCTTGCAATATACTCTATTTCTCATCATCACAACAACAAATTATATAAGGCAAGTCAAAAAATAAAAAATAAATGCTATGAAGGGAAACATTTTTATCTAATTTGCTGGGGCATAAATATTTTCCCATGATGCACCAGATCGATCTTGTGCAAAGTGAGCATCTCAGTGCCAGAGCTTTTTTTTAAAGCCAGGTTTAAAGCCAGTCAGTGCTGCTCAAAAATCAGAATGGGCCATATTGACTATAGGCCACATATGAGAGTCCATGACCTTTTACGCCACTCTTCTCTATTGCGAGCAAATTGTTCTGTTCAAAACTCTCCTTAAAAGCAGAGAGCAAAAAAATCATCTGTAGACAGCCTTTAACAGATGTCCATTAAGAATGCATGTCGGTTCAAAGACAGCTCTACGGTTGGCAAGGTAGCAGGACAGCCATTAAATCACCTGGTTCCATTACAAAATCAATTACTGCAGTGCACTTGCATGGTCCTCCCCAGTCCCTCTAATGGCCAAATAACAATGGAGACACTACGGCAAGGTCAGTCCTGCTGCGCCGATCCAGACAGACTGAAATCTTCATCAGGAGACTGCTAACAGCTCCTTTCTCAAAATGTGTGACAAAAAAAAAAAAAACCTAAAACTTTAAGATTGTGCATTATGTTGGCCTTCTTAACCCTAGTCTGGGTTAATTTATGGCTGGAAATGATAAACACTTGGTATGTTCAGGCAGTAGAATTGAAGGTCTAATATCTGATTGTCTAAGGTCACCAATTCTTTTATCGCTTTGTGTCCATTTAATCATTCATCAATTAATCTTTTCCTTTTTTAAATCACTTCAACTATCGACAACAAAGTAAAAAAAAGAAAAAAAAAGAAAAAAAGTACAACCCATTAAACAGACAAGCACATTTATCCTCCTCAGCCTGGTTTCATGAAAAATGGCATCTAGTCTATCCATAACTTTTTGCAACTAGTCTACAACAAGATGCACACTATAAAAAAAAGATAGGATTCTTGCAGCAAATTTCAAACATTTCTTCAACAGAAGAACTACTCTTCAACTAACCTTGTGCTGAGGTGGGCAGCCAATAGCCAGGCGCTGCAGGTGCTCAGAAGTGTGGCTGCAGGACAGCAGGTCTGAGCAACAAGCAGAGCGGCCCAGCCTCTTCATCAGCGATGAGATGAGCTGCTGCAGCCACAACCGCACATTGACTTGCTCATCGGAAACCAAAAAAAATGTTGAAAGACTGTTGACTCTTGCCCTGGTGGAAGAGAGGTTCTCAGTAGTCAGCTTAAGTGACGGACTGGGACAAGAGTTTGAGTCACAAGTGGTTCCGTCAAAGGAGCGATCTGTCCCAAGGAGGAAACTGCCATGGAAAGTAAAGTTTTGGGCAGAGCCAAGGAAGTCACAGGTCTACAAGCCTCTCACCTGATTTCTAGAAAGAGTTCATGGGACATCTGAACAGTCAGGAAGACTAACCTGTGAGAGTTCCCCTAAAGACACAGTTATTCATTTCAAGTCTTCTTCCCATCAGTCTTTAGCTGTTCAGTGTGGGGAAGATACCCAAGGAGCTCCTGCATGTGCTGGAAGCTTGTCCATGCCTGGTAACGTAGAGCCTGAAGATGCAGTTGTTCCCGCAGGTGGGTGGTGATCCTCAGATGGCTTTGGAAGAGGTAAGTGAGAGTGTACCGCTCTCAAACAGGCCAAGCTTACCCTCCCTGCACTTCCCTCAGCTGCTTGTGATGAAGCTGCATCTCTTCCTTCTTTCTCTCCCACCTCCTCCCTCGTTCTGACACAGTCCGCTCTTTCGAGCATCTCGATGAACAGCAGCTCTGGAAGCCCCTCCCTCTCTCCATCTCTCCTCCTCTCGCTCATTCTCGGCAGCCGGACTGCCTCCAGTTACAAACCAGCGTCTGATGCATCTGGACTTGTAGTGTGTTCAGAATAGCACAGTACCCGACTACATAATGCAGAATTTGTACTGTGCTTGTACAGTGTAACATGACCTACTACATTTGCTAAACAGTGCAGTATACCATCAACCATACCCTTAACGGATATTATATTTAACAATGCAATGTCCTCGACTTTTCATTTTCCAACTGATGAATGGACTGGATGCAATATCAGATTGCATAACTTCTTTCATGACTCATTATTTGAGTGGACAGCAAAAAAATTGATACAGTTATGTAAAAATAACTGAAAGGCAAGTTTCTGAGTAAAACATGCAAAATGTCATGTGACAATACAGTTTACTATCTGAAATATTTAGTGTTTCAGTTCAAATTATATATTTTTTAAAACAAAGTATACAGGACACATACTATGCAAGGTTTTCATCCCAAATATGGCTACAGTTTTGTTATAATGCAGTTCCACCAACACTTCTTATTGAGATTGGTTTGCAACCCAAATTGCAAGTTATGCCTTTACCCTGATCCTGAACCAAGTTCACAATTGTTTCAACCACCTGCTATAGACGGGGCTATAAAAGAGCAAGACTATCCACATAAAAACGCTGAATTTGTTAAGAAATTACTTATATTACAAATAACATTACAGCAAAAGGTCAATAAAAAAGATCAACATCAACATTTGCTGATTACTCAGTCAATTTAGAAAACTGAAGAGGGAAGAAATAACGCAGATAAAGGTGTCAACACGCTGTGGCAAAACGAAATAAAGGCAATTCTACCTGAGTCAAACTATCTTTAGCCAAACCGCATCATGACAGTCATCTCATTCCTAACCTTATCCCTCAATGTGTTCACTCCCTCGCCTGATCTCACGCATCCAACCTGATTAGCGAACAGACTGAGATCCCTTGGGCCTTGTGGGAGATATGCAAATTGCCTGACTCATCAGCAAATAATATGAAGCATGGTAAAGAAATCCATTGTAGGGATTACACCATTGGCTGATGGAATGATGGGGGAAGATATTGCAAGTGCAGTGGTGTCTGAGAGGTGGGCAAAACATGAGGCTCCAGGCAACCAACCAGAAAACTATAAATAGACATGCATAATCAGGACGAATCACATTTCATCATAACCAATATCAAAAAGGGCACGTGCCTTACAGGTATACGTGATGGGATCAAATGGTTAAGACCCTACAGATTCAAATGGATTGTGGGAATGAACAGAGCAGGTTTAGTTTGCAAAGTGACCCATCAGACTCATGACGTCTGACTGCCACCTTAGACAAGTCTGTACTGGTTCCGTTGGGAAACGTGTTGGGATTTAGATTCGATTTTTCAGTCAACACCAGCTGCTTCCATGATAAGATGTGGTCACCGCAAGAGACTGTCTTTCTGCTCAGTATTCAGGAAGTCAGGTGCAATCACCCAAGCGTGCAGAGGACATGCATGGAGGTCCACAGCTCCACCAGCCTGGAAATGAACTGCAGTTATCACTTCAAGGTGCAAACAATGTCCAAAGTGCATTTCACAGAGGTGTTTTTTTTTTTTTTACTGAAAGCTTGGCGCTAATGGTTTGGGGCAAATTAGTGGTACTTGTCACTTTACTGCACTGCACTTATTATTCAGCCTTGCGATGCATTCTCTTTCTTACTACCCGTTTCTATACACCTGTTACACCTGCTTACTCCACCAAAATGAGGTTCTGAAGTAAAACTCCTCACTGAAAGAAACATGGGGCTTCACTATAAGAAGTCTTGACATTGTGATTCATTACACTCAGTGTATTCTCGGTGGAATCTTTAGCCCTGTTGCCAGAATAAATGGACCAAATCAACAAAGCCCAGCAACACAGACAGAAACTCATTCATTCTCCCAACCGTGACACAATCAGAGATAAAACAAAAAGAGAAAAAAGTCTCAACAGTGGGGCTTCATCTGGCTGGCATAATGATATCAAAGAGGTGCAGCATCCTGCACATTTTTTATAGGACAATGCAATAATCTCAAGACAATTGAGAAGCCTTAACCTCCCCTATGAAAACAGAGTTATAGTATTTTAAAGCAACATTTAAATGTGTTCTAAGGGTTCAATAAAAGTTGTGCTGTAACAACAGCATCACGAACATGCTGTCTATTGCCACAGAAAATAATTCAGACTTCTAATGCACTAAAACTGAAGTCAATGAGGAAAGTCAGGGTTTAAAAGATGAAATGTGCAGCTTTACTGTTTTTGGTAAAGCATTTACATTTGCTAATACTTCCACAGAGAAAATGTGTTGTTTGAGCTGTTAAGAGGTGTAAATTGTCTTTTAAGTGGTTTTAAAAGGATGGATGTCATACATTACCAATGCAATTTCTGTGGCTGGAGTTCTCAGTGTAAACATTAATGGAAAATACGACAAGTCCCATTCTAGTACCCCTTGAAATTTACAAGTATTATGTGCAGTTTATCGTATAAGGGTACAGGGGTTCAAAATTGGATATAACCTTGCAAAGTTAGTCAGCAATTCTATTCTCAGTTCTATTCTCATGTTTATGCAATGTTTAAGATTACTCCTCTGATCGGCCAATCTTAGCATTTACATTTTATTTACATTTAATTAAATTCTTTTGAACAAACCGACAAAATGATCTAACAAAATCACTTGTGTAAAAGTTAGGTCCATTATGTCATGCTTTGATGGCTGGGGCAAGTGTTCATTGATTAGAGTAGCAGTGTACAGTAGGCTGTGTGTGACAGTGACAAACACAGTCTCAAATATGATCAAACTGCAACTTTAAAGTGCATGAAATGAACATTCAACCAAATTCACTACCCAACAAAATCATTTAGTCAGTTTAAACCCCGCCCTTGCAAGTTTACGTTCATCTACCTGAACTTTTGAGTGCAATGAACATCTTAAAATCCAATCAAGAACCTAGTTACCAACCTGCACTTTTTTTCTTTTATGATAATCCGTTACACAAGATTTGTAGCTACGTTTATTTCATTATGACTTTAAAAGAAGTGACTAAGTTCCAGATTAACAGTTTACAGATGTAATAACCAATAGTTTGCCTGAAGTAGGACTGAGAAAATAAGTAAAAGATCATGCTGTGTTCTATGTACATTATTTATGAATATTGCTTTTCACTGTCAGCTCCCTGCTTTCACATCGATCCGGTGCGATCCAAGGTCTGAAGTATGGATTTCACTGAGAGGCAGACAGAGAGGGACAGGAAGAGACATTCAGATTACTCTATAAACATGTAAAAGGAAGGGTGAAAAGGATTTGATAACAGGATGGAATGTAATAAAGTAAAAAAGGTAGTTGAAAAAGCAAATGGGACTAATAAAATAGAAGTGATTAGAGTAAGCTACTAGATTTTTACACTTCCTGGAGAAATTTTGATGGGTGGTCTGCCTGTGCGGACCGGTTACACCACAATGTAAAATGTTTTTTTATTTTTATTATTATGTTCCTTGAGGTTTACTATGTTGTTAAAGTTATTTGCACAAAAAAAAAAAAAACTAAATGGAGGCTGATATGAATGACAGTTTGCTATCAGTTGTGGAGATATTTAGTCCCCACCCTCCGCCGAGATATATACGTCATGAAGAGAACAGATGCCGTTTCGAGGGTAAACAGACACTGATGATTGGCAATGATTTATCATTGCATAGGAACAAATATCAATGCCCTATTGCATGTGAGTAACTGTTTTGAAATAGGGTGTCCGATATTGACAAATAATCTCTCAATATTTCCTGGGATTTTATCGATAATCATAATTAGATGATGTTTTGCTGAGTGTGTTGTGTTGGTACCTTGGCAGGTTTAGGACTGGCTGTGGACAGCTGACTCCTAAAGTTTTTGATATTCTTCATATTAAGTTGGCGGTCAGTTTAAAACAGTGACAGAAATAATCTTTTCCAATCACTTAATAGATTTTTTTTACCTTTAAATGTTTTACCTTTTTACCTTAATTAAAGGTATGCATGTGTCAAATTTTAACATTTAATCAATACATTAAATTAGAAATAATGAGACACAATAGGGCTGTTTCTAATCAAATGAAACCAGTATCACTATTAAATGCAGCTCAGAGGGACATGAATGCATTTAACCTGCAGTTAAAAATGCATAAATAATGTTTTGATGTTTAAATCATAAAACGTTGAATATTTAATATTAGAAACATTAATATTAGAAATATTAGATATACTTTAAATATGAAATTAAAACCGCAAGTAGGTGGCAGCAAGACACCGTTAATGAGTGAGTCATTGAGATTCAACCGATAATAGATCCAGGGTCTAGTTATAAGAAACCAACCAGACAATTTTTCCAGTTCTTTGATATAGCATTAGATCAAAAGGCTGTCAGGAGCAAAGATACACACTGCAAAGAGTCATTTAGTTCGAATCATATCAGGAAACACAGGAAGAAGGTAGCAACTGCTCCCAAAACATTAAACCATTGTTTTACCTACACAACAGTCATTGTTCCAGGTGAGTTATCAATTTCCTGTAATCAGGAATGCGGCAGTGCCTGATATCACGCACTCAGACTTGGCCATTGGCTGATGACTCAGACTTATTGGCAAACAAAAGCAATAGACCATGTGCAGAAGCAACTGGCCAGATAAAAGTTCTGTTGGGTGATTTTACATTCACAGACAATCACTTCAAATGACCTTTAGGACAGCTATGGCTATTGTGCTGAATATGAAGGGGAAAAGTCTTTAATAAAACAAACACGCAAGATCAATTTAGACAGACATCCCTTGATTTTCAAACAACCTGGAGGGGTTTTCATAAATCCTGATTTTCGACGTGAATTGAACACAGCAGAGGAAAAGGCTGTACGTGGATACACTGACATGGATTAGTACGTTTAAAAAATAGGAACAGGCCACAATGATCAACAAGTCCTGTTAAATGACTAGTTGACCAAGATCTATTAGTCTTGCCTCTATTACATGCCTATTAGTGAAGATGACTAACGTATAAGCCTGTATGTCAACGATAAAAGGTTAGACAGTAATATGTCTGTCACGATAACTACTGTTGACTACTGTTTACTGTCATTTTAGACCATTTTATGTCACCGATATAATGATCATGTAACAGCATAATAATACAAGTACATAATTGAATATTTAATTCTTAACTCTTTCCCTACCATTGACGATACCATTGATCATCTTTCATTTATGAAACAACCCTTCAACGCCATTGATGTGTTTTTCAGCTTTCCATGTTTCACTGTTATACGGTAGAGGGTGCTGTTATGCATCTTCTGAAAGAGTACACCATCGAATCCAAAAACAAGCTAATAAGACAATCTGTGTAAACCTGAAGGAGCAGACAGGAGGATTGCTTATGCACAATGATGCTCAATGTGATCAAGCATTTAACAGCATATCATTTAAAGGGGAACTTGGCAACTATTTTAACTTAATAACGTTTAGAAATAATTTGGGATGGTTAAATAACCTGTTCCGGTGAAAATGGTGACTTCCCCCGCTCCCCCCCAATGTTCCCAGGCGGAAAAACAACGTTGCAACATGGGGACTAATGTCCTGGTAAGTTTGAAAAAGAGAAACACAAACTGCTTTAATGCAATTCGATATAAACAAACACACCCCCTCAATGTGTATGATGCATTACCCACCTCGGTGGACATAGCTCCCCATAGAAAGAGGTAAAAAGTTTTTACGCCAGTGTTGTGAAATATACACCCCACAGCTGTAGGGGGAGCTCATTGAGAAAACATGCAACAACGAAAGTGAAAATCAGTGAAGAAATGGCTAGAGTTGCCAAGTTACCCTTTTAAACAGACAAACCTTACCGAATAAAATGTCAAACACATAAAGAGGTACACAACTATGCTTTAGGGGTGTGGATGCCCTTTATACTACACATTCTTTTCAAAGCAGCTATACATTAATAAACAAAATAAATCGCTAGCTGTAAAATTCCACAATAAAGAAACTTGTTCAATTTCAGCCGTAAAGCAGCTCTACAAAAGGCAAGTGACATTATCCAGCTCAATTCAGTTAAAATTGTTCTCATCCAAAAGTGTCATCTGGTGCATTTAAATCAACATTACTGAATATTATTCATTTCTCTCATCCAGCAGTTGAACACAAGAGTGATCCATTTGTGAACTTTGCATGTGAAGTCACTCTGATCGGGTTCAGGTGAACCCAAAAGCAGTCTAATTATTGCTTGCTTAAAGAGATAGTTCACCCATAAATAAATTCTATTTATCAATACTCAACCCATTGTTCCAAACCCATAAATCTTGCCAATGAGGTTTATTCTTGTACGGTTGAGCTTTTGTTTTCCATATTTGAGTGATCCATGCATGTTCGCTGATTAATGTTAATTCATGTAAATGAAAGCCTACATTAAATCCGTTCATCATTAGCGATTGTCTCTCTTCAGAAGACTTGGATAAAACCGCTCTATTCATACACATATATATTTCTTTTACAATCTTATGAAAGTTTTGGGTGAAAAGACTTTCAAATGGAGGAACAGAAATCTATAGCATTTCATTTAAAATATCTTCGTGTTTCGAAGTTTTGCAAATTCCTAGTTTAAGGATTCCTCTGCAAAAAAAAAATACAAATAAAAATCATAAAATCATAGCTAATAAAAAAGCCACAGACAAATTCCTTTTTTGAGCTTCTAAGCTTCCGTGATATGATTTCCCTTGACTAATTGCCTGTGCCAAAATTGCATGAATGGGTGGCTTCAGTCTAACAGTCAGCTGGTATTCTGGCTGGCATGAAAGCACACCTGCTAGTGCCAACATCAAAACGAGTGGTTTGTGGCGACTCAACAGCAAGAGAGCGCCAAGAGCAGAGGGGGGATCATTACCTGCCATTTATTATGACCGACTGACCGTGCCAATATGTTGCAGCCAAAGTGAGTCATCCGAACACCTGCACGAACTGAGACACAATCACACGCCTATATGAAGATTCAAGGCCTTACGCTCCTGACAACACATCAAAACCATGTGTGATTTCAGAAGTGGCAATCATTCATACAAACTCATTTATATGCAAAACACAACAACATATCAGCCTCTCTCAATTGTGAAAATGATTCAGAGCCTAAAGTTTCAGTTAAGTTTAAAAGGTTCTCTCAAAGTTTAGACAGCTTTTCCAATTCATCTTTAGGCCTGGTGAAAAATACAAATTGCATACTAATTGCATCCCTTCCATTTAAAAAGTAGTGATACCTAAGAGCACAACGTTCAATACTCCCCTCTCCTCATTAAGTTTGTTACAGATAGGTATTTCATTAACGTCTCCGCTCTCTCATCTACGACTGCACGCTGCCAGTTAATGAGGATTAAACTTAAACGGGTTTACAGTCATTAGAAGCTTGATCGATTTCACAGCATCACAGACAGTGACAATGTTTCAGGATATTAGGTGGCAGGGAAATAAGTTATGACTAAAACAATGAAAAAGCAAAAAGGGTTTAAAAAAAAAATATACTGCCTCACTATAATAAAATGAAATGCTGTATGTAACTGAATATAACTGGATGTAAAGATGGGGTTTTAGTGACTCTGTAATACATAGTTATGCCTGTAGGTAACAACAAGTGACTGTCTTAATGAAAGTCATTTAATCATTTTATTCTATAAATTGGTTCAAAAACACTGATTCGTTCACTACTGAGTGTAGCTTAGACATGCAACGGTTGACCCTGCTTGGAAATAATTTGGTATGCTAAATATCAACACTGTTCCTATATATTTAGATATGTGTGCATTCATTTGCTGATACATTATGTTATGTTATATTATATTAATAAAGGGACCATAAATATTTTTGTAAATGATCACATGCCTGGCATGTTGATGACAAATATCTTGTTTGGAAAAGAATCTTAGTTGTTCTCTGACAACTATAATTAGGCAAGGCAAGTTTATTTATATAGCACATTTCATACACTACGGCAATTCAAAGTGCTTTGCTGAAAGGAATTAAAATCACAAAATAAAACAAGGAAAATTAAAACGGTTATAAAAGAAATGAAATGTGATAGTTATAAAATAATTCACACTTTTAACATCTGCCATAGTAAAGAAAGAATGTGAGTCAAACTAGACAGATGGTGAGAGCATTATGAGTAAATGTGCTTGAAACGCAACCTAATGCAATAACGAAGAAAAATAGGCCGATTTGAGGGCAGACATTTTTTTAAGAAATTAAAACATGTTTTCAGAAAATTACTCAGTGATACAAAAGATTTTTATGTGACTAAGGCATAAATATTAATCTTAATTAACATATTCTAAAACTTAACATCATGATTTTTTTGTAAAGCTCCTTTGAAAGTGTAATTCGAAAAGAGCTATACAAATCAAATTGAATTGACCCAAATTCTTTTCAAAAATCTAATTAGTTTCCAAAAATAAATATTAAGCAAAAACTGTTTTCAATATTGATAATAATATTAACGATAATGCAGCCTTATTGAGAACATAAATGAATGTAATATACACTAAATATGTATATAGAATAAATAAAATATGTTAACATGTAATAGACTAAATATATACAGTAGTGGCCAGACTAGGAAAATTGACATCTTCACCCTTCATATCCATTTTTTTATTTTGTTAGCATATTGCATAGTTGTGTTGAGTGAATTGATTATTTTGTGATAACAATAAAACGTGCCACATATTGTCATTATTAACTTTTGGCCAAGTTGTCATACAAAGAAATTATGAATGCATACAAAAAGAAGAGACCCAACAAAATATCAATAACTGATTATTGATGTCAATGTTTGCTTTTTTGTTATTCCTGTTCATTTTTTTCATAGTAATATAAAACCTGTAGCTGTAGTTTTTCCCCCAGAATTTTGCCAGATAAATCCTTAAAGTTTAGTATTTTGTTCTTCCCTCATATTTAAATATTTATTTATAAATAAGACATAAGAGCAACCTCAACTAGGCCTATATATAAATGTTGCATGTGTTTTATAAACTTTCTGCTTTTATAAAGATTTCACAAAAATAAGGGTAGAAATGATCAGTCCAGTTTTAATGGAGTCTGTAAGTTATGCAGTGGGAGAATTATTTGCATAAGAGTGGTGACAGGAATAATAAAGTATATGAGGGATTTAAATACAGTACTGCCTGCCCTACACCGTCCATGCACCTGTACGTATCTGTATATACTGCCCTCTAGTGGGGCTCTGAACCAAGCACGTTGTAACCACGGTAACAATGCCCTGCACAGGCTCTCAAGCTTGAAATCCTAGCTTCCTGTCACCACAACAACCAGGCAGGGTGGGCTAACCGCTATTCACTGAATGTATTTCCTGTTTTCAAGCAGCGCTTCCGAAACGTGAATGAGAATACCGACCGGAGTAAAACTGGGCATTTTTCAATGGACTGGAAGGAGATCTCTAATGAGCTAGAAAGCATTGTTGGGTATTTTTAGATCTAAAAATAGCTGTGTTGTCATTCCAATAGTGCCTTAAAATAATATTCCAGGTTCAGAAAAGGTTGCTTAATAGACAGTATTTGTGGAATAAAGAAGATTACCACAAAATAAATATTTTTATACAGCTGAATTTTCTGCATCATTACTCCAGTCCTCAGAGTCATATGCTCTTTCAGAAATCATTATAATATGCTGACTTGGTGCTCTTTTTTTTTTTTTTTTTTTTTTTATTAAATCACCCATGTTTTTATGGACATTCTTTTTCTTTTTTTCACAGGATTCTTTGATGAACAAAGTTTAAAACATTTTACAAGAAAATCACAACATTTCGAAATCCTTCTAATATGCTGATATAGTGGTCAAGAAACATTTCTCATCAATGTTGAAAACAGTTTTTGCCGTTTAAGAGTTCTCAGAAAAATTGAGAAACGAGTATCTGAGAATTTCACCCTTGAGTCTTCACTGCTCTCTCTACCAGTTAAAGTCATGAAGATGAATACCCATGCATTGTTCTTACACCATAGTTAAAGTCGAATTACAAGTATCTTACATCACTTTTACAGTAAAGACCCTGAGAAATGAACTAATTTGAAAAACCCCTGAAGACTTGTCTTCTGTAAGCCAAGTTGAGAACAAAGGATGTAGACAAGCTGATGTCAGAACAACTGCGACAACAGACAGAAACCTCTCATCCATGACAGGCTCATGATGCCAATGACACACAGACGGGTCAAAGCTGGACTGACAAGTGAGGTGGTGTGGTGTAGGGGTTAAAGATGATTAAAAATGGACAGTTGGACTGAAGCACGATGGAGTCGTGCAGACTAAATGGCTGCCGTCAGTGGCCTCTCCTGTGAACCACACAGAGAAAGCTTGAATTATTAAAGAGGAATGAATAGAAGGACAGACTAAATGAAAGGGAAACACTGCAGAGGTTTAGAGTTTGAAAGTCAGACTTGCACGATGGAGACTGGTCCGTGTAAAGGGTTGTGTAACTGATTCAAGACAATGATTTGATGTAGCTAAAAACGTTTCCACAAGACAAAAAAAAAAGCATCTTCTCACACCATTCATAAGATATGCATGTAAAAGCATAACTGATAAAGCAAGACGATAATGGAACACCCACTTCTGACTGAATCTCTATGGCAGTGATCTTTAGATTTCCTAAATAACCCTGTTTTAATGTGAATTGAGTGAGAAGCTTTGCTTGAAAGGGACATGCTTTCTTTCATGCTTCATGCTTTTTTTTATATAGCATTGAATGTACACCATGAAACTTTTCATTTTGGTGATTAGTGTATTTATTTTAGCTCCTGATTAATCCGAGTAAATATTATACACATTGTACCTGAAGAAAAGTTTTTAATTCAAAGATTAAGAATTTGTACCATTTAGTTAATTTAGTTAACACCACAGACAGTGTAATCACCATGGGAAAATCTCAGAGTAAAACTGGGAGTTGTAAAAAATATATATATATGATACGGTGTGTTTTACCAGATGAGAAGTACATCATCCTTTTACTCTTAATTCATTGTATAACTGTATCATATCTCTTTTAATTTCCTTGTTTTTATTTTGTGATTATTTTAATTCCTTTCAGTAAAGCACTTTGAATTGCCATAGTTTATAAAAATGTGCTATATAAAATAAACTTGCCTTGCCGAATTATAGTTGTCAGAGAAAAACGACTTTTCCAAACAAGATCAATTTGTCATCAACATGCCAGGCATGTGATCATTTACAAAAATATGTATGGTCCCTTTATTAATATAACAATGTATATATATCAGCAAATGTATGCACACATCTAAATATATAGATAACATTTATGTCTATGATGTGCATATATATGATACAAATGTATAGATATGCAGCATTTTAAATGTAGCACAATTCGTTTTTGGTATATGGTATATGTGGTGTAAGATGACATGAAACTATTCACAATACTTTTTTTAATGAGACATTTCCAAGTGAAACAATATTTAGATTGTATATTATAATGTAATAATGTATAGGGGGATTAATTTATGGATTTCATTTAGTATGGGAATGTTTGTTTATGATGTTTACTGGAGACTGGTACTTTGTATTAGACCATAAACACAGATAAACCATAAACAGTAAGACCAGCAGCATTTATTTAGGAATCACAGGGTCAGTATTGGATTTCATGTTGCCTTTTCTCATTGGATCAGTCCATACTAGGTGCTGGAATCCCTCTGAGACGCACACTCTGAGTCAATTTGTCCTGTCTGCAGATTAAAAATATAACTTATCAAATCATATTGCGCAGCTCACACTGCGTTCAGAGCTTATGTATAATTCATCACTGATATATAACATTTCATATTAGGGTGCAGTCAGCCTCTTTCTACCCGTTGTTTTTGTTATAATTTATCGCAGACTCCCTCAGCTCAACACATCTTTTTAAAGCAAGGTATTATAAACAGCCCAGTGGCCTCTAGCAGTGCAGCTCTTTAAAAATTCATCAATGAAAGAACTGCCCCCTCTGCACCATATCAGTTTACCTTTAATTCACAAAAGCGTGACGAGACATACATTATTAACCAGCTGCAAGACCGGCCAAGCACACAACACCCCCCAAGCGAATGCAGACACACAAAAACAAACATGGACCCCAGAACATGAAGCTGCCCATCTCACAAAAAAAAAAAAAAAAAAAAAAAAAAAAAAACACTTTTAGTGTGTCAGGGCTGCACAAAGTGAGTCTTAACCGACATAAGAGGGGAAGTGTGAAAGTTCACTTCCTTGCTTCAACACCAAGGACAATGGGTGGCTGGTGAGTCTCCACCTTTAAGTTATTTCTCCTGTCTTTCATCCTGTCAATGAGTATAGCCATCACATCCGGGAGAAGACAACAAATGGTGGTAAGTGCTCTGTATGGGCTGCTCGTCTCAAAAGAATTTGTAGAAACCGTTATGGTGCTGTATATAAAGCTTCAAATTGCAACGGGGAATCTGGTAATGATTTAGAACCAACAATGAAGACAAATATAAAAAAAAAAATTAAAACTCAACGGATTAAAAATCACATGCTAAACTCAGATATATCAATCACAGAAGTAATCAGTGAATGAATTGAAAAATGAAGATTTGAGTCACTGGGATGAATCGAATTCACCACTACTTGCAGATCGAGTCTAATTTCCTCCAAACTGCCCCACAAACTCAAAACCAAAAGCGGAACGTTGCATGTTACAGACCGAATGAATCTCCGGCACACCACAAATACACACAAAAAATAATATGAATATTCATACAAGTACTCAAAATATGAATATACACTACCTTTAAGGTCAGGTTTATATAGCCTATATAAAGAAATAAACACTTATTTAGCAAGGAATGAAGAATAATATTGATCAAATTATAAAGACATTCAGAAATGTTACAAAAATGTATTTTAAATAGTGTTCTTTTTAACGTTCTATTCATCAAACAATAGTGTAAGAAATATGCATCATGGTTTCTGCAAAAACCTTAAGTAGCACAACAGTAATGTAGTAATGTTTCTTGAGCGGCAAACCAGCAAATTAGAATGATTTCTGAAGGATCACAGGACATTGAAGACTGAAGTAAATGCCAATGAATTAATTATATCTTAAAATATATAAAAATTGAAAACAGTTGTTTTAAATTTTAATACTATTTCACAATATGGTTTATACTGTATTTTTGATCAAATAAATTCAGCCTTGGTGAGCAGAAGACCCTTTCAAAAACAGAAAATCTTATCAACCCCAAACTTTTGAACGATAGTGAAGTTCTGAATCCAGGTTCTTCTTCGGAAGGTAACATTTGTATATCATAAAGCTACTTACGATACACACTTCTGGCAGCTGAGAGTCCTTAAAGTGTGCTTCTCCACCTCTGACCTACTGTGAATAAGAGAAAGAAGGTATTAAAGACCATCTCATTTTCTCTTGTTCTTATAAAGGAAACCTTATCTGCTTCAATTTTATCCAAATTATTAGGTAAAAAACGTGACACTTCATTACTAGTACAGCAATCTTTAAGAACAAAGACTAGAAACTGTTAAAGTCATTCTCAAATAAAACCTTTAGGTCCTAGTATAAACATGGGTCACTATTGGATATACTAACATTATTGCTGGGCTGAGCTCGTGAGTCAGTCATTGTAAGTAAGTAAGTAAATAAATAAATACAATTAATTAAATGCATTGTTTAATTGCTACTATTTCTTTAAAAAAAAACATGAAATAAAAAAGATTCCACATGCATGATATTGAACAGTGAAGGATTAATTCAGGCATGTGTAATCTTTTTTGACCTAGCACTTACCAATTTACAAAGTATCAATTTACTTTGTAAATTGGTGACGTGCTGAATTTCTCCAATCATTCAGCCTGCTTAAACCCCGCCTCTTACGATCAACTGCATGCTCGCATTCACATCTGCTTCCATCCAATCAACAAATATCCCAAAATTTTCTTTTTGATAGTTCGCTTCACTTGGATGTACATCACAATAATAGAAAAGATCTGTTGCTACTTCCAGTTTAATATTCCGCAGGGAAAGTTTATTTATAAATAATATATAAACCGGGCCTAATACATATGAAAGAGTTGAATAACCAACACAATGAAGAAACACTCAGAATAGAGACCATTTCTGATACCATTTCCATTTTCCATGAATTGCTTAATACATCCATGTATGTAACAAGAGACGAATGATAGAGAAATCTGTAGAACTTGGTGGCATTGTGCTCAAATTGTTAGTCTGGTGCCCTGTGGTTGTCACCTGAAGTGGCTGCTCATTTAAATAATGTTAAAAACAACACTACCACATCCATCGTCATCAGTCACCAAAGCTCATGTTGGTGGAAATAACAATTTCGTGAAGGAATTCTGGTCATTTTGTCACTACACAATTTAAGAGTTTAGATCTAGACTAAGAACTCTAAAATGAAGAGCCAAAAACAAAAATTATTAGTTTGACATGCTGCAAACACTGAGGATTTTTCAGCTGACTCAATGAGGAGATAAACCATTGTTATTAATTGTCATCATTTACTCATCCTCAAGCTTAGCTGTCAACCCTCCCGGGTTTTCTCACGTATTTTAGCTCTTTTCCCTCCCGCTGTCTTCCCGCTTTAGTATTTTACCCGTAAAATATCCCGTATTTTACGCTCTGGTTGTGTTACGAACACGCAACTATCTGTGTCTGGAAGTGGCTTGCACTTGGGTTGCTAGACCTCCAGTAAGTATACAGACAGTAGCTTAGGCTACTATCAAAGAAGAAGAAGACAGTTGCAGCGGCGGGCGTGGGGAAGAGGGAAAACCTAGCGGGAAGTCTGAACTTCAAGGAGAGTTAGATGAGTGTGATGTGCGATGATGGATCCGGAGGGACGCCGACGGCCAAAATCACAGAATTAACCACCAACTAAAACCCAGGACATTATGGTGATATTTGAGTAAATGGGAGACCACCTTCCACTACCTGACAAGCAGCCACGTAGGTCCAAATTATGCCTACTGCAAAAATTTGTCGTTGTAATTTCAGTGTTGGTTATGGAGGGAAAACGACTTTCGCAGCACGACAAATCACTGAAACACAAGCGTGTGAGTGAAGCAATGTTTACTTTGCTCATAAATAAAGCACTTTAAAATATCCATTGGTCTGTCATTCAACATATATTGTGTAGTTATAAACTCTTTAGACTGTTAATGATTAGTGCTTTTTTTAAAAGTTTGTGGGTAAAAAAAAATCCCTTATTTTGGGATGGATTCCGGGAAATCTCCCTTATTTTCAATGTGCAATGTTGACAGCTATGCCTCAAGTGGTTCCAAACATTTATGAATTTATTTTCTCTGCTGAACACAGAATATATTTTAAAGAAAGTTTGTATCAATGGCAGTCAATGGCTACCATAAGTTGTTTGGTTACCCTGGTCTTTTGTGTTTAACAGAACAAAAGAAACTCGTTAGAACTACTTGAGAGAGAGTACATGACAATTGTAATTTTTTGGTTCACTATCCCTTTAAGCTTTAAAATCTAGTGAAAATGGAAGCCAAGTTTCACTTTTAATGCCTGAGTGTGTATTCCATCAAATAGTTTGGCATAGTGTACTCATTTTTATGACCAAGAAACATTTCCTTTCCAGTCAAACATGAGGCATTTTGACAGCGTTGATGTAGACTTCAGCAGTGATGACGTATTTGTGTAGTCCAACCCAGATGCAAGCATCACCCTAGTTGCCTCAACAAAAATCCAAAAGGATTTTTCTATTGGCTTCTGGATTATTGCAGAAAACAAGTTCCGTGACCAACAAAAGGTTATGATTCATACGCATTTTGTGCATAAAACATGAAAATATCTTGAGTTTTTTTTGTTAACCATAGACCTTATTTCAGACATTTACCCAAAAACCCATAAAAAAAACAACAACACTGGCTTTGGGACGATGGAAGCGAAAGTGCTAAAATGCTTGTTTCCAGGTTTTTGCCGACAAAAATATACAGCACTCTATGGGAGATCTCTGAATGAGCATGCATACATTCATATACACAGAAAATAAGAATGACCTGAGATGCCGTTCAATAACACACAGTAGGCGTGACCAGGGAATACAGGGGCCACTGAGAGGAAACCAGCTCATACACACCATTCATTGTAAACTTACACCAAAGAACTGTTTTCATACCCGAATTTCAACTTCTTTCACTCTGATCCCAGAGGTTGCATGAGGACAGGCAACTTCCTGCTGGCTTAATACATGAGAAACACACTATAGAGGCTGGGGGGGGGACATGTGACCATCAACTGGTACCTAGAAGAGGTGTCTCATATCGAAACCCCTTTTTTCTCAAGAACTTTTTACAAAATCGACAACAGGGGTGTTGAGACAGCATTGGGCAAGAGTGATGAATATTAGATGAGACAAACTAAAGATCAGTCTTTGATTAATAGCCTGCTTTTAGAATGAGTTCAGTACAGCTGCTATGGGCTGACATCTCTATATGCACCACATGAATTCCCTAACTGGACAAATTTGAAATTTTCTTTAGTGAAATGAACTATACAACGTGTACATATGTATTTATTTATTTTGTTTGTTCATTTTATTTGCATGGTTCCTTTTAATTCAGTCAATCTGATAGTGTTCATAAAACAAAACCATAAGAGACACAAACTAAGATGGGTGAAAAATTGAGCCGTAAATAGTGCTTTATTTAAAAAGTCATTAAAATATAAATAAAATTAGCCTAAATTATATTTTTAAAAAAACAGAAGTAAAATAACTAGAGTAAACAAATAAATGTCATGTGGACTTCAGATTAATCTGTGAATCAGTTTAAACTTCCAAATACTTTAAGTAAAATTATCAGACTTGCATTTAAGAGAAGCCACTGCTCATACACATGAAAAGAATTTTTCTAAACCATCCAAGATCATGGCTACATAAAAGTGTACATGAAATAAAAAAATGCCCCCATTCTCTTTATTTCACTGCAAATAATTAATCTGTGGACACAAATCCAAAGAATATTCACTCAAATCCATAAGGGTTTCCTTACAAACACACCAGTTCAGGTGCAAACACAAGACATGTAAAGATGCACTTCTCATCCAAGACTATGGCTACGTTTACACTGTTAGTTTTTGGGGAGTCTCAATGTTCCATTCAAACAGCAACGTAGTGGCGTCTTGAATATTGTCTGAATGAACGTGACAGGAGTCAAGCCCGTATTTTCTCTTACCAGTGTTCAAAGTAATGAAACGTCCATAAAACGTAAGTCTTATGATCACTAGTAATACAACAAGAGTCCAATAGTGCCGCGAGTTCATCTGTCAAATCTTCATTAACTGACAGAAGCTTTTATATCTGGCTGGAGAGCGTAGCAATTGAGTCGCACATAAAACACAAAACCGACGCGAGAAGCTCTGGTGGAGAACAGTGACTGACTGGATTTAAAACCTTCAGATGACACACAGCTCATATCTCTGTCGCTGCATGTTACTGAAAGAAACAACACATGAAATCCTGCAAAACGGTAGAAACGCATTTGTACAGCACAGAGCGTCTCTCTCGCACTGTATGACGTGACAGCCAACTAGTTGTCCAGTCCAGTTCAGTCACACAGAGCAGATTTTCTGAGAATGCGTCCTGAAAATGTACGAGTGTGAGTTCGATTATAGATGGCAGTTGCAACTCCCGTAAATAAACTATGTGTGAACATAACTATATAAAGGAATCATGTAGCCTATTTGCACAGCAAAAACTGAGTAAAGCCAAGCCAATTCGTTTAAAGGCATGCTACTGTTAACATAAGCCTTCAAGACCCTGACAACTGACTCTTGCTGTGACACAAGTTACAAATTACATTTCAATTTGGCTGAAACTGTCACGTTCATACATGCAGAGAGTTTTGCCAACTCTTATCAAAGAGGGAAACAGAACCCTCCAGTGGTGACACTGCACCCGTCTAATCTTGGGCCAGTGATGTTATGTTGTGTTCCCATGCACACTCTCAAACAAAGGGCAACAGAGGGTCATGTTCTTTGAAAGCAGCTATGCAACACTCTTTCCAACTACTTGCAGAGATCAGTTTAGCACACAGCAATACTGTACACTGAGAACAGATACCATCAATATAATTGAGATAACCTCTACAGAGGAACTTCGTGGTACCAGCGTTTTTGGAGATATGGGCCAACAGGGTGTCCTGACAACCCCAGATGGAAGTCACTGGAGAACAACAAGGAGTTACAAAAGGCAGTTTTAGATGCCAAATTTCTTACCTTGAATGTAAACGAAAGCTCTTGCACTATTTTCCAGTTTTACAACTCACATCTCATAGTTTAACAGAAATATACACAAGAAAAAAAAAAAAAAGTTTGTGTTTTGTATTCCCAATGTCATTTGAAATACTTCTATATTAAAATGAATAGACAAACCAATGTACCTATTTTTTAACTGCACTATAATTTGCCTTTCCCATCCACTTTTAAAAATGACAAAATCAGAAATTAAAATCACATTATACACAAAGATTGAAGCGCCAGAATACAACATTTGTAAGCATTAACAAAAATAAAAACCAACCCTAAAAGGACCAACATGCTGGACAATAAACCTAAGCGTTACATCAATGTAATTTCCCACAGATACTGAAAGTGTTTTTGAACAGGTTAACATCAAGTCGGACAGCATTACTAACTGATATGCATCTGATCAGTTCTGCACACAGGGTAACCTACAACAAACTAGGCTCGTTTAGAGAAACAAGTTCATGAATGCAAGAGGGTGTAAGTGTGCTATTCAGAAATCCTTTTGTACCCTAAATAAACTTCTACCCTAAAATATGTGGAGTAAATACAGACAAGGAAACCAAAAGGAGATAAAATATGAATGTATAAGTAAAAAAAATTATGGAATAACATTAAAAGACAAATAACTGTAGATTTTAGTCAGGTATGACAAAAAAAAAAAGCCAACACCAAAACAGGATAATCATTCTACCAACCTCTAAGTATACTATTACATGTACTCTGCACTATTCACAAAGCAATTTTTTACATAATTACTATAATAAAAATAGTAGGCCTATTAGTACTAGACTATAATAATAAATATAATATCAGTCAATTATGGGTTGACATGAAAAAAATCGCATGCATTTTGCGAAAAATGTAATGCATTCCTATTTGTAAAAGAAAATCAAATGCTACCAGTGAAATTCATGAAGGGCAGAACATGACCTGCACTCTTTTGAAAGTATGTTTTATAGTTTGTTTGTTTTTTAACTGTGAAGGATTGGGTGTCCCAAAAGTAACTTGAGAATGCACCTCCCTGAAACGTACAGGTCTATGGGGAATATTCCTACCCAAAGTAGTCTAGAGGTGCAAGAGCATCAATAAGTGTTGATCAATGAGAAACCAACACTTGGTGTCTGGGTCAAGTACATCTGACACAGCGCTTTTCCCCGGAGAAGAATTCACACCTCTCTCTACCAAAAACCTAAAAAATCCAGATGTGATCATATGGAATCAAATTCAAGACTCAAGTTCAAGTCCAAAGGTTGGTTGTGACGGTTAAAGTAGCATGCAAGAGGTCTTAAGAAAATAGGTCCACAAAAGGTCAATTTCATGGAAACCTTTATGTCATGTCTTTCCTTATAACACAGAGAATTCAACTCCCTCACTATCAGTTTCACACTCTGTACACTCAACTCAGTTTAGTTCACTTTCAACCCTCAGGAGGTAGTGTGAGTGCAGTAGAGGGATGGGAAAAGGGTTGTCAAAGAGTTCCTGTACGAGTGTGAAATCTGTAACCTAGGGTTTTCTTCATCGGAAGTGTTATCACAGTCCTCTGTAAAGGAGCACATCTTTGTACTCCTATTTCTAGTAAATACACAGGACATACATGGATGCACAAAGTATTACACAGGGTGTCAAGTCTTGGAAAGAATAGCTGAGAATTTGATCCACTAAGATACGATAAACCATGTGGAGTGTTAGGGAAGCTACTTGTGAGTTAGGGAAGCTAAGTAGTGAGTAGCTTGGCAAGCTACAGTTTCAAAAATAGTTTGTCTTTACTGAAGCTAACAGAGTGCAAAATAAGATTACAGAAATTAGTGTTAACTTTCCTAGCTCTTATAATGTAATGTGCATAGGTTAACAAGTAAAAAAAGAAAAAAAAGCTACATTAAATGCTGTTCCCTGGTTCTTGCGTATCCATCCATCTATCTTTCCGTACATATCATGTACATTAAGTCATTGTGCCACTTGCAGTATCATATTCGAGATTATGCAGTCTCAGGTGAAACTGTCACCAAAACCTTGATATGTTAATCTCTGTGGAATAATAAGAGAAACATTACTCATGTCTTGTCTCTCACAATTAAAAGGGAAACAATTCTGAAAATAACTTTTTTTACTGCAGTTAGCAGCTGTAAGACATGTGACGTGAGAACATAAGTTATTTTTGCTGCAAATAAGTTTGTTAATGGCAAAATGCTAGATGACATTTGAAAATCAACTATCTTGATACATCAGTAAAACTAATACTGGCTTTACTAATGCCAGTAAAGTTCAAGCTTATTAAAGAAAAGTAAAATGTCAAGAACTAAGAAACCAATTAAAACTGGTAGAACAAAGATACAAATACAATAAACAATTCTTATTTTCTCAGGTAGGTTTATCTAAACAAAAAAGATATATTCCAGAAATAATACTCTCACTCCTCAAAGGCCGTAACTTAACATGCAAATCAGTAAAACCATGTAAGGTGTTTTTGGTCAAATGGTTGATTGATATTATGCTTGATATTAAAAAGAGTTGTTAAAAGCATGAAAGAGAACTTGTGCCATTCCTCAGGTGCTTTCTGTGTAGACGCTCAGAGCAAAATGAACTTTGAGCATAGGGAGCATGTCTAGCATGTCACATACATGTAAAAATGTGTCAAAATGCCAGGCTTGGCATTCACGTAGTCGGCTAGTCTTAAGTGAACAAACAGTTGAGAGAAAATGAAATGTGTAGGCCTAACAGTATATTGGATCCGTGCATTCAGTCTTAAGTGATAGCATCCTAATAAACCTGCTCCAGTCTACAGACAACAAAAGAAAATGAGAAAAATCACTCACTGCTCTTGATTGAATTACTAGTAGCTTTAATAGGAATCCAATGAAGATTTAGTCTTAAAGTGAAGACTATGCTGCGTTTTATTTTACATTTGATTATTCAATTTCTGTAGTATGCTGTTAGCTGAATACTTGCATGAACAACATTCGTCCAATTGCTTGTCCTTTGCTTTATTGCTTTTATTGTATTATTGACTGTTTCAATTTGTTTTCAATAATTTTAGGACTTTTTTTTTTACTTCCATTGGTTATCCTAGTATTCTGCTGTAGTAATAGTGGTATAGAAATATGGCCTGCTCATAATAGTGTTAAATAATCATAATTACAGTATTGACCAAAATAATCGTGAGGATTGTTGCAATTATCGAGCAGCCCTACTTTAAACAATTTTGTTTGGCAGGAATTTTCTATGAATCAAAATCCTTCCTGGGGCTAACGGTTAGCAACTAATTCTAAACTTTTTAAATGCAGGTATGTTGAATTTCAACACAGTGGGCTTTGAGACAGTGGGCCATGACTTGAACGCAACATCTGGAGACCACACAGATCAAAAGCATGTCTTTTACAGAAAGAAAAAAAAACTGAGTGAAGCACAATACTTCACTACCAGAGGGGAGAAAAAAAAAAAGAAAAGAAAAGATAAAACACTACCATATTCATCTGTACACGTCTTTTTTTTTTTTTTTTTTAAGAAATCTAAATTTAATTTAAACTAAATGTAAAAACCTGCCAGGACCAAGAAAAAAATGCACCTACAAGCACTAGTGCTTTTTAATTACTCTAGGAAATAACAAATATCATACTGCAAGAGATAAGACAACAAAAGAGCAAACCCAAATCCATTACAAGAATTATAAACCACACAATACCATGTGTCTGACAATGTGTCACTGTACAGATCAAACTTGTTCCCCTATCAGAAGCACAGGAGGAGTGCTGGAATGGCTGCACCTGGAAGTGAATCAGGAGAAGCGAGAGAACAGCACTCATAAATCATAGAAAGAATGCGCTCTCGTTTCCTCCACCCGTCCTGCTCCTCTTCATAGAGGTGTTGGTTCTTTGGTTCAAGGCAGCCAGGACAAGTTTTTCTCATAAGACTGTTGGGTTAGGGTGGGGTACCTGATCTGAAATCGGCACAGTAGGGGAGCTTTTATTAGGAGCAGGCTAAACCTGACAAATATATAATGATATAAAGTCAAGCAATGTGGCCCATGGCACAGCTCCACCGTGAGGCCCACCACAGAGATCCACGACTAGGCTCAGGTTACAGTGCGTTCAGGTTCAGATAGTGTTGGGTGGGGCCAGCAAGTGTCTACTCCAGTTACGGAGAAAAAAATGTTGAACGAAGTTAGAGACAAAAGAGGGAGGGAGGAATTCCAAAGATGATACAACTATTCCCTTGTGGTGAAACTCTAATATATAATCCATCATAATTCAATCCGTCATAATTCAATGTATGTATAATACATAATCATATGAACTCCAGAGTACATCAACAAAAGAAACAGTCGATCCTCATGAGGTTTGTTGTTAAAATGAAATCAACCACGGCGTAATTAACAAATGAAAGGAGAATCCCTAAATCTAAGGCCAGGCTTCCACGAGCCGATTTCTTTAATCGTTAATAGTTGGAGAGTTCCACAGGCTAATATAACTTAACAGGAACTCTGTGCAGTGCCTGATTGGAAATCCAACAAATTGGCTTCAAGATCCATGTTGTCGTAACTACGTCCATTATTGTATTTTAAATTACATTACAGAGAATATATATAAACCAAGCTATAAATTGTATAATATAAAATGTCATGTTCTTTGGGCTTTCTTCCAAATACATTTTTTTAATAGAGACTGCTGGGGAAGATTTCCATTTGTATGTCCAATCTCTGGAATTAAGAGATAAACTAAACAAAATAAAAAAAAGCAAAGCAAAAGCAAGAACAAAACAAAAAAATATTAATTGCAGCTCAATGAACTATGCAGACCATAAGATAAATGTACTCTTAACATAGAAATACCAATGACTTAACATTATTGCATTTATGTGAATTTCACGCATCTGTATGTCAATTTTAAAATCATTCTTATTCTTAATCAGTGTGTGTGACAGACATCTGACAGAAGAGGGTGAGCAAAAAAATATTCTGAAAGTATGACAATCTCAGTCAAAATAGAGTTTCAAGGCTGGCTAGCATGATATTAAGACTGAACACTCAAATGAGTCAAATGAGCCATTTCAAAGGCAAAGACTTCCCTGGAAATACAGAAAAGGGATACCATGCAAGCTGTCAAACACTGAGAAAAATGTATCTTGAGAAGAAAAAAAAATGTCCTTGATGGAAAAACCCATGACAACATCTGAAACGGTATATTCAGGGCCAATGTCAGATCCGATGTCAATGTCTTATTTCAAGCCAGAGCCAGCCGACAGACTAGAAAGAGCCCATTGAGGAACAAAGTTTGCTAAACATATGGCTGTACGGCTGGGAGAGGTCCAGATACTTTTACCACTGTACAGTTATTGTAAGTGCCCCAAACATTTCTATGAGAAATTTTCATCCATTCTATCAGGCCGATGAGAGTGAGACATTGTAGAGGTGACGCAAACCCAACAGTCTGATATCAGAAACGGGAGGAAAAGGTTGGGGAAGACGGGGATGAGAGAAAGTGCATGTCTCTTATTCTCCATGTAATCTTATCATCTCCCTCCTCGGAGATGATCGCCATCCAGATGGGCCAGCAGTCTCAAAAAGCCATTTGTCTTCATTAGATCTGAGAAAATGAATAAACAGACTCTGCCGTCTGTTTTCCCTGTGCAGACTGTGGGCAAAAAGGAACCAGGTGCACAGTAGCAAACGCCTGCACTTAATAACAGATACGATACACCTTGACACCTTCCACGTTTCAAACCAGAGGTCAATGAAATAAGTTCCCCTGATACAATTAAATATATATATATATATATATATATATATATATATATATTTTTTTTTTTTTTTATTATTATTTATTGTATCAGGGGAACTTATGTCATTTTATATATTTTTTTATTATTTTTTTTTATGTTGGTTTAATATGGTTTTTAAAACCTTTTCAAGAAAGATTTAAATAAGCGGTGTCACAACAACGGTAACAGTGGTATTTAAAAAAAGAAATACCAATATCATATTAATACTACACAGGATGATAATATAGTAAATCCAGTGCCAGTAACTTTCTGGTTAGAGATTAGCACCGTAACGCTGATTGCCACCAGTCATAAAAAAGAGAAAGACCACAACAACGCAGTGTACAACTACTTCCGAACAATCATGTCAAAAGGAGATGACAAACAAAAGCGAGACACTATACCAGCACCTTAACAAAAATTCATCAGAGTGGGAGGTCTTTGGAATCCAGAAAAAACATTGGAGTGTTTGACCTCTGCATGAATGGCAAATCAACAGTAAATAATTGTATACACTTTTTCAGTTTTACATTTTTTTTGTACAGTTGTACAAACTTCTCTGCCTTCCTACACATATTTTGAGTGTTACTCACTTCCCAAAAACAATGAGAAAAATTGAAAGTTAAATAAAGGATTTTCTATAGTTCTATAGAAATATACAAATATAAGATTTTCTTAATTTCTATAGATAAATCACAGTAATGTCAAACGATAATAGTGAACTTGAGAGGCTACAAATGTCATGACTAAAAATGTCAAGCAAAAACATTTTCCGTAGCGTTATTACTGACCCACAATTCATTAGACTAGCATGTTTCATTTGAGAACCACAACACATCACTTTAAATCTCTACAAATGTATACAACTATAAAAAAAAAGAAAAAAAAAGACTTAAGCCCATGAAACATTGTTTGAACGTGGCTATGACTGGCAGCACGCACAAAGAGATAGTCCCAGAGTACAGCTCGGAGAGTACAGTAAAACGGAAAGCCTCCATTGTCCTTAAATCTATCAACAGCTAGTCATCAGTTCCCCTAAAACTCTAAGTGGAGACAGAGGGAGTGAAAGGTGGTGGGGGGTATTGCTATATTACATTTCCACCACGGTGAGCGAGAGCAATTTCAGTGGATGGAATTCAAGACAGTGTCTTCTAAATTTAAAGCATCTTGCAAGTGAGCTAGTCTGAATGAAGCAATAAGTACACAAAAAGAGTGAAATATGAGGGAAGGGAACGCGATGCAAGAGAGCTCAGACATTTGCTCAGATAAATAAGAAAGGTAACATGGAGGAAAGCTTGAGCAAATTCCAGGGCTGATTGCTGGGAAATTGCACTGTCTGCTCAAAACAGCTGATGTAAAGAAGTGACTTCTGCATCAGCAGTTTTATGAACATTGATGTTCATCCTGTTATGAAAATTGTCATCATTCACACTCATGTCATTGTAGATTTTGTACAGCACTTGTATCAAAAAAGATAATCCTAAAAGTGGCCCACAATTCATTCGTATAGTTGTTTTAAATCAAATCTGTTGGTTTAGTTCACAAAGTTGGTCTGAACGATTCACAAATTGGACTGATACAGTTATTGAGTTCAACCCACTGATAGCCCTTTTCCACAATAGTTTGCGTTCTGAAGCCAGAGCCTGTTCTCAGCGAGGCGAACTGAAGCCTGTCATGAACTGGCCACGTGTTTCTACAGACTTGAGGTACGAACGGTGATGTAACACTGCTCCTAACGTGTAGTTTCCCTGACTGTAAATGGTCTAAAATCAAACGAAGCCCGTCCTGGTGCTTGTAGTTTGCAGGCAGTGCGGCACTGCTGTTTTGCTATTCACCGTACCGGGAGTGATTCTACCCAAAAAACCAGAGTATACAGTGCTTTGGCCTTTATACATATTTTACAATGGCATTAGAGTACATCTGTCCAATAAAGGACAGAAAGCCTACAAACTTAGAAAACTGAAGAGCAGGGCATTTCACTAGGTTTCGGAACAGAGATGTTTTTACTGTCGCTCGTGTCAGTATTAATCTTAAGACACTTATATCCTGACGAAGCACCTTTCAAAGTCAGACAGTCTCCTCTGAATCGTTCCGTCTTTCTCACTCTACAGTAGAACAGGGGTTTCTTTCAGTGCTGAGGAAAGGTAGAACGGTCAGACGAAAAGCTTTTTGAGAACCCTCCCCAGATCACTGGACACACACTGGTGCTCATTGTCCAATGTGGTCCTGATTGGGAAAGGAGAACTGTGGGAATAGACACTGCAAACCCTACTGTCTGCGGTCTAGACACTAACCTGATGGTCTGATGTACAACTAATACTTGCATGCATTCATTCAGCTGAACTCTCATCTGCTGTTCTGAGTGCTGCCAAAGACTTTAGATATACAAAGACTGTGCACTCGTATTACTATGAGTGGGAGGCGGAATATGCAATATGGCGGAATAGTCCCGCCTTGTTCTAAGTAAAAGAGCCACTCGCCAATTGATAAAGTCATTGCGTCACTGCAGTTGCCCGTTAGAAGCTCCAGTTGTTAGAAACAGTCATTGTTCTGAGATGCAAGCTTATGACAGCACATGCGCATTGGCTGGTCCACTCTGAAAAATGCAGTTTTGTCATGATTTGAGCTTTTAATAACCAAAATTTATGAGACAGTTGTTGTCAGATTTCATTTGTGATTAAAAAAAATGAAATTTAATCATAAGCTTGGTGAACAGCTTTGGAGAATTTTATGTATCCCCATTCAGAGAGAAAGGAGCTGCCCTTGCATGACTGAAATAGCTGCCTGAGAGGCGTTTCAAAGATGGCCGCTGAGTGAAATGACTTGCCTGAAAGGGATTTTGGTGCTGCAGATTCGGGTTGTATACTCAACAAATGCTCCAGAGATCAGCAGTTCCAGAGGACAGGAACTATACAATGACTATGTAGACATAAACCCAACGCTTCATTAAATTCTTGCTTTAATGTAAACAGACAGTTTGGAGAATCTCCACATCCTGTGGTCAAGCCCAATCAAATTCATTCATCACTGATCTTGGCCCCAAGTGGCCTGTTGGGATTGAAGCAGTGCCCAAGTCAGGCTGATGGCCTCTACTCAGATATTAGCCTCCGACAATAAAAGCACAAGCATCTGCATCTGACACTGAAGCAATTTCGTTTGTTCGAGAAAGTCTGATAGGGTCCTCAAAACATTTTACATTGTTTAGCAATGAGGATCAAAATGCATAATTAATGATAGAGAGGTTGAAATTATTGTGGTATGCTCTACATTAAAAATGCCTGAAGTGATTTATGGCAGTGGTTCTCAACTGGTTTTGATCAGGACCCAGATTTTATACTGACAATCCAATTGTTTAAATTGTAAAAAAAAAAAAAAAAAAATGAAATGGTTATGTATAATACGTGTTTATTCTGATTGTATGGCATTTATTACCCGTATTTAGCCTGGGATGCATTTTCTTTTACCTCTTTTTTTTTTTTTTTTTTTTTTCATGGTTTTGTTCAATCAGTCTATTTGGCTAGTTTCTATTAAGGGACATGATTTTGATACATATCTAAAAATGTTAAGAACACTTACATTAGTATCAGGTTCACAGCCTGCAAGTTGATACACCGATCTACGAACAACATACAAAAAAAAAAGTCCTTACTACCCTTAAGCCCATCTTTTTTGTTGACAATTTCTCAATACAAGTTTGTGAAAATGGTCAGCTTCTGTTGTGTTCCCAAATGAACATAAGCAACCCAAACTCTGAGAAGATGCAGAGATGCACTCAAGCGCGTCTCATAACCTGAACCTACAGAACTCACATCCTCCAGCCCAGAATCTCAAAAGATCAGAAATAAAAAAGTAAATGTTAAATGTCAGTGTTGAATAACTCCACAGCTAATAAAATATCATCAAGCAACAAACTCAACCTTGAGGGTCTACTTTGAATGTTCAATTGAATTGGAAACCTGGAGTAATGGACTCAAGTCTAAAATAAAATTATGCATTTTATAAGCGAGATATCAACAGAACAAAAATCAACTAAGAACACCTTGAACCAGTGGATTTGCTCAAAATAAAATGGCAATTCACTACCTCTCCAGTGTAATCAGACCATTTTATCAGAGGAAGCAAAGGTACTACAGATTCCCATGTTGATTACAAAGCCATGAAGTCCCACAGGAAATCAAGAGCACATCAAGTGTTGGGGGCCTGGTTACCATAGTAACTGACTGTGGTGTCCTGCGCATACAGGTGTCAGATGTGTCTTATCTTGTCAGACATAAGAGAGTGCCAGAGGACCATAGGTGTGGGATCTTAGCGTGTTTTCATTCTTCTTTGAGAAAAATGTGGCATCAAATGAGAAATCAGTAGCTATGTTTACATGGACAACTTTTCTTTCAATCGGAATTAATTTGAGTGTCTACATGAAAGCAGAACAAAGTTATCGGGTTGATGTGTGCATTTATATGCCACAAGCCACAAAATCGGAACTGATTGTTTGACGTGCGCACACTGCACGAATATACAGTGTTTCTCACTGTTTGTGCATACTATTCTCCTATATCGTTTCTTCTGTTTTAAAGAGTAGACTTGATACTCGGATTTCGGATTCTAATTAGAAGACGACAAGCACAAGCTTTGTGCCGTGCTGGTGATGTTTTTTCAAGCCTTAAAACCGCCCATTCCTGCTCCCAAAACAAGGCATCTGTGGATGAGATTCCGAAACGAGGACTGGTGGGGACGTTGTCCAGCTCAAATTCACGGACAATGAGTGGAACTATTCCGATGACTCCTGGCTGTGATGACTATGACTGCTATTCCGACTGTGCTAGTAGTCCGATTACAATTGGATTATTAGGGTCCATGTAAAGTTCTAGTGGCTTTCTTATCTGAAAATGTTCTGAGGGATAAAACGTCACAGTCAAGCTTCATATTCAGTCTAAGATATGAAGGGAAGGCATATTGAAGACTTTTTAGCATATAGTATACTAACTGTACATTATCTAAAGAAAAAAAAAATCAAAACTTGCTGCATTAATAAATGTTCAAGGTTCAATTGTATACTTTGAGCACAACACAGTAGTTTAATCTTTCATTGCATATTTTTCCACTGCTGAAAACTTATGCAAGTTGGGTTATTGTTTAAAACGTTAATTTCCCTCAAAAATGTAGACACTGAAGGACTGTGAATTGTGTGAAACTTCATTTTTAGCAATTGCTCCTGTCAACATACTAGCATGTTTCCAACATCTTAAGTTCAAGAAAGAGAGAATGGCATCCAATGGTGAACAAACAGTGTCCTTTATACTGTAGCAGTGAGAGATGATGTGAAGGTGCTGCAGTTAAGAGCAAAGCGGACATGAGTCTTCTAGCAGGCCACGTAGAGACTTCCCTCACAGGTGACCACCAGGCCTGAAGGATAAGACAGTGGCCAGAGCTCACGAAAGAAAAAGATCAGCAAAACATAATGGCTCCAGGAACAAAGAGGTGTGTGGGGGAAGTTCATCCATTAACATACCAAAAAGCCCCTTACATTCACTTTTAAAAACACTAGCAGTGAAATGCCCTCTCTGCTAAGTACTGGAAAACAATTGTGCTAGAGGCAATGATTGTCTCAAAAACTAATGAGCTCCCTACCTAGAAAAGGTTATGATACCAAAATCTCAGTAGTGTGAAGCAATACCATCATCTCTCAATTCTAGATATCAATGGAACCTTTTTCATATTTCCTGGTCATTAGCCCAACAGCAAAAGATCATTTCTATAATATTAAAAAAAAAAAGTAATAGCCTATTGAGAGATTGATAACATTGGTCAGAAGAGAGAAAAAATGTTACATTTGCCATGACTCCCTCAACAGCATTAACTAGGTTTCTGCGATTTAAAGCAAAGGTAATATATCACAAAGTATAGTGTTATAATAGTGCATAAAATTTATTAAAACATTTTTTTTTACAATATTTACAGATTTACAATATTAACAAGTGTGGGAATATGTGAAAGGTCCATATTGTATTGAACAAGTTATTCATTTATATATTTATTTAATACACAAATTTATACTAAAATACATAAAATTACATTTAAAAAAAACGCTCTTTGGCTACATTTAAACTCAAAAGCATATGCACAGTCATAGGCGACGGTTGATCATTCTGCCAGTGGGTTATGTTGTAACGCTAAATATAGGCAAAAGGTAGAATTGTTACAAACCCGCCAGGACCCGATGTGACATCCACCAATCAGAAGATCCAGAATCTCAATTGATTTTTTTTAATTAATATTAAAAAAAATGGAGAATCTCATAAGCACTGAGCTGTTGTTTGCATAGATAAAACTGATACATTTTTTACAGGTTTCAGTTTTTAACCCACCTTCTAGCACTCCAACTGAGCCCGATTTAAAAATAAAAGTATAATAAAATCAGAACCTTTGACATTCCAACTAAACAGCATTTTAGGCATCATAGCCAGATTATTTGTAATGCCAAACAAAATGTTCTTATGATGCCGCAAAAAAAACCCAAGCCAGAAACTCACTAGGCTGAAAAATAGCTTCTGTATGTACATGAGCAA
Source organism: Meda fulgida (assembly GCA_030578275.1). Classification (NCBI taxonomy): domain Eukaryota; kingdom Metazoa; phylum Chordata; class Actinopteri; order Cypriniformes; family Leuciscidae; genus Meda; species Meda fulgida. The sequence goes on from CM060616.1 coordinate 16,027,700, forward strand.
AACACAGCAAAGCAGTCTGGCTTACAGCAGAATGAACAACAGCTATCCAGACGGCGAGGACAACAGAGGATTGGCAGGTCAGCAAACAAACAGACACGTGCCTGCACGCACATGCCTTTCGTTGGATAAGACGGAGGAAACACTGGCAAACGCCTGCACCACACAAACTGTACCTATGGTGCGCAGCCAGCAAAACACCAAATCGCACACACGCACATCTTTCTCAAGGCTTCAGGGAGACAAAAGAGGTAGTGGGTGCGCCCGAGGGCAGTGGAAAGACTCTGGAAAAGCTTAGCAGAGCAGCAGGGTTTATGCTACGCTGTTATCTCAGGCTCTGCAGAGAGACAGCCTTTGATGTGCTGAGCCACAGACTACAGGCGAGAGGAAACAGACTGGTTAAGTAAATGTAGGCAGACACACACACACACACACACACACACACACACAGGAACACAAAGATGCCAGTTAGCATATATCCCAAGGCCAACTCTCCAGCTAGGCAAACACCAGTTTGATTCACGGTTTGAAAGAAAAAAAAAAAATGATGCCACACAAACATCAGAGACTGGTTTTGCCTATGGCTTCTGGGGTGGGGGTGGGGGGTAGGGGGAACACCGTCAACAGTATGTGCTGTATTTCAACAATCAAGCATCTGTTGCAACTGCATTCAAGAGGATGAATGGGAAGGATGATTGTTATTGTCTGCATTCAAAGGGTGGCAGACAGATATAATTAAAGGTAAAAATAGCTAAATTTCGTATGCCTAACTAAGATACACCATGTTAGTATCTAGTAAGATTTACCATTTTGTTTACACGGCTGACAATAAGAGGATTTATTTAGCATATTACCCTACTCATTGCACAATTACTTCATTCTGAAACTGGCAGTGCATATATGTATTTGATGGTTGAATGTTTAAAAAAATGAAGCAAATAAGCAGTATTGTAAATATCACTTGAAATTTTCCAGTTGACCTAAATTATTTTATTAAATACTTGATTGTCTATTTTACAGTACAATAGTATTACTATCTTTCTTAGGAAAGCTGGGATTAGTTGATATATAGACATTTGGAGGAGCAGCAATTCTAAGAATTTGACAGCTGATTGATAAATAAGAATTATGTGACTAGTGTAATGAAACAGGATTATTGTATTAACAACAGTAATGATAAATGTTAACTGCAGTTTCCACTGTCAAAACGAAAGGGATGCCTGTGCTTCATGGACAGCAGATGGCTAAGAAACAAGGACAAATTTGCTGTATTACCATTTTAAATATTAAATATTTATTTTGCCATGCTAATAAACCACATAAAACTGAAAAGAATTTGAAAAATTAACCACAAAACATGAAGACAGAAAGTGAGAGGGAGAATGTGACTGTGTCTTTCTGTAGGGCTTTGTGGCTCAACTTCCTGTCTCTATAGGATTATCTTCACTAATAGTCCTTAAGTCAGTCTGAGTGAGCCACCAGATGGCCCATTACTCTGCATACAGCCACATCTCCTCAGACATATGGACCCAACACATGGAAAGAGCTTTAAAGGGGGCTTATTCTACATGTGGCATTCATTCTTCCACTGAAGTTCACCTTTACGACTTCTACACTGTATAAAATTTTTTTTAAAAAACTTGAGAACTCAAACATCCAAGTTGTCAGTTAAGCTTATTTTAAAAGAACATTAGTAATAGACATTAAGCTAAAACAAAAACAAAAAACTTCATTACAGTGCACTCTTAAAAGTAAAGGTTCTTTACTGGCATTGATGGTTCCATCTTTATCATCCATGGAAGCTTTCCATTACTCAAAAGGTTCTTTATAGTGGAAAGTTATTTAGATTATTAAAAATGTTCTTCACACTAATAAAATACGGTTCACTGGAAGATTCTTTGGAGAACCTAAAATTGCTCTGTTGCATTACTACAAAAGCCCACCTTTTGGAACCTGTGTGATATGTAAAATGACCATGTTATGATTGGCTAATTTCCATAAGCCAAAGTAGTTCATGCTGGTCAGAGTGAGTCAAGTTGCTAATCATTTTAAAGGTGTTGTAGCTGGTCATGTGTTAAAATGTTCATTGCTCTAAAGCAGTGTTAATATTTTCTACAGCACCATTCCAAAAGAAATCAGATTTTTGTGAATTAATAGTGAATTGGAGTTTGCAGGCGGAACTGAAAACGACAAGAAAAGTCAGTAACATAAAAAGATGACAGGTCTTCATATAGAGTTGTTCATGTAAGCAGGGCACAATAAACAAAAATCCTTATAGCATGACCAGTGTAGTCCAATTCATGAGTAAATGACTTATGAACTGGTTCTTTTAATGAATCGTTCAAAAGAAATAAGGCTTTATCATTCAATCACAGAATTAATCCAGTTTGAATCAGTCCTTCAATAAAAAGTGATTATTGAATCAACTTCTGACTGTTTACTGACTGATTGGCAAGTCAGTATAGTAGTGTAGTTAATGATACACATTTAGATTTTTTTTTTCAACATTTCACATTAAAAAAAGGATTAAACTTTTTTTTTTTTTTTAATGGTCCGTATAAACAGGAGTTTGGTATTGTAAAATGTTACAGCAGGAATTACTTTAAGAGACAAAGACCCTATAACAAGACATGATTTCTTCAACCATGAACAAGGATACCAGATTTACAACACAAACTATACAACAAGCCCTTATCTTTATAGACAAGCACTTCAATCTGTTTTTGATCACAGAGACTGAGTGATAAGTTTCTTCAGTGCCCTGGTGCAAAGAAACGTGTAGCTACATGTAACAAAAGGTTTGATGGGCCTGTCCGTTCTGTAGAGACACATGCAGTCTGATCACCAGCACCTGAGAATTCTGATGCACACAGTAAATAATTCAGTGTCAACGGGGTAGAAAGAAGATGTGAATGTGGGCCAACGAAAAAACAGCCGTTCAGAGAGCTGGATGAGCAGATAAGCACCTCTAGGGGTGAATTTTTCAGGAAAAACTGTTTTTGGACAATCTGTTAATTCAAGGAAGGTTGGAATCCAAAAGATGAAGTTCCTCCAAAGCAGTGAAAGGTTGTTTCACATGAGCTCTGAGAACTGTGCAAAAGGTAAGAGGCTCCTTCGAGAATTCTAAATTATGCAAGATTTGGCACATGTGAGTTTATTACTTAAAAAGCACAACAGGCTTTGGCTTCAGGGAGAGAAACATTCTTGGAAATTTCTCAGAATGACAGAAAACATCCAGTTTGACGTACAGTTAGAGACCCAAAAGAGTTTACAAAGCAAGTGTGTTGCAGATGGTTGGCTTGATTGAATCCGAATCATCCTGCAGTGCCAGTGGAGGATGCTGGGATGCCACTGACCACAATTCCCCAAAGATCCATTCATACAACCAGGTGTTACCATGGAAATGGCTCTTCACTGGGGGGCCCCTTCTTCTGAAAGAAGCGTCCTGCATCACAGCAGTCAGTGTAAAGATTGTGTTGGGCAGGAGATGGGGGTGTAAGACCTTCCTCGGAGAACCAAACGACAGAAGTGTTGGAATAAGAGAACTAAGACAGCTCACTCTATAGGCCATTTCATATGACTTCTATCCATGTTCCACAATATGTTAAAGCCTATGGAACGAAACATGAGCTACAGTGTTAACCAAGCATCACTCAAAGTTTTCATTTAGTTTCAACTGTTTTTAGATTTCAATTGCAGACCACTCAAAGCTCAGCCAATGATTACCTAGTCTCAGCCTAATGCATAAGGCACACAAAATGGGTGACAATTCAGGAGTTTTGAAGTCATCATCTTATTGATAGAAGTCTACAGGTTTTCCGGGAGATGCGTGTGTGTCGCAATCTTTAACGGTCCGACTGGAAACAAAGCCAATGTGACCGCAAACCCCCTAGTAGAAGCAGAAAGCTCTCATGTTTACAACTGTGGCAATGAGCACTTATCAGGATCAACAAAACATTGGATTTTCAAAAGTATGCAAAGATCTTGAATGTATCAATGAACACCGGACTGTTATTGTAGGAACATCGACTTTACATTTTCAAGATCCTAAACACGACATGAAACAAAACTGTGATTGGTTGCTTTACATGCCAGTCAAATGGCCTCTTGGGCGGTTCTTGGCCAATGAAAGCTGCAATGGAGTCCATACCTTCTGCCATCAGTCTAAAGGTCTGGCTACAAGAGACTGATTACCAGAAAAATCATATAAAAAAGGTTCCAAGAGGGTTTTTTGCAGCAACGCCAAAGAATAATCATTTTAGATTCCCCAAAGACCCTATCAGTGAACCGGATGTTAAAGGTTAACCATAGATGTAAAAAAAGAACCTTTATTTTTAAGAGCTTTTGAAATGACATTCATTCAGACATGAATTTCACACCCAAGTTTGTAGCTCTCACACATGGTTTACAGTACAAAGCAACAGGAAATATTAAAAAGTTCTTTAAGGGCTTTAATACTCTCCTTCTTTCAGACATCTGATTTTGGTGTTTTCCCTTTACACCACTTTCATAAAAAAGCAGCTCAAGCTGAAGTTGTGAAGCTGTTTTCCTTTCGAAAACATATCAAACAGTTATGATCTGCATCAGCTGATCCACTTGGCCAAATAGGCCCACTGGCAATTCCTAATTCTACTGAAAGCTTTGTCAATTGATAGCAAAAAAAAATAAAAAAAAAATGTTTTTTTAACATCCATTTGTATTTTGTGTAAATGGTGGGTAAAATAAGTTTACCCCATTTCAGCAAATCCCATTTGCTGTCTTTGAACAGTATTATGCATATTGGCCACCCTACATTTTAATTGGTACAAAATAATAAAAAAAAAACACATGGGTTGACCACTTGTACCACTGTTTTTAATGTTACATTTTTTTTTAATTTTTAAATATTTTCACTATATCGTATACACTTTCTGCTTCCTTGCGGTCTAGTATTTTTATAATATGTGCACTTCTATGATAATATTTGCAGCACTTTTCGTACGGAAGTCAAAGCAGCCGTGCATTAAGGCCCTGACGCAAGTCATATGAAAGGGCACTTAAGACGAAGGCAGACTTTTCCTGAAGTGGACGAGGGGTTCCCGCGTGAAATCCGGATAATTCTTTTGTCATCCAAAACTGATGTGAAATTGATAAATCTCACATTTGCTGATCATAGTTCATGTGAAGAATTGTGAAATCACTTGGTCTCATGGAAAACAAAGCCAAGCGAAGTAACAGAATTTTTTTTTCATGCTGATGTTCGGGGGAGTTGGTGGGGGGCAGGGCAGCTGTTGGGTCCCAGGGTGAAACCACAAAGACACAAAGAGCTCAAGACAATGCTGAGGGCTACCCTTTCACAACCTCTCACGAGCCATATTGAGAGCTAAAGCAAAATACCCTGGTGGAGGTAATCCTTTTATATTTTGAGAGAGTGAGTTGATACAGCAGCATGCACAAAGAGACAGAGAAAAAGCTTTTCTGTAATGCTCGAACACATTCCAGGACACAATCCAAAGTATTCACAAATCAAAATATACACAAACAGACATCATCCAAAATCGACAGTCAAGCTACTTTAATTCAGTAATGCAGCATCTGAGAAATGTAACTTCCACTAAAGAACAATTATTAAATCAATATACAATCTATCCATCTATCAATAAAACACTGATACATGCGTTTTCATATTCTACAGCTCACTAAAGCCCCTTTCACACAGAGAGTTGATCCTTGAAAATTGCCATTGAATTGCTAGAGTGCCTTCTGTGTGAATGCACACACGTCCCGGGACTAATCCCGGGATCGATCCCCGGATGTGGCCTAGTAACATTGCTGCAATCAGTCCTGGAACGCACTCTGTCTGAACAAAAGGAAGGACCAAAGCCGCAAGGGATGTGTCGTAGTAGTGATGATGCTGAGATCATTCACCAGATTAGTGGAATGGTACACGATGTGCTAGTTTTATGATCGAATCAGAAAAATAAAAAAATAAATGCATTAGCGTGGATTATCGAGAGAGAAAAATCGCAGATCATAAGCATACTTAAGACGTTGCGGAGACGTTAAATGTCAAGTGCATTTACGGGATGTGTGTGTGAAGGCACACACTGATTCCAGAAAATCACTGGCACTGTGAATTAACCAAAATCAAACGATCCGAGACAAATCCCGGGACACATTATCAGTGTATTTCCCGGATTCTCTGTGAGAGGCTTTGAAGAGATAGTTTATGAAATGTTTAGTTTAGAAATGTTTCACTGACTTCACTGGCATTCCAAGCCTGTAGGACCTTTTCTTCTTCAAAACAGAAAAAAATGATATATTTTGAAGAATGTAGAATTGCTGATGATTAAGGATGAAAAAACATTGGACAGTAAACACTGCACTGACTTGCATTGCATGGAAAATATATTTTATGTTCCACATAAGACAACAATCCATGTATTGCCTGGAATAAAATGAGGGTGAGTAAATGACAATGTTCTTTTTTGGGTGAATTCCCTCAAGCAAGCAAGTCTAATTTCTTGTTCCAGCTGTCAGTAGTGGGAAAACTCGAGTTTCAGCACTTCCGATCTCGAAGCGTTCCATTGATTCTGTGTTCCAGACAAGTTAGAAATCCAAGCTGTAAACTCCAAATTGCAAAATATAGCAGAAAATAACCAAACTGAACGCAGCTTATGTAGGAAGAGGCGTGTTGTTTGGAAACATTGTGGAAACACTAAATAGGGATCTCAGACAACTTTAGAAAATTTAAGAGTCCGAAGAATGAAACGTCATGATGAGTTGTGTGAAGATGAGCTTATAGAATAAATCTATAATATCTATATATAAAGATCAGTGTGTGGAAAGCACGTCTGTAACAAATGATTTAAAGTTCCCCCTTTTTTAAGGGTTGCTTTATGTTTTTTATAAGTCTTGAATACTGCAGTTTATGAAGGTGTTACTGATGTTGTGGAGTCTCCATGGACTTGTACTTATATAGCAAGCATGAATGAATGTGTGTGTATATATGCGCCTATATTTGTGTATACTTTTTGTATATGTATATTTATATCTATGTGGCACTATGTGGAGTTAGTGTTGATCACCTAAAAAAAACTACAACTACCACCATTGGACTACAACTGGTCCTACCTGGCCTCTGCAGGTGTGGGTTATCACTGTTGATTGTCCTAATGTGTTTGAACACAGTTAAATCGAATGTGACATTTAGTTTTTGTATGCCCTGAGGATGGTCTTCTGACTGAAAGCTTGGCTATTAAATTTGCTTAAAAGGATTCAAGTGTGCGGACAGTTTTTTTTTTTTTTGAGTTGTCTAGTTTTGTCTGTCTGGCACCTTGTTCACCTTGAGTGCGGTGAAACTTCTTAAAAAAAAAAAAAAGGTTTGCTTTATGTTACAAATATTTAGTCACGATAAGTTATAGAAATGCATATTTCAAAGTCATTTTAGGCAAGACATGCCACTCGGCCGCCATTTTGGCAACGCCTCCGGGCAGCTATTTCGGACTAACAAGACCAGGCTCCTATCTAAATTAATGGGCAGAGAGTCAGAACTGCACTTTCACTGGTCACAGGGACATAATAACTGCATGTATAGAAACAGCAGTAAAATTTGATAAAAATCGCTGAACAAGTTTGATGACTTTGCCCCAAAATAAGGTTTAAAATGCCTTTTCCCCCACAGGTTATACTTTTACTACGCACGCGCAAGGATTCTCTTCTCCGCTGTCGCAAACCTCAACTGTGCGCATGCGTCAGTGGAACCAGACGATAGGCTTAAATGTTTCCCGGCTTGACTGTTAAAAGCAGACGATTGGCTTTCCAGCGGGAGGGGCGGGACATGTGCATACAACCGCGATCTTTGGCATTACGGGTTACGGGTCTCTATATAAATTGACTGATATTTTTCATAATTTTCAATTCAGATGAAGGTACTTTTGTTTGTCACCACATAATTTAATCGTGTTCCTAGATTAAGGCCACGCTCCGTTTTAGGCTTGAATGTGTCATGTTGTAATAATGAACTTGAGATTCACAGGTGCACTTGACTGCTTCAGCTTCGCACCTATAGACTGAACATAATGCGCATGACGTCACAGTTTTTACAAATTCATGTTTTTTAAGTTTACATGGAGACGATAATGGCATCGTTTTCAAAACTTTGAAACCAGTTTTCAAATATTTGCACTTTCAGGCCCCCAAAACACTGTCGTCATGTAAATGAACGGCCAAAACGCATACATTTTTGAAAATGGTGTGGCCCTGTGGTAATTATTTGGCACTTAGATAACTGGCAAACTCCAGTAATAACGAAACAATCTATTTTGAATGTTTTCATGGAAACTAACGGGAATAAACCTTAATTTAACAATTAACTTATATATTTTAAAGAAAACTTAACACCTATAGGATTCTGCTGTGGCTGCAATCTTCTGGTCAGACGTGGGAATTCATTCAAACACTGCATTATAGGTATTTTCTAGCCTTTGAGTGTAGATGAGTTGTACACTTGTCATTGCGGTGCATTGTGAGATTGAATGAGTGCACTGGATTAGGACCACACTACAAATGGCTTCCCCCTCCCAAATAGTGCCCTGTTTCAGACTGGTGTTTGAGCAGGACCGAGCTAAATTCTGCAGAAAAGTGGCCCTCCAGGACATTTAGGTGTAGCAATAATATTAGTTATTAGAGAAATATTTGTTTTCCACACCACATGGAAAGCAAAAGTAAATCTGCAGCTGGCTGGTTAGAAATTATGCTTCAGCAAGTAAAGCTGGTGAAGGATATCACTACACCATTTGCTGGAGGTTGTGGTACATGTAATGTTCTCCCAGATTCATATGATCTCTTAAAACCCCTTCATGCAAATCAGAGCCAAGGGCTGGATGGCAAAGCTCTGAATTATTGACATTGCCCTGGCTTACAGTGTCCAGAACCTCTGCACATACAATCTCTGAGGACCAGAGCAAAACTAAAATTGGGCCATAAAAATAAGTAACGTAAAAAATCTTGTAACAAAAGCATGTGAAGCAAGTGCGTTCTGAAGCTCACGCAAGAAGTGACTGTCACTTCTCGCACAAGCTTCACAACGTGCTGATGTTTATGTCAAACGTGAACTTATAAACCAATGCTTCTGGGCAACTATCATACGCAGGTTCATAATATATGGTCAAAATATTAGCATTTTTTTTTTTTTTTACACAGATCAAACTTCAGAAGACATGAATTCATCAACTGGTGTCATATGGTTTGCTAAGGGTGCTCTGATCAGGATTTTCGGCGCCTATCACCGAATACTGAAAGCAGTATCGGCCGATACCGTTCACCAAAATAAATACTACATAATTAGTTATTTAGGGGTCACTTAGCCATTTTTAAAATCAATATATAAATGATCAAAATTAAGAGATAAGAAGTGTCATAAATTGACAACTCATTTATTAGCGAGCAACATATTCCATTCCCTCTCATAGAGGTAATTCGAAACAGATTGGAGCTTGACATATAGCTTTCCTGTAGTGAAATAATAATAATAATAAAGAATAAACAGTATTTATCAGCAGGAAGTAGGCTTATCAAATGTAAAACACTGCATAGTCTTCACTTCACTGTATAAATTAAATAGATTATTTCTTCTAAATCTAAAGAGCAGCGATTTCTTTCTTTACTCACCGGCAACCGAATTTCTTTCTTTTGCTGAACACAAAAGATGATAAAGATATTTTGAAGAATGACAGTGGCCAAACAGTTGATGGGACCCATTGACTTCACATATTCTATGGAAATAAATGGGAACTGTTTGGCCACCGACATTCTCCAAAATATCTTCAGTGTTGTTCAGTAGAAGAAGAGAAAAAAATCATACAGGTTTGGAACAAGATGGTGACTGGTGGTGAGTAAATGAAAAGATAATCTTATGGATTACCATCGTCTTCACTGGTTTTTGAAGCATCCCATACACTTGCATTATATGGACTCAAAGGGATGGATTATGTCTAAAAATCATAGTTGCTGTTCATCTGAAGTTTTTGCTCCTAACACACAATCGTTTTTTCATTTTGTTTTGGCTGACCTCTATTCTGGACTTGCGCACAAACTGCATTACAATAATTTCCCAAAATGTAATTTGTGTGGAAATATTAACTCTGAATATTGACCTCTGTTAACATCCTGTCCAGAACACGCTGAAGACGGACGCAAAGAGGAGAACAGGGACATGCCAAAAGAGAAATTATTGTAGCAGTCACACTCTCAAGTAAATAAATATATATAAAATTGGGGGAGGGGATTTATATGAATATATAATCTCTAAAAGGGAACAGACTTTCTTCGGAAAAAGCTTTGACTGCATTACCTTTACTTCTTACCCTCTGTATAATGCCTGTTTATAAGCACAGCGCCACTTCGTGTACAAAAGTAAAAGAGGAAACGCTATTTTCGCTGTTGTTCCATTAGCGCCAACAACTGTCTGAGGGTGAATTTACATTTTCATTCAGTCGGTCTGCTGTTTTTGTTTTAATCAGGTGTGTCTTATGTAGCTTAATTTCCCTAATCAAAAGACAGACCATTTTGTTTTTGCTTAATATCCTAACTATACAACCTAATTTAAATTTAATTTAAAGACCCACTGTGGTGAAAATCAAGTTTTTAATGTTGTTTATATGTCTATGTGGTGCTTTTAATATGAATTTGCTCATGGTTTGTCTAAAAGCATAAGTAAACACCATTATGCAGAGTATTTTCTCCTTAAAACTGCAGTGAAAAAAAAAGACAGTCTCAAAAACAAGTTTTGAATTTGCAGGTGTTTCTTACGTCACAAACTACTTCGTAACCAATCAGGTCAAAATGCAGGCGGGCTTTAGCATATGATTAGGGTTAAGTAAATAAATATCGGCAACCACTATCAGAATCAGCAAATTTGCTTGTAAAAATGTTTAAATTGTCAATGAAAAATCTAAATCGCATCACGTCATTAACCCATTTGCATTTGAAACTACACACTTCAGCTTTAAATGCTTGAGAAGAGATCTAATGAAAAGAGCTGTGGAGTGGAATAAGACCAGGTGTGAGGATTACATCTATATTCACAGATTACCTGTGACAAGACAAGCTCTTCCTGGATGAAGCTTTTAGAGGAGATCACTACAGAACAAGACAAATCCAATTTCCTAATTTCTACACAGCCATCAAATATTAGATGTTTTCTGAGGCTGGACTAACAGCGCAAGTCATCCGTGGGGTTTGAATAGAGGATGGAATCAGTCAAGTGACTAGTCACATGATTGGCTTGCTGTGACACACCTGCACATACAGGAAAGAGAAATTAACTGAATACAAATAGCGAAAGCGAAGAAACACCCATCACCCTTTCATCACCAGACAGTGCGTTTAAAACAACTTCACACAGCAGTTAACGCTCAATACACAGATTGTGTCGATGCTCAAAAGACTTTTGGCACAGCAACAGGTGGAATAAGGGAGATCATGCATATTAACCATTGTTGTTAATAGCACACAAGTTCTGTTTCCTCAACAAATTAAACCTAATTTTCTTGAAAACAGAGTGCTGCAACTCTAGAGACAAGCAAAACATAATGACTGAGGTGGCACACATTTCTCAGTCTGCAAAGATCCAATGGAAACAGTGAAGGAAAATATTGAGAAAGTAAAGAGCTCATTACAGCTACACAAATAAACACTCCATAATTCATCAGAAGTGGGACAGGGAGGCAGTGTGTTCACAAGTGTGATTCACAGAACAACACAATAATTCACCACCCATACAGCAAGGGCATTCACCCAAGATATACAAAATAAAAACAGCAAAAATAATCTCTCCAAATGTCACCGAAGGAATTGAAGAGACATTTGTGGAGAAATTATGCCATAGTTTGCAGTGTTTTGTTTTGCTTTTCTACCAAACTTTGTTTTGGCTACAGTAATAGGAACATATTCAGGAAGTAAAATTATAAGTCATGATCAGATCAGTTTTATTATACTAAAATCAATATTTCTCTCTGTGAATATTTCACAATGCTTTAGATAACAGAAAGACCCATGTTTGAAAAGGCAAGTGTTTGTGAGCAGAGCTCTCAAAAACTACTAGACACTTTTACTTTAAACTAGACACAGGCCAGGGTGGTCAACTACTCCCCAACAACCGACCAGTCAATTATATAACTGACTAGTAGTCAGCACATCACTATAATGGCCAAATGAAGAAGAAAAAAAACAAGTTTGACTGTCCAGCTGTGGGTGTGCTAACAGTATTACCCTAAGCCAAGCATCCAATTAGTAGCTAGCTAAACAACAACAAAACAACCAAAAATAGTTTAAGCAGCTATGTTTTCACAAGGTTACGGTTATGGTTGCTTTCAGAAGCGTTGCGTATAAATGTATTACCTTCAACAATACATTAAGACAAATCAATCAGGTTACATTAAAGCACATTGTTCTGCGTTCGGGATGCACATAAGAAGTTTTGCGCCAATCTAGACTGGAGCCAGTAACTGAGGCTGCAGGTTATAGATATTTAGCCCATTTATCTGCTGAAACTAGACTAGTTAGTTACCCTACTAAAGGGATGTTTTTAGGGCACAAAGCACATGTCCAATCTGGAGCTAATTGACACAACATAATTAAACAAGCCTTCCTTGACAAGCTGTTCAGACAACCCACTAAATAGCCAATTAAAATATGTAGTTTTCCCTACCTAAAACCAAAGGATGTACAGTGTATAGTCAGCAAATTGTTATGCAAAAGAAACCTCTTCAGAGTGACACAAGACCCAACTTCAAAAATATCCCTCTTATTATGCAGCTTGCCAAATTACTAAATCAAACAAGAAAAAAAAATCCTCAAGATGTCTCGCAATACATGCTTGAGTTGTCTGTTATCAGTTGTAGGTATGGAATAACAGACCGCTAGATGACACGATTGCAGGTCAGGGAGCAGTTTAAAAAATATAAATGAATGACGCATGGACAAATTTGTGAAAGGCCTGCAAGTGCCAGGTAAAGCAAACAATGAATCTACTTCAAATGTCACTATACCAAAACAATGCATCTATACCAGACAAGCGGGGCGACAAAAGCAAATAGATATAATCAGCAATGTTGTCTACAATGGATGTCTTGCGCTACAATACAAATTCCAGATTCACCAGTACAACGGTTGGTAATGGAGAGAGACCACAGTGTGTTTTGCATGCCTCAAAAAACTATCTTCTGACAATATGAAGCCAAAAAAGTTAAGATGCCACTCAGAGACTTCACATCACACAAAGAGAATCCCATTGAAGTTGGGAAGACGAAGTTGTAGGCTACTGTATTAATACCAATATTTCAAATAAATCTTATAGGATTTTGCAAGCAAGGTCAAGTCTGAGAGTGTCTTTATGAGGGTATGTATGTACTTTATCTATCAGTTTGGGGCTTAATTTTTTTTTTGTGTGTATCACTTTATAAGGTCTCATTTGTTAATATTAGTTAATGCATCAGATAAGCGTTTATAAAGCCTTGTTAATGTTAGTTAATAAAAATACAGTTGAACATTAATCATGCGCAAGACAGGCTTTAATTAATTGATGTAAAGAAATAGAACATTTCATTAAAAAATGATCCTAGTAAATGTAGAAATGTAAATTAAGATGAAAGTATTGATAATTTAGTTAAATGTTGGACATAAAAAAGGAAACCTTATTGAAAAATATTGAACTAATTTTTCTCTACAAAGAAAGTCACTTTAAGACAAACCATGTGAAAATTCAACACCAGTGCTGAGTATTTTCTCCTTAAAACTGCAGTTAAAAAAGACGTGTATATTTAGCAATATATTGGGTGAATAGTGTATGATGAATATTACGATGTTATGATGAACTATGCCTTTCTCCACTGACGTTCTAGGGCTAAGTTGTTCTTAGTGTTTCTAAGGATACTGATTTCTAGAAGGCAGCCGTCTGACTCTGAGGTGGTGAATGAGAACATGGTTCGTGTAACAATAAATAAATTACTGTTATGTGTCCAACATTGTAGAGTGATACATAAAACGTGTTACCATTCTGATACATCAACTTGTAGATGCCTTTATGAGTGGAGGTGGGGCTTATTTGCATATTCATGCTAAATGAAGCAAGGGTGTAGAGTTACATTCTAGCTATTTTAAGGCATGAATAAAATAATTCATAGGAAAAATATTTAAATACACTATTTTGGTGATCAAAGATGAGTTTTTGGATACAAATATTGGCTACAGGGGGGGAACTGATTTCATCTGAATGGCTGAGAAATTCACTCCTGAGAGAATCTCCATCCTCTGCTTATGTCTAATTGTTGTGAGCGCAAGAAAAAGCAGTAACACTCCCTAGCAACTCACACCTCCATTAAAGCAGAAGACATGACAGTCACGTGACCATTGCCTTGTTTTTATTCCCCAGCACAAGTGAAAAAAGAACCATTCAAAAACTCATAAGGTATTGAGTGCACAAAGATTAAAGGGTTAGGTCACCCAAAAATGAAAATTCTGTCAGTAATTACTCACCCTCATGTTGTTCCAATCCCGTAAGACTTTTGTTCATCTTCGGAACACAAATTAAGATATTTTTGATTAAATCTGAGAGCTGGATCACTCCTCCATAGGCTTCTAAAGGGATCGAAACTGGCCAGCCCAAAAGTTATGAAACAGATCGTAAAAATAGTCAGAGTGACTACAGTGGCTCAATCTTAAGTTTATCAAGCGACGAGAATACTTTTTGTGCGCAAAAAAATCAAACAAAAATAACGACTTTATTCAACTACTCATTTCCTTTCCTGTGGGCCTTGAGATTTCACGTAGTAAAACGGCGGAGCGCTTCTGTGTTGTACGTCACACGTAGGCTCACTATTGTGTTCCGAAGATGAATGAAAGTCTTACGGAGTTGGAACAACATGAGGGTGAGTAATTACTGACAGAATTTTCATTTTTGGGTGAACTAACCCTTTAAAAGGTAACCCCAAAAATGAAAATTCAGTCAACATTTGCTCACCCTCATGTCCTTCCAAATCTTTATCACTGTATTTCTTCTGTGGAACACAAAAGATGATATTTTAAGAAATGTTGCACTTTTTTTGTCAATACAATGGAAGGTTACTTATATTCTTCAATATATCATCTGGTGTGTTACACAGAAGAAGAATTAAAAAAAAAAAAAAAGTTTGAAACCACGTGAGGGTAAAAAACAGAATTTGCAACCACGGTGCATCATGAAGCTCAGCCAAAGAACAGCCACTGTTCAACAATCACATCTGAGTCTGATTAGATATGATCCACCTGGACTTGTTTCCCCCCACACCTCTTTACGTTACTCTACAGAGTCCTCGGAGAGTATCTTGGGATATCTAAATAAAAGGTCAAGAGATCTGCAACCTTTATATTATAAGAATTATCAGCACTGATTTTTGTGTAACACTTTCCAATAAAGTTCCATTCGTTAACATGAATAAATGAAAAATATCAAGTGTTACCCATCTTTTTTTATTATTATTAATATTTAATAGACCAGACAGAGTAGGTTGTATATCCACACTAGACAGAGTGGATATACACATATCCACACTTAAACAGAACATTATTAGGGATCCACGATATATTGGCATGATAAGAAAATTGGCCGATATATTAAAGCCGATTTACTTCAGACGTCATGAAGTGTTCACCATGATGGTTTTGAATTGCTTGAAATATGATTGGAATCACTTCAAAAAAGGAAGACACAGTTCAGTGCAACAAGTATGTCATATGAGCTACAAATAATGAGAACATTATAATTTTGTAATTTAATATATCAGTTGTCAGCTTTCAAATATAAGGAATTATTGGTTATCCGTATCGACCAAAATGTTCTTATCGTAGCATGCATTCCTAAACATTATCATCATTTGGTGTGGAAGCTAATACAGATAACATTACAGTTTGCCTACCTCTATACGTATCATTCTTGGTGGGCTGACATAGGCTACTGAACATTTATTTGTAGGTGAGTAACAAGCTAAAATATGTACAAATGTGTAATAAACGAATGAAGAGGAGATGTTCCAAATCAGCAGAAATGAGCAAAGCTAGCTACAGAGTTCTATGCTTCAATCGTAGTATGCACTTGCCTTAAGCCGAAATCCACAGATAAGTGAATTAAGAGCTGATTTATCAGCAGACAAGAAGATTTTCCAGTCTTTGAAGACTTGGATAAGCCCTTTTACTCCCAAGTTCATGAACATATAGCAGACCTTTCAACTGAACAACAGAATAAATCATCTTCCATCACATGAGAAGCAGAATGCGAGTGAACTTCAAGAAAACTCGGTGGTAGTGAACACCTGGAAGAGTCCAGAGAATACAAAGGGAGTCTGCGGTGAAAGGCTGCTGATTGCTGCCACCCTTTTAAACCAAGGCGATCTTTAAATCAAAACCACACAGCAGACCTGCTCTTATTTTAGCTGAGTGCCATTAAGAAGTGGTTGGCCTGAAAAAAATATTCTGTTCAAAGAGCTACTCATCAGATGACCCGGTTCCTTTCTCTCATCTCCCCACCCGGTCATGGCTTCTTGTATGCTCTCTTTGTGTCTTGTCAAAACATTAAGTGTATTCAGCAAGTCAAAAAGATCCATACGGGAGACGCAAAAGACTAAAACCTTTTCTGCTTTCTTAGTGTAAAGGCCACAGTGTGAAAGAACTCAAAATATTAGCATTGACAGATAGCGGTTCAACCCTTATATTGCAGGAGGGAGATTCTGGCGTTTCTCACATGGAAATGGATGTTGTGGAAAGGGTGTGAGAGGACGAAAGAGCTTTCACACTATCCTCAGTGTTTCCTGTTTTTTCCCTCTCTCCCTTCCTTCCAATTTTATCAAACCCTTTCCATTGTATCCCAGAGTGGCCTACAAAATGTATAAACTTAAAAACCAAACCTAGCAACCCTAAAGGGTCTGTGCATCACCTTCCTGATGCTTTAACTTTATAACAGGTGATAACTACTAAAACTAGAGGCACATTGCTAGGAGACTGTTTTTAAACTTGCAAACTGACCTCTGACTGTTCTCTAGAGAAACCTCCCTCCTCCTTCCAAACAAAACTTTATTTGACAACAGATATTACATAAACACATGGAGCAATAGATGGCATTACAAACCCTGTAAAACAAGTTACATAATATTACAGATGATGCTGAAACTTTCAAACGCAAGACCCTGAACTTAAATAGCAGCCCAAATCACTAGGTTTTAAATTAATATAAAAAGAAAGCATTTGCCTATAAATGCAAAAAAAACAAAAAAAAAGTTTTGTACAGCCATGTGTTCATACGGTGTAGTTGTTTTCATTTGTTCAAACACCTGAGGTTGCAGAGATGGATGAAAAGTTCTGTTGTTACTAATATTCTGTGTACGCTGTATTTTAAATAAACTTCCTGAAGAGTTTGAGAGAGAAAAAAACTATCCTTTGACAAACTTGCATCGGCTGTAGTCGGTGCTAACATGTGCTTGTCTCGCGACCTGCAATCACTGCACATAAATCTGTACATTTTAATAATTCCACACGTACAATGTGCCAACAGGGTTACTGTTTCCCGAAAATGCCTATTAAAAAGCGAAAACTCTGTGCGGATATTGGCGGGTACTTCACGTGGATTTAAAGCCCTTCTGGGAGGCGGCAGTGG
This sequence comes from Meda fulgida, assembly GCA_030578275.1. Taxonomy (NCBI): domain Eukaryota; kingdom Metazoa; phylum Chordata; class Actinopteri; order Cypriniformes; family Leuciscidae; genus Meda; species Meda fulgida. The sequence continues at coordinate 16,045,362 of CM060616.1, forward strand.
CAAAGGCTGAACGTCGATTGTTAGCTAGCTAAGCTAACGTGCTAGGTTAACAGCTATCAGATGTTCCAGCTGCCTTTGGTGACACGGGCACAAAATTGAGCACTTTATATTAGAAAATGTCATTCTAGAGGAAAATCGGGTAAACATTTATAAACCAGCTTGTCTTTCGATTGTCCAGCTGTGAGTGCGCTAAAAGTGTTAGCTTAAGCTAAACGTCTTGTCGCTAACCGGCTAAACAAGAGAAAAACAGAATGAATACAACTACGTTATTACTTATGAGTTTAGAGATCTTTACTCATCTAAAACGCCAAACGATCTCAGATATACATATAAACACACCGTATAAACGGTGTAGTAAATCATCCAATGGATTTAGAGGGCAACAACAACGTTATATATCTGCTGTGAAGTTAGTTTCACCAAACAAGAGAAAATGGTTTTAATTTATAAAATCTGAAGTGCGTGTCAAATCTGTATGAGCAAACAAAAAAAGCAGTGGAAAAACAAAAAGACAGTTGCTCAAGCTTTTCTATATTAGGTTTGTTTTATGCAGCTACAAAACTCTACTAAACTGTATTTAGTGTACGTCCTATTTCTTGGGTTAACATAGTTTAACTGTTAACGTTACCTACAATAACAAGTTGCGAAATAGTGCATGCGAGTGATTTCTATTATTATAAGTAAAACACTGCCGTTTTAAATACCATGCAAACCTCCTTCAACAGACCAGATAGGGACTCTGAACAGTAGTAGCACATCATAAGCAGAGGTACATATACTACATATTATATACACGAGAAAAGGCCATGCAGTCAGCTTCATATGTCCAACAACTGCATGACGTTGTGAATTGAAGCTGATCACATGGCCCTTTACTCCTACAATTCAAGTTTGCGTTTCTGCTAAACACTGTTTTATAAGACAAATGCATGTAATTACCCTGGAAACTGATGGAAAGACGAACAAAAAAAGCTCCTGTGTATAGGAGGTCAGTTAGTTCCCCCAGATATCCTATCCAGAGTCCAGTTACGGTCACCGGTCTCTCCTCTTCTCCTCTCCGGTTTGCCCGAAAGAAAGATGAAACGATCCTCTGAAAACGAGTTGAAGTTTTACAAGCACAAACCAAACATTTCCATCCGCTGAAATAAAGTAGGAGCGTTACGCGCACCCTTCCAGTCCATGAACCAGGGAGAGCTTTACCAATTATTTATCTTCTGAAAAAAACTAAAATCCCCCTGTAATAATACGTGACCGATCTAAGAACGCTATGGATACGGCACACGACTCCGATGCTTCTCCGTTAAAGCGCGATCGCCTTTATCCCACCGAATCCTGTACGACTCACTGTCAACCGATGATGGCGTCACCGTGTCGTCTAGGAACGTCATCGTGTCGCTTAATTAAGACGTAATTACGCTGCCAATGCCTGTGGAGTGCGGACTGTTAAACTATAAAAAAACTGTAAAAACATTTTAGATTACAATGGTTTCCTTTTAAAACAGGATTTTTTGGCAAAACCTCTTTTCAAAAATATTATAATAAGATGTTCCCTTACTTATTAAAACGTTACTGTAGGTCTACTCTCTTACAGTGCACAGACAAACAATACATGTGTTTTTAACCTTTACTTCAATTTTTTTATTTTTTAACGTCATCATTGTTTCTTTGTCACTAACACTTCTTTATTGGTTTTAAAAAGTTATTATTATAAATCTTTATTTTATTTAAAAACAAATATTAGCCTATTGATTTACATTGTGTTGCACATTTTTCGAAAAAGAATCTGTCAGATAAAATAGGCTATTTTACATAGCTCAACAGTAAAAAAAAAAAAAAAGAAAAAGAAAAAAAAAACCTAATAGTGCAACAGGAATGCACAGATAAGCTACCAAACCACTACAATCTAAAAGCACAAAACATATAAACTGTTTAGGTCAATAATAACTAACAAAGAAATCTGTAGGCCTATAGCCTAATCATTACTACACGAGTACATCAACACATTCAAAACCTTACTGTATCTGCACGCTTGACCCTGATCAACAGGGGTTTAAATCCAAACAGATCAGACAAGACTGGAGAAGGAACAATCTAATGAGTTCCATCTGGTGTTGTTTTCCACCACTGTTACACTGAAAGTGCAACGGTTCTGCTGGACCGCATGACAGCAGGACTGCCCTTGCCTAAAAAGTAAAAGGTTTCACTCAAAAGTAAATAATGTTCTTTCATAATCCATAGTATTCCAGACCTTTGGCATTAGAGAATGCACTCAGAAGTAGAACAAAAACAAAGTTCACTTTATTGAAAAAGTGCAGCATGAAATATAACTATGCTCATGTGTAGATAAGATTATGGTTTATTTAGGTAAATAAGGTCTATTCCTTCCTATAGTCTACTGAAATTACCAATTTATTTACTGTCTTATTTAGATGCAGTACTTTGGTAAAATGATACAGTACATAAATAAAAATCTATTTTAAATACCTGCTGTTCTTTTGAACTTTCTATTGATCAAAAATCATTGGGGAAAAAATATTATGGTTTGGACAAAAATATTAAGCAGCACAACTGTTTTAAACTGTGATAAATATAAGAAATGTTACTTAAGCACCAAATCATCATATTATAATGATTTCTGAAGGATCATGTGACACTATCGACTGCTGGAAATTCAGCTTTTAGATCACAGAAAATGAATTACATTTTAAAATCTATTGAAATAGAAAACAGTTATTTTAAATTGTAATATTTCACAGTATTACTGGTTTTACTTTATTTTTGATCAAATAAAAGCAGCCGTGGTGAGCATAAGAGAATTCTCTTGAAAATATAAAAAATCCTACAGATGGTATGTGCATGTAATGAGAAAAACACACATGAACATGCAAGAACAACGATAACAGAAGTTCCTTTTTAATATAAATATATATATATATATATATATATATATATTTTTTTTTTTTTTTTTTTTTTTTTTTACATATAGGAAATGTGTTGGTGTTTTCTCACTGATTTATATGGCAATATTTAAATTGTAAACATACACTTGCAATACTGCATAATGTAAAAAAAAAGAATACATCAAATTTAATAAAATTTACAAAGGTTAAAAGAATAAAATCTTTATAATTTAAATGGAATGATGAAATGCATCTGAATATGCAAAGTTCTGTGGCAAAATCATTATTACACGATACAAACAAAACTGTTTAAAATTTTGCTCTACTCCATCAAAAAGTGGTGAAAAAATCAATATCAAAATTACACAGAGGATCATGCAGCTTCCAGTAAAACTGTTGTATCCCGTTCAGTGCAACAGACAGAAAAAAAACGTTTGTGTTTATTTCCTTTTTTTAGTCCTGTCAAACCGATTAATCGTGATTAATTACATCTAACATGAATGTTTGCAAATATATACTATATATGTGTGTGCATGTAGTTTTGACAGTACTAGATTTTTCTCATCCAAACACCAATGTTCTTCACACAGCAATCTTTAGTATTTTACGAATATGTTTTAACATAAAGTTATAGCATTATGAAATATAATATAAAAGCATTTCCCTTACAAGGAACCAACTGTACCTAAGTATACCTCAACATGTAAAGCCTACACTGTGCAACATTGGATATGAGGACACATGAGGACGCTGCTGAAAACAGCATCAGGTCCAAAGCACCTGTAAAACAAGTGAGGGAAAACTGGATTAATACAAATATTTACCAAACTACACTGACTATGTTGCTGTAGACATTTGTGGACAAATCTATAAACTTTTGTGCATTTGTGTATTCAACAATGCTGTATAATTCCATTTAAAGTCGGCATAAAATGGAAGTTTGTCTGTTCTTCCTTATTTTGAGATATATATCAGAGTGAAACGGATTCTCGAACGAGAAAAAAAAGTAGGGCAGGACTTGATTTTGCCCATACAGAATTGATTGGATCGTTGGATCGTTGTGGTTTGCTATTCCTGTGATGTCATGTGATTGACAGGTCCCTCCCTCACGCTAGTGAGCACATCTTTTAATGAATAAAGATTACGAGAGCATGATTTTGAAAAATAATAATAGTGTGCACGGATAAATCATTTAAAATAATAAATACTGCAATATTCCATAAAATATCTCATGGTGACTTTACGAATTTCGGTTTCAAGATCAGATCAGTTTTCTTTTTAACTTAATTCCACGTAAATAGAGCTGTGCCCTTACTCCTGTGCTGATATGGCCTCTGATATTATCCGTTTATGTTTATATAAACATTAATTTGTCATTCTTGACATCACCTAGCCTTTGTGTAGCTTGCTCCCCCATAGCGCTTGATACCAATCCGATCCTGGGAAAAACACAGTCTGCATGACGTAAGCTTACATTCCTGGCTTGTGGACTCTGACCCTCTGGTGTTCCCAGGGAGAGCGAGACAGAGAGTACGCAAGAGGGGGAAAAGAGAGGCCCTCCTCATCTCTGGCCCGGTCTGAGCCGTGCTTCCACGCATGCCTGCTGTAATGACAACCAGATGTCCATGCTGGCAGCACCGACCCAGGGGTCAGAAGTCAGCAGTCACAGCTATTCTGTTCCTCGTACGCAGCCTCGTCAAAACAAACTTGACAGAATGACATAGTCTGTGTTTGTGTCTCCATTAGTAAGCAAGTGAATGTCGTCGGGTGTTTGTGTAAGTGTCGTTCGCACCTCTGTGCTGATTATATGGAGGTCAACAGACAATGCTGCTGTTTATTATTCTGTTAGACTGCCACTTCAAAACTATTTGACAATCTAGTCACTTGACAAGAGTCAATGTATCACTAAAAGTGTAATCATGTCTTGCACCGGTCTCGCATCTCTCAGGGAGGAGTGGAGGCATAAAGGAGGAGCGACGACAGTGAAGATCGAGAGAGGAACAGGCCTGAACCTGTGTTTTGTTTTGCTTGTGTTTTATTGTGTGCCAGCAGTCGTCCGTCAGGGGCTGCTGGCTTTTATTTTCAGTTTGTATTTGTTTTATTTTTATTAAAAGTGTTTAAATGTTCGCCGGTTCCCACCTCCTTCTTCCCATAACATCTGAACCTTGCTACAAATAATTATTATATTCACATTTATTGAGTGTAAATGTGAACTGAAAAACGTTTTGGCTAAACTTTATTTCGATGGTCCACTTTGGACACTTTAGGCTATATAAGTAACTTAACAATGTCAACTGACTCTCATTAAAGTATCAGTAGAGTAGACGGTTATATATACCTGGTAGGTTAGGTGTTAGGGTTCGGATTAGTATAAGTTGACGTACTTGCAAAGTTACTTCTAGTCAGTGTCTGTTCGGGGAGCATCAAAATAAAGTGACAGCAGATATTAAGCAGACAGTCTACTAACACTAGTAGATGCGAAGTTAGTAGACTCTTTAAAGTGGACCATCAAAATCAAAAAACTTTTTTTCTGTGATCTGTTTACTTTTTGGTGACTGAAAGAAATCACTTAACACTTTATGGTTATGGTTTTTTTTTCCTATGTTTTATGTCTCTTGATTTGTTTACTTGTATTATATGCTTTAAATAAAGTATGTATTTTATTTATTTTTCTGTACACCACTTTGGTCCACTTCGGTTGTTTTAAAGTGCTTTATAAATAAAGTTTGATTGATTGATTGATTTACAATAAGGTTTTATTTGTTAAAAATTAGTTTACATTAGTTACAATGAACAATACTGTGACAGAATTGATTAATCTTAGCTACTATTAATCTCAACATTTACTTTCACCTACATTACATTTTTAAGATCCAAAGTCTGTTTGTCGACATAGTGAACTAACATGAAATGAGCATTTTTATTAATGAACATAAACTAACATTAACATTAGCATTAAGTTAAAGGTAAGAAATGCCTTAAGTTAGAAGATGTTGCTCATTGTTAGTTCATGCTAGTTAATGCATTAACAAATTTGACCTTATTATAAAGTCTGAAAGAGTTACTATTTCTTGTGATAACAGAACATGATTTGTATTTGCATGTCTTTTTGATTTCTATCCTGGGGATCTACGCAGCAACCAATGAAGTTTATCATAGTTCAAACTGCAAATGTTATGGCAAAATAATCGAAATATGCCATCTTCAACAAAATTTGCAGATTTAATAAACAGTAAAAAGTTTGCATAGGGAATGCTGTTGTGTACAGTAGCTCTTGACTAGACTCTGAGGGGCATTCACTGGAAAGTAAAGTAAGAGGTAACCTTATGTCATTTCACAGTTCCAGGAAATGATACCTTACACATTACATTATAGGGTGTGACACACGCAAACACATTTCTTCATGCTTTGTCTTGCACCATTGCTCTGTGTTTCACATATAAAAATGGGCACACCTCTGTGGACCCCTATTATTTTTCAAATGTCTTTTTGGAAGAAAAAAACCCCTCCACAACGCCCAAGAGAAAAAGCAAAGTTTCTCTGTGTATTTTGCATATACTGTACATTTTTCAAATGTTATTACAACCATTTATGTGACTCTTCTTCATTACTTAGAAATGGTCTAATTCCAGGATGAAATGCAGTGAAATATGAATCTAAATAATCAAGTAATGCGCAACATCTGTCACAGATCTGTCCTGAAAATTAAATATTTGTATGCTAGTACAATGGCTTTCCTGTTACTAACCGCTAGACAGCTGTCCAAGCCAATACTGTACTGTGAATATGCTCTGACTTTGTTCTAAAAAAAAATGTGTAGCTTTCCCAGGTTTGGACTACATCTTGCATAAAGGAGGGAATAATAAGTCTAGTGTACTCACTGAAAAGCTATTTGTTATATTTGGCCAGTGTCCACTTTCTTGCCTCCATCTGCAAGCAAGCAATGAAAAAACACAGATTCTTTATGTTAAAAGCATTCAACAAAATATGTTCCACTTCTTATTTTTCTTTATCATATTGAAATAGATCATACATTTACAATAAATACAGCACTTCACACACTTTATCAGCATTGTGCACAGTACAAACAACTTCAAACCTGTAAATTCAGTATATTTGTATGTAGGATGTTTTGAACCTTAATGCTGAAGTTCGTGTGGGGAAAAAATGGGTTGTTTTAATGTGAGTAAGTTTAAGAAAACTGCCTAAAGAGCAACTTTCTTGCAGCTGAGGAAGTTTCTTTGAGCATTTGAATGTTTTTAATGCAATTGCTCCCCCTGCTGGTCGAAGCACAAACTTGCTGAATTCACTAAAACTGAAGCATGTTGAAATTCAATGTTGTTGTTTTTTAAGCAAAAAATAATAATTTGAGATTATACATCTGTAAAAACAAAACACACCATTTTATCAAGATGTTGATAAATCTCAACGAGTGTCAGTAAAAGGGTAGATTCTGAAACTAGCATGTATGTTTTTTTAGAACACCAGATTGTGATTCTCTCCAGAACCCGTGGTTTGGATTAATTACTACAAATGTGCAATATCTGAGACACGCCAAGGCCCAGACCGTGACTCAGAGTCAGAGGACGTTACTAATAGACGTTTTAGTGGTCACCTTTTGATATCCAGTTTTCTAGATCTTCCATTTCCAGCTCCATCACTGATGGGATATCATCATCAAACATCGGCCTGAGGATCAAGAAAAGAACAACACAAGCGTTTGCGGGCTGTTTATTATGAGGAGGAAGTTGATTTTGACTGATGTGGCAGATTTGTATCTTTAAAGAGGAACCAACTAACCATGAACAGCTTTTGTGGAACATTGTGAAACATTCACAGTGAACCATGTACTTTTTTTTTCAAAGTACATGGTTCAAGTATGCCTTTCAGATGAATACTAAATAATGAGATTACTAAATGAATTACTAAATAAACACACAGGGAAATATGACTAGAGAGAACAATCAAATTATTATTTATTTGAAGTTATCAAAATTTGATTTTGATTCATTTTGAAAATAATTAAGTACATGGTCTTAAATTAATATTATACGAATACTATAAGAATTACAATCATGTAATGCTTACGATCTATTTTAAGTGGTGAAAGATTTTTTTTTTTTTAGAATACTTTTTTTAATGGTTTTGTGTTCTCAAGGTCTGATAACACCCAGTTTTGCAGCTCTGGATAGCAACAGATTCACTCGGATCATAAAAGCAGTCTATGTAGGGTCAGAAAGCTCTCGGATTTCATCAAAAAAGATCTTCATTCGTTTTCAGAAGATGAACGAAAGTCTTACAGGTTTGGAACGACATGAGGGTAGGTAGTTAAAGACAGAAGAAATTGTCTTTTTGGGTTAACTAACCCTGTGAAGTGTGTACTTACATTGGAACCTTTTCATGATCTTCATGATCCAAATAATGATCTTCTTTTGTGTCTACATAAAAAAAAAGATGACAAAGATGTAAAAACATTACACAGTCATTTTCTTAATTTATAAGACTTTGATTATAAGACAGTTTCAATTGCCTCCAAAGGAACTGATAGGAAACTGTTCAAATGTAAGGAGAAAGGGAAGAAACACCTTTTTAGAGTGATGAATGGCAAAAACTATGTAGCAAAAATGTAATTCAATTGGAAATTATTAAGTGTTTACATTTTTTTATTTCTGAAATGAATCCGGAGTTTACAAATGCCACCCAGTGGGTTTTAAAACTACGTCCATTCAGATTCCAACACCCTGTTATCATATTTACCATCTAGTTTCATCTACCATTGGATGATTCCAAGGAAGAGTAAATATTTGTGTCTTTCAGTTAGCCTAAATATGTAAACACATGTAAATACCCCCTAACTGATGCATTTAGCAGGTTATTTGTATAAGTCATCCTGACATACCAGCATCTTGTATTCTCCCCCTGCGGTAGATCATGACTACACACACGATCACAGCGATGATGACGAGTGTGAGAACCAGGGGTATGATGATCATGATGATCGAGTTGAGATCCTCTGTGTCTGTCTCTGACTTCGCAGTCATCTCTATTTCCTCATTATTAACAGGGTCACTGTTTGGTGTGGAGCCTAAATCCAAGGTACATGCAATTGCATACGATTTAAGTAAAGGATGATTTCCTGAATCTCAGTCACAGTATAGGCTATAAACTGATCAGATGATGTTTGAAAGGCTTATTTCCGCTTGAGGTCAAGCATGTGAAAAGTGCAATACGTACCCTGGTTCCCCTCATCTCCAGATCCTTCCACTTCCCCAGGATTCTCTATAAAGAAATAAAGTAATCATGAAAATACAACTAAACAAACATCTTAAAACAGTGTATACACAATATCTCTGTAAATGAAAATGACTTATGAACTACACAATAGGCCTAATTTTTCCTACATAGTACAGCTGTAAAAACGGCATTGATACAGTTGAAGTACAATAAACAGCTTTTACTGCCAGTACTTTACTTTGAAATTACAGCGCAGCTGTAAAATGAAAAGACATGGTTGAAACAGTATTTCATTGTAAAATTACGAGTACAATTTTTACAGTTAATTTAGAGGTTTTCAAACTTTGGATGCAAAGGTATGGAGTGAAAACAGACTCAAAACCTTCCACAAATGCACACGAGAGATCCACATGCGCACGCACCCATCCACAAATGCACGCGAGAGATAAGCATGCGCACGCACCCATCAAAAATGCACGCGAGAGATCCACACACGCAAATCAATCCACAAATGCACACCATGAGATCCACACACGCAAACCAATCCACAGATGCAAGGGAGAGATCCACACACGCAAATCAATCCACAAATGTACGCAAGAGATCCACACACACACACACACACACACACACACACACACACACACACACACACACACACACACACACACACAGTAATCCACGAATGCACGCGAGAGATCCACACACACACACACACACAGCGATCCACGAATGCACACGAGAGATCCACACACACAGCAATCATGCATAATTGTCCTTACTTACATTGCTTTGCTCACAATCCCCAAATGCTTTATCTGTACCTGTAATTTCATGCACAGCGAATCACGTGACTTTTGAGACTGTTGTTCCGTGGCCTTGATTCACAAATGCACACAAGCCTATCTGTCCACATTACCTGCAAGGATGCGATATGGTGTCTTCCTCCAGAGGGCGCTAACCAGCCTTTGAGCTGAATCTTTCAAAGGGCTGGATTCATTTCGTTTTCTGATTTGCGAGACAACTGAATTTTTTCACTAAATATCATATACATAAATACAAATATAGAGTAAAACCAAACCTGTATGAGTTTTTTTCTTCAGCTGAACACAAATGAAGACATTTTGAAGAATGTCAGAAACCAGACAGTTGACAGTAGCCATTGACTTTTTTTTTCAACTATGGAGTTCAATGGGTTCTGTTAACAGTCTGGTTTCTGACATTTTTCAAAATATCTTTCCATTTGTCTTCAGCTTAAGAAAGAAACTCATATAGTATAGGTTTAAAACAACTTGAGGGTGAGTAAATTATGTCAGGAGGATTTTCATTTTTGGGTGAACAATGCCTTTTTTCACCCAAATCTGTTTACCTCAATTTAAAGTGGTTTTCAAGTTGTGGTTGCTTTGTAATAAACATTGCCTTGAATTGAGTATATCATTCAGTCTCATTATTTAGTTGGTTGAAATAATATCATATAATAATATTATATAATAATATCAGATAATAATATCAGAATTATAATAATATAAACAAAATAAAACGTAGTACAGCCTAGTAGTTGGCTAACAGTTACAGAAATAATTTAAAGACTTTAAAGTTGTCCTGTTATCCAAATGGTTTTCTTAATAGGCAATATATTCTGATTATACGTTGAAGAATAAAAAAAGAGGTTTGGTTTTACTCTATATTTGCATTTATGCATATGATATTTAGTGAAAAATGTTTAGACTTCAGTTGTCTCGCAAATCAGAAAACGAAATGAATCCAGCCCTTTGAAAGATTCAGCTCAAAGGCTGGTTAGCGCCCTGTGTGTGTGTGTGTGGATCTCTCGTGTGCATTCGTGGATTACTGTGTGTGTGTGTGTGTGTGTGTGTGTGTGTGTGTGTGTGTGTGTGTGTGTGTGTGTGTGTGTGTGTGTATCTCTCGCGTGCATCTGTGGATTGCTGTGTGTGTGTGGATCTGTCGCGTGCATCTGTGGATTGGTTTGCGTGTGTGGATCTCATGGTGTGCATTTGTGGATTGATTTGCGTGTGTGGATCTCTCGCGTGCATTTGTGGAAGGTTTTGAGTCTGTTTTCACTCCATATTAAGGGTTCACAAATTTTGAGAGAAAGGAAAAAGATTTTATAAAATGAATGATTTATACAAATTTTTAGGGCTGTCAGAGTTTACATAAAAATGCTTTAGGATTATATTTATTGTGAAAAGATCATTACAAATAAATCTGAACTGCAACTGTTTCTTTTCGGTTTTATATACTGTATCTAACATTACTAAACTGGGTAGAAATACTATATGCTTAATATTTTCTAAATAATATTTTAATATTTGGCTTTAGTAGAGTGAAGTTAAAAGGCTATTATTTAATATAACATACTGTATATTAAGGTTCAAAAGTTATTCTTTTTGTAAAATGTTTATATATTTTTGATAGAAGTCTCTTGTGTTCACCAAGGTTGTATTTATTTGATCAAAAGTACAGTAAAAACTGTAATATTGTGCAATATTATTACAATTTTAAATAACTTTTTTCAAATTTAATAATATTTAAAATGTAATATATTCCTGTGATGCAAAGTTAAATTTTCAGCATCATTACGGCAGTCTTCAGAGTCACAGAATCCTTCAGAAATCATTTTATTATGCTGATTTGCTGCTCAAGAAATGTTTCCAATTGTTATACATGTTGAAAACAGTTGTGATGCTTAATTTGTTTTGTGGAAACACATTTTTTTTCCCACACAATAAGAGCATTAATTTAAAAAATCAATCTTAATCTTAATCTTTTGTAACATGTCTTTGGTGTCACTTTTACATCAATTTAATACATCCTTGCTGAATAAAATTATTTATCTCTTTCCAAAAAAAAAAAAAAAAAAAAAAATCTTACTGACCCCAAACTTTTGAACAGTAGTGTATACATTATAAATGTTTTTTTTTTTTTTTTATGAAAATATAATACTGTACCTTTATATCATATCTACTGATGCGTCAAATCAAATGTAATTACCACCAATTCTTACCTGGGTCTGCTTCTGGTTCTGCTGTATGTTTGGGAGCTGTTAAATGTATAAACAGATCAGATTCTTTTATGAGAGGATGTGAGTGCTCATCCACTACTACACTTTTTCTTTAGATGGATGTTGAATGTGTCATTCTAGACAACTGTGGCAGGTATAAAGTACAAAATATTGCTTCACATGCAAATTCATTTTTAGTTCCATGGCAGTGACCACAAGAAAGTAGATGTCTACAACATATCGCATCTAAAACAGATACTCACATTCATCTTCTTGGACAATATCTGCCCCCGTCTCTTCTTTGTCGTCTTCACACTGAACTGTAATGACATGAAACTAAATTACTTTACACATTTAAGAACTGACTGTATAGAACCTTCATTTGATGTTTACACTGAGGATTAGTTCAGACCCGTTGCAGTTCAGAAGAAAGGCTTTATCTGAGCAACAGTCTCTGAATTTACCTGAGAGAGATTAGAAACATTCCTTGTCTTTCCTCATGAAATTTATCCTCTTTTTTCTTTTCTTTTAAAAAGTTTTTTTTTTTTTTTTAAGTTTCTACTAATAGCCAGGTACAAAAACTTTTAATGGGCGGGTACAGGAATAATGCACATGTTCATTTAAAACATATAAAACATATGTATATACGGGTCGGGTACATTGTTAATTCATGTTTGTTCATTATACGTTAACTTAGGCTCACACAGCATTAGAAAGAACATAGCATTATATACATAATTATGTATATATATATATCCTATTCAGCAACAAGAAGTAACTTTGAAGTAAAAGGGAGGAAACTAATAATCGGTTACAAGGAAATTAATGCCACAAAACCACAAGAAAGATGCATTTGACCTGAATCAACATTATCTTTGTTCGTCAACAGAGACAAGCTGTTTTTTGTTTTGCATGCAACCAAGAGGAACAAAATGAGTCAAAGAACTATAAAGTACTGTGACCGTCCTGTCCTCAACTTTATCATTGTCCATTGTGGTCAAAAGATACGACAGGCCAACAGGCCATTTGAATGCACTCTTAATGTCCACATGACTCCATTGTTGTGTTGCCTAGGGGCCAATTACAGTGTAAAAATATTTCTGAGGACCCTGACGAAGAGAGGAGACAGGACAGCGGAGAGTTACTATAGATGAATGAATCTAAAATGGAAAAATGGAAAGAGAGAGAGATAGGATTCTACAGGAAGAAAAAAAATGATCTACTACCACGAGTACCTACCAAGTCCAGTACGGCTAGCTGTCAATGCCAAAAGCAGGAATAGTATCAGATTCATTTCCCTGAGTCCTCGGTGAATGCACTGGCCCACACTATGGATAGAAAGAGACACAGACTCATTGCATAGTGACTGGTGTCTAACACGCCTTCATGACATCCTGCTTCCTCTTTCAGACCTGATTCACCTAGCTAAAAAAAAAAACACCACCCTCTCGTTCTTTCCCTCGGATGTGATGCAATCAAACTGAGCTTGTTACCACAAGCCGAGCTGTTCCTCCGTTAGCTGTGAAAACACATTCCTGCATATATGGTATGTGACCTAACCAAAAACCAGAGAAAAAAAGAGAAGTGTCAAAAGAGCTGAGTAAACAGAAGCAGCTTTAAACTCAAAGTCTTTAAACAGACTGAAGTAGGAAGAGATTGTAAAGAGCGTGTCTACACTGCTTCAGCTGTCTTTGTCAAAACAGTTTGGCTATGTTCTTTCTTAGCAATTAAAATGGAATTACAAAAATAACTGTGACTGTGCACAGTATGAATATAGTTTTTTTTATTAGCATTTAGATGTCAAACATGATGTCAGAAAAAATTGATTATTATTACAAAATGCTAAAATAGGCTAAGTTATCTACCTTTCTAAACCCTAAACAGGGTGTGGCAGGTGGCGGGGCGGAAGCCCCTTCTGTTGCGATACCAATTTCAAGTAAAACAGGTGAAACAAAGGCCGCTACTTCCACAACATTGTTTTGATGTCATTCAAGGGGATCAAGCTGTCATTTGGTGGGGGGTATCAGGCAGGGTTATAAATACTGCAAAACGAATACACACCATTTACATAAAAACAACCCCCCCCCCCCCCCCAGCTCAACATTCAATTTGACATCTTGGCTAACATCAACATTTTCTGTTTCACTGACATTTGCTTATTTTTTAGTTTCAGGCTCTTGCCTAATATGTATATAGTGAGGCAAATGTCCTTAGTAACTTTCTTATGGCCAAGGACTGAATCATGAATATTAAGCCTCTTCAAAAATTCATAAATATTCAGTAGGCTAATGATAATAAAAATAAAACAATATTGTGCTGCAATTAAATACTTGATGAAGAGGGGCCGTATCATATAAGGATAGCTCCGCTCAACCTCCTGGAAAACCTTGCAAACATAGAAGCTAAATATATTGGGACCTTTGACTTTTCCACTGATCTCATACACTCTTAAAATCATCAAACCTGATGTCGTTGGTGCATGAGACAAACAAAAAGTCATGGCAACGCAGTTATTAAATTATTAAGAGAGAACTTATATAGGGTTAACTAAATAGATAATATTGTCAGTACTATTTCAAACTAAAGCATAAAGCATTTTTGCGAATCTACCACCATGTCCCAAGAAAATCCAATAGTATCCGCCGCGCATGCGCACTTCTACACTCAAGCAAACAACACGCACGCGCAGTGAGTTCCCCTTCCTTCTCATCTCGCGCCAAACTCAAGCTGTGGAAGTGTTAAACATGGTAAGAACACAAGTTATTGCATTTAATAATTGTATTACTTAGAATGTTGTTTAAAAAAGTCGCTTATATGAATAAACTGCACTAAGGTTTGCAGAACTGTGTTAAACAGGTCGAATAATCCTAGATTGTGTTGAGATCTCTTTGCTTTATGATATTTGTCAAAATGTTTTTTTTATGACATCCAAAATAGAGGGTTGTTTTTGGGCAGTTGCATCAATGTTAAGTTTGTTAGATTAGTTTTTGACGAATGTTAATGCTGTTGGATGAAACTTATAACATTACAATTTCACGTATTCTAATTCGAAGTCATTAAACAAATATGACGGAGCATTCACATCGCTAGAATGCTATTAACACAAACAATTTGATTTAATCAAATGTATATTGTTAACGTTACATTGGCACTTACTACACAAATAAACACCTGTCTTCAGACCATAAGTCATTATTGAATAATCAATGTTTCTTGAACAGAAGGATGAGGTTAATTAATTTTTTTCTTTTTGTTTTCTTTTATCTTTCTTTCTTTTTCTTTTCTTTTTTAACTCTGTCATGCTAATTAAAACTGATAAAATTACATAATATTAAAATCAGCCTTCATCCTGAAGGCCCCCCTAAAATATTTTAAGACAGTTTAACAAATGGTGTGTTTAACATTCTGGAACACATAATATTTGAGATAAATCAGTTTTTGAGCCAATTCTTTGAAAGAATCAATTCGCAGAAATGAGACTGAATTTTCCACCACTAGTTCCACTTGTGTCGGAAACATAGGCCTATTTTATTTGTTTCTCAAATACAAGATACTGAAAGGGTTAATTACAAATAAAAACAGCACAGCTATTCAGTAATGAATTACGCTGAATTTGTTTTAATGTTTTTTTTTAAATGCAGAAAAATGCAGAACTGTGTTCACCTTATTGATGCAAAGGCTTTATCTTTTATAATCCACAGTCTAAAAAGAAAGGACTTAGCTTGGAAGAAAAAAGAAGTCGTATGATGGAAATATTTTTTGAAACCGTAAGTACGATTTCGCATTCTCATTTGAATATGAATTCATTAAGATTGTAAATGTTTGATTGTGTCCATGTCTGACACAGTTCTCTAATGGTTCTCAAACTGTGGAAGATGATGTTAATTAATATTATTTTTCCCCCTTCCAGAAAGATGTGTTTCAGCTGAAAGATATAGAAAAAATCGCCCCCAAATCCAAAGGAATCAGTAAGTTTTATCAACCTGTGATATAATCTTTACTTTATGTTCCTGGCATTGATAAGTCCATGTCACAGATAGAGGGAGCTCCAAGTGACCCTGCATATTTATTTAGAATGCATGTAATGGTAATCATCAGAAAACTGATCCGTACCTGTTTGATGTGGATTGAAAGCAGAGGATTTCCACAGGAGGCGCCAATGTGATTAACCTAGTTGTAGAACTGCCCAGAAAAAGGAAATTCAGGAAAAGTTCTGCATCAGAGATTTAGAAGTATCTTGTAATGCTGCTGAAATACATTTACATTGTCATTTAGCAGACGCCGTTATGCAAAGCGATTCATCATGAAGAGGGAAACAAGTGCTCAAAATACAACGTTTCAGACACTGCTTATAGTAGCATAACTTAGACAAGGGAGGGATTAAAGGAATCTTTTTTCTTAAAAAAAAACAAACATTTTTACGAGATTAAGTGCTCAAAGAAGATGAGTTTTCAGCTGTCTTTTGAATGTTGCAAGGGATTCTGCATTCCTGATGAAGGCAGGGAGATCATTCCACCAGCAAGAAACCGTAAATAAAAATGTTCTGGAGAGTGATTTTGTGCCTCTCTGTGATGGTCGCTCATTTACCGATGGTGGGCTTTATCCTCTTTAAAGAACACTTTAAAGAAGTGTTTATCCTCTTGAAAGAAGTGATGGTAATAAAAAAAAAAACGGTATAACTTAAAAAAAAAAAAAAGAAAATGGCTGTTAATCACCACAAACACACACCAGAGCCTCTTTAAAGCGAACATCCACGGTTAGCAAAAAAAAAAAAAAGTAATGCAGCGGTACATTGCAAAGGAGACAATTGATGTCAATAGATTTTTTTGCCAACAGCAATTGACATCATAAAACACAGAAATTAGCAGACTGCTGCATTGGTGGCACATTAAGGCCAACCTGGAGGTTTTTTTCATTTGCTTTTGGGTTATTATTATAGCTCTACTGTATCCAACAAAAGTTTATAATTCTAACACAACACGTTTTGTTCACCATGATAATATTTACAAATTAATTCAACTTTTATGAATTTTGAAGCCTTAATACAATCACCAGAAGTAAAAAAACTACATCACGGTCACTTGACTTTAGTGTCACCACCTTTTAGCTTCTGACATCATTTTTAGTCTTAATAAAAAAAAAAAGTGAGTTTGAATAGTTTGAATGAGTGTGAGTATAAACAGTATAAAAATTGAACTAGTGAGTAAAAATTGAACTAGTGAGTAAATGAGTTAAGCCATTCGGCGTGATGACGTTTAATGTCTTAGGGAATCTTTGTAGTCCCATTTATCCACTTGTTACCAACCATCATTTTCAAAACAAGTAAAAGCTTAAAGTTGCCCCTTTAATGCGTTTTTAAAGGCTCCTGGTTCTGTTTTCGAGGTCTCCTACAACAGGTTTACCTGCATCAAAGGTGAAAAAACAGTTTTAGCTCCGAAGGCTTCAAGCTCAGCGATTGTACACACTGCAAAGACCGCAACGATGGCGTCGATTTTTACCATATCAATCCCAGTGCGAGTCAGATGATGAAACATTGGAAAAACTAGTTATTCAACCCAAGCCTCCATCGCAATGACGACTTGAGCTGGACGTTTCTTAGTGATAGGCTACTCAGTTTGAGCTACATTATTACAATGAAACCTGAAGTGGTAAAATGCAAGAAATTATACAGCTTTATTGTATTATTAAATATTAAATTATATGATGCAACTGATTTCGACAAAGCCTCATCCATGTTAGCCTTATTATCTTGGTGACAAATCATCAGATTTTGCCATGATATAGAAAACATCACAGAAAACCAAATGCTTATGTTTGCAAGGCTTAAAAATGATTGTGCAAGATCAGTTAAATTATCTCAAACTTTAAGTGGCAATGCAGCACTGGCCTGAAAGGACAAGTGACAGTTCTCTCTCACATTGAGCGGTTCACGGGCAGAATTGTTACTGGAGAATTTGTTTAATCTTTTTCTCTAGCTCCTATGTCAGTGAAAGACGTGTTGCAGAGTCTGGTGGATGATAACATGGTGGACACCGAGAGGGTGGGCACCTCCAACTATTACTGGGCGTTCCCCAGTAAAGCCTTGCATGCACGTAAACACAGATTAGAGGAACTGGAGAGACAAGTAAGGGCATCTCTTTCTGACATCTGACTCTCATTAATCTGCACGGCTGCTTTTCTGCTAGTTAACATGTACACTGGAAAAACATACTTGAATTTATAGTAGTTAAATTTACTATAAAAAGGCAGCTGTGGTTGCTGCCTTTTTTACTCAAAAAATTATTTGAGTGTTTCAGGTTTTATTGGATGGCATTTTGATCCCACATATACCAATAATTCCAAAATAAATGCAAAGAAACGGTTTGTAATATTAACTTAAATTTATTTATGAAATAATAAATAATCACTGTCAGGACAGATCATAAAGTGCTTAGAACTATTTTAGATTTAAAAATCTGTACATTTATATGTAAAAAGTCACTGAGTGACTGATTTGAAAAGTTATAAAAGGCGCAACAAAGTAACAGATTACGTAGAAAATGTAGCAGGTCTATCTATTATTTTGCATTTACATTCCAAGGCTTAATGCACATATAATTTGGCATACAGTATCAGGATCTTTTGTTCCATCCAGTGCTATGGTTTTCACTTTCTATCGAATTCATTGCACATTTAAATACGGTTGTTAATCCAAAACTGTGCAATTTGTAGTTAGCAGAATGAAAAATATATTATATACAGAAATGAACAAAGATCGTCATTATAATCACTGAAACTGTTCATTCAGCTCAATGTGAAGTTCACAAAACTGCACTTCTGCGAATACTCCCAGTATTATAAATGAAGCTGTCTATGCTGCACAATGAATCTATTATTGACATCATGTTTATACTTAGCTGGTTATAATGATTTGCAAGCATGCAGAACTCGGAATGCTCAACAAAAACTATGCCGTTCTGTGCAGTGTTGAGAGGAATCTGACTAACAGCAGTGTTGACTCACCATGTAGCATGGGATGATACGCAATGCTCGTTCCCGTTATCTCAGGGAGCAGAGGTTATGTGATTAACTGGAGCATTCCTTTTCGATACGGTTCACACACCGTACACCTTTATCAGGTTCTATAGCCTGGACGTACCGGCCCTTCATGCACAAGTCCTGAAGGCCTAGAACAGGGCCCAAAACCCTCTCGGTTTTTCTAGACTCGCTATTCCCTCAGACTCCGGTCAGCAAACCGAGTCTGCCTTTTCAGGTCCCTTATTTTAGTAGTATGCCTGGGGCCCTCCTCACTAAGTGGCCCTGGGCTACGGCTTCGCAAGACGGCTCCGTTCTGCACTAGAAGCGCAGCTTTTTCCAGCCGTTCCCCATAGCGATCAGAGAAGATTCTCTGATGCAATGCGAAGTGAACCGTATCGAAAGGGAACTGTATTTCATTAAGATATGTTATGTTAATATACCAATATACTTGATTTCTTTGATATCTACCAAAATCTTCTTGCCTTAAAATGTACTGATAACTACTATAATAATACAGGTGGTACATTATCAAAAAATGGCAAAATTAACGGGATCAGTTGGTTTAACAAACTGTATGAAATGAACTCTAATGTGGGTAGAAGTTGCATCTTATATCTTGTGTAGATATGCAGTGCTTAAAAAATGTATTAGACCACCACCCAATGTAAGGTTTGTGCCACAGCTTCCCTGAACAGTATTGGTGATTACCAAAATATTTTTTTATGTTTCTGTAATGGTTAATCCACTAGTATATGTAAGCTCTTTAGTCACAGTTGGCAAAGTCATAGCCTGGGCTTGAATCCTATTTAAAAAATTTGGGATTTAGTGGATTCAAAGATAGATCGTATAAAAGTTTCATCAAAAGCAAGTCTTTGGGAACAACTATAAACTAGACCCCGACCGATATGGATTTTTGGGGGCCGATACCGATTTAAAAAAAGCCAAAATATATAGGCCAATATTATTTATGTGTATATTATAATACAGTAGCAATATTATGTAGGCTACAGTACCAACAGTTTGGACAAACTTTCCTATTGGTGTGTACAAACTTTTGATGGGTACTGTATGTAGAATACACAGTATAAACAGAATAAATATATAAATGTTTTGCAATGATCACTCAAATGTGGTGATCAAACACTTGTGTGACAAAGATATGTAATGGAGACAGGGTGATTGATAGAATGAGAATGATACATTTGAGCTGTAAGCAAATGTTATATTATATTTAAATACTGTTGCATAATCTTCACTAACAAATTTGTCTTTTAATTTACTCACGTTATATAAAACATAACTTGTATCAATAAATCCTTATTATCTTCTACTTTTATAAGATCCAATATATGTTGTAAGTGGCGAGAATTTTTTACTTGAATAAATACATAGATCCGACTACTAACCCAATGTACTTTAATGGTTCAGTGGCAGAACTTTTGCCAAGTTTGTCAGAGGTTCTGGCTTCTAATCCGCACTAAGTAGTATAGTTTTCCCCCTTCATCAAAACCGATTGTTTATTAGTGGTTGTATATCAAGCAGGGACACGTTTTTTTGTGCATTATGTTTTGTGATTTCACCGTAACGAATAGAGAGTCTCTCCGCAACGGATTGAAGCGCGCGTCCGAGTGAAGACTATGCGCGAGTCACAACAGAACACTGTATCCGCGGGAACGAGCACTTTGATCACTTGATTTAAAAAAGAACACATTTCAGATCGCCTCTTATTTAACGAAAGATTATTTATCTACCTACCTGCTATTGTCGGCTGCGCAGCTCAACAACGTGAGAGAATCGTGTTAAATAAGCACGTGCAATTAAAAACTGAGGTCCTGCTTTTGGGGCTTTCTCATGAGTCATGCGCCTGTATTTTAATGCTTTAGCAAAAGAGAAATTAAAATTATAGGCTACAAGAGACATTACACAGGTAGTCTCGCATACAGGCCTAATAGTCAATACGAATGGAATGTTATTATGTGTCATGAAACATTCCGCTCCCCAACTCACGAAAGGTCGGATTTGCTCCATCTTTTGATGATGATGAGTTTTGTTTAGAAAACCTTGAATCCATGTTAGACACAATGTCACTAGACTCAATCCAAGTCATTAGAATCAATGAATCCATGTAATTAGACAAAATGTGCACATGTGCAGGCCCTTTTTTCTTTTTCTTTTTTTTTTTTGCGGTGATGACGGTGACGAGCTCGGACCTGCGGTAGGGGTCACATGACCGCGGTAATGCGGTAACCGTCCCAGCCCTACCAGACACGGCCGTTATTGCTCGCGTCGCAACAGCTGTTTACCCGAGACGCGAAAAAGCGCCCGTTACAAAGCAGAATGGGGCATCAGTTTACTGTCGGAGATTTGTCGCTCACGCAACGCATTTTAATCAATGTATCATCAACCAATTGCCTGGATTTAATAAATAAGAAGTAAATATAGCAGACAATATAATCAGGACTTCTCAGCTGCGCGCTTTCACTAGTCATCACAAGCTCACACAATACGTGACAGAGGCTGCAGCAGAGAAATCAATTCTGTGAATTACACTGCGCAAATCAAAAGTAATAGGCTACTACCAACCGGATGAAGAAGGGTTGGCTTTCAACAGAACATAAAATATTCATTTTATTTTTATTTTTCGTGTTCGCATTTATGAGGAAAAAACAATGTTACGGATGTGACAAGCTCTGAAAGCGGCACTAAAGTGTTTTAAAACTTTCATAGAGACCTCAAACAGAAAGCACAAAGCCTTTCATTAAAGTGAATTTCGTTGTGTATTAATTGTATCTTAATTGTAATCAATGTTTCATCAACCAATTGCCTGGATTTAATAAATAAGAAGTAAATACAGCGGACAATAGATAATCTCGACACGGAGGCGCCGGCGCGTGAACTGCAACTCGTCTCATAAATGAACCAAAATTCAGCGTATAGACCTGAGAAATATCTGGGAAACATCTATATTGAAATGTCTACTTTTAAACGGAACAATTCAAAACGAAAGACAGACTGCTCTCTGCTGTAATCCGTATGAAATGTGCATTTCTCTCTGGCGTGTTCACTGAAGATGGCGAGTCAGCGTCGTCAACTGCAGCGACACTGACTGAAAACACTTGTTTATTAATAAACAATTAAAATGTTTCCTTGCTATATTTGATGTATTCACAATCATTACTTTTGCCAGTTCTTTGTGACAGCTTTTATGTGCTTTATTGGCATCGCCACCCTTACATGAATCACCGCACCGCATTTTTTAAAAATATTCATTTATCGGCCATTATAAATGCCGATATCGATAGTTGTAATAATATCTAATATCAGCCCGCCGATATATCGGTCGGGCTCTACTATAAACTATTTGGAAGTCAGTAATAACAGTGGAAAACTGTGGAAAAGTAATGTATATAAAAACAATGCCAGCAAGAATGCAAGCTGTTATCAAGGCCAAAGGATTGCATACAAAATATTGTAAGTTAGTTTTTTGGTTATTATGTGTGAACAAAGACTATGTAGTTGTATCAGTTTGTTATTTGCCTAATAAATTACAATAACAATTTTTAACATTGTTTTTGACAGATTCCTAAAATATTTGTTTTCTCATTATGACAGGTGGTCTAATAAATTTGCTAAACACTTTTTAAAGTGGTTTTTACTGTACCATATTTCTTTTAGAATTCTGTAAAAAGTACAAACATTTTTACAGTGTATGCTTTAATATTATGCCATTGATGTAGATGGTTAAATCATTCTGTTCTGAGATAGAGATTTTTTGCAGAAGTGTTATGTATTGATTTCTTTTTTTTTTGTCTGAGTAGCATGAAGAGGGAAATCAGCGTAAAAAAGCCCTTCAGCAAGCAGTTGACAAAGCCAAAGTGGGACGTGAAGTTAATGTGCGTTCACCTCTGTCTCTTTAGGCTAGATTACTACACTGTAATGTTTGTGGGCTGTTTCTGACTACTGTTTTTTGTGTTGGTTTAGGATGAGAGAGAGGATCTCCAGAAGGAACTCATGGCATTGAAAAATCAGAGAGATCATCTGAAGGTTGAACTGGAGAAGTATAAAGAATGTGATCCAGAGGTGGTGGAGGAGATCCGTGAGTAATATTTAAAAATATTAAGCATGGATGAAACTCTCTGAAATCAGCAGTTTTGTCAATAACATTTTTGTTCATTAAAATAAATCTGAAATAAAATATAAATAATTAGATTATTAGAATATTAGAAATGGTGTCTTGGCAACTAACTGAAATAAGCATTATCCTGTTTATATAGCTACTTTTATTTTTTATTTCTGTTCTGTTCTGAATACTGTGAAATCAAAAGTATCTGTTGTGGAGTGAGGGGAATTAAAATAGTTTGTAGTGTTTTTTTAATGTTTGTAAACATTGTGCTTTATTTACCAGTATTTTACATTAATGTAATAAAAAAATACGACTTATTATTGGATTATCTATTTTTTTCCTCAAAAACCTAATTTTATATGTATAGCATTTTTTTTAACCATGCAGCAAATGTTTTCAAAAAATCGTGAAAAAATACCAATAATGAACCGATAATAATCGGTCAAAATTCTTACTGTCGGTTAATGGTTAACCTATTACTTATGAGCATCCCTGGTATAGTCAAAAGAAATGTTCTAGTTATGTTAATTCTAAAGTTTTACTCTTGTTATGATTTTTGAAAACTCTTATACTAGGGATGCACCGATACCAGTACTCAGGTGTCGGTCCGATACTGTCAGGGATGTGATTTTTCCGGATTTTCTGACCTGAAAATGTGACCTATGTGAATCATGCAGGTCTGTAAAAAAAATTAAAGGGCGGGGGAGGTCCGCTGCTGGAGTGAAAAGGAGAGGATATGAGGACATAAAAGGCTGACGTGCGTACAGATTGTTCCTTCCTTTCCAAGTATCAACAAGGACGTATTTGCGTTCTGCTTGTTCACCTGCTCAATTTCGTACCTCAGTCGCTCTCGCGCTACAGTGGTGTCGTTGTCAGTTGACAAGAACATCGCCGTTAGGCCACCAGTAGGGCTGGGCGATATATCTATATAGTTCAAATTTGCGCTATGATCCTTGCTCCAAGCAAGCTGCTGAATGCTTTTGTAGAAATATGTAACTTATATCGTGCATTCTATCAGTTGCAGTTCTGGCGCCTCCGTCTCAACAGCATTAGTGTACAACGCGACAAATACTCATATCAAATGTTAACGCAGAGGAACGGCCACATCAGTTCAGTGAGTTCACAAAAGTTAATTATTTGCATGTGCTTTATAGCCTTGCCGGTTAAACATGTCATTCATTGCTGATGCGCTGTTCTAACATGCGCTTTACTGAGCGCGAACACCCGACGAGCACATGCACTAAAGCCTGTCTAACAGCGCCTTGTTACTGAACTAAGTTATCTTTCAAGTCTTATTTCGCTAATACTCTCAAAAACACACAATGTTTACATAAGGAATGTTGGTTATGTCTAAACTGAAAGCAAACCGAAAAAATTGAGAGAAATCTGCTTGTCAAATGCGCGTGTATATTAGACGCGTCGTGTACAGGTCTTAAAGAGACAGTAGCCCTAATAATAAACATGCAGCAGTTTGTCCTTAAAGGGATAGTTGACCCAAAAATACAAATTCTGTCATTATTTATTCACTGTAATGTTGTTCCAAACCTGTATTTATTTATTTCTTGTGCTGAACAAAATATATTTTGAAGAATGTGGGTAACTAGACAGTTGCTGGTCCCCATTGACTTCCATAGGGAAAAATATACTATGGAAATCACTGGGGTACATCAACTGTTTGGTTACCCACATTCTTCCAAATAACTTCAACAGAAGAAAGAAACTTATTCAGGTTTAAAACAACTTGAGAGAGTAAATGATGACAATTAAAATTTTTGGGAGATCTATTTAATGTTAATAAAACAAAAAAACACAGGAAATCACTCACTGCTCTTGACTGAGAACTTTAATAGTAGCTTTAATAAGAATCAATGTATAATTTATACAGTAAAGACTATATCTGGCTTTGACTAAACATTTCCTCTCACTTTGCAGAAAAAAATATTTATAATATCTGTATATTTTCCTGCTTTTTTGTCCTTAGCCAATCACATGCCTGTACTGTGCTCATGTACTCATAAGGTGCTTTCGCACCGGATAGTTCTAGGTACTGACCACCAGGATGGTTCTCCGAGAACTAATGGTTCTCCTAGGAACGTTTTCTGGTTGCATTCGCACCGCCAGTAGGAACTCTGAAGTGACGTAAGCCATGCTTTTTGTTGTGACTTTTATTTTGACGGCGCTGAGAACGCCTGAGCACACAGTTCTCGCATTCTCCGTGTTCATTATTTTAAGATCTGTCTAACATTCCTGTCTAATATGTTATTAGATTGAACTATTATACATAGAAAGTAGACAGTAATGAAAAGTTAGTAGTGTATGCCGTGTGGTTGATGTCCAGTGTCGGTAGATGAGCAGAAATACATAATTATGTTGTTATGTTAATTATGCCTTGGTCCCCTCAGTTGCGTTGGATTTTCTCCTCCACGTAAAGGTTAAGAGGCCTATCTATCTCTGTTTTCCATGTTCGTAGAGTTAGTTTTTGGAGTACATATATAAGCTATAATCTGTGTGTTTACTCAGCCTTTTTAAAAATGGCGGGTACTGGTGTTTCGCGTACTTTCGGCCAATCAGTGCACACTAACGTCATGGTTAGTTCATATAGTGCTAATTTAGACCCTACTCTGCAGTAAATTTGACTTGCAAATAAAATACAAATATTTACAAACGTGTTTTATGTCACAAACACAACTCTGCCTGGCATTTATTTGTGAATCGCTTCCTATGCATTTGTAAATCGCTGCATACATTTGTGAATCTCTTCTTGTGCATTTGTAAATCCCCTCACGCATCTGTGGATTTTGAAACACTTCTAGCGTGTCTGCATAATCTTCCTTATTGACTAGTGCTGGCTATATGAAAATTCATAATGCCTGGAAAAACAAGTGCGCCTACATTTGAAATAACGAATTTGCACACACAAAAAACACGATATGTGAATGGCCCCTCATGGCAACGTGACATTAGCCTAACCTCTCGTCAGTTGAGCAGGTAGTCGGAGGAGGAGTAATGTCAGCCATTTGGAGATATTTTAAGATAAGCGATGATGATAAAAGTAGAGCAGACTGCAAACTATGCTCTGCCAAATTGTCAGGAGGGCTGAGCAATAGCTCCTTTAACACAAGCCATTTGATCATACAAGTTGTATATTTACTTTGTTAGTCAGAAAGTGAAAATAAGAAACATTGTTAGGAGAACTGTAATGGTATTATTAAAGGTGTCGTAGGTGATTCTCTGCAGAAACTTTTTTTTGTTATGCTGGTTGAAAGTCTCCTCATATCCTGATAGCAATTACTGTGGTAAGCGGTCTAAATTTATTTTTTCTAAATATATGTCGTCTGTGGAAGGCGTAGGACCATAGAATGTTCGTCCAATCGTATCGTTCGGTCCAAACGTGTCTTTGCATACCATTTGCATACCGTTCACGCAGACATAAAAAGTCATCAGCACGTTCATGTACACTGTACAGACAGAGCGAGAATGTCAGACAAGCAGCAACAACAAGCAGACTCTCATCGTGGAACCCCTGGCATGCAAAAAATATTAATATACACTGATAAGTTTGCTAGCTAAACAAACTTGCTGCATCTAATTCCGTTTTTAAGAAGTTGTTTACGTTAGGTATTGTAGTACTGTTAGTAACTGTACTATAAAGTTTTCTCACCGGTGAATGACAAATGATTAATTGCAGTAATGTTGTCTCCGGTCTTCTTGGCTGTGCACGTTCATGCTTTCAGGAGGCGTGGCTTTGGACGGCAATTTGCAGGGAGGGTGGGACGTACTCTTTTAGTGCTATCAGGCTAAAGTTAGCACTTTTTCAGATGTCCTTCTGCACCTTTTTAAGTACTCATATTGGTATTTGGTATCGGCAAGTACCTAAATGTAAGTACTTGTACCTGGTCTGAAAAAAAGAGGTATCGTGCATCCTTATCTTATACAGTCCTTACAAAAAAGGGGGGTCAATGTGTGTAAGCCCGTAGGGTTGTCTTAAACTCTTCCTTGTCTTAAATAAGGAAGTTCTGATATTTCTTAATGTTATCAATCTTAAATTGATTTCAAAATTAAATCCCCATGACACTCAAAATTTCTTAAAAACATCAGCACAGACTGCTTTGTCCTCCTATTAGCATGATCTGTGTTTGTCTACATTCTCTCATTGAGTTTCTGTGCATTTAGTTTGTCCATTGTAAAGAGCATCTGTTGTAGCTGATTGCCTTTTTTCTATTGTGACTTTGTAAAGCAATCATCTGCTGTATTCTGACTACATACTTGTAGCATGTAGCACAATAAAGAATCAGCTACAGACTGTCTGCATAATTCTGAATAATAACGGGAACATTGCTTACAACAAAAAACAGATTTTTCTCAAATCTGACAGTGAATGTCTTGAAATTTACTCTTGAAGGCCGCAAATGTGTACACAAGTGGTGTTTTGAGGACTGTAGTGACAGTGCTTTAAATGAGATGATTTAAGAGACATAGAGGGAAGTTAAAAATGCTCTCAATTTGCTCAATTATTTTAGAATTGTGTATCTCTTTAAATGCACCTCCACTAACAATTTAAAGCTCTCTAGTCAAGCGCACTAATCAACATCTTTTTGTTGTTGTACAGCCTGTTTTATTCAGCACCTGGCAGTTTCTCAATGCACACATACAAAATCAACAGATTTTTTCACCACCACAGACCTTAAGTTTTAAAATGTCTCAAATTTAATGTAATAAACCCTCAAGTTACCCTTGGTGTATATGACATTCTTCTTTCAGACGAATACAATCGGAGTTATATTAAAGGGGTTATGAACTGAGAAATCAAATTTTCCTTGAGGTTTTGACATATAAACATGGCTTAAGACTAATGGTGGCTCGTTTGGACGTAGCGGCTTGCTGCCCTTCGATCCTACTGTTATTTGTGTTTTTTGTGCTCTTTCGGACACTGCTACATTCGACAGGATTACTGGACATTGAACTCAACTTACAGCTGAAAATTACAGTCAAGTTTCGCCGCTCCTATAACACCCTAGTGGTCGAACAATATTGTTTTTTTGATGGCCGATGCCTATATCTTAAAAAGCAGGGTGGCCGATGCCGATATAAAGCCCGATATTTATTTATTTATTTATATATATATATATATATGAAGAGTTTCGTTGCAAAAGGAGATATATCCATTTTGAGAAATGTTGGTTATTTGACATTATTATTTAAGACATCAACAGTCAAGTTCATTCAGATTTTTTTGTACATTAAACTATTACTTGAGCTCAATGAAGGCCAGGGACACAATATTCTTCAAATCCAGAATATTTTTTATTTAATTTTAAGTCCATAAATAGTTCATAAATAAGTTAAAAACCATGCCAAAATGCAACATATTTATCTTAACATTGTCAAACATCTAAAATTGGTTAAAAAAAACAATACATCATAAATATATGGAATAGTATATACAAAGATTGATTAATAATAATAAGATTCTGAGTTAGTTTTGGCCAGAACATACACAACATAAACATATATATATTTTTTTTTTTGCAAAACGCTATATATCCACCTTAGGCTATATTCTACTACTGTAGAATGCCAGTGTGTGCCTTTTAGTCTACTCTTCCCCCCTGTGGACATCACTGGTCACAGCCAAAGCGTGATTGTAGAAAGGCTCGACATTTGTTGGGGCACCAATGGCTTTAAGCAGGCTGATGATGTCCTTCTTCTTCACAGCCTTCACTGTGGTCATCATGGGCAGGGGATCTGCTTTATACTGGCCCCAGTTGTTGCCTCTCTTCAGGATAGTGTGCTGGTAGGTGGGACTACTGAAGGTGGTTCTCACCCCCAACCCTTTGCCATCGATCTCCAGCACCCGGCTTCGCTGATCTTGTAATACCGCGTGGACTTCATGAGAGCCTTGGCTGCAGCTTTGTGGTCAAAGCTCTCCCAGTCCTTCCTGTACACATACACAGAGCCATACTTCTTCAGGATGTTGGTGTATTTGTCTGTTAGGAGGATGGTGTCCTGCTTACGAATATCTTGCTCAATTCTTCCAAAAACTCTGTCAACAGGGAGAAAACTATGGCCACAGACAGGGAAGAAGCACTCCATTTTCACATCTTTAAAGATAGTCCTTCGTAGGCTGGAAAGCATTCCCACCATTGTACTGTTCTTGTTCTGTCCATAGCAGGAATCGCTGAAGAGCCTCAAATGGCCAGCCTGTTGGACATCTTCGGCTAGACTGGTTCTCAGGCGGTGGTCCAAGGCAGAGGCGGTCATGTTGCTGTCTTTTCTATTTTGATTTTCAAGCCACGTAGAGATGACGGTCACTCAGTGCCTGCAGACTCCTCTCTCCATGGTGGACCACAACACCAAACACATACATGTAAAGCTGCCTAGAGTAGTAGGTCTGGCCAATGGGAGAATTGGGCAGAGAGAGGTTCTGCATCATGTCAAAGCAGACAGTAACTGTGTCCTCCACTGCATTTAGCAATGTGTAGAACACCCGGGCTCTGCGTCGGTAGAGCATGACAGACATGATCTCTGCCTTCCTCTCTTCCTCAGTAAGTTGAGGATCTTTCATACGGAGTCTCGAGCTCATACAGGTGGCAAAGCAGTCCTTTGCTGGATGCCCAAATCCCAAGTTGAATGAGGTTCAGAAAACATTGTAATACAGGGAGTAGCTGATGTCCCTGTGGTTCTGCTCATGGAACAGCCGGTGCATTTTGGTTACTGACATGTCACTTGGGAGGTACTTCCGTCCAGGTGCACCACGACGAGCGTAGTGGCTGGCCTTGAACATGAATGAGGACACATGCTGAACTACTGCCTGTCTGTTCTCCATCTTCTCATCAACATTTCTGGTTCCACCCCTGCACTCTGGTCTGGCTTCACCATGTTTACTGAAGTATTTCACCACTCTGGAGACTCTGTCTTTACTAACACCTGTGGAGTACAGAAAAGGTATTAATAAGGTTGTCTGTGCCTGAAAATCATAAATTAATTGAATAAAAGGCTACGTCTCTGGCTTCTACCCAAGATTGAACATGCCATCTTAGAGTATGTTTATAGCACCTGGGTTAAGGATGGGCATTTGAAGAAATGAAACATCTGCTACAGGCAGATAGCAGAATGAGATCTACAGAGTTGGGGATGGGTAGCATGAGAGGATGTGGCAAAGATAAAATGAGGAGGGGAGAATAAAGAGAAAGTAATTAAAAAAGAAGCTCCAGTTACTAAAACAAAGTGTGAACTAAAATTTGCAGATGCTTTAAGTCTTCTTTGAATATGATCAAATACACAAATTATCCACAGTTTATGATGGTAATACATCTTAGCTAAATAAATACCACTGGCTCGGAGTCCACACATCATGTTTTTCATTCAACTAATTTCTTCTCCTGCAGAATTTAAGCCACAAATACATGAATCACTCATCATCTGAACTGCATTTAGTGACAGTCAAACCCCCAAATAAGCGAGGGGATGAGACACTTCTAAGTACTAGCCGGACTTCCATCCATTTGAATGAATGTTGGGATATTGCAGAAATAAATTTTGGATAGAAACATCAAGATGCAAATACTAGTTCCAAAATGCATACTGAGCTAAATGTATATGCTTGCTTGTAGACCATCTTTTTTTATTCAGTAATCTTACAAGACATGCGCATGAACTACAATGGAAAAGCAAATACATTCCTAGATGTGTCCAAAAATCCTTGTCACATGACTTAATAATTTACTACTATTATCTCCCACCTTTCATCTTGTATAGGGGAAATATAGATCTCATCAGCATATAAAAGAATGCCAATTAAGTTTCCTGATGTTTGTAGATATATGTAGAAGCATATCCAAGGAAACAACAAAGGACCTTTTATAGAGCCTTGTGGCACTCCATACTTTGCTTGTTACAGTTCCTTACTTACACAAACAAAATGGTGGCAGTAAGACAGATCTTTTTTTTTAAGGTGTATTTTTTTTTTTTTACATTTATGTGACAAGAGAAAATGAAATAGGATCTGGAATGTCAACTCATTTTGCCTGAATCGCTCCCTATTTGTAGGAGGTTCGTTGCGGGTTGCTGTTCTGCGTGAGTGACTGTAATGGTGGTTCTGTGAAACCTAGCTGTGCACCAAGTAAAGTGTGTTAACTATAAACGTTGTTTGGACTAGCACGCTGCCCACATAGCTATAGCTCTGACAACTAATAGGAACTTAATGAAACACCCTAATGAAAGTAACGTTTGGATAAAAGAGTTTTAAATGAGAAAATGTAATACATGTCCACAAATGCCAATATAATTCTCTAAACTGTTGTGAGAATGAGAATGTTATGATCTATGGGGTCAAAGGCAGCATTAATCTTGTAATGGTACGAGAAAAAATATGCAAGCATGGTCATATGATATAATAAAACAACTATAAACAATGTGTCACCTTGCACTGTTGTGCTAAAATTGGTATTTTTCCATGGACTTCACTGGCACTTTGTTTACATACTGTACTCATATCTTTCTATTGAAATGCAGTTAATAAAACAGTGTGTGTTGATCTTAGGTCATGACAGTCACATGAATGCAAATGTAGCGTGAACCGAAAGCTGGTGTCCTAAAGAGGCTTAGTTTTCCATCCCATGCACTGTTGAAACAAGCCAGCCCTGCCTTCATATAAATGTTTAGGGGATGTACACAATAGACCCCCAGAAACTTATATCTGATGCTATTTGAAAAAAAATTTGTGAGAAACATGAGAATTTTATAAACTATGTTAAATACAACAAATTGTGGGTTTACAACAACATATTTGCACTAACCATGCCTGAAACAAAGATACCCAAAAAAATGCAAATAGGCTACTGTATTAAAGTCTCAAAATGATTGTGGTAAAGAGAGATTCTCACCTCTCCTCTCGAGGAACATTCTCACTGTGCTGCTCCTCTGCCTGGAAGGAAAAAAAAATGTTATATAGATTACATAACATATTACATAAGTACAGTTATATTTTGAATAAATATAACGAGGTGGTAATGAGGTTTAGAATAAAATAATAGAATAATACACAATGTTTAAAAGTTTGGGGTCAGTATGATTGTTTTATGTATTTGAAGAAAAAAAAATCATCCAGAAAAGAGGCATAAAACTGATAAAAAGTGACAAAAACAATTTGTAGTTTTGCAAAAGTTTTCAAATAAATACGGTTCTTTTGGATTTTCCATCCATCAAAAAAAGGTATAAAAAGCACAGAATCACAGAATGTGATAGCATTAGATAGCTTTTTTGGGCTTCAAAATCTCAGTCGCTACACACTCCCATTATAAAACTTGGAAGAGCAAGGATATGTTTTATTGTAACTCTGATTGTATTTGGCTGAAAGAAGAAAGTCATAAACACACTAGGATAGCTTGAGAGTGAGTAAATCATGGGTGAACTAACCCTCTAAGACTGGAGTAATGGCTGCTGAAAATTCTGATTTATCCATCGCAGCAATAAATTACATTTTAAAATATATTGAAATAGAAAACAGTTATTTAAATAGTAGGAATACTATTTCACCATATTACTGTTTTTACTGTATGTTTGACCAAATAAATGCAGACTTTTGAACAGTAGTGCAAGTTATGAAAAATACGTAAGAAATGTATTAGGCTACATTCCTTCACTAAAAATGTTGCCTAAATAACATAAAACTGGAAACAGAAACCAGTCAATTTTCAGAGCACCGGTATACTTGAGCTGACCTTATTTTGAAAGCACCACTACTCAAAGCGAACACTGTACGATTTTGACACATAACCATAGTATTGCATAAACTACCAGTAACACATCATAGCCAATTTTCTGAAATTGCCATCTTACTGAGAGCCTTGAAACCATGACTGACGAGTGTTACAGCAGGGTATCCATAGAAACTAACTTTAGCCCTCCAGACATACATATAGAGGTTAGGGCTGGGTATTGTAACAAAATTTTCGATACCGATACCTTGACTTCGATACCGGTTCCTGAACGATACCTTTTTCGATACCAATTTTATGAAAATCCTAAAATCCTATTTTAACAATATTACATTACCTTTTTTTTTCAGTTTGTTGACTTTTTTACACTCATATTTTGAGTCAGTAAAAAAGCACCAATGCTAAAGTTTTCTATGTTTCCTAATCATTTAACAACATATTCTTTACTTCAATAAACTTATTGTTTCTGCCTTAATGCATTGTTTAACAATGAAACAATGAAAATTAATTGAAATGCATTACACACAGTCACCTCTAACAGATCACTCTAAATTGTAATTTAGAGTCTAGACACATGCATTTTCTGTAAAGCTGGTTTGAAACTATATGATTTTGTGAAAAATGCTGTACAAATAAATGTGAATTGAATTAAATAC
Source organism: Meda fulgida (assembly GCA_030578275.1). NCBI lineage: Eukaryota > Metazoa > Chordata > Actinopteri > Cypriniformes > Leuciscidae > Meda > Meda fulgida. The sequence continues at coordinate 16,079,030 of CM060616.1, forward strand.
TGGGGTGCGTGCGAACTATACGCGCTCAAAGCTTATAAAAAAAAAACCTGCATTAAGCTTGCCGCAAAGCAGTAGAGAAAGTAGCCTAATGATTATGGATGTGTCGGGGGAAAAAATAGCAAGGATATATTTAAACTTTTTATTAATAAACAAGTGTTTACTGATTGTGTTGTCTGCAAAGATGAATATGGCGATGTTGCCTCGATCATCATTCCTGCAGTATATATAGCTAGCGCCTATGGATTGCATAAGCAAACTATTTATTTCTAATTGTTTCGTTTAAAAGTAGACATATTTGAACTTATATTTAAGTCTCTATGCCTTCTCTTGTCTGTGAGTCAAGTATCCTATACGCTGAGTTTCGGTTCATTTGTGACGCGCTCCATTGCAGTCGAAGACGGATAAACACTCTCAAGTGTTGCCAGTCTTGGCAGCAATTATCTTGTCGAAAATATTGCATCGCGTGCTTCTGGCATTGAGTGTGGTACATAGGTAGGTACACTGTTTATCTTTTTCACATATTTTCTATCTATCTGGGTTGGGACACACACACACACACACACACACACACACACACACACACACTACAGCCTCACGTGTGACGAGCCACGTCTCTCTGGGCAACCGCGTAAACTAACGCTAGTGTTTTTCCGCCACAGCCAATCATGCTGCATGCTTATTCATTGTTTCAGTGACGTTGACTAGATTAATCCTTTAGGTATCGAAATGGGGTACCGAAAAACAAGACATGTTTCGATACTTGGTAGTACCGAGTCAATTCGGTCGGTACCTAAAAAGTATCGAACTCGATACCCAGCCCTAATAGAGGTGGATATAGAGGCCACTTGGTTGCCTGGTGTCAGATGACTGTTAAGTACACATTTTTCAATGATTGGATAAATATGCAGGGTATGGAGTCTTCCTCAAAATAGACAACATGCAGTGAATCTGTAGAGTTTTATTGTAGTACTTAGAATGTAAGTATTAGAATGCACTGAGTAAATGCAGCATCCATCCATCATCGGGTGTAGGTGGTTCTCTTTACATGGAATGCTGCAGGTCTACTCAATCACTCTTGCCATCTATATTGACTACAGATGAATCAAAGTCTATTTATGGCTCTGCTTTTAACCGGTTGTCAAGCCGATAATGTGTTTCTTAAATATAAAGCTGTTTGTGAATGCGGACACACCAGTCATGGTAGAGCAAACCCAAAAAACAAATCCAACATGGTATTATTAAATCTAAACAACATATTTTAAAATAAAGCAGATTTACTCAAAAACAGCTCAACAATATTGTAGAAAAAAAAATATTGTAAGTTATTTATAACATGGACTTCCTCTGAAATAGAGCCCAAGGGAAAAGGTTGCCCTATTCAACTTTAGAATGATTCATTCACTGTAAAGAAGTGTGACCAACTTTCTTGTGACTTTCCTGTACTGTTATTTTGCAGTTATGTAATGAACCACAGCAGAACATACTGACATTAAACAGTAAGGCAAGGCTCGAAATTGCGACGATTTTGGTATAAAATATAATTATATTGCGATTAACATGACGTATGCAAATGACAAATCATATGCCAATATCAACGGGGTGAGATGATATATGATGTGGAGCCAGAAGACCACATTTAAAATCTTGGTCACAGGATATGTAAAGCCCCAGTGAAATGAAATCTGTTAATATATAATTTGTATTTGTGGTGCTCCTGAATTTTAGCTGGTGCTCCTAACTTTTTGAATTTGGGAGCACCAGTGCTACCAAGTAAAAAGTTAATTTCGAGCCCTGCAAGGTCATTTAAATATTCCCCTGATGCCGACTAGAAGAGAAAAAAAAAACCGACTCCAATCTGATGGTGTATTATTAACTATTCTATCAATCACCACATCAAGCATTTAAAGGCACACTGAAGCTGTTATATTAAGGTACAATTCTTGCATAAAGTCATTTCGGTGGTAAACAAACCCATAGTAGGGCGAATCATCCTGGTAGTAAAGCTTGGGGGGGGGGGGGGACGCCGCTGGAAAAACCAGCAATACAAGTTTGAGAGGAGCGCCCCCGACAAATCTCGCGAGAATTACGACATGCTTTACGGCAACGACGTCGCACACATCAACAACAACATAAAGCATGAAGACACTTGCGGCATTTTAGACGTGATACTCGACGATGGAAAAAGCAAAGAAAACGCGGTCGGAAGAGACTAGGAAAAGAGAATCTGACTGCGTGAGGAACCGGACAAGAGTCCCACTCGGTCGGGCGTCACTCGTTGGCGCGAGCTAAAAAGCAGCACTGGGTGATGCTGACCTGGCGATCTTGTTGATGGACTAGTAAGTAAATCTCTTATTTGTAAACTTGTTTTGCGTTCTATGTTGTATGTTGTTGCGCTTGCTTGTAGTATGTCATTTTTTTACGATGCTGTTCATTCATCCATTGTTGATAATTAGACCAGTCCAATAATTTCCACATAATAATTTATCAATTAATCGTAAATATTCATAATATTCAAAAACATAATGCCATAATAAACATAATGTGACTATGGCGTGTGCCAGTAATCCAGGACAGTCCCTGAATGAAAAGTTCGGATAACAACGTGCGGACGTCTGTGTGCTTGTGCTTCACATAGGGCATTAAAAAAAAAAACAGTTGCGCTGCCTGGCTAGCTGAGCTGTCAGAGCAAACAAACTGCGGTAAATCTTCAGATAGGCTACTCGGCTACATGTAAGAAATTATTTAAAAAATAAACTTACCAAGGACACTTAGAAATGTAGCCTTGCAGACAGGTATCTTGTGATGGGGAGGAGTGCAGGACAAAAGGCAGTATTTCACTGTAACCTCCCTGGCTTTCTTCTTGACATGAGCGGAGACTCGTTCCCTGCTGTATTTGTTTATTGTTGACAGACGCAGGAGTATTTTATCCTGGTCCACTTTTGTAGCGTTTTTATAAATTTTTGTGAAGTTGAAGGCTACATCTTCATCTGACAGTTTGTCGGCATGACACAGACCAACATTACTCGCAGTCGCACGATGACCACAATTAATCTTTGGATGTTTTCCCTCCCCTGAATGCCTTGCCCGTTTGGTCTTCTCCCTTTGATTTTCTTTAGATGCCTTCCTCTTTCTCCCAACAGCAGCTGGAATGACCGGCTCCAATCCATCATCGAAATCCATAACGTTAGCTTGACTCTGAAGCTTTGATTCTCTGACTGACAGACAGCTGTTAATCAGTGACGTAGCCTACATGACTGACAGCTCGCCTACAGTATAAACAATTAAATGGTAAACGTTTTTTAGTTAGCCTATTGAATCCTCTTTTTAAAAATGTTTTTTTGTTTTGATATTATCGTTAAATCACTGAGCAAACTAGGAGCACTTCACCGGAGGTGACTCTCCTCGCGTGACATCCTGAGCTCGCGTGACATCCTGAACGTTCTGTAGCCTAACCGTTATATCGCATTTTGTAAAGAAACTGGGCTGGTGGATATCGCGTTTTGTGAAAAAATACATTTTGTAGTAGGCTTAAAATGTACATTTTTAAATCCTATTAATGGCAGCAATTCACACATAGATTAATGTACATACGAACAGTGATTTCCAATAATAAAATCCAAATGTCAAAAAATGGCGTTTATCGCGTTTTGCTACCGAACTCTTCATATATACATACATACAAATATCGGCCTGCATATATATCGGTCGACCACTATAACACCCCAACTATAACACCCCAACTGAGATAGCGAGACCAGTGGGTGCTCCGTGGTTTTTTGTCGGTGTCGGCAGGCGGCGAAGACGGTGAAAGGAGAGGACACAAAAGCGGGGATGCCGGTCCGGCCTCCTAGTGAGACTAAGGAAAGATCCCCACAAGCCTCCTCTTTTGAGTATGTTCCTCACCAACGCAAGATCCCTGGCCAACAAAATGGATGAGTTGAATCTACTCACCGAAGTAAAAATAATATCAGAGACCTGGCTTCACCCGTGGATTCCTGACGCAGCCGTGCAGCTAGCTGGGCGCACTGTACCGCCATGACCGAAACAAAGTCTCCGGTAAGAACAGAGGTGGTGGTCTGTATATTATTTATGTGCATGACAAATAGTCTATAGATAACTTAGCCATACATGGACACTGTTCACCGGACCTCAAGTCTTTTTCTGTTAAATGGCGTCCATTTTTTTTTTTGCCCAGAGAGCTAACAGTAGTGTTAATCACGGCTTTGTATATACCACCTGATGCTAATGTTAGCACAGCTCTCTCGCTGTTGTCAAACAGTATTAACAAACTACAGAAGTCTCACCCTTCGCAAACTTAGTCTATCCTGCCTAAATTTTATCAGCATGTAAAGTGTCCGACCAGAGGGAAAAACACTTTAGACCATGTTTACACAAACATTAAACATGCATACAAAGCCACACAGCTTTCACACTTAGGCCACTCAGACCACCTCTCTTTGTTCCTCACCCCCGCATACAAACCTCTTAAAAGAAGTATAACCCCACTGACAAAGACGATCACCACCTGGCCAGAGGATGCTCTTCCTCAGCTAAAAGATAGTTTCATTCACACTGATTGGAGTGTCTTTGAACATCAGGACCTGGCGGTATACACAGAGGCTGTACTATTGTACATCAAGTACTGCACAGGGAATGTTACGGTGGATAAACGCATCCGAGTATTCCCAAATCAGAAGCCCTGGATGACCAGCCAAGTCAAGTCACTACTCAAAAATCGTAATACCGCCTTTAGGTCAGGAAACAAAGTACTATACAGCACTACCAAAACTGACCTGAAGAGAGGTATCAGGAAAACCAAGGCCGACTACAGGAGAAAAATAGAAAGCCACCTCTCCAATAACAATCCTTGGCAAGTATGTTAGTGTGTCCAGCAGATCACCAACTTCAGGGGACAGACCAGTGCAGCTCTGGACTCAAGCATCGCCCTGGCAGAAGAGCTGAATACCTTCTTCGCACGCTTTGAGACCCCACCCCAACTGTCTGCAGTCATACCATCTCAGCCCCAGCCAGATAACAACCACTGACTGTGCAAGTACAGGATGTGAAAGAGATGCTCAGGAAAGCACCAGGTCTCGACACCGTTCTTGGGAAAGTACTTTGGGCCTGTGCTGACCAGCTTTCACAGGTCTTCACTTACATCTTTAACCTCTCCCTGGCACAGGCTACTATCTCAGCCTGTCTAAAGTCCGCCACCATACTTCCTGTACCCAAAAAATCAAATACGACCAGCCTCGATGACTACCGCCCAGTGGCACTAACACCCATCATCTCCAAGTGGTCTTGGGTCGCATCAAAGACTGCCTTCCTCCTTCGACCCCCACCAATTCACTTACAGAGCAAATAGATCGACTGAGGATGCCATAGCCCATCACCCTACACACCGCGCTGAGCCATCTGGAGCACAGAGAAAGCTATGTCAGGATGCTCTTCATTGACTATAGCTCAGCCTTCAACACAATCATTCCCGACGTCCTGGTCAGTAAATCTGGGACTCCACCCACTCACTTACTCCTGGATCAAAGACTTTCTCACTAACAGACCCCAGTCAGTAAAACTTGGACCCAACCTTTCCTTCATTCAAACATTGAGCACGGGCTCCCCACAAGTGTGTGTGCTGACCCACTGCTCTAAATCCTCTACACCGCCGACTGCAGACCCTTCCACACCAACAACACCATACTGAAGTTTGCTGACGACACAACAAATCTCTGTGGGGGTTGATCTCTGAGGGAGACGAGTCAGCCTATAGAGAAGAGGTCTTGGAATTGTCCAAGTGGTGCTTGGCTAACAACCTGGCTCTGAACACAACAAAGACCAAGGAGATCACTCTGGACTTCAGAAAGCACAGGGCAGATCTGAGCCCCCTCTACATCAATGGAGACTGCTTGGAGAGGGTCCAAACCTTCACCTTCCTGGGCAATCTCTTTGCCTTTCTTTAAACATATTATTAGTGTATCAGCAAAATACAATATCAGTTGACCTCAAATTCATATGTATTGATGTAAATAGAACATAAACCAATTTCAGGACACTGTATATACTGAATAAAACATGTCTTGAAAATAAATCAGCCTGCATATTTTTTCGTGCAAAAGTGCATATGTCTGTGTTTTTTTTTGTTTTGTTTTTTTTGCCAAAAAGCTGTATTAAGTTATTGTTGAATGTGTGTCGCAGCCTGTTTAACTAATTAAAATAATCTGAGATGCATGATTTATTTTGAGATTACATGATCTTGTTCTGTATGGACATGTATATGTATGTGGTATTAATTTTATTTGTGCAGGTCTTAAAAAGTCTTAAATTTGATTTTAAATACTGTAGATACCCTGAAACCAAAACACAGATAAAGTTTTACACAAATGTTCAATTTCTTGTTGTAATATTCCTGACCCATCGCCATGAGTAATCATCTCTCGCAGGCGCTGGTGGAGATAATGACTCATGTCTCTTGAGAGAAAATATAATTTGTAACCTCTCTTTACATTAACCACTGCGTTCATCACCCCATCCCTGCAGTCTCTCTAACAACCCCTCCAGTTTAAATGCTGTGAAAATGTCAGTAGTCCCTGCTGAAATACTCAATGCTTTCTCTGCTTCTGGGGATTTATTGTTATGTTTAAATTTTAATCACATTTGAAATTGGCTTACAAGGCAAGGCAAGGCAAGTTTATTAATATAGCACATTTCATACACGATGGTAATTCAAAGTGCTTTACATAGAAGAAATTAAAACAATCAAAAGAAATCAGAATAATTAAAACATTAAATAAAATACAGTACAAACAGTCGGACGAGCAGTGGCACAGTGCTCATTCAGTAAATGCATAGGTAAACAGATGTGTTTTGAGTCTGGATTTGAAAGTGACTACAGTAGGAGCACATCTGATCTCTTCTGGAAGCTGGTTCAAGCTGCGGCTGGCATAGTAGCTAAAAGCACACTCATCATGCTTAGAGTGAACCCTTGGTATTTCTAGCTGATGTGATCCTAGTGATCTGAGTGATCTGTTGGGTTTATATTCAGTGAGCATATCTGCAATGTATTGAGGTCCTAGGCCATTGAATGATTTATATATCAGTAATAATACTTTAAAATCAATTCTATATGTAGCTGGCAGCCAGTGTAAAGACCTAAGGACTGGTGCGATGTGTTTATATTTTCTGGTTCTGCTCAGAATCCTGGCAGCAGCGTTCTGCATGAGCTGCAACTGTCTTATGGTCTTTTTAGGAAGGCCAGTGAGGAGTCCATTACAATAATCCACCCTGCTGGTGATGAAAGCATGCACAAGTTTGTCTAAGTCTTGAATGGAAACAAAGCATCTAATTCTTTCAATATTTTTCAGATGATAGTATGCTGATTTAGTTATTGCTTTGATATGACTACTGAAACTAAGGTCTGACTCTAGAGACACACCCAGATTCCTGACTTGATTTTTAGTTGTTTGACCCCTAGACTGAAGGTATGCGTTTACCTTGAGAACTTCATCTTTGTTTCCAAACGCAATGACTTCAGTTTTGTCTTTGTTTAACTGAAGAAAGTTTTGGCACATCCAATTGTTTACTTCATCAATGCATTGGCAAAGGGAGTCAATGGGGCTGTAATCGTTAGGCGATAGGGCTAAGTAGAGCTGTGTGTCGTCTGCATAGCTGTGGTAAGAGATTTGGTTCTTTCTCATTATTTGGCTCATTGGGAGCATGCACAGGTTGAATAGGAGTGGCGCAAGAATTGAGCCTTGAGGGACTCCGCATGTCATGGATATCCACTCAGACTTATGCTCTCCTATAGTCACATAATAACCTCTCCCTTCTAAGTATGACCTGAACCATTTTAGGACTGTCCCAGAAAGCCCGACCCAGTTTTCCAGCCTGTCAAGAAGTATGTTGTGATCGACAGTGTCAAATACAGACACAGACAGTCTGAACTATTGCGTCTCTCTGAGGTGCCATTTTCTAAAAATATGTTTAAAGGGACTCATATGATGTGATTTCTTGTTTTCCTTTTTCTTTAGTGTGTTATGTAGTTGTTAGTGCAAGTATAAGATCTGCAGAGTTACAAAGCTCAGTGTCAAAAAAAAAAAGGCTCAGCCACGCCTTCCTAAAACGCTTCATTTAAACACCACCACAAATCTACGTCAGTCTGTGGGAGCAGAGTTTCATAACACCCCCCAAATGTATATGCCAAGAAAGAAGGTGTAACATTTATTCTCACTGTATTATTGTTGCTGCCGGCGCCGCCATGTCGTGGAGACACTGTGTTTTGCGAAAGCCGAACTGCTTTCTTTGGCCTTTCAAAAGAGGACACTATTAGAAAACAGTGCTTAAGCTTTATTTACAACACTGGTCCAGAACAGTACAATAAAATTTTCGACTGTGTGCTGCGCATTTTTCGGTGGACTGTTTCCAGAACCTGGGAGAGTACATGGCCGGCTGTGCACAAAGGCTGATTCTAAAAAGTGGGCAATACATCTTTGCAAATACAAATTTGGTTTGAAAATGAAAAACGTACCAAGCATAACCATTCCTGATTTCTTACACGCACTCACTGCGTTCAGCGTGGTCTGAAATGAAAGCTGCTGCTCTCCATGTTTTTCTGTCGTCTCCGGGCATGTTCAATATGTAAAATGCGCGAGCTCATTTTGTCCAATAGTTCAAAAGATCTGAAAAAACTCATACATTTACCCGCCCATAGACCCTCTCCTCGAAGAAATCAGGACAGAAGTGTTTGAAAGTGGACAAAAGAGACGGATTAAAACAACAGGTGTTAAAGAGGATGTGTCTCCCTTAGGGCTGGGCGATAAAACGATAACGATAATTATCGCGATATAATTTTCCTCGATAAAACGATAACAACAGTTCGATAAATGCTCGATATAATGCTTACGCACTATGCGTAATGCTGCGCATGCGTTTTGCAGACCGTGCTTCCGAGTGCCGCACGCGGTGTTATTGACAGACACACAGTGGCTGACAGGCTTGAGGAGTTGAGTGAAGCAAGAAAAATGAGCGATAGTGGAGAAAATACAACGCCCACGACCAGCTCGGAGGACACAGACATCGTTGACAAGAAAGGTCACTCAACTTCAGTGGTTTGGAAATATTTTGGCTATTTGCGATCCGACAAAAAACAGAGCGACGTTTACTGCAAACTGTGCGGACGACTAGTGCCATCAAAGACAGGCAATACCTCAAACTTGTTTCATCATTTAAAACAATGTCACCCATTAGAACACGAGGAAGCTAAGAAATTACAGTCCCAATCCCAAATAAGTGTTAGTAGCCGTCGACCATCTACAAGCACCAATGCGACTCAGCAAAGTATCATATCATCATTTTCACACGCCGTGCCTTACGACAAAAAAACCCAAAAGACACGAAGACATCACAAAAGCAGTTGCTTATTGCATTGCAAAAGACATGCTTCCCATTAGCGTTGTCGAAAATGAGGGATTTAAGAAGCTTATCCGCGTCCTTGACTCCAGATACGAGCTACCTGGCAGAAAACATTTTTCACAGACAGCAATTCCCCGAATGTACACGGAGTGCAGGGAGAAGGTAGAGCGCCAGCTGCAAAATGTGCAATTCTTCGCCTCTACTTCTGATATGTGGTCTAGTCGCACATCTGAGCCTTATCTGAGCCTCACTGTTCATTTTATTGACAAAGACTGGAATCTTCAGAGTAAATACCTCCAAACGGCTTACTTTCCAGAAGACCATACAGGTGAAGTTATTGCCCAAGGAATGATTGACGCACTCGCCTCCTGGGGGCTGAGTGAAGACCGACAAGTGTGCATCACAACTGATAGTGGTGCAAACATGGTAAAAGCCACTTCACTCAACAAATGGACACGACTTCAGTGTTTTGGGCATCGACTACACCTGGCTATTGGTAAGTTTTAGTCTCCGTTCTCCATTTAGTAACAAAACTGCTGTAGAAGTAATAATATAATAATAATAATAATAAAAAAAATAATAATTTAAGAAGAATCAAATCATTATTTTATTACTCCTTTGTTCTTAAATGTTAGTGATTATAAGCATGAAGCAATATTTAAAACTGAAAAATATGCTGATTTAAATTGTAATAAATATGATTAAAAAAAATAATAAATATGAATAAAATGATGATAAAAAAGTAAAATTTTAAAAGAATCAATACTAATTAGTCCTTTGTTCTTAAAGGTTAGTGATTACAAACATGAAGCAATATTTGAACCTGAAACATATGCTTATTTGAATATTTAATATGAATATTCTGTTATAATATATATCTGTTTAGAACTTCAGATGTTTTTTTAACATACTATTGTGGACTTACTCAGATACTTTCTTTGCTCATATTTTTTCTCTATTTCCTTTCCTTCCTCAGAAAGAGCGGGGAAGGACAAGAGGATGGATCGAGCTGTTGGGCTTTGTAAAAAAGTAGTGGCTGCCTTCTCCTTCTCCTGGAAAAAGAAGAGAGACCTTGCAACTGCTCAGGAAGAACTTAAACTACCGAAGCACAAGCTGGTGACAGAGTCACCTACCAGGTGGGGCTCCCGTCAAAAGATGGTGGCAAGGATGATTGAGCAGCACAAGGCTATCTCTCAGGTACTCACTGCTGACAAGAAAACCAGGCACTTGGTGCCCACCTGGCAGGACATTGAAGTGCTGGAGTCAATGAATGAGGCCTTAAAGCCACTTCTTGAGTTCACAGATTCACTCTCTGGTGAATCTTATGTGAGTGTGTCCTACCTTAAGGCTGTGCTGCACCTCTTCAGAACAGAGCTCCTGAATCCCTCTGATGATGACACACAGCTCACAAAGGACATAAAGACAGCAGTCATAGAATATCTCAATGAGAAGTACGATGATGAGATAACAGACGAACTGCTTGATATGGCATCCTGGCTTGACCCGCGCTTCAAGACTCAATATATCAGGCCAGACAAGATTGAAGCCATCAAAACAAGAGCAGTGACTGAGATTCTGAGAATGGAGGGAGACCAAGGCCCATCCACTTCACAGGCTTCATGCAGAACAGAAGAAATAGAGGCAGAGGGAGGCGCTGCTGCAGCTCTTCCTCTTCCTGTAAAGAAGCAGAGGAAGTCACTGGGCAGTTTTTTTAAGAAGCCATGCCCCAGCAACACAGGACTCAGTGACATGCAGTCAGTGGAGGGGGAGCTGGAAAACTATCTCATGGGTCCAGATGCAGACAGTGAAACAGAACCCCTGGATTGGTGGAAGGTGTATGACAAAAAGTTTCCTAAAGTGAGCTAACTAGCAAGGCGCTACTTGTGCATCCCTGCTACCAGCTCCCCCTCTGAGAGGATTTTTAGCACAGGAGGGAACATTGTGACCTGTCACAGGGCAGCTTTAAAACCTGAAACTGTAGACAGGCTTGTCTTTCTTGCCCGTAACTTGTAGAGTAAAAAAAAAAAAATGCTGACCACAGTTAAGATTTTTCTTTTATTTCTTTTATTTATCTTGTCAATCAATGTTATTTATTTATAAGGTTTGGCATGCTGGCATTTTTGTTTATTGACAAATATTATCTTTAAAGCACTTTAATTTTGCATTTGCAGTCAGCAGAGCCAAGTGTCATATTACAGTTCTTGATTTTTCTATAAAGATATTTACTTTATATATTCTGTTCTATTTATATAAATAATATTCTACTCTATTAATGTTGATTTTAGTAATGAATACATACATCTACCTCAGTTTTGATCAATTGTTCACCTGTTTGGGAAGTGTTTGTCATGTTTTGACAATAAAGAATAGTTTAAAACCACAATTAACTATCTGGTTTCTACATCTTTCACTCAGGAACAAAAATATGCCTTTAATCTTCAAAGAAATAAAGATTTGAAATTTATCGTGATAATTATCTATATCGACTGATATGGAAAATTATATCGTGATATTTTTTTTGGGTCATATCGCCCAGCCCTAGTCTCCCTCATCTACTTGTGATCCGATCGACCAAAACGCATCTTAATACCAGGTGTAAACAGGGCCTGGGAGACCGAAGTATCCTAAATACACTACCATTTTAAAAGTTTGGAGTTGGTAAGATTAAAACAAAAAAAGTTAAAAAAGAAAACAAATTAAAAGAACAGGACAAAGAGCAACGTATATACTTACAAATTTACATACTCATACTAGAGCTGCGTGATTCTCGATAAATTGAGTAAGCAATTTACCAGTAAGTGAAGTTTTAACATTACCAGTAAATTACTAGTATATGCGCTGTGTGGAAGTGGAATGAAGATTACCGGTATTTTGTATATACGAGGTCAGAATGCGCCGACTTAAGAAGTGATTTTGGCCAATCAGAAGCCGTTGAAAGAGCAACGGCTCTGGGCCATTCATAAAATTATGACGCAGATGACGCGTTTACTCAGCACTGCTTACAAATGTCTTCAAATTGGAGTCCTACCGAAACTAAAGCGTTTCTTCTCGTCTGGGAGGATGAAGAGATTTGTCAACAACAGTTAGCTATACTGTCACATATGATAAAATAACTAGCCGCCTTCAGGAACAAGGCACAATGACATCATCCCAGAGTTTACTGGTATTTTGGAACTGATGTGTGAATGGTCTGTTACCGGTAAAAAAACAGAACGCTGTTGCTTGTGTGAAAAGGACGTTTTTTAATTTACCAGTCAAGTCTTTCTGGCAATTTTTCGTTAATTTAACGGGATTGATGTGTGAAAGTGGCTTATGACTCAAATAGGTGATTAGTCTATTTTGATCGCTACCATAGACATCAATGTTTAAATATTAACTATAAACTTTTATCCCAGTTCTTCTGTGATGATTTTAATTATTGTAACAGAAATTATAATACTGTGTGATTGAAAAGGTTTGTGAAGCTGTTTCATACCTATACTGTACAAGACAACTGGTCTCTGGTTTACCGGCAGCACAAACACCGATGTGAGTGTTCACTGTGATCGTACTGGCGAAACGTTTAATAAACATAGCCGAATCATTGTAAAAAAATTAATTAAATAAAATAATAAAAAGAACGGTTAAAAATACAGTTAATCTCTGGCTTTATTGCTCATGAATATTATTGTAATTACTATTTAATAATGCATCCAAATTTTTACTAATCTAGGCATGTTCCATATTAACTGTTCTAGGAACCTCAAAGCCTATTATAATTATTATGAATTTTGTGCTACTCCATAGTGATGTACTAGTTGAGGTCAATTGAAGCATAGGTAGGGCCCAAACCAGGAGCCCCCCCCTAAATCCCGCGCTGTATGTTACATCCATTAGTATTTAGGTGCCGGTCATATTCCACAAGTTATTTTAAGGATCACAACACGCCCAACACAGAACATGGATTAAGAGTCAAGAGAGGTTCTAGATTCCTTTTTAGTCCTTAATACTACATTAGTTTTACACTTGGTCTAACCTAGGGAAAGAAAAAAAAAAGTATATTGTCTTAATGAAAAGGTCAGAGCTTCCATATTGTACACATTATTCTTGCCATTCACATACGGATGGTGGATAAACTTTGAGCCATTTCCTTGTTGTGGCCTTCTTACCGGTTGACGGTAATATATTAAAAAGGTTTAATATAACCTTTTTTTTAAAGTTACACTCAAGATTCAATCCCATTATTGTATTTATCTCTCTGGTAATTTCTTTTTATGTTTTTGAAAGAAGTTGCTCATGGCGCCAAGGCATTTATTTGATCAAAATGTGGTAAAAATACAGTAATATTGACACATAATTTTTTTTTATTATTATTAATATTATCATCAATGTTGAAAACAGCTTTTTTTAAGGATTCTAAAAAAGTGTTTATTAATTTTTGTAAAAAGTCTTTTTCACTTTTGATCAATTTAATGCATATTTGCTGAATAAAATATTAATTTATTTAAAGAAATCTTTCTGAATTTAAATGATAGTGTAGCTGTGGTTGTGTTTTCTCTCTCCACAGTCTGTACAATAATGCTAATAATTTAAATTTAATATATAGCTGCGAGCAGCAATTATTGGGGTTCAAGCACTTTAAAGCCTTTAAGCCAATGCATAAAAAAGTAGTGGTTTTTGTTGATCACGCAGTTAGATGATCTTGGGAGTTTATCATGCTTAGCGACCGTGAATCGAATTTCGACTTTTTATTTATTTTATTTTTTTATATAATTATTGATAATCAGACTCTAGACGATCATTCTGCACTGGTTTGATTCCAATTGTGCGAAAAACCCTAGGACTAGTTTGCAAAAGTATTTTTTTGACAAAATTCAAAATGGCTAAAATGCAAAAAATTAAATCGGACGGAAATGAATACATACGTTTTGTTCTTCTTGAGCCAAGGATTCCAATCATATAAGGTCTATGACAAATGGTTTAGGTGTTATGAGCAATTTCATGTTTTTGATTGCTGTTGATTGGCGAATATGGGTCATACCTTGTCAGTCTTTCCCAGGGCTCCAGACTAACTTTTTGCCTTGGTTGCACTGGTGCGCCTAACTTTTTTATTTAGGTGCACCCAAACTTTTCCTTGGCCCGCGTCGCCTTTAACGCCACAATTTCAAGGTCACCTTTTTATCACGCTCGATATACATTCATATATATTATGTAAACGATTTTAAACAAGAATAAGGTGTAGGTAAATACTTTTTACTTTTACTTTGAAGCACAATTATACTGTATATAAAAATATATATGTTTTTTAAAACATGCTTAAAGTGCTTCACTGAGCTGCCAAACTAAAACATTTTAAGCACAATAAAACATTGATTTAAAACAAAATAGAAATTAAAATAGAAAGTGCTACTATTTAAAAGTGCTTCCCTGAACTGATTGCTGAAGTAGCTCCATGTCTGGGCTGTTGTTGGAGCATTGAGCGGGGAGAGTGTGGGGGAACAGGCCTACTTTTCTCTCTGTGTCTTTTCATTGTTCGTTGTTTGTTTTCTTGCGTTTATTTTGCTGAATCTGATTGCCGTGGCCTTGTTTACACTGCAGGTCTTGATGCCCAATTCGGATTCGTTGCCTATATCCAATTTTTTGGACCATCCGTTTACACGTTCTTTAAATTGTGACCCATATCTGCTTCATGTGTTTACACTTGACATAGATCTGAAACATCGCACATGTTTAAAGGGGGCTCTTGCACAGATGGACGAACGCGCAGTGAGAGAGATCTCAGGACTGGTGGGAACATACAACACGATCTCATGAAAGTGCGTCTATAGCACAAATTGTATTTCTCGTGCCATTTATACGCCAAAATAGTTTTTGCGTGCATATGATACGCACTGTAAACGTGCGTATTGCACGCCATAAAGTGCGTATCATATGCAATCAATATTTTTGCCGTATATGGCACGACAAATAAAATTTGTGCTATAGACGCACTTTCATGAGATCGTGGCGGGCTTTAACGAGCAGTGGGTCAGAAATTTTAGGATGAGCAAGCCAACCATTGATATGTTGTCAACGTTTGTCCACATTCCTCTCCTACGATGACACAACATTTCGTTGGGCCATCCGTTCCTTTGCAGATGCGTGTCGGGGTTGCTCTCGTCATTAAACTGCGGAGACGTAGCCTAATGCCTCAGAAAATCCAATCTGCCTGTTTACATGACAGTCGCATTGGCACATGATTTATATCTGATTTATTTCATTAACACCCTAACTAAAGTTAGAAAAGTTAAATCATAATCAACCACCCCTTTCAAACAACTTTTAGGAGTTCTTCATTAGAAAAACTGACTACACTCACCATCCTGTATGTTTTTGGTTCACTAAAATGAACTGGTTATTGAGAGTCATTAGTTTGAGAATCAGACTGGACTGGTTGTGCTGTAGAGTCATTATTTTAGGAAAGGACTGGTGTGCTCTGTTTTGGATTCACTGGATTCATTTGCTGTATCTTTCCTGCTCTATATTCAGTAGCAGTGTTTCAGTTCAACTGAATAGTAGTGCAGGAAACATTGTCAGCGCATTATATTACATCTGCCCGTTTACATGACAGTCGCATTGGCACGTATCTGATTTATATCAGATTTTTTTCCACATATGAATGAGGCCGGAAACCGATCTCGAAATATTCGAATGCATGCGTTTTTTCCTGTTTACACGGTCATAGAACATATCCGATCTGTCACACATGAGCAAAAAGCTGAGATTTTGCTTATTGTCTCTGGACATTCAGGAATCTCTTTTTTTTTCTCACATAGTATATTTAGTATTCAAATCAATATTTCATGTCCATGTATTTATTTAAGTAGCCATATAGTAAGCAGGGAATGTTCAGTCAGTTGGTTGTTTTCACAACTTCATGGTGATAATAATACATGCTAATCACCCTGTTAGTGTTTAGAATATGATTAATCTTCATCGAATTGGAAAAGAGATTTCACAGTTATTTATATTCAAGGGCAACTTAATAGATCTTGAAGGTTTTATTTTTTTTCTCTGCTTTAGTGAGCGAGGGCTCCACGGAAGTTATCAAAAGGTTACTGGTATGAGTCCCAGTTGGGAGACCCAGGGGACGCTGAGTCAGTACCAGAGGGCTGCTGAGATTGAGCCTTGAGCGCTACACTTAACCCTGATTAATTCTGAGGTGCTGAACATGGCAGCGCTGTCATTACACTTTGTAGATGTGCTAATAAAAGCACATTTATTTGTGCCTTTCATTGAATAACAAGCACGATATTCAGATTATAAATCCTCCTTTTAGTTCTTTTGAGAAAGGAAAAAAGAAATTGTTAAATTGCTAAATGATGAGTTCATCTCATTAATACATAAATCAAACAGACTTTGTGCGCTCAATGGTTTTGATTCATTAAAGGGATGGTATGCCCTTTTCACAAGATGTAGAATAAGTCTATATAAAGAGTATGCTATATAAGATATTTTTATATAGCATGTTAAAATTGTCGGTTTTTGAGGGTGAGCAAAAATGCAGTTTTTGTGTCTGTCCCTTTAAATGCAAATGAGCTGCTGCTCCTGGCACGGGGCAGAGCTACAACAGCTTGTGTCCTAAAAATGTTAAAAACGTTTAGCCTTTTATGTTCAAACCGGAGTCAGACAAAGATTGAGAGACTCAAGAAGAAGTGACAACATTTCTGGTTAGTTGATGAATTTGTTGCTGATGTGTAGCTATCTTCTAGTCATTGATTAGCATATTCTTTCATGATAATCTATAAATTGTATTCCCGGGGCGAGGGGGGGGGGGGGTTGTTATGTAAATGTTAGGGTTATTGATGTCACTAACCCGGGAGGAATGTCGCGTAGTCGTGTAGTTTTTTTTATTTGAGTTCTTATTTTCAGTTTCCAACCCTCGTGTTCTTTTGTATGTATATCCCCACTCCCTAGTGTTGTGACTTTTGAGAACTCTTATATTTATTTAAGCCTTTATATCTATTTGCATTCACCACCTGACCTGTTCTATTGCCCTGTTTCTCTGCAGCGTCGTGCATCTGCTCCTGTCAACTCAGTATGCACAGGGAGAACACAAGGCATTAAGACTGCAGATTGATCTGCCTTTTTTCCAGATTGAATTTGACCCAAAGCCTTGAAATGGCTTTTGAGCATTTGTTAATCTAGCTCTGAAATTGAAGCGGCCTGAGCAGCACATTCAGTATGATGTATTACATATCAAAGTGTCTCTGCTAACTGTCTTAGAAGAAAATCTATGGTTTCTATGGAAGAGAGACTAGCTAGCGTGATGCACAACCATCTGCTGCACTTTGAGTTGTTCAGTTTCACAAATCACATGTAGGATCTGCAAAGTCGAAAGTTTAACAAGACACCAACTGCATCTAGCAGATAAGATGTCAACGAATTTACTGAAAAACACGTCTGTTATAGAAGAGTTTTATTTCACCAATGATAATGAAGACAAGCCAAAAAAAATGTGTTGAGATAATTTAGTATTGTTTAAAAATACTGTTGATGAATTACAAAATCTAAAAAGAATACGATTGTTTTAAATAATCTTATCACACAGACATATGTAACTTGATCATGTGACACTAATGTTTCCAAACTTTTGACCAGTAATATATATATATATAATTTTTTTTATATATATATTTGTTAACAATATATTTGTTTTTTTAATTTTCACTTTTTTAACTATTTGTATTTTGTTGACTAAAAATAGGTTTTTATTAAATGTTAATGTTCAAATTGTGTGTGTGTGTCTATATATAAAATCGAAACGAGGACAGTGCTAAAATTATGAACTTCACAATGTAACCTGAAAAGTATGGCCTTGCTAACATGTTCATCCTTTTTCTAGGTAAGGCCAACATTACAGCAAAAGAGGCCGTGTCTAGGTGGACAGGTAAGTCATTTACATGCCTCACACCTCCTGTCAAGTCATGTGATGCTTCCACAGGTTCTGAAATGTAGGCCACAGACAATCCTGACTATCCAGTTTTGTCAGATCGGTCTAAGATCAGTCCAGCCTTAGATCTGCACATATATTATTTATTATTCCAGCACATCACGAAGGTGATCACAGTTGGCCGTTATCAAATATTGGTTTGATGCTGAAGTGTTGTTGATTTTGATACCGTGGCCCAAAGTCCCAGTCTTATTTGTGGCCGAGTAAAATTAACTTGCGTGTTTTTATAACTCCTGACTGCTGTGCAATACAAAACCTTGGTTATTCCCAGGCTTGATTTTTCTGGAATGCAGCAGACACTGACATGCACACCACTTAACTTCAGGATGGAAATTCCTTTATGCACTCTGCAAACGTAACTACAAAAGTGGTCTCAGATGAGCAGTGTACGAAAACTTTTGGTGCGGGCATGCTTGGGAAAACAGCAGACATGTGAAATGGGAAGGGTTTAATGTTCTGTTTACATTTAATAGATCAGATTTCAGCCAAGAGTCAAACACAATGTACACTGTACACTAGGGAATAGCAAACACATGAAGGTTTTATTATATTACTGAGTGATCTCATAGATGGAATGGTTTGTATGCGGAAACTATTTACTGTTAGCTTATCCCTAAAACAAACCTGATAATATCAGTAGACTTAATGCAATATATGATTTAACTGAATTATGAGCATATCAAATAGTGAACGCAACTTCTTATTAAAATGTAAATCTCTATTAAAAGGCAAAATCAGTGCCTATTCTCTTCAAATGTATAATTACCTTTTCACTTTTCCAGGGTTATCAGAACCGGACGTCGTTATAATTGTGTAAACTTCTATAGTGGTAAATGCGAGACGACAAATATAGCAAATATAATTTTTGTATTCACATTTGCTCCAATAGCAAAAGAAAAACTCTGTGATAGCGTTGCCATGACTTTCCAAAAGATGGAAAAAATATTGAGAGGTTGATTACAGCAAGTCAGAAGGGAGAAAGATGTCACTCCCTCAGCCGTTGTATTAGAAACAGAATAGAAAAAAATTCTAATACATTAATGCATTTTGAGCATTAATTTCCTTTTTTGTTAACACAAAGTATAGCATTATAAATGTATATTATTTTTTTTAAATTAAAATATGAAAAACTGTTATAGATTTGGAAATGCATCATCAGCCTGTGAAAAAGGCCCATTAGAAATTCCATTTCTGAGTTTGTTGCACAATGACTGAGATGAATAGTATTCACAATTCATCTGAATTGGTTTTTGTGTCATATGTGTGTCATATTTCACATTCATTCTTTTCCAGATAATGTTTTTGCAATCAAATCCTGGGCAAAGAAGAAGTTTGGCTTCGAGAACAGCTGCTTGGACAAAGCTTTTGGAATACCAGAGGACTTTGACTATATTAATTGACCAAACATTCCCAGCCTCTTGGATCTAGTGATTGTTTGATTTGTTCAACACTGCACAATCAAGCTTTATTCGCTTACATCAGTTTGTTTTAAATTTTGTTCTCAGTTCTGCATGTTTGAGACAAAGCTGTGAGCTATATACATTGTGAAGAGTGCGGTGTAAATTCTCAGGAGTGCCCCACCCTTGAAATTTGAACCTTGTCTGGTCTAAGGCAAACTTCAAAGATTGATTTGTCAGCATAAATGGATAAACGATGGTAAAAATGCTCCCGGTGTGCAAGCGGAGAAGGTGTTGTGTTAACCCTTGGCTGCTCAGAGATGCACCGATAACCATACTGACTGTTTGGACACATGTTGATAGAAAAACTGAGCTTCACTGGTGCTAGGATGATGAATTGAGGTGCCCACCAAAGGTCAATTCAAGGAAATGAATCACAGGTTAGAGTTAGTTTGAAGTAAGGTCAAATTGTTTATTAAAAAAAAAAATTCTAATAGCAAAAGCATGCATGTTTCTGTATAAAGTATTCTTGTTCATTTCAATTCAGATGATTTTTTGGTTGGATTTTGGTTTTTATTTGTGGCCACTTTTTCACAGGGCACATTTTTGTATGCTTTAAATATGAAAAATGGTCAATGGCTAATAAATGCACGTTTAAGCTTATTTTGTAATGTCCTATCAATTTGCAACATCATAACTATACTTAAATGCATGAAAACACTATACACACACACATATATTGATACCTATCACCAAACCATTAGTTTCTCTGTTTGTTGAAAATAATTAATGCTTGTTCATTTCAACAGTAATGTTATGTTGAAGTACAGTTTTAAAATATGAGTGCTTCCTGAATAGGTGTAATCATTTAAGATAACTTTTATTAATCAATACATTGTTAATAGAACAATTTTACACAAAACAAGGTCCATAAAAAGCTTTAGTAGATTAGTTAAATCGGTGGGGGGGAAAAACTTGACTGATTGCATTTTTTTTTGCTTCAAAAATACATAGATGGATTTTTTTTTCCAATGACAAACATATAGGTTGTTTTAAGGGTTTATATTTTTAAACAAGTTATATTAATCCATAATCAAGACGTACATTTAAACCAAGGCAAGTCTTGAGTAATTGGTATTTAGGTGTAGATCTGCACCAGCGATTATATTGTTTGTATATTTTGGTGTACTTGTAAGGAATGGTTCAAAAATATATTGTAAGAAAAAAAAAACTTTTGGTAAATCTTAATTATGACGAAATATAATTATTACATAAAACGTAAAAATTGTGACGTCACAATTTTGACTTTTTAAGACATAAATGTGACATGAATTTTCATCATATGACTGTATATCATAATTTCGAAGTCAGAATTATAATTTACAAAACCATGTTTTGTTTTTTATATGGTGATGGAAACTTCCATATATTGGTGTAATATTTAACAATGATGTAATATTTGTCCATTTTTTTTCCAATGGCCAAAATATTGGATATCTCAAGGGTTAATGACCTTCCATTTATTTGTGAATGTTTTAGAAATATAGCAATGTGATCTAAACAGTATAAGTGTAGCATCTCTCCACATCTACACTGCTAGCGATGCGACTAAACGGAGTGTCAGTCACGGTCAATGTGCCCTTTGGTGTTGGTCGCGGTTTGTTTTCCCACGACTGAATATGTTCAATTAGCGTTTGTCTGTGTCTGATGGGGAAGCGTAAACAACATGACAGTTATTTTTCAATTTTTTTTTAAATCCAACGGAAAACTTGTGTGTTGGCGTTTGTCTGTGCCGTGTGAAATGTGAATTGGTCTGTAGAGTGTAACGTTAGATGGTTAATTCGCTCGCAGTGTAGTTGTCTTGTCTGGCTGTAGTGGGCGACACTCTCACACTCGCATAGGTACTGCTGAGAACGGAGGGAGGGTGTGAGTGAGAGAAAGGGAAAGAAGTGAAGCCAGGGAGCTCAACACAGCCAGCATGGCGAGCCAAAGGGACTTCACACACAGAAAAACATGGATTAATGTCCTTCTGCGACTCCTACAGCTGTTATTGCCGTGCATTCAACACGGAGAAGCTCAGTTTCAAGGTGAGGAGGCAGATTCGCCTTATATAGTTTGTTCACGAATGCAACGCGAGTGTGAAAATGTCGGAGGAACTGCCGAGGGCTGATTTGACAAGTATTCAAGTGCACTCGTTATGCTATACGGACACATTATTCACCCGAAAGCTGATCTATTTTATTCTAGTTTCATTCGTCTGTCTATCTGCATAAGGATTTATCTTTTGATCCAAATCTGAAGACAGACTGCTTAAGCGTTTTTTGGCCAGTTATTGGTTTTGTTCGATTTCCTGTGTTAATGCGATATGCTACAAAGCTCATATATCTGCATACAGCTGTTATTCAGTGCAGTCTATGGGAACTAAGCGTATATCAGATGTTCGCAGAAGAAAACACTAGCTACGAACAGTATTAATGCACATTTAATGTTTCCAGCGGCATGTATGTGGATTGTTGTTATGGTGTGAGCTCTGGACTAAAATAGCATGTCTGTTCAATTGCACGCCTTTGTCATCCACGCCAGTTCATATACTGCTTACTGTTCAGCTACTGCAAATCAAACATATTACATAACGCATGATAAGACAAGCACTAACGTTAACTGTTAGTGTCATTTTCGGATTTCCGGTATTTTTGTTTAACGTTAGAGAGAGGAATTGGCCTGGTGTTTATCGATCTGCTCGCTTGATGTTCTATATGTTTGTTATTCTTTCTTTCTGAAGCTCTGACTCAGATGCCCAGCGTGGTTGAAGTTTGGCCGGAGGACGCAGACTACTTCATTTCATCGCAGGTATGTGAGCTGGTTTAAAAAAGATGACGTCATAAGCTGGACGTTTTTATTACCGTGCAACTTCTCTTCATTGTGAGCCGAAAGCACGTGCGAGACATGGTGCAATGTGCTGTTGTTACATTTGCAAAGGTGGCAAAAAAAAATCTAAATAACTTTCTTATTTCATTTGGATTTTTCACTATGATTAAGTATCCATTGATTTTTGCAGTGCTTATATGGGCAATGTGATTGTTTATTTAGCTTGGTGAAATGCGTTTCCCTGTGGAGGCGGGAACTGTGAGGCGTCTTTCTGTGAGGACTCTAGGATCCTGAAAGAACAGAATACATTAATTTTTGCTCGGTCTCATGTTTGGTTCTCAAATAACAAACAGGCATTAATTCCAGCAGCATATGTATTACGAAATCTATTATGTGATTTTTAAATTATTAAATGGAATTCGTAAAGGTATAGTTCACTCAGAAATGAAAATGTTGTCAATTGTATGGACAGGAATGCCAAGACATTTCTCAAATTATCTTGAGGGTGAATAGCAAGATTTTCACTTTTGGGTGAACTGTCCCTTTAAAGGGAAATGTCAAACAAAAATGAAATTAGTGTAATACAAACGTGTACGACTTTCTATCCTCAGTGGTACACAATAGGTGATGAAAATCAACCATGGTTTTACTACAAAGAAAAAAACTTTGGTTATTGTAGTTAAATCATGGTAACCACACATTAACCATGGTTTTTGTTATTATTCCACCCAAAAAAACAAAACATGGTTACTACACTTTTACCATAATAAAACCATGGTTATTGACTAATTCTGCCTTTTAGTCCTAGGCAGAATGAAAGTCCCTAACATTATTCTTCACATTGTCTTTTGTGTTTTACTGATAAAAAAAAGCTTACATTTTTAGAACTGAGAAAAAAAGAAAGAATTTTAATTTTTGGGTGAATTATCCCTTTAAGTTAATGTCTTTGCATTGTCATGACCTTTGTTTGACCTCATTAAATGCTAAATGTTTTGTCTGTTAATGAGTCAGGATTTTTATAGTTAATTAAAACCATGTACTAAAATATCAAACTAAAACTGAAGTAGAAATTAATGAAAACTATAGACATTGTTTAGGAATGCTGAAAATTGCATTTTCGGGTTTTGGCTCAGAATTTTCATTTCTGTGTTTTTTTTTTATTATTATTTTTAAAGTAAAAATAATAAAAATTACAAAACGCACAACAAAATTGCTAAAACTTAAAACAAAAATGGAAAAACGAATGTACAATATTAATAAAAACTACAATAGTATCTAGGCCTAAATGATATTCAAATAAGATTTCTGAGATCCGCACTTCAAATTGTGGTTAAGCCGGTTGTATGAGATACAATAAAACGCATTACTTTCCCTCCCTGTGATTAAAAAGTTATTAGAAAGTATGAGTTTTATTGCCAGGTATGATCTTACCCAGATTTGCATTTGCTAGATGCTTCCTCCTCACTGAGGAATAATTATATAGTAATTATATATAATAATGAAATAACATATCTAGGCCTATATAAAAACATTTGACAGAATAACATGTACAGAAGAGTTGCTATGCTATGTAGAAGAGGTAGGCTAATGCATAGGTTGTATGATTAATTAATATGAAGCTATGCAAAACCTGACGCCATTGGCATTTGAGCCTAACACCTGGCATAGCCTAGTTATAAAAGTCTGCTGTTTCTAGTGGTGGTGGATTTTTTTAAATT
Organism: Meda fulgida; assembly: GCA_030578275.1. NCBI lineage: Eukaryota > Metazoa > Chordata > Actinopteri > Cypriniformes > Leuciscidae > Meda > Meda fulgida. Next base: position 16,103,392 of record CM060616.1, read on the forward strand.
TATTTTATTTATATCACGATCAGGTACACGAGACTGATTAAAGTTTGATAAAGATATTTTTATCATGTTTCCTTTGGGGCAGGAAGCTAAAGCCACACAAACATGCACAGAGACTGTTGCTGCTTCAGGTTGACAGACAATTTGCCGTTTTTGTGGTTAACAGTTAACCAAGAGACCTGTCTTATGGCTTGAGAATGACTACAATCAAAGTCGATGGAAAAATCCATTTATAGTTCTCGATTTGTTTAAAGGGGCTTAGTTTGTTGGCTTGACAGTACTAGTGGAGGTGTATACAATGTTATATCAATCTTAATCTGTATGTAGTAGGGCTGTCAAAAATAGCGTGTTCATTTCTGTGATATTTAATGTGTTAAAAACATTTAATGTAATTAAATCAAAATCATTTTTTTTAATGGCATCCTACAGCACCACAGCACCACACCGCAGAGAGGCTGTTTGAGCAGCGGGCAACGGCCGCACACCAAGAACACCTTGAAAGATTACCGGCTCACCGGGAAACTCCCGACTCACCCGATTGCCACTCCACCCCTAATACGCTGTGGTAGTCTAGTCATCAACAGAATATTAACGGATTCGATTGAGAGGGGAGAAAAATGGATTTTGGCGTGACATTTCTTGCGTGTGCGTGAGAGCGTGAGATTGATGCTGAAAGCGTGAGTGTCACGCCAGATGCGTGAAAGTTGGCAACCCTGCATTGTGTCAGTGTTTTATTCGCTGACTTTAGCTAGCTTCCTTGCATGAAGAACAACATAGTGACGAAACGTGTTTGTCCGTTTAGGGCTACTGTAGAAACATGTTTGCGCATTCCAATGTAAGGGGGACCCGCTGTGTATGTAGATAGATTTTGCACATTCTTTGGTAATAAAAACATAACGGTTTATTAAGTAAGGTCTTACACGCCACTGAAACATAGCCTAGTTATGTATATGATATTGCATTTCTGTCAACAGATCCTCCTAAATATTACACAATGCAACTTTAAGTTTGGTCTCTTTTTAAAGAAGACAGTAGATTATTTCTGAGGTGAAAAAGGTTTTAAAAAGTTAACTTAGTTAAAAAAAAAAGTTATAGAATTTTCCTTTTCCGAAAAATCCACAAAAATACTTCTTTCAATTTATATATGAAATAGGCCTATAGCCTATATTTTCCAAAACATGTTTTTCTCTAAAACATTTTTTAAAATAAATTCCATAAATCTAAACAAGTTGTGTTTCAAATTTGAGATTAATATCTCAATAAAATTAATTATTTAAGAGCAGTACCAAATGTTTCCACTAGATGAAATTTGTTTCCCATTCATTTCCAATGTGGCCTTTTTTGAGGACCATTTAACCTTTTCGAATCATGGCCATGATTTTTTTTTTTTTTTCCCCACATAGAAAGTGCCAAAACCTTACCAAGTTTCGTAATCCATTCTGATGAAGTAAAAAATTCTTAAATGATGAAACATACAATTTTTCAAGAACACTAGTCTTAAATGAATGTAAAGAGTTAGGAGGAAATCAGATGTGTCAGATCTGAGTCATGTGTGTCAGGTCTTAAAGGGACACTCCACCCATTTGCATTAAGCTTTCCTTTGTTAGAAACCCAGTCATACTATTGAATGGTCGTGCAACACTCTCTCATTTTCCCCTGAGACGAGAGAAATCCGCTATTTACCTTTTTCACTTCCTCCTACAATGACGCAAAAATCGTCATTTTACGTCATTGTAGGAGGAAGTGTGTGTGTGTGTGTGGGGGGGGGTCTGTAAAGACTACAAGCACTAGCTCCCACCCTTACAAACCCGGCCATAGGGGGTTGGACCTAATGCGCTAACAGACCTATCACAGATCAGTGCCAGTGCGTTTGATTTCACCTGCAGAAACTTTTAGAAAATTTGTAAACAGACGAAATCATAGGAGATGTGTTGCATTACAGCAGACGACTATGTCAGTGTGTGTTCTCTGTAGCCTCTAGCTGCTAATAGAGTCGAGTCAGAAAGAATCTTACCTCCAGGCAAATGCATTTAGCGCTACTAGCACTGCTAGTTCCAGAAGTTCCTGTTTGTTCGTCGTCATCATCTGACAAGGTAAAAATCGACGGAGTTGCGGTTTTCACAAGCACGGGTCTCTTTAAATGGTGTGTTCACACCGAACGCGAATTTAATTATTTGCGCGAATGGATTATATACTAAGTCATTGCAAAGACGCGAATAGACGCATCATTCGCGCCGGGCATTGCGAATGATGCGAATTGAGCGACGCGTTTGCCGCAAATGTCTTCCGCGCAAGTTGAAAAATTTGAACTCGAGCCAATGTTGTCAAAATGACCATTGTGTGGAGTATTCATGTAGCTAAACAGTCTGTTATGTCTCAAGTGAAAGTAAGCAGTTGGGTGTAAACCTGATGTAAATCAGTAAAAATTTTACATTTATTCCGTTTCTGCACTATTTCTAACTAGCCTACATGTAATTAACCAATTATGTTTTAAAGGTACAATTGGTTTAATACAGTATATATATTATTTTGTGTTGCTTTTGTCCTAATGTTTGTAAATGTGCTTCTTTGTTCTTATTTTTAATACCTAAAATAAAATAACAAAAATAACTATGTTGTGATGTAGCTATATCATTAACATGAAATACAATTTCACAAAATACCCACCCTAGGTCTAGGCCTACCTGAAAATCGTAAAGCACTTTTTATTTATTTGGTATCTTTGTTCTATTGTATTCATTTGCACTATTGCTTGTAATTTGTTTATTTAAAATTTTTTGTTGAATGGCTAAAATTACTCCATTCATCCCCTGAAATTGAGAAAAAAATCAATTTCATAAAGACATCAGTAGCTGTATTGGCACTGGTGATACTGGTCTTTATTAATAGTTCTAAGTAAAAAGAAGCTATTAAACAAATATTTTAGATTTTTAAAGCTATTAAACAAATATTTAAAATATTAAAAAAAACAATGTTTTTTTTACATCGCTTATAAAAAGCTGGTGCTGCAGTGTGCATTTTACTTTCACTTTTAAATTAGCATCAATTCACCCCTTGCAGGGAGATTGATTGACAGGCGATCTGACCAATCATAATCCGCCGTTTTTGTCCGAAAGGAGTCAGGAGAGAAGATTAACGTCTGTGGATTTGAACTTGAAAAACTGTGTGTACTGACGTCTTTCCATGGTTAAAACAACAGTCCTTCTGATGTTCATTCATGTTTATTTGATGCTATAAATTAACTAAGGAAGAGATGATCGGTTCAGCTTTAACTGAGGCAATCTGTCACGACACATTAACGAGCCACAAAACTAATTTAGTTAAATACAATATAACCAAGTGAGAAATTAAGTAGGGTCTAATAGTAGTATTCAGGTTTAGAAATGACACAATTAAATGTAAAATAAAACTGCATAGTGTTCACTGTATGAATTAAATATAGATTAATCTTTGTTAAAGCTGTGTTTTGTTGTTTGATAAAAAATTTAAGACATAGACTGTATTTATAGGCTGCTGTCCCTTTAAGACTGAATGAACGGATCAAATATAAGGATACAAATTCTATTTCTCTCTCAACTGTTTGCGCTCATTTAAGACATAACCGACTGCGTTTACGAGAATACTAGCCAAGACAAGCATTTTGACATAATTCTGTGTATGCTTGTAATTAGTCTATTTGTTCTTTTATTTTATTTTTTTTTACTGAATGTTTACTATTGTCTTTAATTGTTTGAACTTTTTGCTGATCCGAAAAATGATCCGATCTGTGACTCAAAAACCGTAATGTGATCCAAACCGTGAGTTTTGTGATCTGTTCCACCATTAGTACTAAAATAACTAGAATTGAAATAAAAAAAATATATATTAAAACCATGTAGGACTAGACATGTTAAAAAAATTATAAAAATTACCACCCAAAAAACAAGTAGTAAAACAGAAATTATAAAAAATAAAAACTAATTATAATTATTAAGAGAATATACCCTAATAGTAGTATCTGAGTGATACTATAATAGCATAGTTTGAAGGCCACTCTTAAAATCGTGGTTAAAGGCATACTATGTAGAAATTGTGTTTTTGTCAAACAGCGACCCCTCGAGTCGCTGTAAAATACTTGCACTGTCGTAAATAGCCGTAACCCCCCACCCCCACCGAATAGAAAGCATAGAAGCATAGATAGAAGAATTGGTCATGCAACAGGCACAGAAAGACTCCGAAGATATTGACCAGGTAATGTTTCAAGATGTCATACAAATATTAGGCTACTGCATAGTCTACTGAACTCATGATGATGGTAATAGGATAACAATATGTCAAGTGTTAGACTACTTTATAATAATAAAGTAGCCTACCGCGTTTGCTGGCTTATAACGTTTTTACATGATTGCTGCTAAATCACAAGTAAATAGCCTATAGTCTAGGCCTACTGTATAATTTCATTTGTGTTTTTTGATTGTAATGTAAACATTACAAATGCCAGATGACATCAATACAAGTTAAATGTACGTCGCATTATTTCATCAGATAGGCCGTTATGATGTCGTTAGACATGATTATTGCAATTTATCAAAATAGTCTGCAAATTGTGCTCGTTCAAGTAAAGTTACAGTCGGGAAGTGCACTGTTAGTCAGCTAAAGTTTGAATAAGCACAGTACACACTAGGGGTGGGAATTGGCAACAATGTGACGATTCGATAGTATCGCGATATTTGGGCCACGATTCAATATTATTGCGATTCTCAATATATTGCGATACATGTTCCCCATTTTATTCAAAGACATCACAAAAAATGAGCAAAATAAGACTGCTCAACTCACTTTAATTAAATGTCACATTTAATTCTGTAAACTTTATCTTCTACACATTAACTGAAGTGCAAAAACTTGTTCTTGAACATTCAGGACACAGGATAGGACGTATTTATTCTCTGAATAGGAGACCTCTCACATGAATGTTGAGCTCCAGGCTTGCTACGATAGTCGGTGTTACCGGTGTTACGTGTTCAGTCGCAACACCGGTTTCATCACTTGCCCACCGCGGCAACGCAAGAACAAACTTTTTTTTTAACGCAATTACGCAGTATCCGTTCAATCCTGCCTGTATTACACACACACACACAGACATACAGAACAGACGCGCGTCAGTATCGAGTTCTCTTTCGGGCTTGAACAAATCTTTACACACACAAATTATGCCAAAATGTCCGTTTTGTCAAATGTCCTCATAAGAGCTGTCTAAAATGATTTAAATAAAGTCTTAAATGAACATTTGTGAGAAAATGGGATGCGTGTCAGATCGCGTCTCTCTCCCACATTGCACCGCATTAACGTGTAGCCTACAGCTTACGCTCAACGGCTGTCCGAATTCACTCACTCGTTTTCATCCACTCCTTCAAGTGAACAGTATTAGTGGACTTAGGGAATAAGCCTTAGTGAATGATTGTTTACGGGGTGATTTTGGATTCAACCTATGTTCTCAAGCAGTGAAAAATAGAGAAACCAATGAAGAAAACCGGAAAGTAAAACAGATAATTTTATCATTAAATATGTAAAAAAAATCGATACTTGGCGCCCGTGTATCGATACAGTATTGCCACAGAAAATATCGCGATACTGTGCTGTATCGATTTTTCCCCCCACCCCTAGTATACACGCTACAAGAAATCGGAACCAGACAAAAGACCAAAGTTACGTATACACCTCACAACAGATGAGTTCAGCTGGCAAACTAGCTCGTGTGGCAAGATAGGCAATATAACATGACGAAAAAAAAACGTAAGAGAAACAAGTGTTTGTCAGCAAGTCTGCTAACAGCTCCGGTAATCGAAAGCTAGCTAGACATATGTGGAAATTATTGGACTGGTCTAATTATCAACAATGGATGAATGAACAGCATCGTAAACAAATGACATAATACAAGCAAGCGCAACAACATAGAACGCAAAACAAGTTTACAAATAAGAGATTTACTTATTAGTCCATCAACAAGATCGCCAGGTCAGCATCACCCAGTGCTGCTTTTTAGCTCGCGCCAACGAGTGACGCCCGACCGAGTGGGACTCTTGTCCGGTTCCTCACGCAGTCAGATTCTCTTTTCCTTTTCCTAGTCTCTTCCGACCGCGTTTTCTTTGCTTTTTTCATCGTCGAGTATCACGTCTAAAATGCGCGCAAGTGACCTCGTGCTTTATGTTGTTGTTGATGTGTGCGACGTCGTTGCCGTAAAGCATGTCGTAATTCTCGCGAGATTTGTCGGGGGCGCTCCTCTCAAACTTGTATTGCTGGTTTTTCCAGCGGCGTCCCCCCCCCCCCCCCCCCCCCCAAGCTTTACTACCAGGATGATTCGCCCTACTATGAGTTTGTTTACCACCGAAATGACTTTATGCAAGAATTGTACCTTAATATAACAGCTTCAGTGTGCCTTTAAATGCTTGATGTGGCGATTGATAGAATAGTTAATAATACACCATCAGATTGGAGTCGTTTTTTTTTTTTTTTTTTTTCCCTCTTCTAGTCGGCATCAGGGGAATATTTAAATGACCTTGCAGGGCTCGAAATGAACTTTTTACTTGGTAGCACTGGTGCTCCCAAATTCAAAAAGTTAGGAGCACCAGCTAAAATTTAGGAGCACCACAACTACAAATGATATATTAACAGATTTCATTTCACTGGGGCTTTACATATCCTGTGACCAAGATTTTAAATGTGGTCTTCTGGCTCCACATCATATATCATCTCACCCCGTTGATATTGGCATATGATTTGTCATTTGCATTTGTCATGTTAATCGCAATATAATTATATTTTATACCAAAATCGTCGCAATTTCGAGCCTTGCCTTACTGTTTAATGTCAGTATGTTCTGCTGTGGTTCATTACATAACTGCAAAATAACAGTACAGGAAAGTCACAAGAAAGTTGGTTACACTTCTTTACAGTGAATGAATCATTCTAAAGTTGAATAGGGCAACCTTTTCCCTTGGGCTCTATTTCAGAGGAAGTCCATGTTATAAATAACTTACAATATTTTTTTTTCTACAATATTGTTGAGCTGTTTTTGACTAAATCTGCTTTATTTTTAAAATATGTTGTTTAGATTTAATAATACCATGTTGGATTTGTTTTTTGGGTTTGCTCTACCATGACTGGTGTGTCCACATTCACAAACAGCTTTATATTTAAGAAACACATTATCGGCTTGACAACCGGTTAAAAGCAGAGCCATAAATAGACTTTGATTCATTTGTAGTCAATATAGATGGCAAGAGTGATTGAGTAGACCTGCAGCATTCCATGTAAAGAGAACCACCTACACCCGATGATGGATGGATGCTGCATTTACTCAGTGCATTCTAATACTTACATTCTAAGTACTACAATAAAACTCTACAGATTCACTGCATGTTGTCTATTTTGAGGAAGACTCCATACCCTGCATATTTATCCAATCATTGAAAAATGTGTACTTAACAGTCATCTGACACCAGGCAACCAAGTGGCCTCTATATGTATGTCTGGAGGGCTACAGTTAGTTTCTATGGATACCCTGCTGTAACATTCGTCAGTCATGGTTTCAAGGCTCTCAGTAAGATGGCTATTTCAGAAAATTGGCTATGATGTGTTACTGGTAGTTTATGCAATTCTATGGTTATGTGTCAAAATCGTACAGTGTTCGCTTTGAGTAGTGGTGCTTTCAAAATAAGGTCAGCTCAAGTATGCCGGTGCTCTGAAAATTGACTGGTTTCTGTTTCCAGTTTTATGTTATTTAGGCAACATTTTTAGTGAAGGAATGTAGCCTAATACATTTCATACGTATTTTTCATAACTTGCACTACTGTTCAAAAGTCTGCATTTATTTGGTCAAACATACAGTACAAACAGTACTATGGTGAAATAGTATTCCTACTATTTAAATAACTGTTTTCTATTTCAATATATTTTAAAATGTAATTTATTGCTGCGATGGATAAATCAGAATTTTCAGCAGCCATTACTCGAGTCTTAAAGGGTTAGTTCACCCATGATTTACTCACTCTCAAGCTATCCTAGTGTGTTTGACTTTCTTCTTTCAGCCAAATACAATCAGAGTTACAATAAAACATATCCTTGCTCTTCCAAGTTTTATAATGGGAGTGTAGCGCCTGAGATTTTGAAGCCCAAAAAAGCTATCTAATGCTATCACATTCTGTGATTCTGTGCTTTTTATACCTTTTTTTGATGGATGGAAAATCCAAAAGAACCGTATTTATTTGAAAACTTTTGCAAAACTAGAAATTGTTTTTGTCACTTTTTATCAGTTTTTGCTTCTTTTCTGGATGATTTTTTTTTCTTCAAATACATAAAACAATCATACTGACCCCAAACTTTTAAACATTATGTATTATTCTATTATTTTATTCTAAACCTCATTACCACCTCGTTATATTTATTCAAAATATAACTGTACTTATGTAATATGCTGTTATGTAATCTATATAACATTGTTTTTTCCTTCCAGGCAGAGGAGCAGCACAGTGAGAATGTTCCTCGAGAGGAGAGGTGAGAATCTCTCTTTACCACAATCATTTTGAGACTTTAATACAGTAGCCTATTTGCATTTTTTTGGGTATCTTTGTTTCAGGCATGGTTAGTGCAAATATGTTGTTGTAAACCCACAATTTGTTGTATTTAACATAGTTTATAAAATTCTCATGTTTCTCACAAAATCTTTTCAAATAGCATCAGATATAAGTTTCTGGGGGTCTATTGTGTACATCCCCTAAACATTTATATGAAGGCAGGGCTGGCTTGTTTCAACAGTGCATGGGATGGAAAACTAAGCCTCTTTAGGACACCAGCTTTCAGTTCACGCTACATTTGCATTCATGTGACTGTCATGACCTAAGATCAACACACACTGTTTTATTAACTGTATTTCAATAGAAAGATATGAGCACAGTATGTAAACAAAGTGCCAGTGAAGTCCATGGAAAAATACCAATTTTAGCACAAGAGTGCAAGGTGACACATTGTTTATAGTTGTTTTCTTATATCATATGACCATGCTTGCATATTTTTTCTCGTACCATTAAAAGATTAATGCTGCCTTTGACACCATAGATCATAACATTCTCATTCTCACAACAGTCTAGAGAATTATATTGGCATTTGTGGACATGTATTATATTTTCTCATTTAACACTCTTTTATCCAAACGTTACTTTCATTAGGGTGTTTCATTAAGTTCCTATTAGTTGTCAGAGCTATAGCTATGTGGGCAGCATGTTAGTCCAAACAACGTTTATAGTTAACACACTTTACTTGGTGCACAGCTAGGTTTCACAGAACCACCATTACAGTCACTCACGCAGAACAGCAACCCGTGCATGCGCTAACCTTTTCACTCCGGGAAGTACCTTGTGCCGAAGTGTATAGTGTAGAGGGGAAATAAAATGTTCACAGCGCTCTTACAAATAGGGAGCGCTTCAGGCAAAATGAGTTGACATTCCAGATCCTATTTCATTTTCTCTTGTCACATAAATGCAAAAAAATATATAAATCCTTAAAAAAAAGATCTGTCTTACTGACACCATTTTGTTTGTGTAAGTAAGGAACTGTAACACAAGCAAAGTATGGAGTGCCACAAGGCTCTATAAAAGGTCCTTTGTTGTTTCCTTGGATATGCTTCTAAATACATCTACAAACATCAGGAAACGTAATTGGCATTCTTTTGTATGCTGATGAGATCTATATTTCCTCTATACAAGATGAAAGGTGGGAGATAATAGTAGCAAATTATTGAGTCACGTGACAAGGATTTTTGGACACACATCTAGGAATGTATTTGCTTTTCCATTGTAGTTCATGCGCATGTCTTGTAAGATTACTGAATTAAAAAAGATGGTCTACAAGCAAGCATATACATTTAGCTCAGTATGCATTTTGGAACTTGTTTTTGCATCTTGATGTTTCAATCCAAAATTTATTTCTGCAATATCCCAACATTCATTCAAATGGATGGAAGTCCGGCTAGTACTTAGAAGTGTCTCATCCCCTCGCTTATTTGGGGGTTTGACTGTCACTAAATGCAGTTCAGATGATGAGTGATTCATGTATTTGTGGCTTAAATTCTGCAGGAGAAGAAATTAGTTGAATGAAAAACATGTGTGGACTCCAAGCCAGTGGTATTTATTTAGATAAGATGTATTACCATCATAAACTGTGGATAATTTGTGTATTTGATCATATTTAAAGAAGACTTAAAGCATCTGCACATTTTAGTTCACACTCTGTTTTAGTAACTGGAGCTTTTTTTTTTATTTACTTTCTCTTTATTCTCCCCTCTTCATTTTATCTTTGCCACATCCTCTCATGCTACCCATCCCCAACTCTGTAGATCTCATTGTGCTATCTGCTTGTAGCAGATGTTTCATAGTTCACATTGTCTTTTCATTGTTGACTTAGGGTTGCAGCATGCTCTGTGGTTAAGTCCTAATCAGGGACAATCACCAAGCACAATGGCTGCTTTTAACACAACAGCATCAACATGACTCAGTTCCTGTATCAATAGAAACGTGCAGTTTCATACCCTTGCTGTAACATTGATGTTGAACACTGCTAAATGTTTGTAAAAAAAAAAAAAAAAAAGGTTCAATGCAGAAAATGAATGCCATCTTTAAAAATTAATTGTTTGGTATCAAACTCAATTCTCCATAATTTAATTAATTTTATTTTAAACATTTTTGTTCCATTTTAAACATTTAAATAAACCTGAAGGTGACTGGACTCTAAAACAAGGAAGCAGAGATGATACCTTCACTCTGATAGGTCTAAATTGAGTTTTTGAATAAGCAGAAATTGGCAAGTTGAAATTAAATCTGTCAAGGGTCCTGTAACAGTGCATAAATAATGGCATAGTCATACTACTTATGTAATAATACTAATACCAATAATAAAAAAAGTGATGATAATTTAATTATGGCAAAAGTAATATATGATAATACAGTCTAAAATAGTAGTTATTTTATTATATATTTGTTTATACTGTCTATAATTTTTTGGGCTCGGATCACCCTTTTAATCTTTTACGACTTTGTAGGTATGGGGAAATATATGAGTATTTAAATATAGTTAAAAGGTTGGTAATGTGTTAAACAGAACTGAGAATACTACTATACACTTATTGGTAGCTGTATCAGCATTATCAAATTAGCCAATGTATTTAATAAACACAACAAATATGGGATGTGGTGAAATTAGTTAATAATATTTTAATTCCAAGGCACAGAATCTGTTACCCAAAGGGCAACAGAATGCTGTCACTGTTAAAAAAGGATAACACTTAATATCTTTGGGGTCAAAATGACCCCAAACATTTAAAGAGCTATTGCATAAGGAAATATACATTTTTATATGGAAAACTATATATCAATTTTTTTTATTTACTTCTCAACTATACATGTATGCTGTTTTTTTTTGTGGAAATTTTAAGTTTTTTTTTATCTATTTACTGCACAAATCCATAACTAAGCCATAAATTGGCACATGAAAAATGATTTTTTTTAAAGAAAAAATCCCTTAAATGACCATCCTAATTAAATCGAAATGGTTTTTGGACATTGCTCTGTGTTAGGCATAGAATACTGCCACCTGGAGGTTAGTCGAAAAACCTTTTTTCTTAGAGTTAAGGAATTAAAGCCCTATGACCACAAATGGATCCAATAGAGGTCCATAGAGACTCATTCATTTTCACTTTTCATTTTTCTTGATGCTCTGCAGTTTTTCTTTATGCTCACAACTTTGATATATATATTTTGTGAATATATATTTAAACATTTTGAAATACATAAAAAAATCTGTATTTTTCAGATGAATTTTAAAAAGTAAATAAGCCAATATAATACAAAACAACAGCACCAATAAACTCCAATGAACACGAGTGAAGGGTACACAGAACAGTACAATTTTTTTTTAAATAAATCACATGGCTAATAAACAAGTGAAAGAACAAGCAAAACACTGATAATGGTACTTCATGCTTGTTTCATGTTGCATATGTGACATTTTTCAGATTTATGCCAGTTTAGTTGATTTTATTTGCCAGTTTCTATAAAATGCTCTGTTGCAGTCACATACATGTGTGTTTGTGTGTGTCTGTGTATGAGATAGATTGTTCCACTTTGTGTTTTTGCTCTAGGATCAGACCTTGATTTAAATGTTTTTTTTTTTTTTTTAGATTTATGCCAGTTTTGTTTACTTTATTTGCCGATTTCTGTAAAAATGCTCACTTGCAGTCACTACATCTGTGTGTTTGTGTGTGTGTGTATGAGATAGAAAGTTCGTTCCACTTTTTATTTATGCTCTAGGGCCAGACCTTGGTTTATATGTAGATCATTTCTGATTTATAATGGATTTACTTTTATTTAATTGACAAACAAAAAAGAAAAAATTTTTTTTTTTTCATTTTCCTATTCATTTTCAATGTGGGGTCATTTTGACCCCAAACATCTTAAACGGTCATTTTTTTTAAAAACACCATTAGAACAACCAAATCAAGCCCAGTTTTTTTTTTTGTGTGCACGTTTAGATAGATTATTTAGGAAAAGTCAGAGAGTTTCATGCCCCTGAGATGAAGGTAACACTTTTAAAAAATGAAGGAAAAGTCCAGTGGGGTCATAATGACCCAAAAAAAGTGTTAATATACACGTATGCAGCATGCTTTTGGTAATTTCATGGGAGAAGTGTAACAGTCTTTTTTTACAGGCAAGCAGAACAGTGCTAGAGGGTTGTCCGAGAAGTAGTTGTCACAGAGAAGTGAAATCGTTTGACCACACTGCTGTTGCATTAGACAAAAGTCAAACACTGTAGAATCAAAATTCGTAAGGTTATTCTACATATGTTTCTAAATCTTTTACATTGATCCGTCCAAAAAAAGCACAGCCTAAAAACAGAGGTCATGCGGTGGCTATCTTGTAATGTATAACTCTCTAGAAATGTAACATTAGCAGACATTGAGCTTTTCAGGGCGTTTGATTTATGATAGCATTAATGCAGTAAGCAAAAGAATGTGCATAGATAGGACAGAAAACTATATATATATATTTTTTTTATGCATTGACAGCGGCCCCTGGAAAAGTTTTGCTTAGGGCCTCCAGAAGTCTAGGATCGGCACTGGAACTACACCAAGGTTGCACAACTTCAACGTCACTATCACTAAGCTTCCAACAACTCTTTCAGTTTTTATTTAAAAAAAAAAAGTTTAAATGGTTTATAGTTTATATGTGTCAGAATAAAACATGAAAGTGAGCTTGTTTTCACCACAGACCTTATTTTCAGCCATTTAAAATGCCAACTCGTTTTGGGCTGCAAAGTGATGTCATACCTGCAGCACTCTAGACTTTATGTAGCCCAGCACCTTTTCAGCGCTGCGCTCGTTGTCTTTTGACTTCCGGTCAGTATTTTCACAGCGATCTTGCGTAGTTATGAATGAACGGCTCCAAAAAATTCCCGGTCGACATTTTAGACATCTGCTTTACAATGCTTATGATAAACATTACAATGCTCATGATAACTTTCATTAACTCTACAATAAGTAAATCCAGTTCACCAGCTGATTACTCCTCGACAGAGATGCCATATGATAGAAATATACAGAGCGACCCCAAAAACAGAAGTTCAAAGACAATATTCTAAAGATGGCGGGCCCTCGTTTCTCTGGTGCATAAGGTCTATAGACAAATTTCGAGTCGACGTCACTTGCAGCTGTGGTGGCAGAAAAACAGCGGTAACAAACGACCATCTATGAGTGAATCGGGCGAGACTCCCCCAAAAAATGTCTTGTTGTGCTGTTGATACGTACCCAGCCATACAATTGCAGTTCGCCGTCAGTATGCAGTTGTTTGATTTGTTAATAATAGCCCACGTTTTGTATAGTCTAGTTGAGTTTTGTGCAGAACGTCGGACCGTATTACACAAAAGTCATGAGACAACTCTTGATATTCGATATCCTGGACATGACTGCAAAGTACAAAGTTGTATGCGTCAAGAGACTTGTGTGCCTTTTAGTTTTTCTTTAGTGTAGACGCTGGGTTTTTCTACCAGGTATAAGATGATGTCCGGCCACTGCAGCTTTGGCGCTTTAGCTGGATCTGTTGTACTCCGACAGTGAGTACGGGTCAGGAAACCTCACCCCGTTAGCTTATTAATGTGAGACAGTCGATCTTCTACTGGTAAACCATTAAAATAATTTGAGTAAGCGTCCGGATGATCCATATTCTTATGGTTTGAATTAGGACTGCACGATTATGGCCAGAATAATAATCACCATTATTTTTATCAATATTGAGATCACGATTAATTATCACAATTATTTGTTGATTTTAACCAAAACAAATTTTGTCACATATGCTAATTATAACTACTTTCACAGCCATATTGTGCTACATTCCTGCTAATGTACAAATATGTGCATCAAAATAAAAAAGGTCCTCTTTATTCACCAAAATTCAGTGCATCTCCTTAAAGAATAAATAAAAATAAAAGAAAACAATAAAGAACATGTAGCAAAACTTAAACAGGACACTATTTTTACATTGTATAAATATATTTTAGGAAGCAAAATATAAACTTGCATTGCACCTGCATAATGAATGTGAATTAAACTCAAAATATACAATCAATAAAAAATAAAAAATTCCAGAACAGAATGTAACCAAATGAGAAAATTTCAAGATAGAACTATGCATTATGGAAGTTCGATTAATGGATCAAATTGTTATTTGATGCTTAAGAAACTTAAAATTTAATCTAAATTTAATTTATTTAATCCTTCATATGAAAGTTTATGTGCTCGAATTATTTCTATTTATTAAACAATAGTTCAAAACAAGACGTTTGTAGAAGCCTACTGATTATTGGAGTCCATTAATCGAACTTCCATGCCTCTTATATAGTAAGTATATATTATGTGTTGTACTATGTACCAATTTACTAATGCAATTTACTAATGCTCACACTCGGTCTCTCTCGTGCTCTGTCGCTCGCGCGCAGACACACTTGGTCTCTCTCGCGCTCTGTCGCTCGCGCGCAGACACACTCGGTCTCTCTCGCGCTCTGTCGCTCGCGCGCAGACACACTCGGTCTCTCTCGCGCTCTGTCGCTCGCGCGCAGACACACTCGGTCTCTCTCGCGCTCTGTCGCTCGCGCGCAGACACACTCGGTCTCTCTCGCGCTCTGTCGCTCGCGCGCAGACACACTTGGTCTCTCTCGTGCTCTGTCGCTCGCGCGCAGACACACTTGGTCTCTCTCGTGCTCTGTCGCTCGCGCGCAGACACACTCGGTCTCTCTCGCGCTCTGTCGCTCGCGCGCAGACACACTCGGTCTCTCTCGCGCTCTGTCGCTCGCGCGCAGACACACTCGGTCTCTCTCGCGCTCTGTCGCTCGCGCGCAGACACACTCGGTCTCTCTCGCGCTCTGTCGCTCGCGCGCAGACACACTCGGTCTCTCTCGCGCTCTGTCGCTCGCGCGCAGACACACTCGGTCTCTCTCGCGCTCTGTCGCTCGCGCGCAGACACACTCAGTCTCTCTCGCGCTCTGTCGCTCGCGCGCAGACACACTCGGTCTCTCTCGCGCTCTGTGGCTCATGGAGGCACGTGATCAGACAGTGGTTTAAGGAGCGCTAGATTGGCTTAAAAAAAAGTGCGTTCTGTGACGCATGACGCATTTTAAATTTCGCTCATCACGCGAATTTGATCGTGGGAAGCCAAAATCGTGATCGTGATTAAAATTCGATTAATTGTGCAGCCCTAGTTTGAATTTGATTTTACTGTTGAAACCTGATACCGCTACTACAGAGCTGTGACTTTCTGCCACCAGTTCGGCCCCGCCCACAATTTTTTTTATCTCTGTTTACAAACACAAAATTGGCATCTATAGCAAATATAAATATAGCAGTGCATGTATTGATTGCATTGTAATAAATTCCTGCAATGGATCATATTCATGAAAAAAAAAATCGTATTCCATGTGTGTGGTCCACTATTGGAAAGAGTATACTACTGGTGTTCAGAGTTTGCTCTTTGAACTTTGGCCTTGGGTTTGTGCATCTATTGGCAGGGTTGCTGTGATGTCATCTGACTGTGTATTGGAGATTATTGACTATCTACAGAATGCAGAGCAAAGAGAAAGAGACTGTGTTATGGGTTGTCTGAGGTCTAGCCTATATATAATACATGGATTTGAGTAGCTTTAGAATATTTTTTTTTATTGTTTTATCTGCTTATAAAACACATTATTCTATATTTTGAAGTCTCTTTTGAAAGCAAAGTTGGCCATCACTTGACTACGTGGTTATAAAGCTTTGGATTTGAAACACATTTTGAGAGGTCTATATAATACTCCTGCTTTATGCAAGCTTTGTGAATGTTGGATTGGTCTTTTTGGCATCTAAATGTGTACATAAATTGCAGAAAAATATGTATTAAAACATTAGTATTTGAGATGTAGCTGATAACTCTTGAAATAGAGAATAATGTAAACAATATAACAATTTAATATATTGAAATATTTTAAAGGATTTTCGAACACGATGACAGCTTTATTTTACTACTTTTATTCCCAGAACCTGTCATTTAACCCTGTAAATTTCTTTCTCATGTTCTTTCTCATGAGATAAATGAGACAATCTGTTATTTATTATGTGCAAAAGATATTTTGGGAAAAGCCTATTTCTGCTCAAAAATGATTCCAGAAAATTATGATTCAAATATCAGACATACAGTCTCACACTACCACCAGTAATGGAGTCCATAACAGATTTACAGATTAATGCAAAAAAAATGTAGGCAGTTTTGTCAGAGAATTTCAGGAAGCTATGTTTTACATGTCATCTAAACATTTAATCTGGGTTTTTTGATTAAAGATTTACAGAACGTTAGAATACTGAACAGATCCACATCAAGATTCACAATATTGTATGATAAGTATGATTTTATATAATGGACATTAGATGGTTTGTTGTTTTCATATCTTGTGTAATGTAACTGAAAGTACTCTTTCCTAATTGTAGATCATGCTTGATTGCGTTTACACTGTTTGTCCACCATTTCAAATCTTAGAACATTTTAGCACTTCCAGCAGTGCTTTCAGGATGTTACACCATGTTTATCACACAAGTAAATGGAGTCTAGCTTATGTGAGAACATTTGTTCTTAATTGCATGAAACATTCTTGGTTGGGGGAAGTGATGCCACAATGACTGCTCTTTATGGCCTTTATTGTTCATTTTTAAATGTAGTTAAAGAAGGAAAAGGGTTTTTATAAGGCACTCCGGCATTAAATAAATGTATGAAATAATTATTAATTAAATCAATTAATCCATAAATGATCAAAAGTGTTATGTGCAATTATAAAAAAAGTCAAAAGACTGCCACACTTGTGCCTAACCTCAGCTTGTCAGTTTCTCATAAGAGATAACAGGAAAATAATGAAACGACATTTGTTTCCAGAAGAAAATAGCATCACTGCCCAGTTCAGTGATGTTTCATTTTTGTTGTAAAAAAGTTATTAATATAGTTAATTTATATTTATAGCCGCTCTGGAGAAAAACGTGATGTCATCGTTCAGCTCAGTTCAGTTCAATGCAGCCAGATCAATATTATTGTTGAATATTAAACTAAATGTTAAATGTCCCCAACTAAGCAAGCCAAGCCAATGGCAACAAAGGTGAAAAGTTGCTTAGAATCTTTAATAGGTCTAGCCTGGCATAATACCTTTTGAATGTTGTCTAAATTTGACTGAAGCAAAGAGTATTATGTCTTATTTTGTTTCTATCTTGTTTGGTAACCATAATGTTCACGGTTTGTAGATCTTTAAAATAATAAATCTTTTGAGAATCGTGATCTTTATTCCAAGCAAAGAAATCATGATTCTCATTTTAGCCAGAATCGTGCAGCTCTAATAAACTCCCACCCCCAATTCAATATTTATATTTTTCTTCCAACATTGTGAACAGTGAGCTTGCTGTGACCGGTACAGTATTTTCCTTGCTCTCCTCTTTGCGTCCGTCTTCAGCGTTGTCCTGTCTCTGGCCTGTGTCAACGCCATTTTTACAGACTTATTATATATTTACACACAGAAAGAGTCAGAAACAGAGATCGCCTCCACTTTTGAGTGCAACACCCATATCTCAAATCCACTCAAGAACTGACGAATAGCACCAAGTCCCCGTCCTGCATATTTTTTCATGATAATCCATAATCGGATTGAGTGGACCCCAGAACCCAGTAAATGTGGCATTATGGCCTCCTGAAGTCCCAATTTGAAGATAACCTTAATAGTGTAGAGTATGTTCTGCATCTCTCTCTCTCTCTCTCTCTCTCTCTCTCTGTCTCTCTGTCTCTCTCTGTCTCTCTCTGTCTCTCTCTCTGTCTCTCTGTCTCTCTCTCTCTCTCTGTCTCTGTCTCTGTCTCTCTCTCTCTCTCTCTCTCTCTCTCTCTCTCTGTCTCTCTCTCTCTCTCTCTCTCTCTCTCTCTCTCTCTCTCTCTCTGTCTCTCTCTCTCTCTCTCTCTCTCTCTCTCTCTCTCTCGCGCTCGCTCGCTCTCTGCTAATTTTCACACCTCCTGCTGTGATACGCCCTCTCATATCTTCCTCTGCACTCTGCCAACACCACAAATAGCTTCAGCTCCTGGCATCAACTACATTCCATTAAGCCCAAAACATTCCACAATGTTTCTTCTCTGGATCATGCACACTAATATTTAGGGCAGTGTGCTTGTGTTATTGTGTATGTGTATTTCAATGAAGGAGAAAAAAAGAACAATAACAAAAGGCAAAACAAATTGGCCACTGTAGAATTGTTTGTTTTGCCAACCATGATGTCACATTGACAATAACTAGTAGCAACACATTTATTGCTTGTGTGCTTATTGCTTCTGTCATGTGACCCTTTGTTGTGTAGCAACCAGTAACCGTGGTCACCTGTCACAAAGCTGTGCCAAATCTAAATCTATTATATCTATTGAAAACAGAGCTGATAATATTCTTTTTGTTTATTAGTCTGTGGATTTTGCCATTGAAATAACAGTGTGTTTGTATGATCTATTGCTATGAAACCTATTGCTTTCCTTGAAAGTGTTGAGTCATGGGTGTTGAATATGATAAACCACCAGGTCAGAGTCCATCAGTGTTAGGACAATAAAATCCAAATAAATGTAATGATGAAGACAAAGGTATGGAATTGTCCTATTGCTTAGGTGTTGCTTAAGTCTTAAAAAAGCTAAATCGAAAAACATATGTATATCATCTAAACTAAATCGATAAAACAAAGTCAGTTGTACATTAGATCTCAAACTGGATTTTTTTTCCAAAGACATTTCTTTTATGTTTTAATTACGATCTGATTGATATAATATGATATAATTAATATATTGAATGTTCTGACTTGACCAGAGAACATACTTTTAGTCAAAAGTTTGAGATCTACTGTTATAGAGGATTGAAAGCAGCAGATTTCCATTATGTTTTTCATTTTGCACAAACTGCTGAAATAGTTTTGTGGTCATTTGCAGATGCACCTTGTCCAATGTATGTAAAAAATACAAATAAAAAATCAGCAGACTCGCATGTCTGTGCTTCATTTGACATTGAGTAACCAAAAACACACTGCTGAAGCATTAACAGAAAAGACCAGAATCCAATTGATATACATTTTACTTGCAAAACATCCAAATCAAGCTTCAGCTGAGGATGGCTTGATACACACTGTTTATTAAAACAGGGTAATTCTTGTTATTTAAAGGGTGAAAAACTCAAAATGGTAAAACGTAGGGGTCTCATCACTCTCATGTTTGTTCAAAGTATAAACCGCATGCATTTCCATTGTTCAGGGAAGGCATGTTATTTGAAAATCATGGAAACTTTTCAAACCTGCATTTCAGTAAGATTATAAATTAAATTCTAAATAACAAAGCAATTGATTCTTGAGTATTAAAAAATTCTACTCATTTCAGAAATTATTTAAAAAAAGTTTTTGGATGTGGAGAGCATGTTTGGCCCCTTCCAGTTTAATGCATCAAATTCTCAAGCAGACCACATTATGTTCACTGATCTACTACAGTACAAACAGCTTAAAACATTAAAACAAGGTCGAACTCCGATGAGATACTCGGGTGTCATTTGTACACGCCTACCCCTGCATTATTCAAATTTCCTACAACTTCCTGTTTCAGCTCACACAGGAAATGAGCTGTACTACTCTATTTGAAACAGCAAAAAACACACACACACACACACACATATATATATATATATATATATATATATATATATATATATATATATATTGTGTTGGGAAGTGATGCTAGTGTGTGTGTGTGTGTGTGTGTGTGTGTAAATGTCAATTATTAGTTGTAAACTAATTTCAGTAAGATTAAAAATATATTATAAATATATTATTTAGCAAGGGTGCATTTAATTGATCAAAAATGACAGTAAAGACTCTTGTATTGTTACAAAATATTTGCATTTCAAATAAACAGTTCTTTTGAGCTTTCTATTCAAAGAATGAACAAAAATGTAACTTTCCATAAAAATATTAACCAGGACAACTGTTTCAACAAAATGTTTCTTGAGCAGCATATTAGAATGATTTCTTAAGGATCATGTGATGCAGAAGACTGGAGTAATAGATCTAAATGATTATTCAGATTTGCAATCACAGGGATAAGTTACATTTTAAAATATATTTAAATAATAATAATTAAATGGTTATTTTAAATTATAATATTTTTCAGTATTACTGTTTTTCTTTATTTTGATCAAATAAATGCAGCCTTGGTGAGCTTAAGTGACTTTACACAACTCCTTGATCTTTTAACAAAGATGTCGTTGTATTTTTAAAAATATCCTTTAAGTTTCAGAACTCAAAACTTCTTCATTAGTCCATAAACAGTTTTTTATTGAAAGCAAGCTCCCAAAATGACTCATTTCAGGTCATCAGAGTACATTGTAAAATTAAAAAAAAATGCATTTCATGGCCTCTAGTCAATTCATAAGTCATTTGTTCAGGATTCAGACTACATTGGTTGCACTCTGTTTTGAAGTCTTATTGTACGAGAACAGTTTACAAATTATTAAATGTTGGTATTGTTAAAGTAATGAAACCAGTTCTGAATAATAACCGTTTCTTAGTTCCCGACCATAAAAGAGTGGCATTACAAACAGCAAAGTGCATTTCATACAAAAAACTGAAGAAATAAGCTCACTTGAAACTCTTACACTGTAGTTCCTGTTTCAGCATAGAAACCCATCTATGTACCCACAAGTTAAAATCAAGTGCACTTGATAGTTGATCATCTGATGTCCATGCAAATGAATTTTTGCTGTGCAGTGATTCAGTGAATCTTTTCTCACTCTCGGAGCCAGTGCACAGTGTTTCTGTTTTACCTCCAGGCAATATGTTCAGGGTACAACATTATGCCTTAGAGAAAGTCAAACACACTTGAGTGTTTGTTGACATTTCTTGACAGGATCATGCAATGTTTTGAGGGGTTCTTTTGCTGATTTCAACACCCGTCAGCTGCCATTTGAAAACACAGAAGGCTGATGAAATTTTGGATATCCAGTATCAGATCTACCCAGTGTATTTTTATACACTCACTCAGTGATGGTTGTCTGAGCGACTTGAATTCTGTGTAGCCCAGAATTTTGATTAAGATGACTGCCATAAAGGTTAATAATGTGAACATGTTTTACCAGTATGATAATGTCCAGACAGAGTATATGAGGCCCAGGAACCTGTAACCTTTTTTTTTTTTTTGTAAGTCAGTTTACATTTGATGCTCTTCCAGGTTTCAGGTTTGATTTACTTTGTTCATTTGCCTTTTATGGAGAACTTTGAAATCTGTTCAGAGTTATAAACAAGTTCTCTTAGGTTCTGATGCTACATAGAAGTATTGTTGGTTTGTTTCATAAGTTCTTTCCTGGAATTGGTTCAGAAGTGATTCATACCTCAAGTTCTCCTCTTTCGTTTGGTAATCAGTTATGAAGGCCACTGATATGTGTGTCTTTATGTCAGAGTTCCCAGCGGTTGAAAGCCTGGACAAGCCACTGACAGTGTCGAGAGGAAGGATTCCACCACGACTCAACAGATGGTCTGTAGCAGGAAGCGCTAGAGCTCCAATTTTGGAACATTAAAACAATAATTAGATAAAAGAGGGGTCAAACATTTTATTAATAACCAAGTGAGTAGATCTATAACTATTTAAATCTGGATATGATAGATATTTGTGCAGTTCCTCAAGATGAGCTATTGCTTTTGGCTTTAAGTTCGCTAATTGTATTTTCAGGAATGGAAATCCATGTCGATAATGTCTGTTTTCAACCCTGTACACACAAACGCAATGAGCATTTAACTTCAATTCCAATTAAAAAGCTTTTAATAATAATAATAATAATATGTGTATTTTTTATAGCGCCTTTCAAGAACCCAAGGTCGCTTCACAATGCAATACAAAAAACAAATAGCAAACAAACAACAAGCGAACAAATACAAAGGCCATCTGCTTACGAGAGACAAATCAGATGGAAACAAGCATACACTGGTTTGCTTTTCATTATTTTTAAATTGTTTTGATTAGATTTGTGTAATTTATCCTTTTGAAGGATTCGTATAGGAATCGGGCTACTCGGCTTGTGTTGATTTGAATTCACTACAAGTCATTTGGTTGTGAATCACACTACAATTTTATTTTTTTTATTTTTTTTGCATGCAGCCTACAAGGACAACTTATAAAAAAAAAAGGTTTTATATTGCATTATTTTATAAATAGATTCTGAACTTGTATTCCTAACTAAAATATGAATGTAATTTCTTTTGTCATGGTGCTTAAGATTCTGCAGTGGAGAAACCTTCTAAATTTGGATATCATGATGATATTTGAAAGTGTGACAGTGACACGTCTGCAGTTAAAATCTTTGGAAAAGTATTTGTATGTTTTTTTTTTTTTTTTTTTTTTTTTTTTTTTTTTTTTACACACAACCCCTGAAATTAAGCATAGAGTAGAAAGGATTTGGTATTTTAAGTATCTATATCACAATTAATCGGACAAATACATTTTTACTAAACATATGGACATCACTCAGTACCAAAACTCGTTCAGCTTATTCATCTCAACTCAATAGCAAAACTTCTTGGAACAATTTCATAGCTCTTTTTGTTTGCCCTGTACACCTGCATTATTAGATGTTTTCAGAGAAACGGTGCAATGTATTAAGTGTTAGGAGAGTATAAACAAAGGTGTTGATCAAAATAGTCTGCTTTGTCCTGCTGCCCACTTTAGCTTCCTGTTGTTTTTAGTTTCCTGTCACCCTTTTGCCACCCTTGTGTTGTATTTTTCATTATACTCTGGTGTTTTATAATAGCACTTTGGAGTCAATAACTGATATAACTCAATAACTGATGGATGTTCATTTAGCTTTTCTCCATTTTGCTCTAATGTTCATACTAAATCATAATATTCTCTTGTATTGTAAATGCACAATAAGTGTTTCTCAGGAGGAATGAAGTCACTCCCTGAGACTGCCAACAAACGATGCTCTGTTTGTGTATTTTTAACATTCATGCGTGTGAAAAAGTAAATTCCCTTTTGCTTTGTCGAACTAGTGAAATCGTCCAGGCAAAAAAGAACAACAAAATTAGGCTAGTTCCTAACGCTGATTTGAATAAGGGTTTTTGCGTCATGAGATCTGCACGATCTGAGGTTTAAAATGCTTGGTTACATAGTACTACATAATATTACATGGGCTACATAGTCATATTGTTTTGATTTGTTCAAAATGTCACCACTTTTCAGCATATCGTATACATTTTCCCCACCATCCCCAGAGAGTAGCTCTTAAGCCGCCCGGGTGGTTTGATTCTCTTACTTTGTACTTTTCAAAAAGCATTTTTGTCTGTTTTCTTGTTTTTTATTATTTATTTTTTATTTTTGTAGGCCTAGCTCTTGTATTTTTGTAATTCAGTTTTTGCCGTGAAGATAACCACAGATGCTTAGCCTACATGGCATTAAATAAAACTATACTGATACTGTAATTTTTAAAGTACCTGTTCACGTAAAAAAAAAAAATCAATCTGCATGGCATTCACATTTCTTTCTTTCTTTTCTCCTCAGTTCCTCGTTTTATGTGCAAGAGAGTGGGAGACAGCTCCAGTTTCAGCCGCCCACACTGGACTTCGGCCCACAGTAAGAGTTTTATATTTCATATTTCATACATCAGCATACACTTGGCCCATAATAGGCTTATAAAAATGTTAGTAGCTAATGGCAATGCCAGAAATACATTTTCGTTTTTCAAACCATACCATAATATATTAAATGGATATTTTTTTTATTTAAAAAAAGTTGCATGATATAAATAAGAAATTATTTGTCTTTTATGTAAAATCTAAGTGTTTCTCAAATAAGTAAACATTCCCCTACGATGAAAATTAGCTGTGCAACAGTGTGCAGTTTGTTTCATTTGGAAAAACTTTGTTCATTTTTAAATGCGGAAGGCTTTTTTGTCAGTATTGTTGTGGACCTCCATCGCGTGCATATAGAAAAGGTGAATTTTATTGTTATTTTAAACCAAGTGCAAGAAGACCCACGCTGTTTTCTGTGAGTCGCACACATCCAAAACGTGCGCACAGAAAGCTGCCTCATACTTTTCCGCGTCTTTTTGCTCTTGAACGGACAAATACAGACAAAAATGTCGAAATATTTTAATAAACACAGTTGGTTGCGTCTTAAGTGAATGTAAACAGTTGACAAAGAAAATGCATAATAATATATTTGATCAGCTAAGTGGCAGCACCAGAGAAAATTCATTTTCTTGATTGAATAACTTTTGCAAGGTAATGTAGGCCTATATTTTATTTATAAAGTGCAGTATTATTTTACATTTGATTACAGTTTCTGTACCTGAATACCTGAAAATCTTAAAACTGTTTATTTCAATCGGATCTTTGTTCAGTTGTATTTATTTGCGATTTGCCAATTTGTTTTTGTTCTTTTTTAAAGGGTCATGAAACCCCCCTCTTTCAGCTCAAGTCTAGCTCACAATCTTTTTGAAAAATGTAACTTAAATGGGCGTGGATGGCTGTGAGAAGAAGGGGAGGGAGTGGGTGTGGTATGGCCATCACTGTCATCGCCAGTGGCCCATGCATATCGACTGTCACTAAAAATCAGTGGTAAAACGTGAGGAAATGCTAGATCTTTTTTTTTTTTTATAGCTGGCAAAGTTAAAGTCTAATGAAATACACTGACACTTTATTATTGTCCTTTCAAAAGTAACTGAATGCCCTGCTACATATAGCCTACAGTAATCGTACATGTATAATTATAATGTAATTATAAAATATATAGCTGTTTATATACACACTATAAATGCATATATTTGAAAATAATTAATTTTCTGCTTTAAAAAAAATCCGTTTTTTAGACACACATACCTCTGAAGGGATAGAAAAGTCCTCGGTACCGCATCACTCGCAAGACGCAACCTACATTGGTCGTCAACAAGGCCGAAGTCCACCATTCTCCAAAAATGTTTGCGGCACACACACATATAGTTTAGATGTGTCCGTGGTTGATGTGTCCATGGTTAAACCAACCGCCCAGAGCCAGAGTCTAGCCCTGCAGCATCGCAGGGAAACATATTCAACCCACTTGGACTTTTGTACCACGAAAACAAACAGTTGTGTCCCATGATTGTCTCTCTCATCTACTACGTGATATCACAGTTTGACATGTCTGTCATTGGAAAGATCCACTTCGTGTCATGAATAATTAAGATAGTGTCTTCTCATAGGATATGAAAACTCAGTCTCATTAATAATTATGAGACACCTATGAGTCATCAACACACTCATAGTGCACTGCGAAAGATTTTAAACCCGGAAGACGGGAAAAGCGGAAAAAAACTCAAATTGAACCATTTTCACTCTACTATTAAATCTAACAGATGCTAACATTGTCTTCAATGGTGTTCAACACACATAACTCTGTTAAAATCTCTTTTGGTTATGGGTTTCATGACCCTTTAATGAGTGTTTACTTGTCTTTAATAATGCTTGAAATTTAGGCTATATTAGTTAGGGTTGGTAAACGAAAATCGGTTCCAATTCTGAAAACGAATACATGAGGTCAGGAATTAGATACTTGTTATAAAATAAAAATTTCTATTCCTCTCATGGATTCCTTTGTGTGAAGTTTAATATGACCATTCAAGCGCAAGATGACTCACACATCCAAAGTGCTCACAGAAAAAGGGATTTTAATGAGATTTTAAGCCATTCACGCATAAGAACAGACTTCTGTTCTGTGCACAAGGGCTGGTCCGAATTCAATATATGTGACGTCCCAAAATTTCAAGTTTGAGTTTTAACAAGCTCATATGTTTCACAGTAGATTCATTTAGATTGAAAATAATGGGTTAAAAGGCTAATACGTTTTGTTTCTGTTATTCTATTTTCTGCAATGTCAAAGAAACACAGCTTAACCCAAAATACAAGCTCAGACATGCTCTACTGTCCATACAAGCTCAGACATGCTCTACTGTCCATACAAGCTCATGCAGGTGTGTGCCCTAGACAGAGAATACTCCCGTTGCAGGGAACACGTTAGTAGGCTAAGAAGCAGCAAATATATTTAAGTATAACAAGGTTGGGTTCCTTCAACTGTCCATCCTGTTAAAAATGGCTAGACTATATAAGATAATTGTAAAAAAAGAATATTATTGTATTTCACCAGATTTTATAGTGTAAACATTTTCAAGCACGAATGAGAACCGTTTTGAGGGGAAACGAAAAAACAACAACAACATAACTTTAAATCGAATACCAACCCACCAAACGAATATTCAAATATTCTGCGCACACATCCAAAGTGATTTTAATGTGATTTTAAACCATTCATTCACGATTCAGATTCCAATAAGGTCAAAAAACAAACTAAGAACACTAACACAAGCAACATTTGCCTGTTGATTTTTGTTAATGGTATTCGGCTACAATGAAATGTTTTGCAATTAGACTTCAAATAAATGTGAATGAAATCTACTTTTTTTTTTTTTTTTTTTTTTTTTTACCTTATTGGGATCGATAAGAATCCGAAACGCTAAGTAGAATCGGAATAGTTAAAATTCAAACGATACTCAACCCTAGTTAGGCTAGTTGTTTTTGCTATAGAATTTTTAAACCATAGGCAAAAGTTCCTTGTATAAGTGTTCGTAAGCCTGTTTTACATATTTACTTATTCATCTAACCGTCACTCTCAGCAGTGTTGGTGGCGTTGGATGTTCGATAACAGTATTTCGCTGGTCACGTAAAACTTTGTTTTAACCCTGAACGAAAAAGAACTTCGCCATGAGTATATCGGGGTCTTTATAATAAATGTGCACGATAGCTCTTTTTTTTTTCGTTTTTTTTTTTTTTTTTTTTTTTAGGAATCGATGAACAGAATTGGAAATGGAATCGTTAAAATTCAAACAATACCCAACCTAGATGTGAAATGGTGGCAGGGAAACAATCATGTTTTTCGCATGAGAATATTGATTCATATTTATCCAGACTTGGCTCGTTGTAAAAGGCATGTTTTGGGTTAAATATAACATCTTTATAGAATACAAAGATTTACAAAAAAATTGATCCGTATTTTTATTATGATGTGTAGAAATATTGGCTGTAACTAAGAATTTTTAAATTGGTTATACTTTCAAAACCATGTGACATTCACTTATTTTGTAATTGTTGTTGCCTTCTAGACTTCCATTGCAAGTCCATTGCTATAAACATGTAGTTTTATATTTAAAAATTAAGGGTTGAAAGTTACTTTATTTGTTAATAGTCAACTTGCCACAAATGATGTCCATAAAGTCAAAATGGTATTTTAAAGTCTGCTCTATTTTAAAGCTGAACTTGGCTTGTGGCTGAACTCTGCAGACAGGATGACCAAATATGGCAGACATTTGTTTTCTTCTGATGGAAGAACAGTGGCAGAGTTTGGAGTCTACTGCACTGATTCAATTTTGACCTTAAGAAATAACTACAGTTGGACAGTTGTAGATGTTCCAATGCTGATAGTCCCATTTGTTTTAAGCATTACTGGAGGTTGTTACATTTTATTAGGACAACATATAGAGGCATAATATACATAATAGAGCCAGATTTCATAGCTATGTGTGCAAAATGTAGAACTGCATCAACTAATACAATTGATAGTTGTTAATGAAAATGCTTCTTTACATTGAATACTAAAAATACTAATTGTAGTTTTTGCCTTAAATAATTTCTCTTTAAAAATGCTTCAAAGAGGGTCCCAGGCATGTCATTTTTATCAGGGCATAAATGTAGTAGTAGAAGTGTACACACAAAGACACACTAAAGGTGTTTGCCATGACTCATGGCACATGTATAAAGAAGGAAAATAAATGTGCAACTTTTCCACAAATGCAAAGAATTTGAACATTTTATGACCTTTCAAGCTGTCTCATTTTGCCAGACATATCTAACGTTTTACTATTATATATTTATAATCTGAACATTTTCGTTTTTAATGAAGAAACGACTCATCCTAACAAGAAGTGTGTATTGTTGTTTAACTTGAAATACTTAGAACATGTGCATACATGTCAATCATAAATAGAGCATCAGAGAAAGGCGTGCGCAACTAGACTAATATTACATGAGATGTCAGATTTAGGGTTTATATGAACGATAATTGAATGTGTCCAAGTGTAACAAATAATATATTATCAGTAACTAGTGTGAACTGTTAAATTTCATTCTTCCTCTTTCCACCTCTTAGCTAGCTTAATGTACTTTTAATATTACTTATTAATATTATTATATTATCGATTAATCAATTATCAAAATGTAGCCTAAGGTACAGTAAACACTTTTAATGTTGGGGATCTTAACTGGGTCTTTAAACGGTATTAGGGCCAAAATTCCAATGTCTTCATTATTTATGAAAACCTAACAGCTTTATATGTTTTGTAGCGCTGTAAATCTTTGTTGACAGTGGATCCATTTGATTCATGATTCTTTGGCATTACAAACATTGTAAATGCGAGTGACTAGAGATGGAAAGATTATTAAAACAAAAAAGTTAATGCAGTATTTAATCGGTAACCTAATCCAAGCATTACCGCCTGAAAGTAGTTATCCTCAGGGTTTCCTGAAGGCCAATATATAATGAAATGATGGATTGTGGTCTTCTGTATACAAAAAACAAAAACGTGTTGCCATTGTTTTATCTTTTCACATGTTATATTATTACCCCATATAAATGTAATGTGAATATTATAAAACATTTCCACAGCAATAAACTGTTGCCAAACCAAATCATTATCTTATGGTTTTAAATATCAAATTGATTTTTGTAAAGATATTTTGACACCAACAACTCTAGATACACAGAGGTGTATTGCATAATAATGTTTCTTTGCACAGGTAGGGCTACACCTTTTTCCTGCAATGATGCAACACCAACTACTGCATAACCTTTGAGAGAGAGACAGAGAGAGAGAGAGAAAGAGAGAGAGAGAGAGAGAGAAAGAAACAGTGCTTCTGCACCACCTACAACTTATTATCTACCTTAAAAACACTCACACACCCCCCTCATACTCCCATCATTGTTTCCATTAGGACACACATAGAGAGACAACAGCTTAGACTTTGAATGGCATTTCTCAGGCATTGTTACATAATTATAAGTTATTTTGGTTTTCAATTTTGGTAACCTGTTGCAAACTATTGCCCAATTGTTCTTTTTTATGACTGATAACCAATATGCACATCCATTTTCTCTTTTTTAAGGCAGCGGCTATTTGCACTACGTGAAAATAACATATTTCCTTAGCTATAGATGCTATTTACACTGTGCAAATAGAAATAGCTTATATTTACACTATGTAAAAATAGCAGAATTTTCTTTGCAACAAGTATAAATGGTAGTCAGATACGATTTGCACCTCAGCATTTTAGTAGATTATAAAACAATATGCAGCAATAAAATATTGAGTGTAAATTATATTTATTAAATAAATGTCACCTTATTAGGACAGTAAGGCCTACCAGACATTGGTGGGTGGAGTTAGTGTAAATAGCTTTTTTTATTGTTTTAATTTCTTTTTTTGCAATAATAACTACATGATCATACAACAATAATAATTTATTTATATTGTATTGTCATGTGTTAAATTTCTTTCTTTCTTTCTTGAGAAGTGAGATTTAACTGTCTAATATTTTTCATCTTTGTTTTTTCCTAATTGCTTATTTCTTACTTGATTATGTTTCTTATTTTAAAAGTTGAGTAATTGTCTATCCAGCTGTTGGATGCTATTCTTCACAAAGATGGTAAATGGTTCAGTTTATCAAGAGACCGATAATAAAGAACCGATAACGGATTAGGTTGACAAGTTATTTATCTAGTCTGTGCATTGGCAGTTTTGGTAACTATAGATGTAGTGTACCTAGTCAGACACGTATGAACACATAAGATTCAATGCTGGTCTGATAGGATCTCGATTCATTTTTTTTATTGGCCGCCGTGTTTTATATGCTGTTATTCACACACCTCTTTTGAAGCTGGCCTTTGACCACAGGAACATCATAACATAAAGAGCTGAGCTGTTAAGCTTTCTGTGGTTAGAATCAACTTTGAAAGGTCAACTCGAGTCTTTTTTTTTATAGATGTGTGTGTGGCTTTGAATGACATTTACTTTCATCTTTGCTCAAGTGTTGTAATACTGAACCGTTTTCATTGTGATGCTTTAGGGAAGCATGCACTGTGAGAGTCTGCCTCTTCTGTCTGAAGGCATAAATAAATGATCTCCTTTTGAACAGAGCATTTCATACAAGCATAACATTCCCTGACATATCAGTCATTTAGATCAGCTTTTCTCTTTCACAATGGTTGTGTTCTTCACAGTGACATGAATGTGATTTGGGAGGCTATAATGCAGTATTTGGCTCTTTAACATGTGGATCTGTCATTCTGCAGGCCGGTGGGGCTGCCAAGAGCTGAAACCGTAAATATCCGAAATCCCAGCCCAGAGCTCCCAGTCTCTCTGCTTTCTGTGTTTACATCCAGCAGACATTTTCACATGCCTTCCTTCCACAGAAGGGTAAGTATGCACTCCATTTCACATTTGCTCTGCTCTCCCTCTCCCTCTACATAAATTGTCCCATATAATTGTAATCCAGTGTTTCTTGTAGATTGTACTTTCTTTTGTGTTACAGGTAATTCCACCCGGAGGGAGCACACTTTTTAAAATAATTTTCCTCCCCACAGTGGAGGGCAATGAAGAAATGTCTTTATTTATTAACACATCAACCCATGGGGTGATATCATACCAGGCAAGTTGTATAGAACTATCATTACACAGTCACTTTTACGCACTTTTCAGAGGTTTCATGTACACATCACATTTTACTAAGGCGCACATATAGGAGATATTTATAATTTAAATAAGTTTATTTAGCTTGGCAGCAGTGCAAATGTAGCCGTTTGCATAAAATGACAGTTGTAAATGGTTTTCCCACAGTTAGTGATCACTTAAGAACGTTTTTTGTTCTCCCTTAACCAAAGTGCACATTTCAGCCTAAGCTGCACCTTGGACAATTTGCATATTTTTTTTGTCTGCCTTACTCTTAACATATTCTTTCAAATGTTGAAGATATGTTTGTCAAATCTAACTAAATCAAGGTCACACTGTATCATTCTGGAAATGTAGGGCAGTTATGTGTTATATACATAGTGATAAGCAACAAGCTTTATGGTACAGATTCCTTTGAAATAACCAGAATAGTGTGATACTGTATGACTGTCATCAAACAAAATTCACCATAATCACCACATCAATCTGCACTGGCATATACAATAGTATTCAGGTCATGTAACATGCATTGCAAATGTCTTCTTTAGTCATGTTTTCATTATGAATACATTTCTGGTGATCTTTATATGAACAAAACTCTGTTGAAATGCAGCTTACACTACTAGTCAAAAGGTAAACTAAATCTTTATGGATTTGGTAGGATTTAAAACATTTTTTTTATGGTTTTGAAAGAAGTGTCTTATGTTCATTAAGGCTGCATTTATTTGATAAAGTACAGTAAACAAAAAAAGTAATTTTGTAAAATATTACAATTTTAAATAAAATGTTCCTATTTTCTATATATTTTAAAATGTCATTCATTCCTGTGATGGCAAAACTGAATATTTAACAGCCATTATTCCAGTACTCCAGTCTTATTAATATTTTTGTAGAAACAGTGATATATATTTTTTAGGGTCCTTTGAGTAGAAAGTTCAAAAGAACAGCATTTTAAAATATAAATCTTTTGTAGTATTATTGTAGGGTGTTTTCACATCTAGTTGATTTGATTGGGAATTCGATCCGCATCATAACACTCCAATTTCAAGCAAACTCTGGAA
Source organism: Meda fulgida (assembly GCA_030578275.1). Lineage (NCBI taxonomy): Eukaryota > Metazoa > Chordata > Actinopteri > Cypriniformes > Leuciscidae > Meda > Meda fulgida. The sequence continues at coordinate 16,135,842 of CM060616.1, forward strand.
CGGTAAGACTTTAGTGAGAATACGATCCAATCCAACCACTTATTTGCTCACATATAACTTTAAAGGAATAGTTCTTCCCCAAAAAGACAATTTCCTGATTATTTACTCACCCCAAGGCCATGCAAGATGTATGTGACTTTCTTTCCTCAGTTGAAGAGAAATTCAGGTTTTGGAGGAAAATATTCCAGAAATTTCTCATCTAATGCAAGTGAATGGTGCCTAACGTAGATCATTTTTGACAGTCCAAAATCCACAATTAGGCAGCTTCAAAGGGTCACAAGACCCCAGCCGTCAAATGAGTGTCCTCTAGCAAAACGGTCAGTCATTTTCAGGAAAAAAAAAAAAAATACTGTGCTTAACAACAAATGCTTGCCTGGGTCCAGTTCTGCGAAGCGCGTTCACGCGTGATGTAGGGGGCAAGAAATGCCCCATTGTTTACAAGAGGGAGTTTACATCCAGGATACACGAACGGATCATTTTAAACAATAAATTGAAACAAAATACCAATATACAGCAATCACCATATGTTTTGTACGGCACTCCTCCACTGTAAAGGATTCTTGCATGCGTGAGCTTGCAAGCGTGCTTGTATCACGCGAGAGGTCATAAACGCAATTCGCATAGCTGGAGCATTTGTATTTGTTGTTTTTGGGGGGGGGTTTCTGAAAATGACTGATTGTTCTGCTAGAAAAGACCCTTGGAACCATTTAATGCTGCCTAAATATGGATTTTGGACCTTCAAAAATGGTCTTTGTTGGGCACCATTCATTTGCATTTTTTCTTAGGCTGAGCTTGGATGGCCTTGTAGTGAGTTAATAATCAGGATATTTTAATTTTTGGGGTGAACTATTTCGTTTGTTCGTTCGTTTATTCATTTATATAGCAACTTACTGACTACCACTGTAGTTCCAAAGTGCTGTACATCACAATAAATCTGTTTTGAAATGTTGCCTTGTGAACTGAACCAAGAAGAAAAAGCAACATTATAGCAATGTAGTTCCTATTATATATAAAACATTAACTCATTTGAAATTTGTCTACAAAACTCATTTCATGCATTTAAGCATAAAACTTATGGAAAGTATTTAGGAACACTATTTAATTTAATTCATTTTCGATCTAATTATTTATGACACTATTCTTATATCATGTATATGCTGTTTCTTTCTCTCTCTCCTAGGTTTTTGGGGTTGGCGTCCAGGGGGGATCAGTCAAGGACGTCCAAAGAAAAGATAGCATTCTGATATTTCCCCACATACAAAGCATTAATCTAACACAAACTCAGGTAATCATCATGTACGCGGGTATACTGTTTGTTTTGTTGTGAGCTTGCATGCACAGATGTTCTTTTTTCTTTGTACTATCCTTTGTGCTGAAAGACACATGAGGTCTGTCAACAGCTGAGTGCTTCTGTCTCCTATTACTGTCATAGCCATTAGCACACACACACACATACAGGTCATCATACATGGAAACCCAGGCAAACCCACCTGACTAAAGTCTCTCCTGTGTTGATTCTTTTCTTATGGCCAGCAGAGAAAGCAAAAATGACTGCATTAGGGGCCGTTCACACAGAACACGTTTGGAGTCCACTGTGCTTCTTTTCCATTCTTTTTGTCTGTAAACATTCGTGTTTGACAATTGCGTCCACGTCTTTTGCAGAATCTCGTGCATGGCATTCTAAACATGCAGCGCTCAAGTTAAGAAGTCTTTTTGTGACAATTATGTAAGAGTTGGGTTTGGCAATTAGTATTATTTTTATTAAATACATTTAATATTTTTTTTTTTTAATATAATACTTTACCCGTCTTTATACAACAAAAGATACATTTACCCCAGAACTGCCCAAACTTGCGGAACTAACTCAAGAGTCTAAAATAAATCATGGTCAATTTATGTTAGACGCTTAATAAATCACTATCAAACCTGCATCACAAGACCACTGTATGTTTCTTCTCAGTGTTGATATTTGACGGAGGTAGATGATGTAGTCTGTTTTATCTCATAGACTAGGTGTTCTGCTGCGTCTTAGCTCTCATAAACAAGTTTAAATATAGACTTGCTTCTGTTGTAGCGGTCACATTTAAGTTGAGCTCTATGTTTGGATGAAAACTACTACAGTGTCTCATACTGAATATCCCTCTTGAGATCCAGCTGACTGGTCTCGTGGGACAAAATGACTTCCATCCTTACCTTGAAACTCTGGATACCGCGAACAAAACCTGTATCCACACACTTCTCTCGACTAATTTCAGGCTTAATGTGATCATGTGTAGTGCGACTCAAGCTGTTGGTTCTACCTGATTAGCTAAAAGTGATTACCACCAGATACAGTGCATTCTTGAGGAGGGATGATGCAAACCTGCTGTTCACTTGTAATTGAACTAAGTGCTTTCAGCTGACATTTCAAGATACTCTAGTATGTGTTGAATTTACCAACTCGAAACAACTGATAACAGTAGGGGATGTTTCACCTATCGACAGCTGCTGAAATCTTGACACTCCTGGAAGAATGGTGCTCAATTAAACTGGTTCTTCTGACATGTCGCTGTCATATTGCAATGATTTTTCACCATGGATAATCAGTGTCTTGCTGTGTGTTTGTAAAATGTGCATGAACTTTTTACAGGGATAAGCCCCCTCGAGCTACTTGGTGTTAAAATATATTTTGCTGTGTCATCATTTATTTACTCTCATGTCTTTCCAAACTTGTATGAATTTCTTTCTTCCTACACAAAAGTAGAAGCTCATTTCCATACATTAAAAGTAATGGTGAATTGAGGCTGCCATATTAAAAAAAAAGGGCAAAAAGCACAGCAAAGAAACAGCAATGAAAATGAAAAAAAATGTTTACAGAGTATCTTCTCCTCAGCCTTATACAACTGCACAAATCAGGTTTTCAGCTAATAACGACTTATATTTCAGTCTTCAGAAGACTTAGAATATGGCACACAAGTAATATGCAGTTGACTATTGTTGCTTTATTAGAGCTTTGTTGTCATATTTCGAGCTTGACTAGCCCCTACTCACCATCTACTTTCATTATATGTCAAAAAAAGAAAGAAAGAAAAAAGAATGGCGTGAACATTCTGCATCTTCTTTTGTGATGGTCATACTGGTTTGGTATGGCATGATGGTGAGTAAATGATAGAATTTACATTTTTGGTCCCCAAAGGCTCAAAGATGATGAGTTTGTTCACAGATGCACTCACATACACCTCCCACATTCAAATCCCTTAAATTTAAATAATACAGAAAATCTGTTGAAAAGTCACTTGGTAAGCCACTAGCTTTAGAATGTATATTCAGTAGCAATGTGGTTGGCAGAGATGACTACCTGTCTTTTAAAGGGGGCCGTCTCATTGACTGATGGTCTTGAATATATAGAATTATTCATGTTGCCTTAAGAGGTGGAAGAAGTGAAAGTGAACAACTTCAATGGAGAACACATGAAGAATGAACAAAAAAGCTGCACTTGGCCCCTGAAGACGCATTCCCTACCTTATTTAGAATAATCTACTGTTAAGACACTTTCTTGGTTCACTATTGAAACTGCCACACAGAAATTGTATATTGTGTATCAATGCGGTTATGCTTGTGTTTTGTAATGTATCGTAAGATTCTACAGATGAAAGTTTCTGCTAAATAATGTAAATTGTTTTTTTGTTTTTTTTTTTATGATGATTTAAAATACCCTAAAAAGCGCTTCTGAGCTGATGAATTTGAATGTTCTTTTTCTTTTTCTCCTGCAGGAAGATGCTTCTAATATAACAATTTTAGGTCTTCTGCTTGACTGCAGTTTACCAAAAACGTTCTACAATCAGCCCCAGGTATGAATATTACATTTACTAACAATTGGAATATTCTGTAACTCTAATTGCGATAAGGTTATTGTGTGATTTGAACTTGATCTTTCAGCTAAGTATTAAGCTTAGTTCTTGACTCTACACTGTTGTGTGAAGTTTCAGGAACTGTTTTAAGGCCTACATTTGAATGCTATCAATGCAACAGTTTTTTTTATGGAGAGGTGTTCTAATTTCTGCAAAGTAAACTGGCCAACCAATAAGATTTGTGTATTTGGTCACATGCTCAGGTACTGCTGAAGTTACATAAAACTTTGAGCTCACGAACAGACTATTTTGCTAAAGGCTGGGCAACACTAAAATATTTTTTAAATGTGAGACACCACAAACATGACGATAAGAAATTATATATTTAACCTCTAGTGTGTGGATTGCCGCAATGTGACAAGGAGAGCACATCACACACTTACAGATTCCACTCACAAACAGCCAGAGTCCCGCTTGGGAACACGGGAAATCTCACAGAATCTCTCGCATCAAACATGACTTAAGTAAACAAACATGGCAGACAACTGGCAAGAATAAATGGTGCTTATAGTGTATGGATTGCTTTTAACTGAAAATTTGCAGGAGGAAAAAAGACAAATGTTTAGATGAAGTCATGGAGACATGGACTTTACATGTTACAGGAGGCGTGTCTTCTGTTAGCTCGCTTTCTGATTGGCTGTTGTTTTGTTTCACGTGATGATCTCCAGAGTGTGTGTGCGTTTGTCCTTAGGGTTCCCCCAACACAACAGGATTTCTGATCGTATATATTTAACATGTTCCTCCGACTTTCTTCCGAGCAGATTCAGTCACTCAACACACCTCACACCACAGGAAAATCTGATAAGATAATCTGTAGAACCATCAAGATTATTGGGACTTTATGTAGGATTGTCGAAAGGGGAGAAATCGGTCCAAAATCACCCCTAATATCTTGGTAGTGTGTGGAGGGCTTAAGCATCAGTGAATAACAGAGAAAGAATCATGAACCGAATGTAAATCACCTTTACAGCTCCTTTGTTAGTAGCATAAAACCAAGGAAATATCCAGAAAGTAATAAAAGCTCATATCCGATCCTGACATCCTCTATCGTCGGCGTTGTTGTTGTCAAGGCCAGAATAAATGTATTTTTTTATTTACTATTTTTATCATAACCGTATTGTACACCGAAACAACATCACCATGAGTTTCCCATTGTAAGTTTGAATCCAGGAGGGAAAAGTCCTGGAGCAACATGTCAGAATACAACTAACATTTCAGTAGGAAGTTAATGAGGCTGTTAACAGCAATCCACTCAAAGAAAACATGCACACCGAAATATAATTCTTTTTAAATGATGCTTACACCTAAAGTCATGTAGTGAGGTGAGAGCTTTAGCTGCATTGGTTTACAAGTTATCTGGTGATTGAATGTTCAGACAGGGCAGGTCTTCAGTTAGAATGCTTTGCATTGCGGTAATTTGTGTTGATGTGTGTGTAGCTTGTTGATGAAATATGTACCTACAGCCTTTACGTTTCACTCTCTTTCCTCAGGGTTGGTGTTTAGTATCTGAAGGGGGCAGAATTGCTCTTCAGATCAGTCTTTCTGAAAGAGGGGAAAGGCCGAGCCACCTGGACAAACTCAAGCCATACGTGCTGGAGAATATTGTGGTCCTGCTGGTCCACCCATCACCAGATGCTGTCTGTATGTCAATTTATTTTATTTTATCCATATATTTTTTTTTCTTTTTCATTTCGCACTTTTGGATTATAAACCCATATTTTTTTGTCTGCTGCATATTGTGTGATATATAAAGGTGCACTTTTTGTTAGCGTTTCTCTGGCATTATTTTTGGCTTTTGTTTGTTTTTCCGAGTGGTATTTGACTTTATTTTTTACACCTATCAGCATTTTTTTATCTTGTGTTATGATTCTCATTCCAAACACACCAATAAAATGGAAATTATTGGATTGTGTCCAAACACATTTACGGTGTCCCATGGGCATTTAGTGGCCACTGTCCATTGTGTTTTCACGCTCCCCATGTGAGGTCTGCGTGATTTTACTGCTTTTCCACTCACACTCTTTCGTCTGGACTGCTGAATCGCACCTGTGGGTTTGTGAGGCCCTAGGTGATCATAAAAATGCACACAAAGGGTGTAAAAATGTGTGTAAAATATTCTTAGAACCACAAGAATATAAGATGTTTTTCTCTTTTTTTAAGAGAAGGCACAATAATATCATGCTCTACATAACTAGAGTGTGTGTAATTGGGTAGTTAATACTAAAGATTTAATGTAAACAAACAACAATTGAGGCAGACGCATATGCAAAAGTGAATAGGCCTTTAAGGTTTTGTTTACTCACTACCCAATTCAGATTTGTTTTTCATATTCAATCATTATGGCTGACTCTTTAAAATAAGGTCAGCCAGACATGGAAAAAATGAAAAAAATATTGTGCATTGTGGACCAAATATCTCATTGTCTGGTCATGTGATCTCAACATGGCTACCCCCACTCTGTGTAAAATTGGGTTCGCCTTCTATGTGATTGTACATTATAAATGTAGTTGTCCGACTTAATATTATTTACTTCTTTACATCTAAACCTTTTTTATTACAATGTACACTACCATTCAAAATTCAGTATGATTAAAAAATAATTGTACTTGCATACAGTACAGCAAAGATCCATTCAATTGATCAAAAGTGACAGTAAAGACTTTTACAACGTTACAAATGATTTCTGTTTCAAATAAATGCTGTGCTTTTGAACTTTCTGCATTAAAAAAATCCTGGAGAAAAATGTATCATGGTTTCCAAAAAAAATTTAAGCAGCACAACATTGATAATGTCAAAAAATCTTTCTTTAGCACCAAATCAGTATATGATTACTAAAGGATAATGTGACTGAAGACTGGAGTAATGGCTGGTGAAAAATCAGCTTTGCCATTACAGTAATAAATTAATTTGAATGTATATTAAAATAGAAAACTAAGTTTAAATTGTAATAATATTAAACCATATTAATGGTTTTACTTTATTTGGGTGAGCATAAGAGACTTCTTTCAAAAACAAAAAAAAAAATCTCTTCCTGACCCTAAACGTTTGAGTGCTAGTGTATTTGAATGTATGGCATGTCTCATTATTGTACTTGCCACTGGAAATATGCTTTAATTTACACCCTGTTGTATTATAGTAACATACCATTGAATTATTGAAAATGAATGCACACTCTGAGGTGATAATGTAGCCACAATGTTTATGCATTCATTTTCAGTAATAGAATGATCTATTGAGTCAGTTTTTCCGTTTATACCACAGATGTGGGAAAAATTATATCACCTATATTTTTGTCATAGATTTCATCTCCGCTTTCAAAACCATTAACCCACTTGAACTCTTCAATAAACTGTTAGATATGAGCATTAACCCCATTTCACTACCCATGATTAAATATAGAAATATTTTTGTTAAGATTCTCCTTGGATCTGATGCATGGTCACCTTGATAACTTAAGGAATTAATAAATTAATATAATTTAGAATTAAAAGACAGATTGATTTTAGTGAATAAATAAATAATCGTCAAGAAAAATTCCACCCCGAAATGACCAGGGGGAAAAGTGTCATTTAAGCTCAGCTAAGGCAAAGAAGGGAACCATTACTTCCTAGATCAAACTTTTTTTTCCAGCTGCTTAGCCACCACAGCCCAAAATATAACTTTCCTTGGCGTCACAGCACCACCTTGTGGCTTTGTCACTGTAAATTCTCTTTTCCAAGTATGTACAGGTATTTTTTATAACTATATTTTTTACTCCACAGCAGATCCCAGAATAGGAGTGTTCATGTTGAACTCAGGGGTTAAAAAGCTCTTTGTTAAGGTATGTGTGGTGAGAATAACATTCTGTTGTGGTTAATTTAGCATATGATCAGATAACATTTTATAATGTAATTATAACATAACATCTTGTGTCTTTTTAAGGAGATCCAGCTCTTGTCGAGGACGGACAGCAGCGTAGAACTCAATGAACTGCTTCTCCAGCCGTCCACTTCTAACTTCACTCAAGTGGCTTCACTTTTCTGTAGACGTCAGTACTTTACTGTCAGCCTCAATTTCTCGTGTGTATTCTAATAGTTCACATTGGACATGCTATTATGTTATCCATGTTTATTTGGTTCTCTTTTCTTTTCTTTTTTAAGGCTCTTTGTCATCTAAAAGTAAAGGGTGTCAAAGTCAGTTCGGCCTGCAGATATTATCAAACAGAACACTGAATTTATATCCACTGCTGGAAAGCACACACAGGTAAAGATTTCTGTTAACAGTGTTTTTACTGTAAATGAAATTAATGTTTTAATCATTAGCATTATCTGAAGTTAAATAAAATTAAATACATTTTGGCCAAGAATGAAAATTCTTTTAAATTCTAAAACTAATACTGCATTGTTTTGCAAGTTCAATGATGATAACATTAATAATTGCATATGTACATTTCCGTTTAAACATTTGGGGTCATGGAGATTTTTTTTTTTGTTACTTATTATTTATTGTTTATTTTTTGAAGTAAATTAATACATTTATTCTGCAAGGATGCATTAAATTGATTTTAAAAAATGACTTTTATAATGTTACAAAATATTTATTTTTCAAATAAACGCTGTTTGGTTCTGTTTTTTTTTTTTATCAGTTTCCACAAAAATATTAAACTTTAAAAATTATAAATGTTACCCTGGCACCAAATCAGCATATTATAATGATTTATGAAGGATCATGTGACACTGAAGACTGGAGTAATGATGCTGAAAATTCAGATTTGCCTTTACAGGAATAAATGACATTTTAAAATATATTAAAATAGAAATAGTCATAATAAATGACAAAATATTATAAATTGTCATAATATTTCACATTATTACTGTCTTGACTAATTTTATAGCTATGGAGAACTACTTTCAAAACCATAAAATAAAGGATAACGACCCCAATCTTTTGAATGGTAGTGTACTTCTTCACCTCTGCGGAACAGTAAATGCTGTGTTCATGCTTTTTGATGCACGTTTGTTACGGAGTTGTTCCTCTCTTGTGTTTTTCAGATGGTCGGACTCTGAGCTGAGTTCTTTAGTTCAGGTCAGACAGGAGGAGAGGGGCTCAAAGCATGTCGAGCTCTGGCTGTCCAACCCATTCCCCTTCACCTTCAGAATCACTAACATCTTTCTTTCCCAGCATAAGCTCTTTAAGGTAATGCTCACCTGAACACCAGAGACTTAAATGTGCAGTGAACACATTCCTTCAAGACTATAAGTTGGTGGGTCAATGACTCAGTTAACTTTATATTCACTTCCATATATATTTGGTTTTTGAGGGTTGTTATTCAAAGCTAATGTCATATACTAGGACACTGTTTGTGGACAAAAGGTTTTTTTTTTTCTCCTATTGACTTGTATAGAACATGTGCAAAAACTTGAAGTCAAAAAAGACTCAAGATGACGACTAGTGGCAGAGCTTTTATCAACTAGTCAACGTAGCGCTTACAATACACATTAAAGAGTAGATTAAACTAATTAGTTTGAATTACACAGAAATCAAGCTCAAAAAAATAGGATATTTGTCAAAAGGTTAACACTGCAGTTTAATGATGGTGTCAATTTTCCCATCTTATAGATTGTAAATTTGACAAAGTCCATGGAAGTGAGCCCTGGTAGCAGGAAGCTTCTGTCTCTTCAGCTACTCTGCAAATCTTTACCCATCAACCTCAGAACCACAATAACCCTGACAACCAGTGTGGGGGTCCCACTGGAGCTTCACCTCCAGACAGATTCTTCTGCCTCAAAGGTAAAGCTTTGACTACATCAGCATGAACACACAGTTAAGGGGATAGGTCACCCAAAAATGAAAATTCTGTCATAAATTACTTTACCTCATGTCGTTTTCTTTACAATCTCTTTATGTACTTTTTGAAACGTCAAATTGTCAAGTTGCGTAGCTGTCAACGGAGGAATAGAAAGGTCTTAGATTTCATCAAAAAGATCTTCATTTGTGTTCCAAAGTCCTACCGGTTTGAAACGACATGAGGATGAGTAATTACTGACAGAAATGTCACTATCCCTTTATATAAGCATATATATGCTTCCAAACGGAGAGATAAGGTTATTGTTGTGTCGACAGAAAACTGATGAGGGTTTTGAAAAGCGAATGCATGTTTATGCTAAATAATTTTACTTGGGGTCATATATACATGAATGAATTTCTTTTGCCAAACTTTGCTCCCTTTTGCCTGAATTGCAGGGAGATGTTATGTTTGAGGCTGCTGAGGAGTGTGAACAGCTCTGTCCTCTTCATATGTCCCGAGCAGGTGAGACAAACACAACTGGACACATTTGAGGATTTTTCTGAGTAACTAAAATAATAATATTTCACGATTCCACAAGTTTTAGCAGCTGAATGTTCCTCAAAGTTCCCATGCTTTTACCCAGTGACTCCTCCTGTTGATCATGATTTACTGGATAAGGATTAAGGATAAAGATTTTGTTAAATATTTTTTACTCACAATTTCTTCCTGATAAACTATTTTAGAGATTTGCATAAATAGTAAAACGTTTTCTCATTATAAAGTGCCCATGGAATTAAAAAAATTAGACCACTTCATATATCTAGGTTTTCCAAGACTGTGGGAACAGTTTCATAGGAAACAAACAGTTTATGGGGTAAATTTAAGTAAGAAATATTTAGAGTTTTAGCTTATTTTAATGCTTGTTTTGTCTTTTTTTTTTTTTGTAAAAAAAAATAAAATAAGTCTTGAGGCCCTCTTAAAAGTTTGCTGGACCACTGACTGTTCTAGACTACTGTATTGTCACTTGAAGTAGCTTTGTCTTATAAATGGATTGAAATGATTGTAGCGTACTAGTTTGTGCATGTCTTTTATGTATGTATGTATGGAGTTGCTCAGTCAAAAACTATGTAATGTCCTCCTGTGCAGGACATTTGGAGTGGCAGCAATCCCTTCACCCAGAATCCTCCTCATCTCTCTGGAGAGTGGACAGCAGCCTGGCTTCTACACTCTGTGGTCGTTGGCACTGTAGCAAAGAGCTCTCTTGCAGGTAAACATGCAGTGTGTGCACAAATATAGACACCCCTGTGGAGTCAAATGCTCTATATTCATTTTGTATGCTATTTAAACATGTATGCATTTACCGCAAATGCACATACTGTTTTATGATGTAAATATTTATGTTTCTGTTTTGTTCAGGTGGCCCAGGCTTCCGGCAGACCACTCTTCACCCCTGGACTTTGGAGCCACACCAGTCAATGATAGCAAGGTATGCAAATCACTGATAATGATCTTTTGATCTGAACTTCGTTTTTTTTTTTTCTGTGAAACACAAAAGGAGTATATTTAAGAATCTTCAAATGGCAATCAACTTGATGCATCACATGGAATTATTAGCATCGTGTGAATTATTTAAAAAATGTATTATTTGGATCATAAGATTGTTGTACTTTTAATTTCAGGTGAAGAATTTCACTCTGAAAAACCCTACGGGTTCAGTTATTTCTGTGGAGATCCGAACCCTCTCCTCATACCCCGATCCGCTTGAAGTCCTCGACATGCTGACCAAATGGTATTTACTGTAAACACACACTCTTCTGGCCTAAAGTTGGATCTGTCAGAAACCTTAGTTACAATGGTATTTATGTATTAATGCACAAGGTTAATTAAGCAGAGTCATAAACAGTGCTGTTTTAGTCAGTTTTATTTCAGTGTTACTTCAATTAACGACACAGATATTTTATATAAGTTTTATAAGTTATAAGTTTTGTTAACAATAGCAACACTGTTCATGAGACCTGAAATTACAACATGTATATATATGTTCTAGGTTTAATATTAGCCCGCTGTCCGTGAATATCACTACAACAGAGTTTCTGCTGTTGGCTACAAACCATAAGGTGAGGTCATAATCTTTGAATAGCATTAAAGTGTACATTGTATAGTGAATGTGTCTTGTTGTGGTAACTCTGGTTATAGTGTACTCATGTTTGCCAACAGGAAAGTGAGCGAGGCAGTATACTTAGATTCCTGCTTCAGCCGTGGGAGTCGAGGACGGTTTCTGTGGCGTACCAACCCACAGAACACAAGCCTGTTACCTCACTGCTCCTGATGAGGTACTGCTCTGCCCTAAATGAGTTGTAACTGAGGGATTTGTATGACTGATCGGTTTACTTCTCAAATCTGTTTAATGGATTAAGGAAATAAGTTTTGCTTTGTGCAGGATTGCATGGTCATAAAAGAACCTGGAATTGTTTGAAAATGTAAAAAATTAGTTTACCATGCTTAGAATAATCAGGGGAAAAACTTGGTTTGACTGAATGATCCTCATTTATTTAGCTTTTTGATCGTGCTTTGCCTTAATGTGTACATAATGAAGTTAAAGGCCCAGGGAAGGAGGTGGTGGGAACTGGCAAACGTTAAATGTAAAACTTAAATCACAAAATATACAAACACACAAAAAAAGAATGTATAGCGGCTTCCCTTGACGGATGACTTTCGCATAGACTAAACCAAAACCACAGCATTAAGTCCCAGGCCTGGTCCTCTCTCATCTTCCCCTGTCATCACTCCTCCGTTTATCCTTTCCGGAGCTCCTCCGTGGGACTCCAGACTGGTGTGTCGCTCATTAACATTCGCTCCACCGGCCTCACTCCGCTTCCATGGCTCTCAGTCCTGCCCTGCCCTGCCACAGCGTGGTCACATTTACCAGTCACATTCGTTAGGAAAGTTTCGAAGGCATTTTCTTTTCAATTCACCTCCATGTAAAGTAGTGTTTGTTATGCCAGCGCTGCTTGAGTTTGTGTACAGCCGTTACTTAGGGAAGCATCTCTATTTCTTGTATTCATAAGCGCCACCTATGGTCTCGGTTTTAAGGCTGCGTCCTTCCGATGTCGCATCTGACGACCACATACATCATAAAGTCTTATATCTAAAAAGTACATTTTAAATGTATAACTATTTGTTATATTTTGAATTCATGTTTATAAAAAGGACTGAGCGTGACCGTTCCTAGTGAAGAGTAAATTATTGCATTTTTTTATGACTTTAGATTGTAGTCGGACTCGTGAGTTTACTTTTAATGATGAAGCCTTATTAGTGACGAATGGACGCAGCCTTCAGCCTGTCTGCCATTTGTGTTCAACCAATGTGAAAATCAGAATTTTTTAATGTACAGTTAAATAAAATAAGCTTATGGGCATTCTAAAAAATAAAAAATATTTGGTGATTCTAAACAATCTAAAAAGCACTGTATCTAGAATTATTCACATAAAATACCTATTACCATTAATCATTTTGACTCATCCATTTTCTTAAAAATGATTTAAAGGTTTCAATGTGAGGTTTATCATTTTATAAAACTTTTTTTAAAACTCTATTTGATAAGATAATAACTTTATTTGAACATGTATTCATGTTAGTAGACAACACGTTAAGTCACGCAACCAACATTTTTTATTCATTTAAATTCTGGCTGTCATAGTTAATGTTATTGTACTATATTAATATTCACAAACAATAATGTGTATATATACTGTAGTATATAAATATAGTATATTTGTATATACATTGTTTATGAAAACCAAAAAGTGCATTGTGACGCTCAATTTATTTTTATTTTTTCCGATGTAAAACTTTGTTAAATGATTTTAGTGCGATTCCAGCACATTTGAACAATATCATGATATTGATAACTAAGATCATTTTGGTCACTATAATTGTGATATGAAATTTTCATACAGTTTCATCTAATTTCTAGGGACTTCTGTGTGAGCTGTGCATCGTTACACTATTGACAAAAAACATGATTTGCCTGATCTGATCACGTTTTGTTTTCTTCGAGTATTTTTACTAGATGTTATCACACAGTAACTGTGGCTTTATCTGTTAACAGGAACAACTTGACCGTGTTTGACATGGTTCTGGTTAAAGGATTTGGGGCAAAGGAGCTCCTGAGGGTGGGAGGGAAGCTCCCCGGGCCTGCAGCCTCACTGCGCTTCAACGTTCCCCAGTCTACTCTCATGGAGTGCAGAGATGGTGAGACAGCTGAGCCACTCCTGACGTGTCCTTTCTCAGAGTTTGGTGAAAAGTACACTAGCGCTGATAGAAGTAGTGATTGTTTACAAATTAAATGTTCTCTTGAATTTCTTTTTTGTTTAAATAAATTTAGTCCTTTCAGTTAATCTGAATTACCCAGATATTCCCAGACTTTGTTTGTCAGCCGAACACCTTTGACCTAAATAATAACAAGTACACCATTAACAAGAATTTAACCCTTATAAGCTATTATTTTTTTAATGTACACTCAGGATTCTGGAATCTCCAGAGACCCCAGACAATAAAATGTGATGTTGTAACATAATGTAATTTAAAAAACAAATGTAATATCACCCACTTTAAGGTATTTTTAAAATTCAACCCCATGTCCCTTTAAGGGCGCCGTAGTACTGTTTAACCACATTAACAGGTTTATGACTTTAATGTTAATTACTTGCAGAAACACATATCATGTTATATGTATTCATATACATACATTATCAGGTCATTTTCAGCTTGAAAACCTGTAAAAATGTAAACGCTACTATATTATGCTTATACATGGCCATAAATTATTAAACAAAATCATGGCTACTGTAAACAAAAGTCAATGAAACATACACAATTGAAAGTAGAAACTATTTAATAAACAATAACGAAAGAGGTAGCGATACAAAATGCATTAATTGCATTTTTATTTTCTTTCTTGTCTTTTCACAGGTTTACGATCAAGTAAGCCCTTGTTTGCCATCCAGAAAAGCTTTAAAGTGGAGAATGCTGGCGAGTTGCCTTTGACTGTAGTATCCATGAACGTTAATGGATATAAATGTCAGGGTTACGGTTTTGAGGTGCAGCACTGCAGAGCCTTCAGAGTGGACTACAACTCATCCTCAGAAATCACCATTGCGTAAGAATGTGCAACTTCAGCATCAGTGTTCTAAACAGAGTGCAATTCTTATGCCGTTTCTTGAACATTTTTCGAGATGAAATAAAATCAGTTTTACAAATAACTTTAGGACAGTAACTGTGTAGCCTATGCTCACTGCAGAAAGTTGTCTGTCTGTTTAGCGCTGTTGGTAGATTTCGTAAAAAAAAAATTAAAAAAAATTGGTGTATTCTGATCAAATAATAATCAGAATGCTGCAGCTAGAGTTGTCCTTTAAAGAGCCGAAGAGAGCACTCGCACTGGTTGCCAGTTGCCGCTCGCATCAAATTCATGTCACTGATGTTCGCCTACTGAACAACCACTGGATCTGCTCCCTTTTACCTAAACTCATTACTCCTAACTTGTCATTAATACTAACACTTTCTCTTTTCTTCTATTCTATATCTATTTAAAAATACAAATACAGTATACAGTGTTAGACTAAACTGGGAAGGGTAACAGTGAGATTACACAGTGAAGAATTGAAAGGAAATTTATGATTTAGACCCCAAGCACCTGACTGATCAGAGACAACTTAAAAGCCCATTTTAGGTTCCCTTTTTCATGCTAATTACTGCTCCTATTGCCTACTCTATTTCTGTGGTCTAAACTCAGTGAAACTTAAATGTTTAGCAGCATCTAATGATTTTGTAATATTCAGTTTGGCTGACATTTTCTTTTTTTTCTCCTCTGCCTTGCTTTTGTCATTTGCCTCTTATTTTTTTCCTGCTTGTTTTTTTTTTAAAGGGATAGGTCAAAATTCTGTCATGATTTCCTCACCCTCATGTTTCCGTTCAAATTGAATTTCATTCTATTTTTTGTCCATACAATGGAAGTCAATGGGGAACTGAAACTGTTTGGTTATCAGCATTCCTCAAAATATCTTCTTTTATGTTCCACAGAGTAAAGAAAGTCATACATGTTTTGAACAACTTGAGGGTGAGTAAATGATGACAGAAATTAAATTTTTGGTTGGATGAACTATCCCTTTAATCCCAACCCGGAAGTTAGCCTAATAAGGTCTGTGACTAACAAAATCTTATGATTCTTAAACTTCTGTTTATCATGATAATCTTCACATAATCTTTTTGACGCGGAAATACTATTGGCCAAAAGCTAAAATAAGTCAAAAGCTAAATATAGGCTGTCACGAACTGTGACTTCAGCATCACCACTAAACTTTCAACAACTCTGTTCTAGTTTAAAAACATTTTCGCTGAAAGTTTGAGTTCTAATAGTTTGCAAGAGCGTGATTATCAACAATCGTCTGTGAAAGCTAGTGAGTAGATGAAAACCTCTGTAGTCCCATTTAGCCACTTGTTAGCAGCCGCCTTTTACAAGACAAGTGAAATCTTTAAAAAGCTTTTTTAGAAGGTATTACTGATGTATTTTATATCGTAGAAAATATACTTGAAAATATCTTGAGCTTGTGTTCATCACAGACCTTATTTCAAGCATTTAACCAAAAACCCATTGACTTCAGGAAGATGGAACCGGAAGTGGTAAAATGCGAACTCGTTTTGGGGTTTTGCCCTACAAATATATGCCATCCCTGCACCACTCTATCACACCGTGTACCCCATCGTCCTTTTTTCTCAATGTTTTTTTTTTTTTCTTGTCTGTTTATATTCTCCCCATCTCAACCGTTCTCTCTATCTCTCTAGATTTACTCCAGACTTCACGTCTTCGTGGGTGATCAGAGACTTGACTCTGGTAACAGAGCGTGGCTCTATTTTCCACTTCACCCTCAATGTGACTCTGCCTCACCACATGCTGCCCCTGTGTGCTCAGGTGGTACCAGGACCCAGCTGGGAGGAGTCCTTCTGGGTCATCACACTGGTCTTGACCTGGTTAGCAGCCCATATACATACTTAAACCACATGAAATGCTACCCTGTGGATGCAACTTGAAATGGATTCTGTGCATTAATATCAAACCTGTTCTCTCTGCAGTTCCTCTCTAGCTGGTGTGTGTCTGATGGCTTTCCATCAAGCTCAGCACATTCTGAGTGAGTTCTCCACGCCAAGTCCACGTAGCAATCACAACTCTGTACCTCGTGAAAATAGCAGTGTCAACCACAGCTCTTCAAATAGTGTCAGGTGAGTCAGCAGCAACCTTGATCAGGACTGCACAAATAATCCAAATGAAATAGAAATCACACACAATAAAATATTTTAGTGTCTTAGAGCGATTTACAGTCAGTGTTTCTCCACACAAACTCCGGTGCTCTTAGTTGGGGTTGCTCTGCATATATATATATATGTATATATATGTGTGTGTATGCATGTATGTATGTAAATGTATATTTTTTTTTTTTTTTTTTTTTTTTACAATTTCAAACATTTTTGTGTACAAAAGTTTACATCGTTGCACAAGATTTGTAATGAGAATTGTATTAAAAACTGTTACCTGTACTTTACTCACAGAAAGTAAAATAATAATAATAACAACAACAACAAAGGAGGCAATTTTTATTATTATTGCTGCTGCTTCAACTAGTACTGTAAAATAAAGATCTAATATTCAATACAAATATTAAATAATTATTTTTATTAAATAAATATTAATAAATAAACCACAAACTAACAAGCAATGCCTTTTTATATAATACAAATACAATAGTAAATAGTTTCTAGTAGTACTGTAAAATCTAAGATCTAGTATTCAATCAAATAAAAAAAAACATTATTATAAACTTAATTATTATTAAAAATATAACAAAATAGTAAATTATTTCTACTACTGATACTGTTAAATAAAGATCTAATATTCAATACGAATATTAAATAATAACTTTTTTAAATAAACATTCATAAACTACAAACTAACAAGCAATGCCTTTTTATTTCATAATAAAAATACAATAGTAAATAGTTTCTACTACTAGTACTGTAAAATCTAAGATTTAGTATTCAATAAAATAAAAAAATGAACATTATCATAAACATAATTATCATAAACATAATTATTATTAAAAATATAACAAAATAGTAAATTATTATTTCTACTACTAATACTGAAAAGATAAAGATCTAATATTTACAAATAATTACATTTATTATATAACATTATTATTATTTAAAAAGGCATTGCTTTTTAGTTTGTTGTTTTTGCACATTGTATTTCTATGTGTTTATTGTGTTTGTTTGTTTGTTTGTTTGTTTAGTAGAGGAAAAGGCAGTTGTAAGAACTACACTGACACAAGCCACCCCTCTGACAAAGGCAAGGGGAGGGGTTCTCCAGCTGTGGCCAATGGGACGATTCGCTCACAGTCCTCATCCAAGAAAAGTTCTGGAGGTTCCTCCCAGCCTCTAAAGAAGCAGACTAAAGTGTCTTTCCTCTACAGTAGATATAAAAATAGCCCTGCATCTGCAGCTGCTAGTGTTTCTGCTACCTCGGACTTTTGCAGCCCTACAACCGATGAAGATGGAGATCACACCTATGAGTTAGACCCAGACGTTTGTAATAACAACAACAACAATGACATATTTGATGAAACCCTTCTCCCTGCTGAGAATAAAGAGCACTTTAGAGAATCCATGGAGGACAAGGCTTTGCCAGATGATATGTTTCCTGTGGAAACACTTCCCAGACTACCTGAAAACATCAGAGTCCCTCCGCCTGCAGATGAAGTGATGGAAAATGAGGAGTGTAAAAGAAAAATCAATGCTGAAAAAAGGGATTATGTAGATGAAGAGGTAAGAGGCATAATACAGCATAAGAGCATTTTTCCACGTTTTTTCTTTTTCACCTCACTAAGAAAAATGAATTGTTTGTGCCCCTCCTTCAGAAGATTGAAAGAGGCGGCGGTCAGAAGAAGAGACCGGAGAAAGATGCAGAACTTGGAGTGTCTGCCATCAACACCAAAGCGAAGAAAAACACAGGCAGGAGTCGCAGGAAGACAGCTGAGCTCATTCCTGGGTACGTGTCTGTGATGAAACGAGGAAAATGTTCTAGTGCACAGTTTGTTAGTTATGTTGTGTTACAAGTAGTAGTGTGAATTGACTGAGTGAATCATGATATAAAATCAATCCTCTCTTTGATTCCGTCCAAAGCTATTATTACCCTTAACTAAAGGACATTGCCACACTGTTTCCTTTAGTATAAATACACTACATTAATGCATTATGATTCATTTGATTTTTAGCATTTTAAATTAAATCAATTATTGACCGCAATATACAATTCAAAAGCCATATTTTAAGATTGATGGATATGATGGCCAAATTTTCTTGTCGTGCCGATAACGATAAGATTAAAAATGAACATATCTGCTGATATTTTGTGCATCCCTAGCTTTTTTTTTCTTCTTTCATTCGGGCAACCCAACAGACTTCCTGAAAACAGTGTTGTCATGGTGACAGAGAGTGAGAGAGAACCTCCACGTAATGCTGCTAGAACCCGCAACATGAAACATGAACTACCTAAAATAGGAACCAACCCAAACAGCCCTCTCAAACACAATGGTGAGGAAGTGATGTACAGCAGTTCCTCTGTCTCACTGCTGCATGTGTGAATGACATCATACCAGTTCCTGAACATCCCAATGTTACTACGGTTGTCCAAGACAACATCAAATGGTTTTAAATGATTAAATTGAAAGAAGTCTCTTATGCTCACCAAGTCTGCAGTTATTTGATCAAAAATACAGTGAAAACAGTAATATTGTGAAATATCATTACAATTTAAAAGAACTGTTTTCTATTTTAAGATACTTTAAAATGTAATTTATTCCTGTGATGCAAAGCTGAATTTTCTGAAGCCATTACTTCAGTCTTCAGTGTTACATCACATGTATATATGTATACGTGTGTGTGCGTGTGTGTTAAGTGTAACGCTCCACATCAGTTCTGTTAATCGGTTTCTTTTTACACAAACGCAGGCACGTGTTTAGTCAGACCGAGGCGTAAGTGTCCAGAGCGACGTCTGCATTGGGAGTCAGGCTCTGATTCGAGCAGTTCATCGGGCAGTGTAAGAGCCAGCCGAGGATCCTGGGGCAGCTGGAGCAGTGCCAGCAGCATAGAGGGAGAAAGAGACCCCAACAGACATCCCTGCAGGAGTAAGAGATAACACATGCGCTTACTACTCACTTTTGTACTATAGGTGCGTTCACACCATGTTGAAATTACCATCATTTCGAGATTTCAACTAGTAAAAAGTGTTCATATCCTCGTAGAGCTCTTAATTACAGCATGTAAACTGGGAATTTTCTGAGAGCTCCTACCTGTACCACCTGACCACTGCATATTTATTTAGGCATTGATAGTGTAATAGAAACAGACAATTTACACTCCGAGGACATGAACAGAGGACATTTTGTCATCTCGAGCCTATGGTAATTATGACATGGCGTGAGCGAAGAGAAGAGAAATTCTTATGAATAACATTTTAATCAAAATTGCTGTTTGATTTTTGTTTTTTTAGGAGACAACATCCAGTACCACCCATATCCAAAAGATCGGGAATGTTACCTGAACATGAACTATACATACAAAACCCAAAGGTAAAATGAGTGACTACATTTTTTGAACTCAAGTGATTAAGAGTAATCTAGATGTGATTGACGATCTATTTACACATTTGTCCTCAGCATGAACAATCTATATGTCAGGGAACCATGCCAAAGCCCAGAAGTGTGTCCTGACCCTGTACTCCCTCAGAGCTTCGCTGATGTAGCTGCAGGTGTGGACAAAAACATTGGTGAGGGACATTCACACATTATATTTACAGAGAGGATCGTAACGGTTGTGTGTGTTATCTTGCGTTTTATTTATGCGATTATGCATTTTGGTTTCCACAGAAGTAATTGGCTCTAATGTGATTGAAGAGACATGGTCAGCCGCCTCCATTCCCCTGACCAATGGATTCAGGTACAACATGACCGAATCTCTTCCGTTTGTCCCTCGGAGTCCCACATCCGGATATGACGGGTATGTCTCAGGCTTTTAGTTATTTTGTATTTAATTTCATTTAAAGCCAACCACTGACAGATTCAAATGCTAATGTGTCAATATTATGCAGCTTCCCATGGAACAACATGAAGAGCCAGTCTCCCAGGCAGTCTCCCAGTCAGTCTCCCAGTCAGTCTCCCAGTCAGTCTCCCAGTCAGTCTCCCAGTCTGTCTTCCAGTCAGTATCCCAGTCAGTATCCCAGTCAGTATCCCTATAGTGACCAGACCAACTACATGCCAACAGGTGAGGTGTTCTCTCTCTCTGAGAAATGTCTCACTGTAGTACATAGTTACCGAAGGATGAGTGACCATTTTCTTTGTTTTGTCCATGAAGGTAACAGCAATTACCAAAATGCATTCTCGTGCCCTGAAAGCCAAACCATAACCCACAGCCATCAGCTAGTCTGGGGAGAGAATGGAGCCCATGACATGAACTCCACATGGGACACTGGCAGTTGTGTGGGGAGCAAGGTGAGATTTACACAAGTGTTCGTTCTTGTCAAGCAATAACATAAAAATAAAAAAAAAACAATCATTTATATTTATTATATATATATTTATATATATATATATATATAACCCCAGGTGAATAGGGGATTTTTTTTTTTACTGATATTCCCTTACTTCTTCCCCAGTTGATTGATTACATTTCTGAAATGTTATGTTTAAATATGTAAATGAAGCCGTAACTAATTAAATATGCACTAATTTGCATACCTTTCCAGAATAGAAATCTGAACAATGGCTAAAGCCAGGCTTAAATTTATTTTATGTTGTTGACATAAGAGTCAATGATTTTAGTAATAAAATGTATAAAGAAGAAAAAAAAACTCAGTAAAAATGTTCAGAATATAGATGGCAATAAACCTGTAACTTTTGGTGCAAGTGCTACAGAAGTGGAGATTTCCGGCTGAAGTGCACGTGAAAACACAAACAGATAATAAAGTGCAATAAAATAAATGCTTAAAAGTGTATTTTGGATGTTTTCTTTTCACTAGTCTGAAGCAAAATCTCAAAATTGACCAATGCATAAAAAAAAAATGTTTTTGCCTGTAGTTTTTTGTCTTGATACCATTTTTGATATCACAGACAAAAATTGCCACAATTAAAGGCATAACATTTAAAGAGTATCTTGGTTTATTAACTTTTGACAATAATCAAAATCTGCCTTTACACCATCAGGCCGAACAGACTTTATACTTGCATCAAAGCTGCGGAAAATTAGGACTGAATGTTTCAAATAATCAGAATCGATATGTATCAGAATTTTTTTTTTCAACACTAAGGCAGTTCTTGAGCTGCAAGTTAAGAGAGAAAGGCTCATGTTAACATTTAAACTAGTACATTAAGTGTGAAATACAAATATAGGCAGCACATTTTAACTGTTAATACCCACAAATGCAAACAAATTCAGAAAAAAAGGGTTTACAACGGCATCTGTTTAAAAACAGTTTGGACGTTCTTGTTCTGAGCACCTTAGAAACACCCTTTTACACACGTTTCCTGTTAAAGTGTGTAATCTGTCCTCATTGAGAAGTAGATTTTTTGTTAATGTTTTCCCTTATCTATCTTTTCCAGCCATACTTTACAGGAACCAGAAGTCTGTCTCCCATGTCCAGTCTATTTGGCTCTATCTGGACACCTCAAAGCGAGCCTTACCAGAACCACTTCCACCCCGAGCGCTCCGCTCCCGTCTCGCCCCACTCGCCCATCTCACCCTTCAGCCGTGAACCCGGCGGCGCCTGCCCGGGGAAACAGTACTCCAGCTTCAATCCTTTTGGACCACACATGAATTTGGACATATGGAACTCTTCTTCAAACCGGAGCTCCAACTCTCAGCTCTCCAACGATTCAGGCTACTGTGGGGAAATGTGAGGAATAATGCTTTTGAATAATGAGGAAAAAAAGAATGTGCTTTTATCTCTAATGGGGGAAAATGTGAATATTCTTCTTTCTTTTATGTTTGTTGTTGTGGTAAGGTTCAGCATTTTGTTGTATATTTTTCTAGATGTTTTGCAAGTTTGACCATTGAAAATAAAAAAAAAAGTTTTGTATTTGACTCGGTGTTGTGAATTATTTTTAGGTTTCATTTTGTCAGTTGTTTAAATACTCTAACATACGATTTAGATCAAGACAGTGAAAGGAAGACAACGTAGTTTACATAGTTGGCCAATTTTGCAGACACTGAACAAAAATGTTCTTATTTCCTTTTTTTTTCTAAAGCATTTCGATTTTAGAAATTAATTTCATCTAGATAATGGTGACTTCAGCAAAAAAATTCTATTCATTATAATGAACCTGAGATCCACTCACTTCAAAAATGGACACTGCAAAAAATTAATTGAAATGACATCAGGGAAATTTCAAGCAAAACAAATAAAATATTTGAGAGATTATAATATGCTTTCCCTAAACCAAATTTGAAAGCAGAATTGGTGTTTTATGCCACAAAAGTTAATACAGCAAAGGAGCAAGGATTCAAGCTTTATTGCTACAAAAATCAGGTTTGTGGGTAAAGGGCAAAGAAATACATTTTGGAATGTATGCAATATTGTGTATATTTTTGTGCAAACAAGCAGCACTAGTTCCATGTTTATGACAACGGGACAGTACAGGAGAACAGACATACGGTGAGACGAGGAAGATTCTTTCTGCATTTATCTGTTTGGCATTAGTACACTTGAAAAGAACAAGGGCACTTTTTCAGTTTAAGCATTATGAGTATGAACATCATTTGTCAACAGCACAAAATAACCACTCTCACAACACATGATCATCACTAACTAATGCATGTCTTCTGATAAACGTTAAACCAGGGGCCCTTTAATATTAGCACTGAACATGTTTTTTGTGGTGCTAATTCACAAAGTGCATCGGGTGAATACTGGCATGAGACATCACTGATTTCTGGTCAATTCTCTGAATGGCACGAATTGAGACATTTAGCATCTTTTTAACTAAACAGTGCAGTGATATTAAAAAAGGTAGTTTTATCTAAACAGCATATCAAGTGATTTATTTCTTGCATATTATGGGTTAAAGTGATTACAGAGATGTACAGTAATTGCATTATACACACTTGTACCAACCACAGTTGTGCACATCACTGTCATAATCAGAGAAGCTCATATATTGTGGTATAAATTATAAATAATCCTGACATCTCTTTTAAACATAACAAGCCAATATTGGTGATACTGGCCCACCATAGTGAGATTTTCTTTTTCTGTTTGATGTGTAGATATATAAAATGTAATAGCAGTTTGGAATCGCATTACTTACATTCTTATTCATGCCAATGCTTTGAAGAGTTCCCTTTTTAATCAGCTGAGTGCTGAAAGAAGAACATTCAGATTCACACAGTAGAAACAATCGCTTCGCCTAATGTGTAGCAGTTTTTGAGTCAAAAGTGAAGAACAGCATAATCTAAATCTACATGGTTTCATTCTTAAAGGGACAGTTTCAATCACAAATTACATTTCTGTCATCATTTACTCCTCCTTGTGTTGTTACAAATTATCGTGACATTCTTCCATGGAGCACAAATGTTTTTTTTAAGGTCTCTTTCATATAATAATAAGAGGGATAACAATTGAAAAAGTAGTCCATACAACACATGTGTCATGACAGATTTGCATACAATTAATGGTAAATAAAAAAGTTAAAATTGAACATATATTGTTTATCATCCTCTTCACTGAAACTGAAATCAATTTTGAAAAATGATGCGTCAATGCCAACATCATATACGCAATTTATTTGTTTTGAGAGTTTCAAATTTCGGTCTGTTCCTCACAGCCTCTTTGTATGGTTTGGAATATATGGTTGCAAATCACTTTTAATAATACAGACCAGAATTTCCTATATATTCTTTGAAAGTGTGCCTTTTATATTCCATGAAAAAAAAGAAATATGGATTTTGAACAACACAAGGTAAAAAAAATAAAAGACAGAATTTATATGTTTGGGTGAATTATTCCTTTGAATTTTAAAACCAATGTTTTTAGGTTTGCAAAACTCTATGATCAGAGTACAGAATCCCATTTCCTTCAGTTAGTTCTTCTCTCCAAGGTGAGGGTGTCACGAGGCTACAACGTCAATGCAACATGAGGGTCCCATTTGGCACGAGGGCGGCAGCTTTAAGGAATGAGTGCTATTGTAGATAACGGTATACTTTAAAACAGTGGTTCCCAGAGTCTGCCACCACAACATGGCCATCAGAGGTGAGAGCCAGTCCTTGAGGGCCATACAGAGGGTCTGCGGAGGTGTTGATGTAGGACAAGAAGGATCCACTGCTGTCAAACACCTGGAGTCCCACAGATGGATGATATAAAGATGTTAAATCTACAATTTTTTACCTGACATGACTAAAATATATGTGTACTGCCAGTCATCACACTGTTCAACATATTTAATTAATCTCATAATTTAATGTGTTTACTTTGGTAGCCCTAGCAAAAAGTTTTAGGTTAATCACATTTGTTGGTGAAATATTCAGTTGATCTAAGCCTGTGTTACCTGTATCCGGCTGTTGCCCCAGTCGGCCACTATAATATTGCCATTGGCATCTACCGCCACACCCGTCGGTGCATTAAACTGCCCATTTCCTTCGCCATTCGACCCAAACTTCAGTAGAAACTCCCCCTCTGGACTGAATACCTGCAATTTGATGACACAATCTGCATTAACACATCAATATTTAAAAACAGGTTTTGAATGACTTTGAACAGATATGAGTGAACTGTTTTTCAAAAAGTAACCACAATGACAGCACATTTTAAGAATATGACTATTATTATGACTATAGGAAATTGTACCTTTACAGAATGATTATGAAAATCAGTCACAATGATTTCATTATTTTGATTCACTGCTGCAAAGTGGGGACCTATGAAAATGAAAGAAGAAGAGTTGCACATTCAACTTTTGGTAAACTAAAGCCCTCATCCCACTAGTCTACTCAATAACTGTTGTTTTTGATGAAACCTCTCCTGTTCTTTTTTTGTCATTAAGTGTCCCATAAAAGTGCTTTTTTACACAATCAACATAACATTTGTGATATGTGGCTTTTCCTTTTGGTTGAAAAATTAGCTAGTGAAAACTCTGGCTTCTGAAGTTGTGTTGTATTAAAAAAAAAATTGTTTCCTTAATTACTCATCCTCATGTCGTTTAAAACCCGTAAGACTTTCGTTCATCTTTGGAATGATCTATTTATGAACTTTTTGAGGCGTCAAGGTGGCAGTTGCGTATCTGTCGACGGAGGGACAGAAAGCTCTCAGAGTGCATCAAAAAAATCTTCATTTGTGTTCCGAAGATGAACAACATGAGGGTGAGCAATTAATGACAGAATTTTCATTTTTGGGTGAACTATCCCTTTAAAGTGCTGTTTTGTCAGAAAGAATAGGAATCATGGAATATGCCAGATTTATTCTTGCCTATTTCTTAAGGAAATCTTATTAAAGCTAAAATGTATAGCGGATTTTGAATAAAATGTAGCATCCAATTTGTTGGCAACCACATAAACATTCCCTGCGCTACTGTATACATTCACCGTGTTATCTAGAATCTGGGATTTCTTTCAAATAAATGCTGTTTTCGCTGTGTAAAATACATACAATGTGCATCAATGTGGATCAAATGGCTATTTATATACATAATTGTAACAGCAAAAGGAAGTTATATATATGTTATGTTCTCTACTCTATGTTCTCTATTCGGCCATGTATAAATTTATGTCCTGCCCAATTCGGAAACTTGGGTATCAAAATTAGTTTTGCGAAGCCATTCATGCTCAATTTTTTACAAGGAAACTTCTATTTACAATAATTCGGATAGCATGTGAAAACTGAACAAGTGCCAGTATGTAACCAAGGTAAGTACCTGCAAATTGCTTGTCACTGTTGCCTCGGTTTCCGAACTTGGAAACAAGTTTTCCATTGGGCTGGAAAAGGAAGACGCAACAAGATTTATTGTCAACCACAATGATGTGGCCATTTCTATCAACCGATACACCCTTAGGACCCATGAGCTTCCCTGAGCCAATTTTAGTCTGAAAAAAGACACAGAGGACACAAGAGAGAAAAAAGATGTTAAAATTCAAGTTCAAATTTTCTTTAATAATACTAATAATAAAAAGCAGGTGCAGATACCTTAAACTTGCCATCACTGGAGAAAATGCTGACCCATTTGTTATCATAGTCAGCAATGATGATGTCACCATTGGGGTGCACAGCGACACCAGTTGGGCGTTGAAGTTGTCCTGGTGATCGGCCCCTCACTCCAAAGCGACTCTTAAATTGTCCATCATTTGAAAATATCTACAAATGAAACAATTTACATCTTAAATTAAGCACTTGTTTTCTTACTTGTTTGATATAAATTAAAGAGGCATTAAGCAACCCACAGAACGATGATAAAAAAAACTGTGATTAGACAGGTGAGGTGTACCTGAACACACTGGTTGTTACTGTCTGCTATCAGGACCTTGCCAACAGAAGAAGCAGCAACTCCCTGCAGATTGGTGAACTCACCCTTATTTCTGCCTTTAGTTCCTATGGAACAAAAATAAAGGATGGATGGATGGATGGATGGATGGATGGATGGATGGATGGATGGATGTCGATCAATATTGGACACACTAATCATTAGATCCACAAAACACCTGGAAATTGAAAAGCTATTGCACTTTAACAAATAGATTATTTTCTCAGCTAAATTAATATGTACAAATATTTTATGTTTTTACAAATATAAAAGCATTTGTTTCTCTTTATAGTTTGATCATCATCAAACTATCAGGTTCTCTCTAGTAAAAGCAACCCCCTTTGACTGTAGTAGTGTTCATTTCTTAAGCCATCTGTTACGTGTGCTTATCATACCGATTCGGAACATGAGGTCATCTTCAATTGGGTTTTCTTTCCGTTTGCCGGTGCTGTACATGCTGGCAGGGCGCTTGATGGCCCGCTGTTTCACATGGCTGCTTCCTGGAGATTTGAGGCGTTTCTTGCCTCCGTCTGAAGTCAGGGAGATCTCTGTCATTTTGTTGGCACGTATGCTGAATGGGCTGCCTTTAATATGCTGATCATAGAGCTTCAGCGAGAGCGAGAAGCGGCCCTCACACGGGGCCGTGTATACAAACTCATAAGTGCCATTTTTATGATCCGTGACTTCACCTTCCCCCACTATGGTGCCATCAGAGGCAGAAAGATCAGCTATGAGCAGAGCATTTCCTGTCCGGCACAGTCCGCCGTCTCTGTCTTTTGTTGTTATGGTCACAGAGGTCGGCTGTCCCACGATGCAGTGCCTCAGGCCTTCACCGGTGGCAACAGTTTCTGCGGCTATAGCATTGGTGGTTACAATAGCACCAAGGTTGTGGATGGATTTGCGAAGACCGTCGGTCTCCACCAAGAAGTCCAGCTGGTTGTTCTCCTCTGGCCGAAGTGGGAGCTCCTGACTGGCCAGCTCGTAAAGACGCTCGCTCATCTGCTTCTTGACCAATAGGACCTCAGCTTCCGAGCCGTGATTAAGAGCCTGCTCGGTGAAACTGCAGCTGCTGCATATGCCCTCCTGTCCCTGCAGCAACGACTCCAGCTGAGCTTGCAACACCTGCAATGACATACAAATGATATTTCAGTCATGACAACTCTCTGAGTAGATACATTTCAACCAGCATATATTGGCATGGGCATTAAATATACATAGACTTGATTTTGGCGGACGAGATCTGCTACGCTGCTGCTTCTGAGCAAATACAATAATTTGTTCAGCTTAGTCAAAAATAACCAACAAAGGAAAGGCTGCTGCAAGAAATGGTAGAACCCTAGTAGCATATCTCTACAGGTGGTGCTGGGGAGGAGGAGGATAACAGAAGTATTCATATTGCGCAGCGTGCCGATCGCAGGATAGGGTACGATATGGTTATGTGGATTTGGAAGTACTTCTGATTGGCTAGTGCCATTTCATTGAAAGAACCAATCGGAAATTCAGTCGTGCAATAACACTCATTTCACGACTTCACACTTACAAATAAGTCAGTTAGAATAAATGCATATTTGGCGCGCTGTCCGAGGAGAGGGCTCCGGGCTCGGTATGCGGCCCGAACCCATAGTGCTCCCCCTGTTCCTGACTGTGGAAGAATGAGCCAGGAGTGAGGAGTCGGGGTGGTGGAGGGATGCTGAAACTGTCAAGGAATGTTAGGTGAGTTGACAGAGGATATTTATATATACTTTCTCTCGTGCTGATAGGGTAGACATGTAATAGTTTGGTGACGAGTTGATTGGAATGATTTATTTGAACGTGCTCCTCCCGAACCTTGTTTCTAAAACATCATTTCACGAGTTCACACTTACAAATAAGTCAGATAGAATAAATGCATATTTGGCGTGCTGTCCGAGGAGAGGGCTCCGGGCTCGGTATGCGGCCCGAACCCATAGTGCTCCCCCAAAAAGCTCTGAAATAAAATGCAGGGCAGCCGCCAGAATAATCCTGATGACCCCCCAAAAACTTGTGAAATGTAAAGCTTAAGATATCAGCTGCAGGAAGAGGTGGTTGCTGGGAGGTTTCTTTAACGTAGGACGGGAGTTGGTTGACTTGGAGTTGGATGGGTGTGCCTCTTGGGTGGAAGGTTGTAAATGGTGCAGGGACAGAGGAGGATGGTATGGCTGATACGGTGGAAATAAGGAGGATGGAAAAGGAGAAGACACTGCTGCGGCAGTGGATCGGACTTCTTTGGTAAACGGAACTCCAGCGGGAGAGGAGTGCACGACACTGCTGCGGCAGTGGACCAGACTTGCTTAGATTAATGGAGCTAGATGACACTGCTGCGGCAGTGGAGCAAGTTTGGAAGGAGTAACGGAGCTCCTGCGGGAGCGGAGTAGATGACACTGCTGCGGCAGTGAAGCAAGTTGGATGGAGTAACAGAGCTCCTGCGGGAGCGGAGTGCACGACACTGCTGCGGCAGTGGACCAGACTTGCTTTAGGTTAATGGAGCTCCTGCGGGAGCGGAGTAGATGGCACTGCTGCGGCAGTGGAGCAAGCTGGATGGAATAAAAGAGCTCCTGCGGGAGCGTAGTGCACGACACTGCTGCGGCAGTGGACCAGACTTGCTTGAGATAATGGGGCTCCTGCGGGAGCGGAGTAGATGACACTGCTGCGGCAGTGGATCAGACTTTGGTCGAGTTAATGGAGTCCCTGCGGGGTGGAGTAGAGGGCGCTGCTGCAACGATAGATGGACTTGCCTTTGGCTTGTTTCCTGGGATCCTATGGTGGGTTGAGAGGAAGTTAGCTGAGTAGGGATCGTTGGGCTTCTTTGGTATGTAGGTGGTTAGAACGGATTTAACTCTTAAAGGCCTCCGACGGCCAGCGGCCGAGCTCTTGGATTTGCTGCTGGGGAAGGCCTTTTTGGGCAGCTGTGGTTGCTGCACCTATGCGGAATGAATGGCTGGAAAAATTATTTGCTGGGATGTTTGATTGGAGTAAGATGGATTTGAGATGTTTTGGAACCAGAACGTGTAACGGGGCGATTGAAATCGTTGGTGAAGAGTGGGTCGGAAGCAGACTTGGTCTGAGTGGCGTGAGGTACGGTGCTGGAAAACGCCACGTCTGTAGCTCAGCAGAGCGGAGAGAGTAGTGGAGCCTGGCGGCGGCGGAATCTGGGGCGCGGCCCAGGCTAGCTGAAGGCCTGCTGTGGCCTGGCGCTCGCGTAGAACTGGGCCCTGCGGTGTCGGGAGAAGGAGTTTTCTGAAAACGTGAGTTTGATGTTTTGTTTGTTCTGAATCCAATTGAGCCTGAAAGGTTTCTTCACAATGGCATAAATATTTAGATCTGCAACCACACAGACATAGCAGCACAGACAGATGATGATACACATATGAACTGCATATACAGTGGGGTCCAAAAGTTTGTTTTTAGATTTATAAAGATTTAGATTTAGAAAATATAAAGACATAATGCAAAATATTAAATATTTTCTCTTAGTTTATTTCTATATCACCAATCAAATGCAATAACAGTGTGATCATCTTAACTCATTTGAACATAAGACCGGATGTTTTGCTTCCATTAAAGCACAAGATGCACTCTGGAACATTTGCAAATCACGCTGGACAACATGCTCATAAGGTTTTGTACTTAGGCTGTGTAAAATCAAGTACATGCTGTCAATTAAACTACTAAAAACCAAACCATTTTTTACTTGTGGAGCCCAGTGTCTGCGTAAACAAACAAATGCAAGCAGTTAATCAGTGCTAAAAGCATGTACTGGACAACATAAAAGTCACCTCTAAATGAACATCAATTCCTGACATGTACAAGTGCTAATCATTTACCGAATCTGGTACTTATAAAGCCATTCTATCAAAGAAAAAAGTCTGATGAATCAGTCAGCATAGACAAGGACCAAATGTACTCAGCAGTGACAGATCCATGCTTTGATAAAGCCACCCTGTTCAGTCAGCGTCCAGTCATTTCAAATACAACATCATGAAAGGATATCAAATGAGGAAAAACTTGACACAGTTTGACCCTAAAACAAAACTTAACTCCACAAAAAACTGAATTCAGAATCCTACCTCACCTCAACTTGTTTATCACAGTCCTCTTCCATTACAATGCCCCAAACTGCTAGTGACTAGCCGTGCTGCCTTTGTTTACTTTGTGTTTAAAGGCTGACTCTGTAGTTGGTCTGGTTCTTCCAGATGAATCATTCCCATGTGACGCACTGCCAGCTGCCAGGACTGATGTCAGACCCACACAGAAGCATGTGCTACAGAGTTATTAATTTGTTTAATCATTCACCACAGCAAAACAGTGTGACTGATATGGGAGGAGACAAGATTGTGCATGCGTGCAAATAAACATTGCAGAGAATAAACAAGTCTACTCTACTTTGCAGCTTATTTTGTGTCGAGAACTGCCCTTTGAATAAGAAAGAGGCAGGCATGTAAAATAGTCAATCAGAATTCACTAGTTTTTATTTGACATTTATTTGACATTGGTCCATGGTGATTATGTAATAGATACAGTAGGTGCGATCTGTGGCCATGCCTTCTTTGACGTGGAAATCTTCTCCAGTTCATTTCTTCTGTTTAGTCAGTTGAGGTCAGACACGAGTATAACATGAACACACTGGAGAGCTGCTTTAGAAATTAAAGTTGTGATTCTAACCGAAAGTGACACTGACACGTTCCTTTCTTCACGGTTAATACTGTAGAGCTGCTTGCTTTAAAGCGCTCTATTGTATGATGTGGTATATAAATAAATGTGAAATGACTTCACTGGAGTGCTGAATTGTAAAGAGGATAAATAAACAAATTAAATTAAATAAATTGTTATTGAGAGGAAAGTGTGCGTATTTAGCCGCATCTGTTTGCCAACAGTATAGCGCTGCTCAGGTAAATGTTGATGGTAAGAACACGCTAAACAGATAATTACTTCCCAATGATAACATTTTTAAAACGATAGCCTCTAGATAGGTGTACTAGCCTTTTGTTTGAGTCCGTAGTTGACCTCCAGCTCCATCAGCAGAACACTCTTCCGTACATTGAGGGTCTTCTGAAGTTCCTCAAAAGTAGCATGAATCACCTCTTCTATTGAACTCTTCTGATTGCTCAGCTGCTGCAAAATCTCAGACAGAACCTCCAGCGCAGAGTCAATTTCTGGCAGTCTAAGGAAAAGAAGAACAAGTAACTCATTTTTATCTCTTTTTATGTTACTTTTACTACAATTTTTTTATACACTACTATTCAAATGTTTGGACAAATCTACTCGTTCTTTATTTTTGTTTTTATTATTATTATTATTATTATAAGCATATTACTTATTTTAGAATTAAAGTAAAGTCGTTAAACCTATTTTTTTTTTTTTTGTTTGTTTCCTTCACTGTGGAAAAGCAGTGGTTTTCAATCCTGATCCTGGGGACCCACTGCTCTGCACATATGTGACCCTGGACCACAAAACCAGTCACAAGTCGCACGGGTATATTTGTGGCAATAGACAACAATGCATTGTATGGGCCAAAATGATCGATTGAAAACTGTTGGAAAAAAACCCCCTCTGTAACATTATACACTACCATTCAAATGTTTGGGGTTAGTACGATATTTCTTTGTGAAAAGAAATTAATACTTTTATTGAGCAAGGATGTATTAAATTGGTCAAAAGTGACAGTAAAGACCTTTATAATGTTACAAAAGATTCTATTTCAAATAAATGCTGTTCTATTTAACTTTCGATTCATCAAATAATCTTGAAAAAATATGTGTATATACACTATATAATGTACTTTATATAATCTAATAAAACAGGCCTCCCTCGATGACATATTTGGTGCAATGGGTGAAATTCACAGTACATTTCAAGTGTTACTGTGTATTAATTTGCTTGTCTGCATAATGCGTAATGAGCCTTATTTTTAATAAGACATTTTACTTTAACAGAAAACAATCTAAACATTCTGTAGCAATGTGTACGTAAGCGTATGTTCCATGCCTGTTTTTGACGGCGTCCAGCTGCTCCTGTAGCGAGGCTTTGTGCTGTTCTAAAACATCCTTGAGCGGGACGGTGGCGTGTTCTGCGTGTTCGCCGCTCGTACACTCCTCACACATGGCTGTCTCGCATGGCGGACAGTAGAACTCCATTACCTGATGAAAAGAGAGGCAGAAGCATCCCTGCTGGTGACAAGCCAAAGAAAACTTTTCACATTTTGTTTACATATACTCCCTTTGCAAAAACCTTAAGGAATTTCACATACAAAATGGACAGAATGCAACTTGCCAGGAGGAAAATACTTCTAACACACCATACACTATTTAGTTATCCTGTACTGCTGTGTAAGTCTTACGTTTCCTCCATGATTGGGACAGGAGAGTGGTTGTCCAGTGGCCACTCCATTGATAGCGTCTGTGCAGTCCTCACTGAGGTTAATGTCCGGGCTCCTCTTTAGCACCTCCATCAGGTTGGTGATGAAGAAATTACTCTGAAGTGCCGCCACACCTTTCTCCGGCAGGATGGAGGTCTGACGGCACACGGGGCACGACAGAGTCAGACTGTGGGCGGGAATGTAGTTCTGCAGACACCTGGAGCAATAGGAACAGGTTATTGAAATTACAACCTATTTGGTAGTAACTGG
This sequence comes from Meda fulgida, assembly GCA_030578275.1. Taxonomy (NCBI): domain Eukaryota; kingdom Metazoa; phylum Chordata; class Actinopteri; order Cypriniformes; family Leuciscidae; genus Meda; species Meda fulgida. The sequence goes on from CM060616.1 coordinate 16,169,754, forward strand.
CTCTCACCAGAAAGACATATTCATATTGTTTTTTTTAGATAAAACTAATCATTGGGCATCTTGTGGGCACCCTGTATAGATTCATGTGAAGTGCTATTCTGGAATAAAACGGCAAACACCTGGTTAACACTCATGTTTCCTGTGAAATATAAGAGAAGTATATAACACTGATGCTGTGTACCTTTCCCTTCCCTTTCCCTGTTGTGTGTTGCTTCACGGATATGGAAATGAGCCTGTAAAGCCTTTGAGTATAGACAACAGCACCATCTGCTGGTTTGTAAATGTACAACAGCCATGAAGCCAGGAAATATAATGCATATTGTATCCATTTTAAATGTTATTGGACACAGGCCATTCTAGTTTTAAAGCAGTTGTAATTCATTTAGTACATAAGCTTTTGTAAGAATTATCACTGCTTCACTAAAACACCGAAAGCAAATGGCTGAGAAAACTTTAAAAGCACACCACTAAACACAGTTCAGACTTCAGGATTAAAGTTCTGACACGGAAATCGATTGAATAGAAAATGAGACTTCGTTTGTCATCACTCACGTGATTATCTGAAAAAACTACAAGGCATGATACAGGGCTTCATTGTAAATTGTGCCACATTCTCAATGCATGCATTGGCACCCCGGTACCATATATTACATCAGTTGCTTCCATTATTTTTGTTAAATGCAAAAAGCTGGTATAGAAGAAGGGATATCCTAAAATGTATATTATCCTCTCAGTTTTATTACTCCTCTATGATCCTACACGGAACTGTGTCCAGTCAAACTTTATGGCATCAATGAATTATCTGTGGCCAATACTAATATTTTGTGTTTCACACTTGTGGATTTGTTTATGCATGTACAAATTTGTCAGCGTTTCTATTCATGTTCACACAGCATCTATTTAACATGCATCGGGTTCCCTGCACGTCTCCTTCAGACAAAAGTGCTGTTGACGTATTTTGCAGGCGCCCACCTATACTCTTATACACCTATACTTTTTTGTGATTCTCAAAAGGCCGGTGTATGAAATGAATACTGGTTTAGGATGACAAGAATGTAAGTGAATAATAACAATGTTTTTTTTTGTGTGAAATATCCCTTTAAGTTGTACTCTGTAATACAAAGCCTTCTAATGAGTAAAATTACCTTTACAGAACTAAGAATGGGGAAAAAAAATGAAATTTACACTTAGCTAACTTTGCTAACAAAATAAACAGCTGTAAAATAACCAAATTAAGCACTATAACGGAATATCAGAAATGAAGTACCTTTCACAGAAGGTGTGGAGGCAGGGAAGGACCTTGGGATTGTTGTAGCGATCCAGACAGATACTGCAAATCAGGAACTGTTTGTTGATCTGACGCACCACAGGACTTGGGAGGGTAGAAGTTTCAGTGGCCATCCTAACACTCTATCAAAGGCCTCCCACACGTCTTCAGCCCGGGCCCTGGGGAAAGGGGAAAGGAGTTAATAAATAAATGAAAAAATAACAGATGAGATATTTTTCCTGGAAAGGCCCACCTGATGTAGCCGTTTCTTTTTTCTGAGAAAACTTACTGTATTAATGAACACAAATAAGGTTCTAGGTGCAGACGATTTCACGTCAAAACACTGGAATTCCAGTTCTCAAGAAATCCTAAGCTTTCACCATTACAAGGTAGAGTAGTAATTAAAGCATGCTGTCATGACCTACTGTCAGTGGACAAATGAATAATTTAAAGGGTAAAACATGAGCCATGACTGACAGTGGACAGTGACCTGATCTGAGTGCAATGTCACAGATACAGCACAATATTAAATTAAATGTTTACTGGTTAACTCTGGATATGTGGTATTGCAGCACTGCATTATAGGCTCCTTATGATCAATTGTGTTTTTTGTGCTACTTTGGATATATATATATTTTTTTTATTTAAGTTTTCATATGTTCAAAATGTAATACTGATTCACACTCAAGATTAGGGATACGCCAATTTTAAAATTCTGACCGATATGATGATAAGCTGATAATTATTTCCATGTTATGGCTGATAGTATAGTCAATTCTACACTAATTTGTGTTGTAAGTAATTAGTAAATAAGTTTGTAAATAAACAAGAGAATTAATAATAATAATCAAAAATAAAAACACATTTTTTTAAAGCTAAAAGTAATTTTTGCAATTGCAACTTTATAAAAAGTAAAGTATGAAAAATGAAGACCTATTAATTTTAAGATTTTGTAAAAATGTAATTTGTTATTAAATGTGTTAATAAATGATTATGTGTTAAATATTAACTTTAAGTGAACCTTACATGACAGCTGTCAGGGGTTGAGTGAGAAAGATGAAAGATGCATGGCGGTAGCCTGACGTCGTCATACTCAAGATTCTAGTCAGAATGTGAGTCTGAAACTGCTCCATTGGGCTGTGATTGTGGGGCGTGCCATTTTTCACCCGAACCAGGAAAGAAAATGCCTCTGATTGGTTGTCTATCCAATTGAGTGCAGAGCAACGGAGTAAATGACGTATGTTGAGTAACGCATATGACTTGATCGCGCTTCTCTGGTCCTCTTTTAAAATGAATGCGCTGTCTACATCAGATGCGATGGCTGAATCTACACATCTAAATTCTCCAGCGGCAGCCATTCTTTGTTGTAAACGAATTCAACCTAAGCCCTCTTTGGTGACGTGGATGATTATGTTACTGTTGATCATCTGTCCATCATCGTGTAAAGCCCGCCCTGATCATTTGATTGGTCCAAACAGCTTTGGTTTGGGTATACTTGCTTCACAACGGATCAAGTCTAGACCGAACTTCCCACCCTCAAATGTTGTGGGCAGGGCTAAGTTCGGCTGGCATCCAGGCTAGCATGGTGCAGAATGAACTAATAACAAAGACTGTTAATCAACATACAGAGCAAAAACATTTACAGCTAAAATTGACTAACTGAGGTGGAGCAGAAGAGCCAAAGAGCCAAGGCGACATTGAAGGCCTTGATGGCAACGGTGGAACACAGGGGCATGTGACTGAGGTGGAGAAGGGGGCTTAGCAGACCAGGGTGGGAGTGAGGACAATGGAGGAACCAGAGTGTAGGAGGAGCCCGGCGGAACCAGAAAGGGTGATGGAGATCCAGAGGTCTGAAGCAGAGCCAGAGCGACACCAGACCAAGGTGGAGCCAAAGGGAAGAGGGAGCCCTGCGAAGCTTGAGGGATGACAGGCCATGGTGGAGCCGAGAAAGCATAGAGCAAAGGAGGCCACGGTGGAGTCCGGGGCTATTGACGACTTGGAACTGGGCCTAGCCAGCGACGACTTGGAACCGTGCTTATCCAGTGATGACTTGGACAACATTAGACTGGGCTTATCCAGCAATGACTTAGACTTGGTGTTTGATGACAAAGACGACTTGGAACGGGGCTTTACCAGTGATGACTTGGAACTGGGCTTGGCCATGGCCGACTTGAAACCGGGCTTATCCAGCACCGACTTGGAACCGGGTTTATCCTGCGATGACTTGGAACCGGGTTTATCCAGCGATGACTTAGACAACTTGGAACTGGGCTTAACCAGTAAAGACATGGAACTGGGCTTAGCCAGGGACGACTTGGAGCTGGGCTTAACCAATGATGACTTGGAACTGGGCTTAACCAGCGCCAACTTGGAACCGGGCTTATCCAGTGCCGACTTGGACCCGAGCTTATCCAGCGATGACTTAGACAACTTGGAACTGGGCTTAACCAGTGAAGACTTGGAACTGGGCTTATCCAGCAACAACTTAGACGACTTGGAACTGGGTTTAACTAGCGATGACTTGAAACTGGGCTCATCCAGCGATAACTTCCAGCTTTGACGACTCGTTAATCCCGTTTTTTTATAGAAAACACAATGCGAGTGGCTGGAGTGAGACACATCAGATGGAGAAAGCCCCTTGCGTGATCCTCAACAGAGCGATTCAGGAGGCTTACACCAGGGATATCCATGTTAAATTTTCGCAGTTTAAATCCTTTAATCGCTCTCTCGTTCTGTCAAGTGTTGCGTGAGCTAAATCCAAGAAGAGAGATGCGTGATGCAGAATGAATGAACAACAAAGCCTTTTCATCCATCGATAGCATCCACAACTAATATAACCTCAACAAAAGACAATTAACAGAGATGAACTGAGGGCTTAAATACATGAAGGATAATCATCAACAGAACGGGGACACGTGTGGACTAATCTGAAACCATGAAAACTAATGAATGACTCGAACATAGACAATGAAAAATAAGACTAAAAACTAAACAAGACTGAAACTAAACATGACCCTGACAACAGCAAAGGTAATCTAAGTGAAAAAATAAATAAAAAGAAATGAGCTTGCACAATTAAATATCTAATATAAATTGGAACAGAAAAAAATGTCTAATCTCATCCAGTATGGTACAATTTATTGTGCATCCTTACACAAGGCCCAAGCTCAGGTTATGTTTGATTTTTTTTTTTTATAAATGCTTTCTTTCTTTTATTTTTTTGTTCTTTTCTCTTTTATGGGGCTGCTTTTTTACATAGTAAAAATGAAAAGGAAAAATTAAAAAGGCTTGGTTGTCTTGTTGCAGTGCAGGTTGGAGGCTTTCCCCAGTTTTGTAAATCTCTATTTTTATTTTTAAGAGATGCATTCTACCCCTAAGATGTTATTAAAACAGAAAGCAGTAGCAGTAAATATTTCATTAGGCCTTTAAAAGCTGTCTGTTTTAATGCGCACAATGCAAAAAAGCCAAGCAGAAGAGCAGGCCAGGTGTCCTCACTGCTGAGCAGAGCAGAATCATGCTTCTGTGTTTCGATCCACTGACCACAACGTGCTCAGTGCAAGTCAAACTCTAAACACAGGCTTTAGGACAATATGTACATAACTGACTAAAAATGATGCTCTGGTGTGGGATATGGAAGCTCATAAAGAGAAAATTGATGGGTTTGTCTGCACTGGATGCCGTATAAGGTCATCATTTTAGAGTGAAATGCTAATCTCTTACATATTGGGAAATCTATTTAAGTCTGGATCTATTTAAGATGGATAGTATGAAAAGAACCTTGCTTTTACATTATAATTCATTCACATTAATACCATACCTTATCATGAAAACAAATACAGTGATAAAAAGTCCTAAAATGTATTCTTTAAAAACAGATAGATAGGTTGTCTTATCCAGTCTGCCCTCAATGATGAGGAAGATTGATGCTGATTAAAATGCTTCAATTACCACAATACCAGCATGGTTCCACTCAAACCCACTTGTTCTGTAATTGCTATCATTTCCTGTGTAGAGTATCCTCTTTCTTTTCTTTAAGGCAAAGTGTTTGTGTGTTTGCCGTTGGCTCTGCCTCCAACACTCTTCTTGGACCCTGATGATCTTAAGCTCTTCTTGAAATCAATAACACTGCCTTTTTACACATAGCTACAGTGTGAGCTTCATGTTACATAAACCATTTCTGCCCAGTTCCTAATTCCAATACTAAACAGACAGCATAAAAATAAATTACTAATAGTTAAACACAAAAAACCTTTCTCCACAGTTGAAACTAAGCTGCAAAGTTTGTTCTGTACTTCTACAAATGTCTGAGGTGTGCATTTAAACGCATGAACACATGAACCCATATTTACACATCATCAATGCCTATTTAGTTTTTCATAAATCTGACTCGCCCAGTTGCGCTGAGGAAATACGGAGGAAGTCGGATATGAACTAATGAAAAGAGTAAATTGTGGGATCTGTCAGATCTTGGGATGTTCCCGACTGTATATAACAAGATGCTGTACTTATCATACAATTGCTCATATTACAACTGAATATCAGCTGGGGAAAAAAATTACTCGTAAGACACTGGCATTAGAGATGTAACAAGCAATTTAAGAGAAAACATCCACAAACTGTCATCTAAAATAGAAACATTAGATATGATTCAAAGGAAGTGCAGATTAGCTTGCAATGTAGGGCATGTCACAAATACTGTAGATCAGTGAGACTGAGAGAAGCAGGACACAGCCACCGTGCTGGAGCGGATCCCTCAAGGACATCCACCCCCTTGTTCTACTGGAAAAGAGCTTTACTGAGAACATATCACCATAGCAACATTGAGAGACGTAAGGAGGCCATGAATATCTGAACCAGAGCATAAGGGGGCGTTCACGTAGGACAATTTCTTAAATTGAAACCAGCTAAACGTAACACAACGGAAGTGAATTAACTTCCATACAATGCTGCAAATACAACAGATAGCGTAGCCTAATACGTAATATGTAAATGCATCTGTATATTGATCTGATTGGTCCATTGTTTTAAAACCGACATTGATTTCATGTAAATTGGTGAACTATTTTTAACTTGACATGGTGTCAAATCACAGAGATCATGGTGGAAGATGCTGAAAAAAATGTGTTTCTACCATATAGGCATATGTCTCTACCACTGTTTGCCAGGGTCGATATGGTCCCCACCACTTTTTTGAAACATCTCGCTGCACGTATATACCTAATGCAAATTAAACATATCCAGGTGACGTTCATTTGTGTTAAATAAGAGGCGATCTGGCACTGAAATGTCTTGTTTTTAAAACACTCATGCTGAACTTTCTCTTTTCTTCACTCAGATGAGCACTTCAATCTATCGCTTAATGCCGATGAGGAGACTCTCCATTCTTTCCAGTGAAATCACAAAACAAAATGCACACAACGTGCCCTTGCTCTTGATATACAATGATTAATGAACATCTTTGATCTTAATAAGGAAATACAAGGGCGGATTAGAACCCGGAACCTCTGACACGCTTGACAAAAGTTGTACCACCAGACCATTAGGAAATACGAATAGCCCTATACGAATAGGGTCTATGTATTTATTTACTAACGTAAAGAATCTCGGGACTAACAATATATTGTAAAATAGTATATATAAGACTATCACATTAAACATGAGATATTGATACATTAAACTCAATGTAGCCTACTATTGAAATTGAAACTTTGGAACATTGCTGCGTATCGCAGTTACGCATCAGCAGTATTGCGTCAACGCTTCCGCCATTTTGATGAGGGCAAGACTGCGCTGTAAACAAATGCAAGAGCTGCGGTTTTCTGAAAAAAATAAAAAAAACTTTTACATTTATCAACCGATTTCAGTGGTTTGCATGTGTACAAAAAGTTCCATCTCTAGTTATTTAAAATCTTGATAATTAGACTAACACTTTATTTTTTTTAATAAGGAATTGTCAAAGCTCAGGCTTGTCATGTAGGCTATTTGGCTTTTTATTCTTGGATAAGAATTGTGAAGACCCCCATACTGAGATATCATTTAATTTTCACATTCAATTAAATAAAGTTTTCTTATTGTGGAAAAAGCATTTTCTGTCTTTAACCCGATTTTAGTTTTTCTGGTGCTTAGAATTGACCGTCATTGAAAAAATTAAACACATCGGCAAATACAAATCACACCGGCATGTGCTTTCTGTATTATTATAGCACTAACATGATATATATTTACAGATAGATACTCTAAATATACAATAACAAAGTTAACTGATGGATCCTTTATGGTAATACATATGATATATGGTACAACTACAGTGCAATGCAAATAGTAAATATAAGATAAAGTGAGAAATAAAAGTAAATAGTTGAGTGTAGTCAATAAAATAAACAAATGGTATAATAATAAAAGTAGTAATAGCAAATTAAATAGTAATGATTAGTATAATTATATAATATATAGTACAATAATATAATAATATATTGATAATAGCATATAGTTTATGTATAATACTATAATAATAGCAATAGAATATGAAATATCAAATTACAGAATATAGACAATAAAAAATAATAAGTTAAATAGTGACTATAATAGATTGATAATCGCAAGTGGTATAATATTATAATAACAATAATTCGCTAATAATCGATTTGACAGCACTAATATATTTTTTTTTTAATAAAACAAAAATATAGACAAAAATAATTAAAATGACATAAAACTTTAACTAAAACTTAATTGAAAACATAAGATGTAAAAATTAATTGTTTAATTTACCCACTGGATCACTGTATAATGTTATAGGCTACAAGCATGTGACAACATTCAATGCACTATTAAATACTATTGTCCTACGTTATAATGCATTATTTGTTAATAATAATAACAAAATTAAAAAAACTTGAGTATGGCTTACTACACATCGGGCATATGTCTAAAAATGGACATCCTGTCACACAATCATTTATTTATCGCTAGCTTTTTTAGTCTGATTGACTCCGGTGGCCAACTAACGTTACTATTGCTAATTATATTATGACCAAATACAACCAGAAACAAATGTTCAGTCTTGCTTGTGAAAGGTAATTCCCTGATACCTGTTTTCAATTGTGTGGCGATTTGGACAGCCCCAAGCAGCACACGCAGCAGGCATTTTCCTCAATTCCCAGTATGATAGTTATGGGCAAGTTGCCCACCGCAATATGGCGGCGCCATTGACATACGATCCAGCGGCCAATAGGGCATCTACGTATTTATTATGTCTATGCTCTCTTCCATGGGAGGTGTCGACACAAGACACGTAAAGTGGTGCCATGGCAACCTGCCTCGCAGAAAGTATACAAATGGCTGAGGGAGGAAATATGCTAATACGGGACAGTCCGTCAGTGATCATGGGTGGAGCATGAGCAATATGACATCATTGCTCAGAAAATGAAAATGGCTTGATTATTGAGAGTGTTTGGGCTTTTTGAGGATAAAAAAAGCAGTGAATGGATTTGTTTCATTGTATGGTGGTTGTGTCCACAACTGCCACAACTGGTGGTTGTGTCCAAGACATATTTATATGCAAACACCATATAAAAGTGAATTTGGCATCCGATGACCCCTTTAAGCCCTCAAGTTGTTCTAAACCTGTATGAGTTTCTTTCTTCAGCTGAACACAAAATACTATTATTTTAAAGAATGTTGGTAACCAGACAGTTGACAGTAGCCATTGACTTCCATAAAGGAAAAAAAAATACAATGGTAGTGAATGGGTGCCGTCAACTGTTTCATTACCAACATTCTTTAAAATATCTTCTTTTGTGTTCAACAAAAGAGAGAAACTCATAGGTTTGTAACAACTTGACGAGTAATGACAAAATATAAATTTTTGGGTAAACTATCCCTATTAGTTGCCACTAAACATCATTTGCTGGAGTTCACTTTCAAGGCAACAATTGTGTAGACCCTTAGCTATGCATGTATCCCACCACTCTCAAATAACCACTGTAGCCAAGATTAAACATTCAGCAAAAGCAACCTCATGTCATATCTGTTGGCTTGATCTACATATCTAGTTTAGGTCACACTCACAACTTATTATATTTTTTTTTTAACAATTGGTATCTATGTTTACAAGTCATTTACCAGTGTATATATTCTATATATAGTCAGGCAACTCTAAAACAAACACATTTCCCAGGCTCCTGAAGCCCTTGTAATTTTCCGCATTCCATCCCTACTTGGGTCTGTTACATAATATTTATATAAGCAAGCTTTGTGCAGAATTTCTCTGTCACGTCAAAGAGTGCATACTAAAGATGACATCTGATTTTAATACCAGACTGAATAACAACAGGAATTTCCCCCTATAAATTAACAGATCATTCTTAGGCTAACACTACACACCAGAAGTCACAAAATAATCAAGTTACTGTAGTCCTTATGAAAACCATAATGATGCATCAAGAACAGATTATCCTAAATATATATCATCTATAAAGATATCATTTTTTCCACAAACAAATGAGCAATAATGAAGTATTGCTGTATCAGAATATAAGAAGAAGCCTATATTCTGGCCAAAATAACAGTGTAAACACATAATGTCATTGAGTATTATCAGTGACAAAATGTTACCAGCAGCAAGAGAATCAATGGAGCATCAACAGTGCACATCAGAAAGAGCTCCAGCTGAAACCTACCATCAACCAGCTGTTCTCAAGGCACCATCCCACATGTTGATGCCCGGCAATGCTGCGTTTCACGTCTGCACTGAGAAGAGAGGAAATCTGAACACAGCTAAGCCAGAAAACCGATGTCAGCTCATTTCAAACTAGCATATGAGGAGGATTACACTGGTCTCTCCCTCTCTCTGCATCTTTAATCAGGCCACACCTTTCTTTCGTTCACTCTCTACGTCATTCATAAATTCAGCATGTAAACATTCACTTCCCCCCCTCTCTTTTTCCTCTCATCAACTCCCTCTCTCTAAATGCAAACTCACTGCAGTACTCTTTGCAAAGCATTGTGGGATTGTGATGTAATTCTGAGACTTAGAGGAGATGAAGGTGTAGATACCGCCACCGGAGATTAGTGAACAATGATGCAGAAGTAAAAGTGTGTGTGTGTGTGTGTTGTGTGTGTGTGTGTGTGAGAGAGAGAGAGAGTGAGAGAGGGTGTGAGAGAGACAGAGAGAGAGAGAGAGAGAGAGAGAGAGAGAGAGAGAGAGAGAGAGAACATGAGAAAGCGCAAGCCAATGAGATATAGCTGCTTTTGTCAGCATGCATCATTAGTGCTGACTCACAGTAAGGCAGTCAGAATAAGAGGGACGCTGTGGGACTGAAAAACACAACACAAATAAACAAACACAGTTCCAAGAATGAAAGCTTTATGAATATGATTTTTTAATGAATAATAATTAAGAGATGTGATAAAAACCAGATTAAAGGAATGTGAAATAAAAAAAAATAATAAAAAAACTCACCCTCAAGTCATTCCAAACCTTTTTCTTTCTTGTATGGAACACAAAAAGAGATATTCAGCAAATATCCAAGTCATTTTCTAATAGAATGAAAGTGGATGTGGATGGAAAAGAAAAGCATTGTTCCACACAATAAAAATTGATGTGTCAAAACATTGCATCTATCTAGGTCTATAGGGTCTAATACCTTAAATGTAGACAAAATCTACAAAAGGTTTTGTAGACAAAAAAGTCCCCCCCCCCCCCCCCCCATATAAAATATCATATAAAAATGATCATGATTAAACCACTTGATTCATATGGATTACTTTTACGATGCCTTTATAAACTCTCTGAAGCATGAACGTTTTGGTTGCACGGACTTTCAACAGAAATCTCTGCTTATCTTTGAGGATGAATGAACGTTTTATGGATTTGAAAGGACATCAGGGTGAGTAAATGATTACAGATTTTTTTTGTTCATTTTGGGTTAACTGTCAGTTTTTAACTTATTATATAACCAGTGTAACTCATTTATGTGTTACATAACCAATTATGTGGTGTCAAAATTGTTATCATGAAAGTTTATTGCTTTGTTGTGTCAACAATTGAAATTCTGCTATAACAACCCAAGTTTGTACACAAATAAGCAATCAGGTAAAGTGTAAGAAAACAAAAGCATAAAAGGAAAGACAAATTCAAATAGAGTTTTATAATCTACAAGTGGCTCTAATTTTCCAATTGCTCAAAAATATTAAATGCATATTTAATATACACTAACAGCAATACCTTTTTTTTATATCTTTGGTTTAGCATCAAAGCAAAAGCAAATTTAATCAGGACAAATCATTATTAAGACAATATTTCACATTATAATATGCATTGCTTTAAACATAAATTTCATGGTAAGGTTTACTCACTCTCTTAAAGAGAGAAATCCTAGTTTTCCCCAGAATACAGCTATAGCAAAGCAATACTGCATTACATTCAGTTCAGCTCTGCTATGATGATGTTGATCTAAACAGTCCAGCCCATCACAGGGCTTTCCAGATAGAACTCAGCTGTTTTGTTTATGACCCGCCTTTGGCAATTGACCACATTGGATTCGCAAAATTGTACAGACCATGTGACCATGGTGATGACCAAGACCTTGACCACATCAGTCCAAACAACAAAAGCATAAACAAAGCTCTGTGTTTTAATGAAAAGTAAACCTATCCCTCTTCTTACAGCTGAGTGTAGGCTAGGGATTTGAGTAAGACAATACTTATACTGATCTGAAATCAGATATTTGATTGTTAATGTTGAATATGCTTTACTGTAAGTATTTAAACTAAATATATGTTGATTATTCATCTTCCTAAGCAACCAATATAATAGCATCTACCATTCTGCTGCCTTGACCAGCTCTGGAGGATAATCTAAAACTAGTTTATTTTCAATGTACAGTAGATTTGCATTTTTTAGATCACTTTGGTATCTTTTTTCATGATTAAGTGCATGGCACATTTTCCAAACTCAAAGTACTAATTTAATATATATAAAGATAATCATGATCATGGCTTTTTCCCAAATGCTTAAGCTTATTTTTAAAAGATTTAATCTAGACATACTTTTCAGTTCAAGTAGCATAAGTAGCAGCCTTTCAAAATGCAATTAACATGAACTTTTCACTTACATCTCGTCCATTTAAAATTCACCGATCTTAAAATCGACATGAAACGATTGTATTTTACCTATATTTATTGTGACGTATTTCAAAGTAAAATGGCTTCTAGAATGTAAAATTGATTTTTAACATCCGGAATTGATTGGATCGCTGTCATGTGAGTGACAGGTTGCTAGATGAAAAGGATTGAAACGCGACTGGCTATTGGACAACATTATTGCCCAGCCCTTGTGCAGGTGCACACATTGTGTTTGTAAAGTATCAACATCTAAACTACATTTTCAAAACCAGTTCATTATGTTTGCAGTATACCACAACAGTTGACCATTTATTGTATGTTAATTATTTGTGTGAGCATTTGCAGTTTGTTAGTATACAGCAGGATAGACAGCAAGGGAGAGGAATCAATGAATGACTTTGTAGAGGCTTACTAGAGAGGTCAAAGATGCGGCCCAGCCTGGGGCCTCTGAAAGAGGGAGGAACACTGTTGTGTCAATGCCTGGGAAAGGGTCAACTGACAATTTTGATGTACTCACTCTCTTACTGTGTGGAAAGAAACATGTTAACAGTAAGAATGCACAATATGCACTAAACTACACCATTGCTGAGTACATTAGTGCAAGTACTTGCTATCTATCTATCAACCAAAAGAAAGAAAGAAAGAAAGAAAGAATATGAAAGCGCATACTCGAGTTTAAAAAAAAAGTGATTCAAGCCATAGGTCGTTGGGTCATTCAAACCAACAAACCATACAAAAAAGTGAAAACAACTAAATTATAGAACATAATAATCAATGTTTCACAAATTGTCTTTGATTCACTTCTTACAGTGCATCATATGACAAAGTGAAAACCCACTTTCTTCATTAAACAGGATGTAAAATAGGGCTGTGTGATATGGACAAAAAAGCTATCACGATTTATTTGAGCAATATTGCGATTTCGATTTTAATCACAGTTTTAAAACAATATTTCCTCTTATACTTGTCTTATTGATGATATTTGCGGGCACCATATCTTTGCATAAATGATAGCTTATGTGACAGCGTTGGTTATTTCTTTATGCCTTTTTGAACTCTTATGTTGTACAGTTCGCAAATACCTTTATTATCCATTTTTGTTCATCTGCTTCTTCATGTTCCATTGTTTTAATCACACACTAGATGGACGTCTTTAACCATTGCGCTCGTGCCTTTTGCAGCATCTCCTGCATGACACAGCATTTTCTACGCAGCGGCAGCGCTCAAGTCCAACTTTTAAAAAAGCGTCTCTAGACCTGCAACGATACTTGCAAATTACCTGGCTATATAAAACATAATCTCTCCTGTATCCAAAATATTCCAAAACCACAAATATAGATTTTTCTCATCTTGCCCTGACCTGAATTCACCGTTTTTGTGTTTTCCTCCGTGTTTTAATGGTAATCCCGCTCGGTATATGTTCTCACGCTAGATTTAGACACACTGCATATTCAGATTCCACACTGAGGGGGCTGGCGGAAATATCTTGCTTTCTACGGTTTAGAAATCGCACAAACTCACATCGTGATTTTATACGATTTCAGTTAATCGCACAGTCCAAATGTAAAATGTAAATTACATCTTTGATGTACCCTGATCACAGTACAGGGGAGGTAGTTTAATGACAGGTTTCTGTAACTAGGCACAAGAGCATTTTCTGACAGCAAAATCACCATAATTAGAATGAAATATAACTGACAAGGGACTGATGATGTGCCTTTGTATGTCAAAAGCTGGGAAAAAAAACTCAAACAATTAAATTTTCAAGAGCAGGAGAAACTGAGGTGCTTTTAGTTTCTTGCTTCACCATTTATTATTGTATGATTCACTACAATGGACAGAAAAAGAAAACTCCAAAAGTAAAGCACTTCAAGCCTTCTATTAAGTAGCATTTGAATTTAAACATAACCGTTGCATGCTCACTAATAATAACCCATCTAAGTGAACAGGGGCGGCATTCCCCCAAAGCATTGATTTTTTTCATATTAATGATGCACCAAAATTTTCGGCGAACATTTTCTGCTGAAACAGCAATTTTAGCTTTAGCCCAATGGTTTTGGAGGGCCGAAACTCTAGAGAAGAGCATTTGGCTAAATATGCAGATTATGCACTGCATTATTCATTATATTTTTACTTAACCTGTAAGTCATGTCTTCATTATTTAATGTATGTTTGAGCAAGTATGTCATGAAAACATGTTTTTCTATTACAGCCACTGTTTAAATATTTACAACAACAAATTGGAGTAGAAACATAATTCTGCCTTATATGCACTATTTGTACACATATTTAATGAATCAATTGATTATTAAATAAACTTTCTTTTTGGATTTGGCGTTACAGTAAAAATTCATTTTGGTGCATCACTAGTAGATATATTCATTCAGCAGCTTTCATGACCTCATTAATTGAAAGGCTACATGGAATATTTGTACTTATAAAGATCCATCTGTCACACTGCAGGAATATTTGCAAATGAATGCAATGGAAATATAAATAAATATACACATACACAAACACAAACAAGTCAAACAAGTAAAAGTAGGCTATACTTCAGAGAACTAAAAATATGAAAGAAAATCAGACAGCATATAGACATGTTTGACCTTTGCCATACATTCACAGCCCCTCACCATCCATGTCACACAGGGTCGACGGCCCTCCCCCACCACTTTCATCAGCAGCACTAATCATCCCATCAGGGCTTTAACCCAGACACACACACACCCACACACACACAACCAGGGCATGTGTGACATCCAACAATGAGCACAGGAGAATCCACAAAGCAATAGTTAAAACAGTACATTCTGCTCATTCATCCTATAACTCTTAAGAGGAATGGCAACTGTATTAAACCAGGTTAGCTAAATTCCTATTTCTTTTGAGTCTAAAAGATAATGAAATTACTCTACAATGTTGACGCACCATTCAATAGAATAACCATGGAAACTGAATCATATCAACAACCTTTGAGTCTATGATTTCAGAGTGAGGGAAGTGGGTAGAAAGATCTGGTCAATGCACTGTAATATCTGTCAGTTTTACCAAATGCCTACTATATTGATTTATAAGAGCTTTGAGTTACCAATATAATAAACAATTCAATAGATGACAATTTTAATAACTTGAATTGAGGATCCTCCTTTGTAATATGGTTTAGCCAAATTTGTGAAAAGTCACAATACTTGTGCAAATACTCTGTTTTAACTATAAACATAATTTGACCAATTTGTCCTCAGCAACAACCTATGTGCCTTAAAGTGTTAGTTCAACCAAAAATGAAAATGATCCCATAATTTACTCACCTTCAAGACATCCTAGGTGTTTATGACTTTCTTCTTTCAGCGAAACACAATCAGAGTTATATTAAAAAAATATCCTGGTTCTTCCAAGTTTTATAATGGAAGTGAGTAGCGCCAGAGATTCCGAAGCCCAAAAAAAGTACATCCATCCATAAAAGTAATCCATACGGCTCCAGGGTGTCCATGAAGGCCTTCTGAAGCGAAGTGATGCTTTTTTGTAAGAAAAATATCCATATTTATAACTTTATAAAGTAAATCACTGGCTTCCAGTAACGGTGGACGAGAGTATAGTTCCGGCGGAAGAGTGACCTCTGACCCGGCGCATGGCGTATTGATGAACGCGGAAGCGTAGAGGATAGAGTAAAACAAAACATCAGTCACAAATTAGAAGTCTAAAATGAGAATTTCGATATAAGAGAAGAGCAGCTTGAGTTGTTTATAGAGACGTCTACTCTCAGCTAAGCATATGCTTCATCCTACATCGGGTCAGAGTTCACTCTTCGGCCTGAATTCGACTAGCGTACGGCCTTTACCGGAAGCCAGTGATCATAGTTATAAATATGGATATTTTTCGTACAAAACCGCATCGCTTCACTTCAGAAGGCTTTTATTAATCCCCTGGAACCGTATGGATTACTTTTATGATGGATGGATGCTTTTTTGAAAATCTCATTCCCATTATAATCCCATAAAAAAATTATAAAATTTGGAAGAGCAATGATATTTTTTTAATATAACTCCGATTGTGTTTGGCTAAAAGAAGAATGTCATACACTTATTATGGCTTAATGGCGAGTAAATTATGGGATCATTTCATTTTTGGGTGAACAATTCCTTTAAAATTTCCTTTAAAACAGATTGGTAAGTCTAGTACATTTTTGTCCAGAATGACCAATTTGTATACTCTACAGACTAAAAATAATTATACTGAAACTATGAACCATACTTAAAAACTGCTAAAGTGTCAATTTAAATCATGATAGAATGGTGAAAGGAACTTTATTTGCATACATCTGTGAGTGCAGCACACTAGACAACGTGACAAATAAAGGAGGAAGAGATGTGCAGGAAACTGTGAAGGAACATCATTTGTTTTTGCAGGTGTGATATCTTGTAGCAGATTTATAATAACTTAAACATCAATCTCTTCTAGACAAAACTTGTAGTATAAATCACCAACCACTTAAGTTGTATGGAAATAAACAGCAAGGGCATTTTTTTCAAATTTCTCCTTTTTTGTTCAACCAAAAAGTAAAATATAAAGGATAAAAATAAATAATAATCACACAGGTTGCTAACAGCAGGGTGCATACATTATGATCACATTCTTGGAGGGTTAATTTTTCCTTTCAGAGTTAAAATTTTAGACAATATTCTGTCTTTAGTACCACGAAAAATATCATGAGCCACTGCCTTCCTATACGCAAACCAGGACACTGGGCCAATCAGCTTCCTGAGGACGCCTATCTGCTTCAGTGTGTGTGCCTATCTAATTTTGGTTAAGACAAACAATAATACACATTGTTTGTCTGAAATTATGAAATTATTCCAAACTGCTGGCTTGGAAGTAGTGCAGTGTTACAGAAACCTGCTATTAAAACTGTGTGTGTGTGTGTGTGTGTGTGTGTGTGTGTGTGTCACACACACAAACACACACACGTTTTCTCATATCAGAGTGGCATATTTTCCTTGAATAGGCGTCAGTGCACAGTCTGCAAGTGTAGATAAACTCTTTCCAGACATAAAGGAAGGGAGCAAGTACTGTATGTAACGTTACAATGAATTAATTCAAAAAGAAAATGGCTTATGTATATGTATGTAATGTTTAAACATTCTGAATCTTAAATATGGTGGTGATGATAGCCTACAATTAATCACTTGTGAATAAACTTCAATAAAAGCGTCGGCTAAATTATCAAATTGTAAATAGTGATAAATGGTAGGCCTAACTGTGAGATTTCTGAAAATGTCATTAGGCTCCAGGTGAACTCTAGTTATGTGACCTGAAGCATCTGAACACACTGCTTGCTTGAGCTTCAGTCGAATACATGGCTTAGATAATAACAAAATATTTGAATCATAAAGTTCATTATTTAAAATACCAGGACTGTAGTTTGTATCGGTAAGAACCGAGTTTTCTCGTCATGTCTTTTATGAAGAAATGCTTATCAATAATTGAAACAAATAAAACAGCTTGACTACAATGCCATACAAAGTTATAGAAGCATGCTGCATGCCGCATAATTTATCAACATATTGTTTAAAAATGCACATGTTGCTGGCAACGCAGATAGCAGATTAAAGCAACACAACGTTGGGAAAGTGCCTCTCTCTATGTGCCTTCTTTTCTCTCTATGTCTAAAAATACTTACGCGTTCTCCATGTCTGCACTCCTGCTCAAGCCGATTAATTCCAGAAAACAAACCCGTCAGATTGTCTGTGTAGGCTACTCATCTTTCTCTTGATGAAACGTCACGACTAACAAACTCACTGTAACCGTCAGACAGATGCTGTCAAAAGCCAAAGGGAGGAGCTGTAGATAGTGACCAATCAGAGAGGCTTTGATGAATGTCTGGGCGGAGTTA
Source organism: Meda fulgida (assembly GCA_030578275.1). Lineage (NCBI taxonomy): Eukaryota > Metazoa > Chordata > Actinopteri > Cypriniformes > Leuciscidae > Meda > Meda fulgida. The sequence goes on from CM060616.1 coordinate 16,188,038, forward strand.
CCGTCACTAGCCGCGATTTATGGCCAATCGCAAATGTTTATTTTAAATGAGGGCGGAGAATGTGAAGTGTTTTGCGAGGTATGTTAAACTCTCACTGGCCACGCAGCAGGGATGAGAGGATTTAAACAGTTAGTTCAGGTTGCGTATGTGTGTGTTTGCCGATACAAATTTGTATCCAGAAGTGAGCTAAATCTGACAAAATCTCCTGAATCCTAACCCTCCTTTTGTTTTGTTTTTTTAAATTAAAATAAATTGTATAGGCTATTTATACAATATTATATATATTACATATTTATATATTGCTAGCTACACACAGTAAAATTAACTTGCTATTCTATTGTTTTCACATATGCACCAATCTGTACAGTATACACTATGCCTAAAAAAAGTCCATCAAATAATTTTGATTACCCTGTCCTTGTTTTATGCTAAACTAAAGAACAATGCCAAATCGCCTTTCCATGTTGCCTTAAGATATTCAGAGAATGAAGCAAGTCTGCACGGTATACTGATGGCATTTTCTTGAACGAATCATGAAATCACAAAATGCCTAACCATCTGTTAAATGATTGAATGTGACAACCTGCTGAATAAAGCAATGACTGTACTAAGACTGTACTAAGAAAATTGTAATTTTAAATGGTTAAACAGCTTAACATGTGAAACATAATGGAAATCTATTTGTAGGACCATGGTAGGGTAATGACCCCACCCACCTTATTTTTTTCTCCTGACCATATAACAGAAAATCTCACCTCACCAATATTAATGATTACACAATTTTATTTGTCATTTCATCTGAATACCAACATTTGTCAGATTTAGTCAGCTGAAACAGTTTTGAGGTTAATTGCTCTAATTTGGTGTCTCTGGAAAATAGCAATCTATTACTGTATTATTGTATTATGTTGAATATTAAAGTTGTTGTGTCTATTTGTTAATGAGGGATTTGTGGACACATGAACGTTTTTAGATTTATGGAGTAAAAGTTAGCCTATATATATATATATATTATATATATATATATATATATATATATATATATATATATATATATATATATAATATATATATATATATATATATATAGTTTTTATTTTGATGTAAAAAGTAAAATTAGACCCTTGGCGTAAGATTACTTGTCGTTACTAGTTTTATTATTTTTTAAATTAAATATTGAATTGTTGAATTATTGTAATTAATGTTTCAGGGTTCCTGTGTTTCATTGTGTTTATTCCCTGTTTCCCAGTGTGTCTGATTAGTTATCCCGATCACCTGTTGTCTTGTTAATTAACCCATTAGTCCCTGTGTATTTAAGTCCTTTGTTTTGATTGGTTCCTTGTAGGTTACTGTCTATGTTGATATTGGGGTGTGTTGTCTGTTCCGCTGAGTTTTCGCTGCCTGTTCAGTGAGTTATAGGCTATTTAAATCGTTTCTTGATTCCAGATTCCTTTTTCTTTGTTATCTACTTCCATAGGCTACCGTGACATGGGGTTATTATTCAGTATTTACATGAATTAGATGTACATTTTAGATATATTTGCTTTCATTAAAACCCATAGGTAGTTGATGTAATCTTTCAATTCGCATTTTGTGTTGCTATGACGTATCTTCAATATGGGCAACTAAATATGTAAACACTCAAATACCTATAAAAGTCACAGAATAATTTAACTTTTCAGTTCTTTTTTACTAGGATTCTGCTTTGTCTGTCATCGGTTATTCAATTATTCAACTCAATTGATTTCAAAATATATAAAAATAAAGAATTATATGAAAAGTAATCTATACGTTCTGTAAAGGCTTTTCCAGGGGCTTCTTACCCAGCCCGATCTCACTGCAGTTCGTAAGAATTTTACGAGGTGGCTAATTCGTAACAATTCATACGACCTCACTTGTACGATTTTTGTTAAATCGCACATATTTTACGAGTTGCCAAATTCGTATGAATTCATACGAATGACCTACCCCTGACCCCGCCCCTAAACCTACCCATCGCGTGGGTTTAGACAAATCGTACGTACGAGTGAGGTCGTATGAATTCGTACGAATTAGCCACCTTTTAATCACTCGTACGAATTGGTCGTGAGATAGCGTTGTCTTACCCCAGGTAGGGGGCCACCGTACCCCAGTAATGGGGTAAGATGGCCTCTTTGAATGATTTTATATTTTGTTCTATAAAAACTAAATTGGCAAATGTTTATATTTTTGTCCTAATAACACATTGGCTGATGCATTATATTCCTGCACATGCTAAACTTATATCTAAATATGTTACAATTTAAAAGTAAAAGCACATTGTTCTTAAGGGGGCATCTTCTCCCATGTTACCCTACACGCAAGTATCTCTCCTGAGTTTAGAGGTGCAATAGGTGATTTGGGAAATGCTAATTTTAGCCTGCTAGCATTGAAGGCATGATCCTGCAAAACACTGTCCAAAGCCACTGCAATGATTGAACAAACAGTTTATGGTCTTATGTTTTCCACAGACAATATATATTTATAAAAATAATTTTAGACTACTATTTCTATCAGGATATGAGACTTTCAACTAGCATAACAATTTTTTCTTGTAGAGAATCACCTATTGCACCTTTAACATAATTAGTAGATCATTAAATAATACCTTATTTGTTATTTTTATAATACATATTTGTCAGTTGCCAGACGTGACTTAATAAATTGCAGTCCAATTAAATTGAGGAGACAATTTCATTTGTCTCTTTTAAAATAATATATAGTAGCCTATAGGCTATATATAATGTATATAGTATATACTATTTATTTAAAGAGGAACTTAAAGACAGATTATATTTGAAAAAATACATGTTGTATAATTGAATCGTCTGCATCCATTCGTATGTATTAATAGCATTTTTTATTTTGTTATTTTATTTTTCAGGTCTTTTAAATGATGGTAGTAAGTGATGCTCTGTTGCCCTCTTGCGTTTGGATCCAAACATTCAGCCTAAACATTTTAATGCGATTATTCGAAAATAAGTTACCTTAGTGGCACAATGCTTATCTGAAGGTAAACCTGCCTCCTGGTAGGTTTAATTTAAGCCTCAATTTAGTCCTGGAGAAGCTCTAGTCTTCCTCCAGGAAATCAGCTTATTAAACTAAATCTAGGACTATTTAAAGCCATGGCAAAGAAAGCAGATTTCTTTAAATCTAGTTTAAAGGGCCATTTTAGTCTAGAACCAGGTTTAATCTCTGCCCGGGAAACCGCCCCATAATCACATGCACAATTCAACAATATGTACCTCAGTCCTGTCCAAACAAGACAAATAGCTATTATGCCATCTAGTGGTATCTTGAGTTAAACAATTAGAGAGAAGAGGTTTGGACTTTTGCTACTCTTCACCTAAACAAGTTTGCTCATTTTCAACACATGGAAATTTACTTTTCTCTCTACATTAACAGATCTTAAAATTTCCTTTGTCATTTTTGAACATTTGTCAACAGGGTTTGAGAATCTAGACATGCTGCTGTCCTCTTTCCTCTAAGAATGACACTCAACTGCTACATTAACATCCATCTGGACTAACCTCCAGTGGCTGTCGTTCTTCCTATACCTCTCTGACAGCTGATAGCTTTGGCATGTTTTCCACTAGTAATCTGGTGACCATTATCAACAATTTCTCTACACTCCACAACCAGCCACTGCTCTTAGCAATTTGTTGTCATTCACTCCTTTCACGAAGACTGACGTTTCTCCAAATATTCTACCAACTCACCTCAAGACTATATTTTGCAAGATACAGCATTTCTCCATCTCTCACGTCAACAACTGCACGACTGGTCAGGTAATTATTCTGTTGGTTGTCCTTAATTCCAGCACAATTACACCTCTATAAATGATACCTTGTATATTTTATGATCACATATCTTATGACAGTAAAACCTTTTCCGAAGATTTTTTTGGCCCTTTATTACAATCTAACAGACAGTATATGGGGTCGGGGTGATTTCCTTTGGAAGTCAGTTGTTCCTTTTGACACTGGTGTGTATTGCTGTAACCAGTTTCACTAAACCCTAACAAAATGAACTTTACTGTAAAAAAAACACATTATATTTGAAAAGATGCATTTCACCTTTACTTGTACATTTCCCGATTACTGCCACTGTATGTAACATTGGTTTAAATTGTGTGCTAAAGGAATACATATAAATATGAGTTGTCTGTCCTGTGGTAATATTTTCCACTCTTGAGTACAAGTGAATTTGGGGCAGTGAGTGAAAGTAATTTATGAATCAGTTTATTCTTGCAAGGATGTGTGTGGTACAATTAGAGGAACTCTTTCCTGGCATCAATGATAGCCTGAAAAAAACCCCAGAGATGCACTTGAACTTTACTTCCTATTACCTTGAAGATAAAAACAATCCCCCATTAATCACTGTAAAAATAGAAGATGACTATTTGTTTCTCGTATACTATTATTTATAATTCTCTAAATAAACAATACATCAGAAAATTCTGATCTGACCTCAGCTCAGAGTAAACACTGACCATACACCGGACATAATAGCTTTAGTACCCAGCAGTGGCTAATTTTGTTAGTAGCCAAAACAAATCAAAATAAAATTGTTTACAGGATGGACTTTTGCATTCCTTTCACAAGTTCATTTGCTATAATCTTTAAGATAATAAGGTTACGTTTATTTGGCTTGCTGTCTGCAGTGGAGGGGCTCGAGGAAGCAGCTTCAACTCGAGCTTAGATAGTGGGACACTAATGCTTGATGATGAGTATGGTAGCAAAATGCCTAAATTATGTTGGTGGAGGTGGAGGGATGCCAAAACAGCTGCCAGGCGAGCTTATATGCTCCGGCAGTTAATTGAAAGATTAGATGGGCTCACTCCTCCTGAAATTACGTTTGTGAACTTCACTTAAGAACTTTAGCCAGTATTCTGAGAACGTACAGTACAGGGTGCTGAAGGTAATGAGGTCCAAAGTGTCTGTTTGCAATTTTTTATCCACTAATAAAGCCCAGCTTAGTCTCCAATCAACATCCTTTTAGCATAATACTGATAAACAACAAAGAAAACAGAAGTGGTCTACCTTTATCTTGATGATTCATAAAGTAGAATAAAGCCAGGCTGACTTTAGAGTTGATCAATGCTATACAACACAATTTCTCTAGCTGAGTGGTAGAAGCACTAAGAGAGAGATGTAATGCGAGAGATGAAAAAGCTCTTTCCGTCCATTCAATATTTAAACAGACCCTGATGTAGTGTGATGGGCATGGTGATTCTTTTAACCAGTTATTTTTAGTCTCTCAGTTATCAGGCAGTATTTAAACCAAGCTGGACATAATATATCATCTTTGAATAAATATTATCTTTACCAAGAATGTTAGTCAAATGTTAATTATTTTGCACTCTTAAACAAATGTGAAGCAATATTGTTATAATCAAAGAAATCTACATGTTTAATACTGATTGTGAGAGGTTAAAATATTTTAGTTTAGCTGATATTCCTTCTAGTGGAAACTATTTAAGACATTAACACCAAAGTTGTCCAGACAAGCGACAAGAATAAGCCTTTGTACATGTATGGGGTTTACATTCATTTCATATTTATACATACATTTAACTACTATGTAATGTACTTGTGTCAAATGTAATTCAGTACAATGTACTTATTGTGTTCATGTTGTAAGGTGAGATACAGGTAAGTTAGAGACAGATTTCATGGTATGGTTAGTTTTAAGGATTGGTTAAGGGTCAAAAGTGTAATTATAGATATAATTAAATAAATGAAAGCTGTAATTATGCAGGTATTTAAAAAAAATATAAGTACAATGTAAAAACATGTACAAAATAAGTGCAATTTATCAACAGATTAATTTAAATCACTGTACAGATTTACACTTAATATAAAGTGGGAAAAGCAAACAAGCTGAACCTTTGCAGACTGATGACCAGATTAGATGACCAGGTCAGTCATTTAATCTGCACAATGACATTCATCACCAACACAATGTGAATCTAAAGCCCAAGTCAAGAGTAAATAAACCATTTTGAATGTGTTTGTGCAAACAGTTTTCTGTGTATGTACAATATGAGTTTGGCTCAATAATACAACTCAAAACAAGTAGTCAAAACATCATCAAATTCAATCAATTCACACCTATCATTTTAAAATTTGTAGTGGAATGATGTGATGGATGACATCTGTGAGAGAAACACATCTTTAAAATAATATGAGCATGGCATGCATTAGAAATCTTTAAAACTTACGCTTACTATGCAGTACCCAGTAAGAGTCCTTTTTGCATTGAATTATAACGGTCTTGTTGAGAGAATAACTATTCACACTGCCTACAGCACTCAAAGTGAACATGTCATCTTGTAGAGTCTCACTAGGATGCCTCATGTAAGACCAATTTTATGAATTATTCAGATGTTTGCGAGGAGGGCGGAAAATATAAATAAATCATAGATTAGCCTCGTTTGAAAAAAGGAAATCAATGTTGCAGGATACTGTCCTGTGACAGATAGGTGTGTTTCTTTCATATTCATTCAGACCTTCCTCTTGAGCTGGCAGGCATTCTAATTTCCAGAAAATAGTTTTGGTCAGTGATTTAAACGTTTAACAACTAAAGTGAACTACATCATTTATTTGTGGTGAAGAATTGGATTCTGGAATCCCTTGCTGCTTCAATGTATATCTAATGAGTGATTATAATCAAGGTATTAATCAATATTTTTCCTTCTAAATATCACATGAGTTGAATGACTTATGAGATTTTACTTGTTATAGTAAAAGTTACCAGTGTGATTACTGAAATGTTCTTTACATGTATTCTCTAATGTCTGTATTAAATATCTGAGAGGTGACTGTAGGGTCTGGCCCATGCCAGGGATGCAGTAACGGTGCTTGCTTATAGCCCGGCTTCCAGAAATTAGACTCGTTTTGTTTGAGAAAAGTCTACAACGTGTACAAAATAAATAAAATTATATATATATATATATATATATATATATATATATATATATATATATATATATATATATATAATGTTCTTCTAGCTCACCATGACGACTATAGGTCACAAGAACCAATTATAAGTGACCATTTCTTAGCTAAAGTCTTTACTGTTAGATTAAAGTGTCCTCGCATTGAGTGTCCTCACATGTTATCTAGATGTTTTGAGAAGACTCTCCTGTTTATAGTTAGAGCCTGGTCAAATCCAACTTTGAAGAAGCCTTGTGTCTGTGTGTCTTAGTATCCTTAGTTACAGGTTGAGGAACAAGTGGCATTACTGGAGATTGACTGACTTGTTTTCTTCTACATGTTGGCGCCTAGACACAGTCTTGTGACCTCGGAGGGCCACTCATACCTAACTCAGGGTCCTGGTGGCAGCCGTACAGACTAGAGATATGCTTTAGTCTGTCCATGTGTGGAATTTTAGTATGTTTACTGTATTTCTTAGACAATCAGAATAATTTAACCTGAAGCAGTGACGTAGCTTAGACCTTGGTGTAGATATAATTGCTGTGATCTGTGTAATTGTAAGCGGGACGGCCTACAAACTCCTTTTGAGTCTTGAAGCTGACTTCTGCTGATGAAACTGCAAACTATCTTCAGTAAAATATTTCTTTAATTTATTATAATTCTGACTCTTGTCTTAAATTGACAGCACTTCTAATTCCTGTTCTTAATTAATCAAATCTGGTCCTTGGGTCTTTAACTTTAAATCCTCTAACAGTGGTGAGATACATAAACAGAGCAATTATCAAATATAGATCTTTTCATAAATAGTAAAATCGTAACTATATATTTTTTTATAACAGCAGCAACCATCTATCACAGTAAGAGGAACGAAACATTACTTGACATAGAAATCTGAAATTATACAATAGTTCGTTCTTAAGCTATATTTGTCAAGTCAAGTCAATTATATTTATATAGAGCTTTTCACAATATAGATTGTATCAAAGCAGCTTCACAGTATCAATCAAAATAACATAACAATGTTTGTTTCTTTGTGGAAAAAACACCCACGCTTGGTAGGACTGATCAATGGTATTAATGATTGGTTAATTAATTTGAATATCCAACATTTGTTACTATAACATTTGTTCAAAGTTATGTGGTCTTTAATAAGATTATCATAACGTTAGCACACATTTTTTTTATTTATACGTTGTTTATGGAACGTTCTTTTGGACTGTGATGATGAACCAGGTCAATGACATCATCACTAGAGTGCCAGCCTAGTGCTATTTTGAATTTACTTGGTGTGCTGATTGCAGGAATAGTTTATTATGTAGCGTATGTTGACAATGTATATGTGGTTGGACAATACCAACATCAAGTGTTCAACGTGTTAATGTTTTGACCGATAATAGAGAGCCATTGTTTGTTTTAAATGATTTCTTTTGTAAGTTTGCATGTTAGATCTTATGTGTCTGAGCCAGTGTTTCGGAGGTGGGTTTGCATAGCCAGAACGTAACATGTTTCAAGATGGAGAGAGACATGAGTGCTGTGAGGTGTTATATGCTTGAGTTTGTGGTTGTATGTTATGCATGTTTGATGATTATTGCATGTCAGAAATGAGTTCTTGAACATTAGTTATATTATTTAGGTGCCAATGTTTTGCTGTGGAATTCAGTGATGAGTGTTATGTGGAAAGGTTCCACCCTGTGACAATGGTTCGTTCCACTAGTGTTTGGTGGGAAACCTGTATATTTAAACCATTGTCTGAGCTTGTTTGGGGAGGAATGTTCCCATCCTGTGCTGTGCAACCGCTTGAACATGTCTGAGGTGAGACATGCTGATATTTTTGTGGATGTGCCACTAGGCATTGTTTAGTGCCAGTTTTGCTGCTCACAGCATTTTTTCATTTGTTTTTAGCACCAGTATATATTGCATTAAGTTTATTATTTTTGTTTCTTTTTGAACTTTATGTGGACTACACCTTGTGAAATGCAGCTTCTAAAATAAACCACAAATGGCCACTTCATTGTACTGAGCCTTCCTAAACTTCTCCCAGGCCTCTCGACAACACGCTACATGACATGGACATTTTGTAATGTTACAACTTACAGTAGGCTACAACATCCGGTTTTAAAAACTTTTTTGTGCATGCATTAAGGGAACCATTTGATAATTTGGCAAACATTGCGGGAACGATGTTTTTGAATGTTTTGAATTAAAAAAATTAAACGTTCCATGAACGATGCATAAATAATGTTTTTGTGCTAATGTTTTGAAAACATTATGAAAGTTATGAAACATTTTATTAAGGTTACAAGAAGAATGTTTGTTTGTAACTTTAAGAGAACCTTGCCAGACTGTTAGACAGAGTTCTGAGAACGTTTCCTGTTAGCTGTAGGCTATACGCTGATTTCACGCAGCCGCCATTTTGAAATCGAAAGTGAGGCTCCGGTGGACCCCGGAAGTAAAGCTAAACAACAATGCCTTGGACTACCAGCCTGAAGCTGCTGGCGCGATTTACACTATTGGATGTTAATATCCAATATAGGATATGTATGTAGTTCGTTCCTGCTTCATTTTTTACTTCTATAAAAAAAAACATTTTTTATAAATGAATTTCACTGTATATGGTCTAAAGTATGAAAGAAATGCATGTACAGTTTTAGAATAACGCATTTCTACATTAAACACAACAATACGCCATTGCATTCGCGACTCTCCTGTGATTAAAGGCGACACTTCCGGTTTTCTTCCCACCGGAGCCTTGCTTTCGATTTTGCGCATTTACAGGTCACCTGACGTAGATGACGCGGTGTGTTTGGACATAATACGAGAGAGTTCTTTATTAAATTCATAAAAGACAAAAGAATTATAGGAATACTGGATTCTAAACCTCACAGAAATGCCACAATCAAGACCTCGAAGCAGATATGAGGCAGAAACACCCAGTAACACGAGCCGCTCCAAGTATAAGGGTCTTTCCTTACGATTAATGCTTGGATAACACACATACGTCTCCTTCGATTAATAATAATGGCCAGTGCAGTGGCTGGGATATAGCCTACGTAAACCCATAGATACGTTTGCGCAAATCTGTAATGGAAAGGCGCACTAATAGTTGATCATGTTTAGTACTTACTCTTCAGTAAATCGCTGAGGTTTGCTGATGATACTTCCTATACTCTAGTTTTCTGCCCGCGGTAACTATGAGTGAAACGTCACTTCATCATTGTTTATCAGACATTGCCACAGTGTGGAATAAAGGTAAGTTGCACTTTAGTCATCAAATCAAATATTCAATTGTTATTGTACAAAAAAAAAATACTTACACGGTTACACCTTTATAGGCATTGATTGATTGAGGAATACTAAAAAGGTTGATGTCTAACTTTTAAAAAAATGAATGAGAAGGAAGGTAGTGAATGATGCCTGGGTCACTAAAGACCCAAGTTTTGCGTTTAAGGGTTAAATGTGTTATTTTCAACTGGTTGTTGTGGAGACTTGTTTCAATAACATGATGCTCCTTTTTTTGCAAATCTTACTGTAGCCTTGAGAATTACCTTTTCTGATTATTTTTTCATTTTTGTAAAATGTACAGTCACATGGTTTTACATAGTTGCACCACATGACATTTTAAAATAATTTAAACCTTTCTTGAAAATTATTTTTCAAAACCATATCAAACCAATATGAATACAGCATTTATACACACAGACGGCTCACTTTTAGGCCTTCACTAGTAATGATGTGGCCTACTTGAGGTTGACCTTGTGGTGTCTGTCAGGAGTTCAGTAATGAAGCACACAAGACAGGAGTAGCGAACTTCATTCATCTGGTTTTCTCTTTCAATTCCGTTCTACGCGTGTTATGTCAGAATACAACACTTTGAAATAGTGGTCAACAATGTACAAATATTCTCTCATGATTTCGATGATGCCCTTCATTTTGATTCCACCATAAGAAACAAAGTTATTATCCCACTTTTTTACATTGCATTTTGCCCCCCAGTTTCTAGTCGTTAATGGTTTGGGAATCATTTTGGTTGTCTTATGTTGTGGCTCCTCCTGCTGGAGACTAGGTGTACTGAATCAATTGCTGCCTGATATTTTTTTTTGATGGTTTTGGAGACAGTCAACTCAGTCTTTTAAATAATAACCTAAACTGTCACAGCCAAAGTGCCATCTTTTAACAATATATCACTGCTGAAGGACTTGATAATTTTATGTTGTTTTTGGTTTCTTGAATACAACTTGTATCTCAGAATTCGTTGGGTGAATTCACCCAATTCACCCTTGCTATCAGTGCAGAAACAATTGAATACATTTGCATATTTAGCTTTAATCCAAAAGGCTGGGCAAGTGGACTTACATATTTTGCCATTGCATGTATTCCCTGAGAATTTACCCTATTTCCTTGGCATTGCTAACATATGCTCTTACTCACAGAAAGCTATTCCAAATGATCACTGTAGCACAATGATTTTTTCTGTTTATCTATAAAGTTTTACAGACAAACAGTGTTATTCAAATGTGTTAAAGTGTTAAACAAATTCACCCATGTAGTAAATTGGCCATTTACTAACCTAACTATTGGTAACCGAGGAACTGTATATTTTTCAGGGTCAAGCTCAAACCAATTATATCAACAAGCATCATAGTGTCTCAAACATGTACTGTATGCTTTTCAACATACAGTATGATTGCACAATTATCTGCATTAAATGCTATAGGCTAAAATATTTAGCTTCCTGAAAGGATTTATTTTATTTGATAAGAACTCTGATGACATGCAAAAGAAGTGACATGCAAAATTCCATCTGTGTCATTTGTTTAATGCTAAATATATTTCAATAAAAAATATTTTTGTACTTTGAAGTAGTTCACATAAAACAATTATTCTGTCATAAAATCTGTAACAAATTACACACCCCTATGTTGGTCCAAAACTGTTTTACTCCTTTCTTCTGTGGGCCACAAAATAATATATTTTGAGGAATGTTTTTACATACAATAGAAGACAATGGTAACCCAAAATGTTTTTAGATGAACTATCTTTAAGTGCCATGGGCAGAGGTGTTTTCACTTAGTTAAATTGTAGTTTGATATTTAGAGTGATACAAATGAAAACCCCTTTAAGGGTAAATAGTTCTCAACTGGAACACCATCACTATAGCAACTTAGGAGCTAGAATAGAGACCACCATAAAAGTCAGGCGGTGGAAAAAGGATCTCACGCCAGTATCACCCAGCACTGTTTATGCTCCTTCACAGAATGAACAGCAGGTGGCATTCTAGAAGAGAAAACGTAAAAAAGGAACGATAGAATGAGATTTGCCCAGAGCTACAGGGGTGTGTTGAGCTTGTGTGGGTGCAGGTACCGTGGAAAAAAAAAAAGAAAGACTAAAAAGAGTGAGGTTTTTTTGTGGTACTTTTGCTGTTATCTGGGTGATTTATTAGGTTCTCTCTTTTTGTTTGCTTTACTATTCTTCATTTGCATCTCTCTCTCGCTCTCACACAATCACACAACTAAACATAGGGTGTGGTTCAACTAAAAAAAGTGACCATTGTCAAAAACAAACCATGGCTAGCTAAATAAAGTAATATTATAGACCTACCCCCCCCCCCCCACTCCACTCACGAGTTTCACAAAAAATAACATTGTATTTCACAATTGGCAAACTGAAATATTCTCAGTGTACTTTTCACATGTATTTTATTGATTAGCTTATGTTGATTGTATATTCTACAATCACAGGTGAAAGGGCTCAGAAATAACATTCAAAATAGAAAATTCAAGCAATATCAATAAAATATACACATTGACACATATGCCAAACTGTCTGACTGGACAAATGCAACTTTCATTTTTATTCTAAAGTTATAGCTTAAAGTGATTTTGCTCCAAATTTTGTTAGTTTTATCTACAGCTGGAACAAGGATTCCATTGTGTCTGGCTTCACCATGTTGCCATGGATATTTTCTAAAGCATGTTAACCAACCAGTGCTAAATACAGATATGTCAACACATAAACCTTTCTAAGAACATAAAAAGGCATTGAACATTGTAACTGAGGTACACCTGCAGAATCATTGTGAAAAGACAATGATTCACTTGATGTGTGAGCCATAAGAATATAAGAACCAGAGGTGGCAAATATGATTCTAGAGGTAGAAATCAGGATTTTTTTTAGGCAATTTTTTGTTATCATGCTGCGTGAAATCAGTATTGTCTTCATCAGCTGACAACTATCTATGGTTACACTTTATTTTAAGGTGTCCTTGTTAGTGTAATTATACACTGCACTGAGTAATATGAATGAACTACATGTACTTAGGTTTAGGATTACATTTGGTTTAGGGTTAGTTGCATGTAGTTATGCATCATTTCTAGTTATTACTATAGCAACTAAATGTAATGTGTAACAAGGACACTATAAAATAGCGTTACCCTATCTATTATTGTTTGCTTTATTTTGTATTTATAAAAATTATATATTTACATAACCATATTCTTTCTATAGGGTTTAAGTACTCTTGGTGTCTGGTTTATATTGCAAAGCTTTTACCACTGTACTAATCAAAACTAATTATGCTTAACCAGTAACCCTTTTACAATATGGTTCAATTTGTTCAACTGAATTTAACTAATTAGTTGATGCATTAAGTCTCTAATACTAACAACGAACAGCTGTTTTTATTGTATGTATTAATCTACAGTAGGTTAATGTTGATTTATTAACATACATGTTCATAATACATTTACTGATGTTAATTTTACATTTGTATAAACGAATGTATTAGCATATATATATATATATATATATATATATATATATATATATATATATATATATATATATATATATATATATAAATTAATTTGTTACATTTATATAGCGCTTCTTCTGGGACCTCAAAGCGCTTTACATGGAATCTCCTCAACCACCACTAATGTGCAGCATCCACCTGGATATATATATAGGCCTATATATCCTGTGTGTGTGTGTGTGTGTGTGTGTGTGTGTGTGTGTGTGTGTGTGTGTATACAGTATACAGAGAGAATACAAATACAAATTAATATTAACCTAAATTAAGTAAAAAGGTGTTTAGAACCATACTGTAAAAGTGTTACCTCTTTTTCTAACACATCTGATTTGTTAGTTTTGAGCAACACATGTTTTTGGATGTAAACACATTTTTTTGACTACCTGTCAACTTAATTTCAAGCAGATACTGTAGGAACATTTGATGCATACAGTGTATGAACTTTCTCAAAAGTTTGGGCCAAACTGGAACTTCACAGCCTTTCCTCTAGCGCCAGGTTTTGCCACTCCCGGTTAACAGTATGGCTTTAAAAAGAAAGAGCTATCAGCATATTCACAGAAATGTCACAAATACAGTGTCATCAGCAGCAAGACAGAGTACAGCGTACCCTGCATGAAAAGGCAAATCGAAAATAAGCAGTTCGGCAGCAAATATTTTGAACATTTCCAAAAACATCACTGGAGAGGCATCTTCGAACTACTAGCTGTAGTACGTACTCATTGCATCAGCTACACTAAGGTGTAATTGGATAACATTCATAGACATATTCATCAAACAGTCTTCAGTGTGATTTGTCATCATGCACAGAAAACAGCTAAGTGAAATGTGGATAAATGAAAAATGTTACCCTAGTAAACAGTATTACATTACTTTTACAACATATTATATAAAATAAAGCAAGCATATGGATATATGACATAATTGTCTAATATTTTATTTGTCCGCAGGAATTTGTGAGAACAGCTCACATAGTCTTTGTAGAATTAATATCTATTATAAAATATAGGGTTAATCTAAGACTAAGAACAATTTATGATTGATGTGTTTTTTGTGACAGTTGATAATGTCAAGTATATGTAAGAAAAAGGCCATCAAAACCATCCTTGTGTGGATGTTGAAGTGCTACTAAATGTGCTGTCAAATGGTGACAGTAGCTCACGTTAATATTAAAACTTGGTGAGTATCTAGTGACACAACTTCAGCTACATTTTAAAGGCTGTAGATACATTCAGAATAATTTAAGAGGCTTCTGTGCCTCTTTAGTAACTTTAGTATGTGCAGAAAAGTTTGATCTTCTTCGTTTAACATTGTTTTTTGAGCCACTACATATGTCCGTTCTACTTCCATGTAGGTTTGTTGGTCCTGCTCGCGATGGAGTCTTTAATCTGTGTGGATCTCTCTGAGAAACTGCTACTTTTGAGGGAGTGTTCTCGTCCAGACTGTGGAGGAGGAGTGTCACTGCTCCGACTGGAAGCCCTTACACTTTGAACCCTCCTAATAGACCCCCCTAGTTTATCCTCACTCCTTAGCAAAGGTCCGCTACTGACAGAGTCCGTTCTAACACCAGGCAACTTCTGAGAGCTAGTTCTGGATAAGCTCTTTGATGGTGTTCCTGTTACAGCTGGTGAGGTCAAGTCTTTTTTAGATCTGGAAGATGATGCCACAGTGTTGCGAGCAAAGCTAGGTAAAGGCGAAGAACTTTTTAGGGTGTTGTTGGGACTGTCAGGTGTACTTCCTTCAGAGGTTCCTTGTGTCTGGGCCTGAGCTTGGGCCAAGGCACGCATTGTAGAACGACACATCTTTTCCTCTGGTGCTGGTTTTGAAACGTTACGAACAGGTTTGGAATTAGCTTTTTTGATGGAGGGTCTGTGTTGAGTTGAGTCCCTTGCCCACCGAGAGTTGCTTGGTGTCGCTCCTCTTTGTGCCCTGGGATCCTCTGGAGGGAGGCTTGAATGCCGTGCAGGTCTACCTTGTCTCTCGCCTCTCCTGGCTGGCATGCTTTGGTCACGAAGTGGACGTCTGGGTTCAATGCTCTCATGTCCAGGAGGTTTTTCAACTTTCTTCATGCTGCTACTAGATCGATTCTGCCTTGTAATTGGCACCACTTTGCGCATGTTCGGAGTCTCAGTGGCTGTGAGGGTTCTTGTAGGACGACTGGGATGAGCAATCAGTTTGAATGGAGACTTGGTTTTGACAAGTGTTCTGGGGATACAGGTCTGGACTGCTTTCTCACCAACTCTTCGCCCTTCAGCTGTGTCACAGCTATCTGTCTCTGCTTCTTCAGTATTTACAGATAGACTGACTGATTCTAGACATGCTTGATCAAAGCTTTCTACTAGTGGTTCATCACTTGATATGGACACAAAGTGACAATCGGTGGACTCAAAATTGGAGGATAGAGAATTGGTGTCCTGAACGACTCTTGGATAGTTGGCATCCTGTGGCTTTTGGTTAAGTCCAAATCCTTCTTTCATGATAGGAGAACTCTCAATCTCAGAACAGTCCAACACAATGGAACAATCAGTTTCAGTGCAGTCCATGACATACAACCCAGGTTTCTTACTGGACACAGAGGTATCAAGGGGCAAAGGGGTGTCACAAGTTGTTGAGGAAAAGGTGCTTGTGTCCGCTTCCTCCTTCTGTGATGAGATCATTTTGTCATCCCATACCTTTTCTGGCTTAGGTCCCCCCTCAGAACTCCTACTAGACGGGGGTGTATCAAGGACAAATGCTTTGGGAGGGTCTTCTTCCCTTTCCAGATTTGTTACAAACACTTCACACTGGTTGTCAAAAAAAACATTACTGTTATTATTGATCTGGCTGGTTATCTCAAAGGGTTGAAGGCCAGAAACTAGTTTGTGTTTCTCCACAGAAACACTCATGTGTCCAACACCATGACCAGATGTCCCCTGATAAACATTCTTTGTGTTATTTAATTGAGGTGTAACTCCACCTTCAGAGAGAGTAGTATAATTATTATTATTATAGGGATCTGTGTTCATGTTGTAGCCAAAACTTGAGTATCTAGCTAAAGGACTGATAGGTTCTGTCTCAGCCTTTGGTGAAGCTGCTAACTTCTCTTGGTAAACCTGACTTTGCGGACCCAGCTCCCTATTACCATCCTGTGAGACAAGCCATGCCATGGTCTTTCTTTGATGGTTCCTGCCTGAACGAGGCAGGCTGCTGAATTTGGCATAGTCGCTTTCAGAAGACCCAGAGATCTGCTCCATATAGCCACGGACGTTGCGGTCACTAGAGGTGTGATGGTAACGGCGGGCACTAGATGAACGGCCCAAAGGACTGTTGGGGCTTTGAGGTCTTGATTGAAGCAGGAAGTCTAGGAGGCCTTCTTTGGTAAGGATGTCAACATCATTTTCGCTGCTGCTGCGACCAAAACCTCCACTTTCACCTGTCTCAGTATTGGCTGCACCCCAGGCACACCGTCTCTCCTCCAGTTCCCGTAAGCGTCGCAGTCTAGATTCCTCTTTCAGTTCCCTGTCCAGGTTGTCCTGCAGGAAAGTGGACAAGAGATCACTATAAGAGGCTGTTCACTGACAGATGATCTGTAACATGATTCATAAAGACTTAAAGGGGACCTATTATGCCCCTTTTTACAAGATGTCTATGATGTCCTCAGAGTGTGTATGGGAAGTTTTAGCTCAAAATACCCCACATATATTTTTTATAGCATGTTCAAATTGCCACTTTTTGTGTGTGTCCCTTTAGATGCAAATGAGCTGATGCTCCCGACCCCCTTTCAAGAAGAGGGCGAAGCTTCAAGAACTCATGCAACAACAAAACAGGACAATCTAACGCACTTAAAATGTCAAAATGTGTCAGTAGTGGTGTTCAGCCTTATATGTTCAAACCACAGTCGGTCAATGATGCCAACAGAGCCAGAGAATATATGGTGCATGGAGATAGGACAGGCATAGTTTAATTTATTATGGTTATAACTTGTTGTAGCAATGTTCAGGGAAGAAGGAGGCGGGAACCGGCGAACAATTAAAATATAGTTTATTTAAATAAAACAAACAAACGAAAATACCGCCAGCAGCCCCTCGCGGACGACTGCTGGCTACCGAAAATAAAAATAACATCCAGCAGCCCCTCGCGGACGACTGCTGGCTAATTTAAAATACAAAAACAAAACAACTAAAATACAGGCCTGTTCCTCTCTCGATCATCAACGTCGTCGCTCCTCCTTTATGCTTCCGCTCCTCCGTGAGAGATGCGAGACCGGTGTGCCTCACATGTGTTGCTCATTAGCAATCGCACCACCGGCCTCGCGCCGTTCTCTCACGTCCCTCGGCCGTCCTGTTCGCCACATACCCCCATCGCCCCTCACAGGCCGGGGGGTACCCACGAGCCTGTGCCTATTCCCCCCCCCCTCGCAATACAAAAATATACAATATGTATTGTGTATAGTTCACCCAAAATAAAATTTCTGTGAGGAAAAAAGTGTCAGTACTACATTAAACTGATATATATATATAATGTTGAATATAATGTATAATAATGCAATGGGGAGATATTTGCGGGTCCTGATAATGCCAAATGTTACCAGTAAAAAGTGGCCTACATTATTTTAAATATCTAGTTAGTGATGGAGTGTAAGCTTATTTGTCTAAAATAGTTCTGTATTTTCAGCTTCAGAATCATGAATATTTTTATTCTGGTGTCACCATTGTCCTGTGCATTGGGTTACCTGCACCAAGTCCAAGCCTATTCATTGAAGTAAATTTAGCATTTTAATCAACAGTACATTTTTTGTTAACCTTTTACTATATGTTTTGGAGTATCACCATATTATCGTATTGTGTGTTCAGTATCGTGATATGTATCGAATCGTGACATGAGGGTATCGTTACACCCCTAGTTGGTACTGATCCATCCTTGAGTTTTCATTTGTTTAACAAAACTTGTGTTTTGTATTGTCCTTTTGTATTGATCCTAGTTCACAAAGCAGTATGGTGTAAAATGATTCTCGCAGACATAAACAAATTTAGGTATATTGAGGATCAAATTCCCTTCAAAAATAAAACTATTCCACTGCGTCTTCAGTGGCTCTGATGTCGGGAGTACATAAAGACTGTTATGTTCACTCTTACATCCAACAACAAAAAAACCTGAGTAGCTTATCAGACATTCTTGTCGCTACAGCTGCTCTGGCCTGAAGAAAATGGCGGACAGTGTACAACTCGCTCAGGGCCGGGTCTATGCTAATACGGCAGAGTCCGTCAACAGTCGTGGGTGGGGCCTGTACAAAGTGACGTCACTTTGCCCAGAATCTGTGAACGGCTTGTTCTATGACACTGCTTATGATTTATGGGGATAAAAAACAAAAAAGGAGCGGGTTGATTTTTATCATTATTGGGAGTTTGTGCCAACACACTACCTAAACACATTTATGTGCAAACACCATGTAAAAGGATGATTCTATAATTGCTGGTACATTTGGTGTCCAAAGTCATTATCTTCTTTTGCTTTTTCTAAAGGCCATAACCTTTTAATGGTTTCGGTAAAAAGTGTCTTTTATAGCTGAAAATCATGATTTCTTGTCCGAATTAGTCAGTATATTTTTTTTAAAAAGTATTTTATTTAACTTTTCTTTTGGTAATATTTCATTTATTTTATTTATAAAAGCCCTAAATAGTAATTTTCCTAATTCTACAACATTAAATTGTTTAAAAATAACTTTTATCTTATAAAAATGTCCATTAATTTTTCATCAATTCTGTTACCGTACCGTCCTTTGCCTTTAAATTGGTGAATACTAGTAAGATACAGGAAATGATGTCACTTTACCTCACTGATAAGATCTGAAGCACTGAAAGGGTGCTCTCTCTGAGAAAATATTTTAATCTAGTAAGTTCTTAAACCAAGTGTTATTTTGTAAAACGTCAACATTTTTACAACAATATCAAAATGAAAAAATGTATCACTGATCACACAGCGGGTTGTTTAAAAGTCTTTTAGTCCTGATTTCATTAGTGCCATTTGCTCTTAGCATTTATGCTAGCAAGTGGAGTTTTTGGCAAAAAAAAAGTAAAAATGGTGAATTCTGTTACCGTCAAACTCTGTTACCAAGGTTGAGTAACAATAATGTCCATTTATTCATTAAAAGAAAAAACTAACTTTTGTTTGGCAAGCACGGAATTATTAAAATTGAATATGATTTCAATAAGATTCTGGAAACACGGTTAGTGAACATTTTTTTCTTTTTGAAATACAAAATGTATCTCCACTAAAAAGTGAATGTTCTATAATAAGTCCCCTTTAATGTCTTTAAACTCTTAATTATTTCATCTTCAATTATTTTCTTTACTGTTTTTTACTGTTTTTTTTTTCTTATCTTCATTTTTGCATGTTAGTAAATGTGATATGTACCTTTACAGCTTTTTTGAACTTTAGACAGAAGTCTTGGAAGATTCTGAAGCACTCATCCAGTTTAAATGTGTCTTTGTCTTCACAGAAGAAGTCGATGAGGGTATTGCCCTTTTTACGCAAGTCTAGCCTGCGATGTTTGAGGTCCTGCAGGGCATGTGTAGAGCTCTAACAAATAAGAGGGCAGCAGGTGAGTCATTCTTATTGGCAAAAAAAAGTTCATCAAATTATTATAGCAAATATAATAGAAATATAAAACCATAATAATACAAATAAATAACCTTTAGTACAAAAAACATGCTCTACTATGGAATTCTAATTGGGGGAATGATTAATTTACCTGCAAAAATGGACCTAGTTGTTTTTGCAGCTCATCGTCATCCTGAATCTTCTGTTCCAAGGAACGTGTTTTGACATAGAGAGAGGAGAACTCTCCTTCTATATTTTCTACTGAAATTCTACAACAATAAAAATCTAAGTCAGATAAATATTGAGGAAGGGGCCATAGAAAGGTGAGACCTGCTGCAAATATTAGAAGAAAAAAAAAAAAACTAATACATTATTAGCAGTTAAACCAGTTTGTATTGCTGTAGTCTCACATAGCAAGACCTTTACAGGATTATATATACAGGATTAATAAAGCTCTAGATTTTCTAAAATAGAGTTTAAGTTTCATAAAATGAAACTTAAAATATAAAATGAAACTATTATTAATAAGAGAAGTTTTGAGAAACTAATATTTTGTGTTACCTGGCTGCACTCTGAACATGTGTTAGCTTCTCTGGGAACTTCAAAAGGGCCTCATCCTTTTTCTGTGCTTCCTTTGTGACAAAAGTTAAAGAAAAATCCAAATCAAATCAGTTAAACAAATTGTTGTTGTTATTGCTATGGCTGGTTTCCTAAAACATTTGCAAACATTCATCAGTAAATCTGGAGAAAACTACAGTGCATCTGGTTCTGTCCTACTTACTAGTGCCACAAAATGGAGCAGGTTCATGCCAGGCTTGTTGGCCTTCGTATCAGCCAGAGAGAGAAGCGAGGAAAGTTTGAAGCCCAAAGCATTGCCTGCATAGCCACCCTATGAAAACACAGAGAACATCAGTCAATGTCTGGTCAATGCTGTAAAAGCCAACAACCTTTCCTGATTTAAAAATGTCAGGGAATGTTTTGGAGAGGAATAGTTGAAAGGAAAGAGCAAAGGTGAAAAGAGGACTAGGGGGAAATGTCCACAAAAAATGGACAGATGAGGGGTAAAGGATAGGGAACACAAGAAAGACAATAAACAGAAAAAAGGCTGGAGACAGGGAGAAACTTACTGCATTCATGATATTTCCCGCTTGGAGAACTAAGTGTAGAATGGCATGGAGCTCTTCACAAGTCATTAGTTCTGAGGAATAATCAATAGAAATTGAATAATCACAGGCCATTTGGTAAATTACACAACACTCTAAATCATATTACAATCCTTCCTACTGTCTACAGTCTAAGAAATGTAAAGGAAATCTAAAGACTCAATGCACATTTAAATTTGAAAAGAAATTGCTGACAGTATGTCCTACTGTTAGTTCATGATGTGCAGGCTTAGATTAGTTAATGCAGAATTAACAAAAAACTCAATTTGAGTTTTTATAAAGGCCCCTAAAATCAATGTGATGATTAATGGAGTGCCATATCTTTACATTTCAGTACTATTGAAGTGTAGATAGGTCATGAACCATTGGATTCTGATAAGGCTAATACAGGCAAAAATGTCTGAAAATGTAATCCCTTACCCGTAAACCTAACCCTACCCATAAGTTATCCCTAAAATCAGAGGGAAATGATAGATGGAAAACACTGATGTAGAAGTATCTAACCCTGGTTGTAAGCCTAAACTTGACATAAATTGTAAACGTGTCTCTCAAACCTGATTGGTTGATTGGAATGTTGTTCCAGGATTAACAAATATGTTGATCCAGGAACATGTTGCACTTGGTGAAAAAAGCTGAGTGATAGAAAATGACTCCGCAAAATGCACTCAACTCAGAATTGAGTCCTAATGAAAGTTCATTCTACTGTTTATTGGTCCACACTAAGACATCAGATATTTTGGAGGTGGTGGAATGGTGCATCAAATTATATGGGTTGGTGAGTTTGTGTATGAGAGAGAGAGCATTAGATAATTTAAAAAGGACTTTGCGTTTATTTATCCACCCCCAATAACCTATGATCCATACAGGCTCAAAATGTTTTGCCTACTTAGCTGAAAATAAATACAATTATTGCTTCAGATTAAAGGGGAAAATGACAAACTTCAGAACCTCCAAAGAGTTGTCTAATATGTTCTCACCTTCTGTAGCCTGACGCACGATGTTAATCTCACGACTCATGACCGTACAGGACGGGAGAAACTCTTCCTGAAGTACCATAGCCTCAATACACACCTCAAAGCTTTAAACATGAACACACGATCATAGTCGACTTGCCTTTTTGTCATGATGTTGTTAGGTATTATGAAAATGTATATTTGTATCTGATAGTTAAAGAGAGATGTTGTGCGTCTCTTACCGTGGCACTTGAATCAAAAGGAACATGAAAGAATCGGCCAGTGTAAGCTTATTTGGGTCTCCCTTGAATTCCTTCAATCTCTTCACCTAGAGAAGATAAGGGATTTAAATTCACATTCAAATATCAGAGCAAACACAAAGCATTTGTTCGATGGGATTCTCAATATATTTGTACTATTTTTCATTTATCGATAGATTGGATTAATTGTAAGCATTTGTTAAATAATATTACCATTTCTGTCATCTAGCACTCAAAGTTAATCTGCTGTCGGTTAATGAAGATTTGACATATGAACTCGCGGCTGCTCCATTTGACTCTTGTTGTTTTAAAAGTGATGAGACTTGTCAGTTTTATTTGATATTACTTTAGTCACTGTCTCTATGATTACTGGTAAGAGACTACGGACTCGATTCCATGTAAGAAATCCCATTTGATTGCATGTTCATACAGACAGTATTCGAGATGCTTGTGTAAGTTGTGTGTGTTAACAGGAAATTTCGAGACTCAAACCTGTAAGTAAATGCGGTTCTTAATTCTAAAAACTGACAGTGTGAATGTAGGCAGAGTTCTCACCTCTTCTGCCTCTGGTAGTAGTTTGAGCAGTTCTTTCAGCTGTTCAGTTCCATACTGCTCACTGTTGCCAAGACGGATGTCTTCTACTATTGCATGATTGGGCCTGAGGGAGAAAAACAGAAGTACAAAACAGACAATCAATTTGTGGCGCTGCCAGATCATCAGCTCAGTAGATCTCTTGTAGGATACTTCAGTGTATTGTTCCAAAGTAAGATGGAAATACAAACCTTTAACTTCACAAGGACATTGTGAGTTATGTATATTTAAACAGTGCAGGTATTTTGGGTGCCACTCTTGCCATTTTAGGTGCCTAATTACTATGTACATATATTAAATTAAGCATAATGTAAGTGTAGTGGATTGGGAGTTTCCCCTATCACTCCCCCTAGTGGAGAACTGGAAAGATCTGCCCAGTAGATTTAGCGGTGTCAGGTAACCGGCAGGTCGATCATCACAGTTCGAGTGCAGCGAGAGCCTGTACAGTCGTGTTAGAATCATTGTTAACGCAGTGAGTATGATCTCTTTTCTGGTGGACGTTCACGTTTATAAAAAAAAAAAAAACCTTAAATTTCACGGCTGTGTGTGTGTGTGCGTGCAGGTCGGTGCGTGCAGCTCTGAGCCGTGTGAGCGTACCTTTAATGGCAGGACACATGGAGCCGGATTACGCTGCTGCTTTGTTTCCATTTTGAATTTTGTCTTTTTATTTGTTTTTGTTTTGTGGTCTTTTCTTCTATTAGTAATGGTTTTAACCTGTGTTATTTGATTTCTTTCTTTCTTTTTCTCTTTGATATAATTTGTATTTTGTAGATGAAGTGCTTCCTACTGGGGAAGTTTACTGAAGAACGAGCAATTGTTTGAACAATAATTTAGGGGGGTTTCTAAGTTCGCCCTTGGGGTTGATTTATAAAGTTTTCTTTTTTGTTGTTGTTATCTGTGATTGAGGTAAGTGCTTGGGGGTCGCCTGTGGCCATTGGTCAAAGGGTACTTATTTGGGGTGTAGTGTTTAACACTTGAGTGTGAGTTTCTCATTGCCTTTCTAGTGTGCAACACCAGTGGGTGTGTGGTTGTAGTGAGTGATTACTGGTTGGGGTGGGGCAGGATTCTTTTCCCGGTTAGTGTCTTTGACGACCCAAGTGCCAGTGTTTGAATCTTTAGTTTTTTCTTTCTTTTCTTTAGTTCAAGTACCTTTTTTTGGTATGTGTGGGTAATGTAAAAGGTAAATGTATTGAAGGTACTTATTAGTGATTGTCATGTGAATTATATTTTAACTAAATAAAACTATGTTTTAATTGGCAGAACTGTCTCTATCCTCTCTGGGGAGAAGGAACCTGGGTTTTTGATTTACTCAGATTACCGGTATATCCTGGGGTGAAAGTTCCTAGGTGGCGTAGTTGGCTACAGTTAAAACTTTGAGTATCTGAATGTGAGTTTTATTTCTGCTTATCTTAGTTATCATCTTGCTCTCCGCCTCACCATCTCACCACATAAGGTTAGGCGTATATAACTATGTAACAGCAATCACACTAATTACATACATACTGTAAATTAATGTCCCATTTGGAAATCTGCATTAGATCTGTAACAGGCTTTGATTATTATTTCTCTTTATAAAATACAAAATGAGTGTGTCTTTAAATAAAGACCCATTCAAATATGAATATTAAGTAAAAAAAAAAAAAAAACAATGTGTGAAAACTTTGCACAAACATGGTAATTGCATTGGCTTCTTTTTTCAATGCATGTAATGGATGCAGGAAGTGGCTTTACTCACAGTGTCGGATCAGCCCTGCTGTACATGACCACTCACATACACAGAATACACACAAACCTGAAAACATTGTCTTTTTGCATAATTATTTATAGTCTCTGAGGATGTTGAAATACCTGTTCAAAAATAAACAAAAACCCTGTTTACACAGGCCACATCCACCTTCAACTGCCCATTTCACCAGGTCTGACGTAAACATATCTTGTTTTATTCTGGCCTTGTTGTCTGTTGAGAACTGACAACATACCTTGTGTCTTATCTGTTATTACTTTTCACAGTAAATCCTCATGTGAACTCTCAAGTATCAATCACAACCTGAAAGCTATTGATCTTCACACAAGATCATCAGGTTTCTCTTGACCACCACCAGATCCTATTTCTGTGCTTAAGCACATGCATACAAAGGTTTTTACACATGATGACTCTTAGAAACTTACTTCTTAAACTGTTTGAGGAAAATTCCAACGTTCATTCCTCTCTTGGAGTCCAAGATGCTGATCTGGGAGAACAGAGGAGAGAGGTTAATTAAAACGGATGGAAAGATACACAAAGGACAGACTGTGTGTGTGTGTGTTCTGAGCAGAAACATCACTCCCATTCAAATTTTGGGCTTTCAGGTTGTTGTGGCAAGTTGATTCGAATGCAACTTCCAAAATAAATAGAACTAGTATCTTTGATGGTGCAAGATTACTATAGGTTAAAAAAAATTATTTACCTATTTATTATTATTATTATTATTATTATTATTATTATTTTAATAAAATAGTGTGCATTTGGTCCCAAAATGTAATTTGAAAGAATGAGACAGATGAATAACAAGGGCACACTAAATGAAAACCACTAGACTTTTATGTCTAATATTTAATAGAACTAGAACTAATAGAATATAACTAAGTTGTGTTTTTAAGTGTGCCATACCCGGACTACCACTGGTTCCCCTTAAATAAATAGATTTTTATGATATGAGAAAGGCAGAGTTTCTTAGATTAATATAAATTGCTTTACAGAATAGCTGAACATCAATTCAAATAAGCTGAACAGGAATGAATCTCTTTCCAGTTTCTAGACATGTTATTATTATTTATTTGTATGAATCTTAAAGGGATAGTTCACCCCGAAATGAAAATTATGTCATTATTTACTCACCTTCATGTTGTTTCAAGCCCATATGACTGTTGTCAACCTTAAAACATATAATGAAGATCTTTTTAATAAACCCTGAGAAATTTCTGTCCTTTTTTAAACATGACGGCTTTTAAGGGAATTGACTTTCCATGGAGGGACAGACATCTCTTAGGTTTGATTAAAAATATCAATTTCACTTTATTTTGATGGTCCCTTTAACACATTCTGTAGACTGTAAGTAACAACTAACTCTACTAACTCTCATTAGAGTATTAATAGAGTATTAATATAGATTCATTAGTAGACTGGTAGGATTATGGATAGAATAAGTTGACATGTTGTTGCAAAGTTAATCAACAATGTTCACAAGGGACCATCAGTGTTACCAAAATATCTTCATCTGTGTTTTGAAGATGAGGGAAAGCCTTATGGGATTGGAACGACATGAGGGTGAGTAACTGATGACAGAATTTAGTTTTTGGGTGAACTAACCCCTTATAGAATACAATGTTATACTTCTTATTCTCATTAACACAACATCAGCACCAGGAAACCCTCAGTAGCATGATGACTCATTTTGGCCCATGAGATCATTAACTAACTAACATGACAGCCATTTTAGTGGCAACTAAACAGACACACAATCTGTCACTCTCTCTAGCACACACATTTACATGACCCATGTGTGTGATACATGCAATTTGTGACGCATACAAACTCAAAGGACTAGCAGGACGGTGTCTGAAATTACAAACGAGGCCACACGCATGGTTCACGCCACCTCAGACAAACAATAAGAAAAGCTTCATTGGATCTGCACAGGTACACTTGGTGCCTTCGTGGATAATTACAAAGCTACCAAGACCAGAAGGAAACCACACAAAACAACACAAAAACACAGCTGGTCGCTTAGACACAAAACGACAAGCTCACGAGAGCATATGTTTTGGATGAATGTTTGATTCAGCGACATATTTGTTTTATGTAGAGGTAAGTTGCACACACCTAATAACACTTCTTATAAGCCAGTAAGAAAATCCAGTAAGAAAATCCCCATGCTTCCTATGATAGGAAATTGTTAGGAAATTAAACATAACAAACATATGAATATCATACAAAATAACCACTTTGTTTGGAATCAACTTGATTTCTTTAGTTTTTGTAGGTATTTGTACATTGTTTACATGGATATAAACTGAAAAGGACACTTTGGATTAATTTACAGTATCTAAAACATAAGTAATTATGCATGCACAGCTTTTGAAATGTTAAAATCTTTATGAATCCCTTACACATATTACTTTTATATAATAGCATTTTACTATTTTATATTTTAACCCCCTAACCCACTCCTAAACCTAAATACTTCTTAACAATATCAAAAACATGATAGTGATGTATACTGTTATAATGCCAAAGCATTAAAAATGTGATGTGATTTAACATATTAATCTTATGGATTAAATACAATAAAATCAATATAGTATGGACGTAAAAGTTATTCAGTCGTTTTACATGTTGTCAATAATGTTCTTCAGATATTGTAAAATAAATATGTTTCAGTGTCTGCATATTTATGGAAATATATGTGTGCAAGGACCACATTTTATGTAGGAATACCAACGATTACTGATAAAATCATATTGAATATTAAGATGTTTGCCTGTATCCTAAATAAAGTTACTCTAGCAGGCCTTGTAGATGTAGCCTACTTTACTTCACTGAACAATGCAAATAGTTCAGTGATGTAAAGGTTATGTTAGCTTGCACTTCACTTCAAGGCATTCATTTTTGTCAGTGATTTAATTCAGCTGAGAAGAAATATCAATACTGATAAGTGTTGGTTGTGGGATTTGTTTACTAACCCAAGTCTATGCCTGATTGCAGAGCACATTGCAAATGCTCAACGTGTGATTTTTCTAATATTCTTTCCACAGCATAACTGGATTAATTACACTGACTTCCAAAGACCACATAAATAAATAATAATAATAATAAATAAATATAGCTAAAGCTCTTTCGAATTCAGAGAAAATGAAGATTCTCAAACCTATATAGCGTATAGGTATCAGATCATAGGTCAAATAAAAATTAAGCTAATAAATTACAGGTCCTTCTCAAAAAATTAGCATATTGTGATAGTTCATTATTTTCCATAATGTAATGATAAAAATTAAACTTTGATATATTTTAGATTCATTGCACACCAACTGAAATATTTCAGGTCTTTTATTGTTTTAATACTGATGATTTTGGCATACAGCTCATGAAAACCCCAAATTCCTATCTCAAAAAATTAGCATATTTCAGCCGACCAATAAAAGAAGTGTTTTTAATACAAAAAAAAGTCAACCTTCAAATAATTATGTTCAGTTATGCACTCAATACTTGGTCGGGAATCCTTTTGCAGAAATGACTGCTTCAATGTGGCGTGGCATGGAGGCAATCAGCCTGTGGCACTGCTGAGGTGTTATGGAGGCCCAGGATGCTTCTATAGCGGCCTTAAGCTCATCCAGAGTGTTGGGTCTTGCGTCTCTCAACTTTCTCTTCATAATATCCCACAGATTCTCTATGGGGTTCAGGTCAGGAGAGTTGGCAGGCCAATTAAGCACAGTAATACCATGGTCAGTAAACCATTTTCCAGTGGTTTTGGCACTGTGAGCAGGTGCCAGGTCGTGCTGAAAAATGAAATCTTCATCTCCATAAAGCTTTTCAGCAGGTGGAAGCATGAAGTGCTCCAAAATCTCCTGATAGCTAGCTGCATTGACCCTGTCCTTGATAAAACACAGTGGACCAACACCAGCAGCTGACCAGACCATCACTGACTGTGGGTACTTGACACTGGACTTCAGGCATTTTGGCATTTCCTTCTCCCCAGTCTTCCTCCAGACTCTGGCGCCTTGATTTCCGAATGACATGCAACCACTGAGCAACAGTCCAGTGCTGCTTCTCTGTAGCCCAGGTCAGGCGCTTCTGCCGCTGTTTCTGGTTCAAAAGTGGCTTGACCTGGGGAATGCGGCACCTGTAGCCCATTTCCTGCACACGCCTGTGCACGGTGGCTCTGGATGTTTCTACTCCAGACTCAGTCCACTGCTTCCGCAGGTCCCCCAAGGTCTGGAATCGGTCCTTCTCCACAATCTTCCTCAGGGTCCGGTCACCTCTTCTCGTTGTGCAGCGTTTTTTGCCACACTTTTCCTTCCCATAGACTTCCCACTGAGGTGCCTTGATACAGCACTCTGGGAACAGCCTATTTGTTCAGATATTTCTTCCTGTGTCTTACCCTCTTGCTTGAGGGTGTCAATGATGGCCTTCTGGACAGCAGTCAGGTCGGCAGTCTTACCCATGATTGCGGTTTTGAGTAATGAAACAGGCTGGGAGTTTTTGAAAGCCTCAGGAATCTTTTGCAGGTGTTTAGAGTTAATTAGTTGATTCAGATGATAAGGTTAATAGCTCGTTTAGAGAACCTTTTCATGATATGCTATTTTTTTGGACAGGAATTTTGGGTTTTCATGAGCTGTATGCCAAAATCATCAGTATAAAAACAATAAAACACCTGAAATATTTCAGTTGGTGTGCAATGAATCTAAAACATATGAAAGTTTAAGTTTTATCATTACATTTTGGAAAATAATGAACTTTATCACAATATGCTAATTTTTTGAGAAGGACCTGTATAGCCAAATGATCATGGGGCCCAAATTATGTCTAGTATTCCTTTCTATTTTTAAACACAAATTACATCAAATGTTTACTTTGAGTATGTACGTTTTTTTAATCCATGGCACGTTTCTTTATTACTGTGTTTGTGAAAGTATATATCATTACACTTTTATAAAAGAAAGTATAATGTATCATTTTTTACACCAATGGTTCATTGTAGGCCAGCATTTGCTACATGATTGTGTGAGAAGATTGTTTTCTGCAATTGTTATGCTGTTAACTGAATATTTATTGCATTATTTTAGTGTCATGTGTGTTACCAACCATGATGGTGTTTTGTATTTTGTATGAAACTCTGTGCACCTTATATAGTTTTTACATCACCTTGTGGAAAAGCTACCTGTGATGAACTTTGATTCATGTGGTTTTCTTTGTACCACCTGTGTTTTCAAGGGAGTTGTCAGTATACTATAAGTGCAAAAAAAGATTTTAGTAATTTGGTATATTAACATAATTTCCTAAACATTTTACTGTACATTTAACCATTGTTGAGTATTTTCTCCTTAAAACTGCAGTGAACCAAAGACAGTCTCAAAAACGCCGTTTGAAATATCTGGTGTTTCTGACATCACAAACTACCTTATAACCAATCACGTCAACGTGCAGGCGGGCTTTAGCATATCATTAACTGCTGCGAAGCAGGGGAGTCTCAAGAGAAGCCAGGTTATCCCGGTATATTTTTTATTGATATGAAAAATTGGGTTCTTTTTAGCAATATGAACTATATGCCTTTCTCCACTAAAGTTCTAAGCATTTCTAAGGATACTGATTCTTAGAAGGCAGTTGTCTGACTCTGAGATGGCGAACGAGAACATGGTTTGTGTAACATTAGCAACATAAGCTGTTGGATAACGTAGTCAAGCAAAAGGCTAATCATATTACCGTTTTGTGTCCGACGTTGTAGAGAGCGATACATAAAACACATTACCTTGACTACAGGGGGACTTTAAAACTTTCCTTTACAGTAAAGTTTTGGAAACCATATCTGTTTTTTCCATTGCACAAAGTGTATATATTTATATACTATTAGACAATTTAATGGTTTCTTGCTTCAGTATTTAAGCAATTATTTCCATATTGATACATCTCTAATATCTGGCAGTATTGGCTAAAATTTAGTCTTGGGCAATCTTAACACAAGGCCAGTTATTCATTCACATTTAAAAATAAACATAATTGAAATAGGAAGTCTCACGACTGCTGCATATAATCGCAAAACATATGCATATTCTGTAGAGACAAGATACATCACACTGTCCAACAAACTTTAACTGCAGATATTCCAAGCAATGATTCAGTTCTACACAGGTTGCCTTACCTCATCCTTGCTCTCTTTAAATGAACCTCTAGATCTCCCAAGACG
Source organism: Meda fulgida (assembly GCA_030578275.1). NCBI lineage: Eukaryota > Metazoa > Chordata > Actinopteri > Cypriniformes > Leuciscidae > Meda > Meda fulgida. The sequence continues at coordinate 16,219,288 of CM060616.1, forward strand.
AGATTGTCCATCGCTTTTCTGGGTTCGAACTTCCTCCTGCTGGCCGAACAGCTCCTCCACTGTCTTTACGTCAATCTGATACTGCTGCTGTCTCACTGCTAGAGTCCAAATATTAGGTTTACCCCTAACCTTCTCCTCTGGAATGGTTTTCCAAAAGAAGCTCCGTACCCGTCGTTTCTTGCGTGAGGCGTGTTGACCTGGTGCCTGGGGTGGTGGTGGAGGAGGTGGAGGCGGTGGTGGAGGTACTGCCGAACGGCAGGAAGTGCTGTCATTTCCATGGCTAGGGTCATTTGTAGAGGTTGTAGAAGGTTCAAATGGCAGGGGATTTACTATTGGTGTGGTACAGTCGCTTGCCGACTCCTCCAGAGCAGTCACACTGGCCATGACAAGCATTACATTAGCAATGACACCAGTCCCGGGGGGGGCAGCCTGTGAGGGGACTTTTTGCCCCTTTCCAGAAGACCCTTTTATAAAATGCCAAATAAATTGGGACAGCCTCCTTGTTTGATTCTAGGTGGTGTCTGTTGGAGTCCCAAGGTCTATCTGACTCATAGTCGCTAATATAACAACTAACAGCTATGTAAATAATATAATGAGTTTTTCCTCAAGCAGAATATGTGCGCCATTCATTTTTAATTAGAATTTAGTGCAAAGAACAAAACTGTTTTACAAAAATCTGTTGACTGACTCATGGCTCTGACACAATGGTGTTTTGCAATCTTCTTAGGTCAATGTCATTACATTCTCACATATTTTGTCTTCACTTCCTCTACATAGTCCCATAATGCCAAGCTGTTACTTCCAAGCTTTCACCCACTGCGGTCTGGTCAGAGGTCAAACCCTTGGATCTGCAGGAAGGACAAAACACACACACACACACACACACACACACACACACACACACACACACACACACACACACACACACACACACACACACACACACACACACAAAATCAAAATTACTGAGGTGCAGTCAAGCGAATGAACTTGGAACCTAAAAACAGAGGAAATGAGAAAATAACAGACATCAAAAGAGATGTGGTTATACACTCAAGAAAAGCCCCCAGTTGGACGATGCCAAATGCTATTGTTCGTCTTAAGGCATTGGGGCCAGCCTGATATGTGTAAAATGATCTTGACAGATGAATCAAGTCTTAACTAATGAAAACTCACACAAGGCACTTTCAAGGGATTTGTATGTCTCATGGCAAAATAATTTGGTAATTACCTTTACATAACATTAATTATACTGTAGTTACCTAACTTGTGGCTTACATTAGTTTGGTGCTAATCTAAAACGTTGTACACATTAAGAAATAAAAAGTGCTTTTGATGAAGCATCATATGAATGGTGTACACTTACATGAAATGAAGACTGTACTCATAATAGTTCTATAACAAGTGTTTCAAGTTGCTTCTTTTTTTGTTGGACAGGTATAGGAATTAATTATTGTGTAAACCGCTCTCTAAAACTCACTTGTATTATCAGTGTAATTTAGAGATGATAGAGTTAGCTAGCTAAAGAATACCTTTAAAATACAATGTGCTCAAAAACTTTGCTCAAGGTGTAAATTATCTAAACATTGTTTTTATTTTACATTTGGAAGGAACTGCCCTATAAATTAGTATAATATAATAAATATTGGTAAAAGTTTAGCCATTAAATAGTGAATGAAATAATTCCAATAGTTTTCATACTGGTGATTCACTTGAGCCACATCTTTTATTTGAATATGCAAAGCAACTGACATCAAACAGCCTTCAAAGTACAGTGAGGTTGTCAAGGAGACCAGGCAACAACCAATCAACAAAAAAGCAGCTATTTCACAGACATTAGCAAAGATATGCAACCAAAGCTCTGAAAAAAAAGATATTGCAGCTTATCTATTATTTTGATATATATAATTTACAAGAGCTTATATTGATCAGCACATTACAGTATCAGATGACTATATGGCTCAGGTCTTGTCATGCAGGTGTCTCTGTATCAGTGTATCAGATATCGAGTGAACAGACTGAAGTAAATGGCACTGGTTTTCGTCTTATGTCCATACTGTCAGGAGAGACATACTGAGGCCAAGGCAAAATGCCACAGTACTGAACAGTCATATCGGGAATCTGTTATGTAACCTGTATCTCAGAGAAACTGAAGGTTATACAAATCTGATTTCATAGTAAAAGCAAAAACGCATGTTGTAGTGGCATTGTTACTTATGAGTTATCTTTAAAGTCACCATGAAATCAAAATTGACAATCCTTTTTTCTTATGGAATATTGCAGTATTTATACATCCATGCACATCATTATTATTTTTAATTCATGTGCCCTTGTAATCTCTATTCAAAATAACTTCCCCTCTCTCTTACAGCAACATCACTTCTCTTCTCTGGTGACGTGTTTACTGGTGCGAGGACGGGACCTCGCAACCTTTTTTCTTGTTTGAGAAGCTGTTTCACTCAGATATATGTAACAATAGGGAAGAAAAGACTTCCGAAACTTCCGTTTCATACCGACTTTAATGCTGAGATCGATTGTGTATACAACACAAAAGTCCGAAAATGTTAGTTTTTACTAACAAAGTTAATTGTAACTGAACCCTAAAATGGTCCATTGTTATTGGTTTGTACAGCTGTGGTGAAAGATGTTCTAGAAACAGAAAATAAGACACCAAGTGCTGTAAACCAGAGCTCATCATACTACAGCCTGTTAACAGGGTCTCATTTGATCCTCTAGGTTTTTACTTATTAAAAGACAATTGACGTCACAGGAAAAGACTCTGTTTCCATGCTGGTTCAGCTGAGTTAGGCCTCGGCTACTTTGTATAATTAATTCATGTGTAAAAGTAGATGTATTTTTCCTTTAAAGGCATCTTCTTCATAAGGGTTATGCTGTATGATGTTCTAACATGGTTTTACCCCTTATACTGAGTAAAAACATGCACTTAATTTCAATATCTACGGCTATTTTATATACATTCAATTAAAATAGGATTAGTATAAAATAGATTAGAGTCCAATTCTATTAACTATCAACTACGACATTTGCCTTAATAAACTCCTACTGCTTATTAATAGTTAGAAAAATGTTTAGGTATTGGGTGGGATTAAGAGATGTACAATATGGCCATACATTAATGCATAAAATTATATATATATATATATATATATATATATATATATATAAATATGTGTGTGTGTGTTCAGATCCTAAATGAACATGTACTATGTTGGCAAGAGAAGAGAATACAGGGTTAACACTCTGTAAAACATTCTTCCTCACCCCAGTGGTGTCTTTGCTGCAATGTCAGCGACAGCGTACAGCAACACACCCAGATATACCGCACCAAATCTCTTAACGATTATAACCAACATCACATTTACAAACATGCTGAAAACCCATTTGAGGGCACATTAAAGTAACAATCATTTTAAGATAAATCAGACACTATAATAATGTGATTCAACACAAACACACTAAGCAGCAAAACTAAAGAACGCAAGAAATCCAATCGGCTACTCATGAGAATAACATATGTGGATGAAGGAAACAACACTGTTCATGAAATGAACGAACAAATGGATTCACACCTCCGAAAATTCTGTCATCATTCCCTCACTCTCATGCTGTTTAGACAACCATTAATCTTAAACAGAAGTGTGGCGAACAGGACGGCCGAGGGACGTGAGAGAACGGCGCGAGGCCGGTGGTGCGATTGCTAATGAGCAACACCTGTGAAGCACACCGGTCTCGCATCTCTCACGGAGGAGCGGAAGCATAAAGGAGGAGCGACGACGTTGATGATCGAGAGAGGAACAGGCCTGTATTTTAGTTGTTTTGTTTTTTGTATTTTACTTTAGCCAGCAGTCGTCCGCGAGGGGCTGCTGGCAGTTATATTTATTTTCGGTAGCCAGCAGTCGTCCGCGAGGGGCTGCTGGCGGTATTTTCGTTTGTTTGTTTTATTTAAATAAATTATATTTTGATTGTTCGCCGGTTCCCGCCTCCTTCTTCCCTGAACATTGCTACAAGAAGGTATTAAAAAAAAAAAAACTCTCATAATTTATGTATGTCCATGCATTGAAAGTCAACACATCAGCCAAAGCTTTCACACACACACAAAAAAAAAAAAAAAAAATTCCAATGACTCTAGCGGTGTCCTGAAGAGACAACGTCAATGTTGCTGGGCAATCTTGCCGAGTGATTGTTGCTTGGGCACTTTCCCATTGAAAATGGGCAATCAATTTCTATCTGGATAATTTAGATAGGTTGTGGGCCCTGTGTCTCATCTGGTTGCCCGTTGACAGCAACATTGCTCAAAACATGCTCATGATCCCTGTGTATCATCTCCTTTATACGAACAGATTTAATTTAGACTTTTATTCATATATAAACATTGATCAGCACCCATAGAGCTTATTAAATATGCCACATGAAAGCTCAACCCTGCTTGCTTGATGACGTTTGTCGATTCCATGTTTTAAATCCTAATTGCTTTAAAGATCAGCCTTCTACTGTGATTATAATGTTTTTCCTCTCTCACACAACTTAAACATATGTGACATCATTTAATATTGTTGTGCCTACTGCCAATCTGAACGTTTACCTCATTTTGGAGTGGTAAGATTTCCCAGATCATGTCACAAATACAATTTGCTTGTTTAAACAATGACTGATTTAAACAATGACCGGGACTGATTTAAAATCCACCTCATCACAAAGCTGACAATTTTAAGTATACTTAATGGATATTTGAGCACATTTAGAAAGATTGGGACAGTGTTAATAAACAAACACACTGTACCCAGACCATTAGACATCTGGTCACATGTTTGGCAGTCTAGCAAATTAATCTGACCTCCTTTTGAGAAAATCTCCTAACATTTCTCATTGTTTGTTTGTTAGTGATTAGTCCTTTTGTTTTTGGAAAAGGTGGCGGCACAGAATCATCTAATAAACTGAATGGAGCGTAGGTTAAATGCTTAAATTTGAACTTGATTTGAAAACCAAGTTTCCCAGTAAGAATACTCATTCTATTCTGGTTCAAAGGCTCTGTTCAACACTGTAAAAATCTTAAGGATCAATCTCTACCTGATCTATCCCTTACATTTAGTTTTAACCCAGTTTCCCCAAACAGGAGTTTGTGAGTTGATGAAAAGCTAATCATAATTTTGAATGTAAAATCAAAATAATGTAGATGTATAGTCTGATGCGCCGCATGTTTCAGAGTCAAATTATTATAATTATCAAAGATTAATTTTCTTATTTTTACAGTACAATTGTAATTTTACAATAGTAATATATTTCTGTATTCATTCTTACAATATACTTTGAGTTAAAACCTGCTACTACAACTGCCACTATTACTACAACTACTAGTAATTATGTATAATTAGTATTATATTATTAACAACAGAGATCTGTGAACATGTGAATGTGTTGTTAAATTATTGAAATACTTAATATAAATCTCAGGGGTATTTAAAGTAGACAGTTTACATCTAAGGGGTTTGGCTGAAAAAAAAAAGTTTAGGACCCCTGGTTTAACCTAATGTATATATAGGGTGATGTTAAATAATATTTTTGACTTGAATAAAATCAATTAACTCAGATGTTACTGCATTCAATATTTTTAGACTAACATTTTTTTTCAGTGAGGTAAGGAGACTGTGATACTGATACTGAAGGGCAGTTAGTGGCAGTGATCATTCAAAGGACCCTTAGAGGCAGCAGATGCACAAAAGTGCATTCATATTCATTTTCAGATAGCATAACAGTAGAAATGTTTGCCCTTGAGTCTGTCCACACACAAACACAGACAAATGGTACGCCCTCTACCCTATCACAACTCTTTAGACACAGTCATGCCCTGTTACCTGACTCAACTGATACCGCAGTCTGAAACGCTCTGCTCGTAGATTGATTTCCAGTATGTCTGGTAAATGAGGCCCAAGGCAACAACCCACCCAACGATTATCTAATACCTTCAGTGGAATTTTTGGGTGCAATGAACAGCACCAAAAACAAAGAACCTTTGATTAAACACACAGCGATTAAGAAATACTTAAGGAGATTCAAGCATTAATGTCTTAATGGTGCTTGTGCTTTGGATTCAGTGTTTTAGGTGCAAGTGTTTCTCTGTAAATCGGCCATATATCAAAGTCCAAACACACACTGCTTTCATAATCAAGGGAAAGACTGGCAAGCTAAATGATCTACAAGGAACATTGATAAAAGCCACTGGTTTTAATTTGAGACCCAGACATACTGACCACAGTATAACATCATCAGCTATGCAAATCAAGAGGTCGTTTCTGTATCAAACATTCATTTATTGTCAAAGTGTGAAGATGGTTAAAGCTGTTGAAAGCTGATGATTTAGATTAGAAGGGCTAATTATAAGGGAATCATCATCTGTAGCAGCCACAACATGTGATCATCAGCAGGTGATCCAGCAGGTGCGAATCTTGACTTTTTCTGACAACTCACTAATTCTCAAATGCATACAGCAATTTTCTATGATTTAGGATTAGGAAATATCTACGAAGACCATCTTTGTTTTGTTGAGTAAATATTACAGTGATAGTGTGGCTGATCATCTACTGTACCAGCTGTCAAATGTCAGACCTTACAAAAGGAAAATACACTCTGCTTCAAGATCTGTATACTGTCTTTACATCTTCAGGTATAATCACAAAGGATTTTATAATTGTGTAATATATGCATTTTTATGTATGTGTAAAACATGAGGCAATCAAAGCAATTAAGACTGTACCAGTCAGTAGCTGAGGCCACATTATCTTGTACTATTTAAATAGTGTCTATTAAATTGAATATTGTTGTTACAAATTGTGCTAATAAAAATATCACCGCCCTGGGGGTGTTCACACTTGTAGTTCGGTTCTCCTGGTCCCTTTGGTCCGGAACAAAAAAGAAAATGATACATTTAGTCCTGGCTCACATAGCATTCACACTGACAATTTTAACAATTACCACAAAACAATAACCAAAAACGCCTTTTATGATGTAAATTTTTAATTGGAACTTAAATATCCAAAACAATGCTGTGTGCTGGCTAAATGTGCTCATTATGTGCTTGCATGTGATGTACACACAAATTAAGATCTGCTGCAAGGACACATGGTTCTGACACTTGTACTGAACTGTAATGGACAACATTGTGACGATGAGATAAACCAGGGATGCTCGAGCATTCTGTCCTTTTTAGTGTCGCATCTTGTGACATCACGTTATGGTTCGTTTAGATGTCGATGGTCCGTGTTGCATTCATATTTCAGTCGAATCGCACCAGAGTTTATTTGGAAGTGGACAGAGACCCATCTTTTCAGCATTCTCAGTCCTCTTGTTTGGTGGACACCAGGGTTCGGATGGCAGCGTTCACACTTATTCAAAATAACCGCACTAACAAAGCAATCGCACCAGGGTTTGTTTTAATCAAACCAAACTTGCCAAATGTGAACACCCTAAATGTTATAACTGGTTGACATAGTTGAGGATTGATGATAATAGCAATTAATTTTGAAAACAGTCAATTCAATCTTTTTTTTTTCCACTGTATTTTTTTGGTAAAATGTACTTAGTAGCCTATAGTTATATAGCTGCTTAATTTGCAGGTCATATTGTAAATGAAAAACTTAGTAATGTTTGTAAAGTAACTTAACATTTAATGAAAAACATAAATATTTTATATTTGCATTATATATTTAAATTCTATATATCTTTTATTAGTGTTTCGGTCACATTAAAAACTTCTTGTTGAAAATATCCTTATTGTTTTGCCTTGACATGACTCTTTTTATGAGGTCACTACAGAATCAGCCCTATTTTATAAGTGAGCTGTTGGACTGTTTGTGAACAGGCTGGTATGGCTGCATCAAAGTGCTAGATATTTACTCATCCTCCTGCATTCATTCACAACGTCAGACACAAGAAGAGAGAAAAAGACATATATGTGCTATGGAGTTTTTTTGTAGGATAGTTTCTACTATGCACGAACCACATCAACACTGGTAGTCCCATCATTTTTGAGCTCAAGATGCAGTGTATCTTTGATTATAAACCTCTCTTGATCGAATTCTGTATAAGTGAAAATATTAATGTAACATTTTTTTTTCTTTCTAAGTGTAATAGCATAGCACCATGATTTCTCCATATGGTGGCTATGATGAATCTTCTGCTAATCAAATCTAACCACAGCTGGGGAGGGGTAAAGCTTGACCCAAATACAGATTGAGAGGAAGATATTATAATGAAGAGATTAGATAAAAAAGTAGAGGGAATCAGGCATGAGACACATCTGGATACATTCAAGAGAACTTTAGGAGAAATTAAATAAACAAATAAAATTCCCTAAAACAGGGCACCCAGCCACCTGGGTAATAATATTATAAGCTGACATATAATTGCATAAATGTAAAAACTGATATTTTAACTGAAACAGTGCTGCTGGGAGGTGGTAAGCATCCAGCATGAGAAAGCTTGCCTCTCAAAGCCTAGTGATCTCTATTGATCGCAAATGGCCCTTAGAGAAGGTAACTAAAGCAGCAACAAAGACCACCTAACAAGTAACCAGACAGAACTCAGGGAAATCTAAGAGCTTCAAGAATTCTTTAGTAGACAGAGGAATTCTAGAGCTCAAAGTTCCAGGATGATCTAATTAACAAAGTGTGGCAATTTCTGTCCATCACACTGCATGAATCTGAAGCATCTGTCCCTTTAATGTGCCCTTTAAGTTTCAGGGAAACCCAGAATTTGTCTTTAGGTTCTTTTAAAGCGGTTTGAGCCCTGAAGATCATCCTGTCTGCATGGGACAAGGACTTTAAAAGTGCACCGATTGGAGTCTGCACTAATGTTAATGGTCCTTGCTGTCAATCACAGATGCTGCTTATTGACTGGGGGTGAGCAAAATGCTAACTCGTCACATACTTCACTTTAATGTGAACTGGATGAGTGTTTAGTTTGTAATCGACATACACTCACACGTGCTAAAATGGACCCAATTCGATTACTAGAGAGGAGTAGCAAAGCACACGCATGCTCATATTACAGTCACACACTTGGTCTGACTTGCCCTTTGACCACAAACAGAAAAGATTTTCTGTCTCCCACAGCCAATACAAGCTCCACTAAATGATTTAGAAACCATAGCAACATCTAGTAATAGTAGACAGTGAAATGACCGCAATAAAATATAAATGGGCTCATTCAAAGAGAGCACACGGGTGTAAATCAAACCTCTCAGAATACCAAAACAATCCTAATACATTTTGATATGTAGCATAATCGCATTTCGCTATTTAATATTTAGTAGAGCAATAGAACTAAACAGGTAATACTAGATTTCTGATGTTTTTCTAGCCATTTTATACAAGGAAGTGAATCAGCCAGTGACACGACAGGATGCCCTTTGGTTGCCATGGTGGCAGCAGGTGGGAGGGGAAACTGCAGTCCAAACACCTGATGTTTACGTGTGTGCAAATGAAAGAGTCCCTTTAGAGACCATTAGAAGTGTTCAGACAGATTAAGTAAAAACAACAACTGGAACTGTCATGACGGCAGTGTTGTTATTGGTAACTAACACTGCTAAAACTAATATTTTTTTTTTCAATTTAAATTAAGCTGAAATAAAATAAAATATAATTTATTAGATGAAAACTTAAACTTAAAAACTTGGTAACTAATTGAAATAAAATAAGTTTAATAAGTATACTAAACGTCTCAATCTGAAATAAAAAAATACATTATAGCTAAATAGGAATGTTTAAAACAAACAAAAACTAAAAAAAATTACAAAGCACATAACATTATTAACATTAAAATTAAATAATACTGAAATTACACTGCAAGACAGGCACAGTGTTGTTTCCTGTTTAGATGCTGTATTTCTGTGTTCTGTCTGTTAATAAAAAATTGATCTTTAATATGTCTTTGTTTAACTCAATTTAGCGCTTTTACAATACAGATTGTTTCAAAGACGCTTTGACAGTGATGACAGGAAAATAATGCAACAAAGTTTGTTTTGGCTGTAGAAGAAAGAAGAAAATAGTGTAATACAGCCGCTCTGGAGAAAACAGTGATGTCATCGTCCAGCTCAGTTCAGTTCTCATACAATGGTGTCAATGCATGCTGATCAATAATTTTGTTGAATATTAAGTGTCCCCGACTAACTTACTTGTGAATGTTATTCATTATTTTTACAAATATCAACTCTGATATTCCTTGTACATGCAATTTACCAAAAACATGAAATAGCTACACTGTCAGAACCCAAAACAATCTACAAATTCGCAATCATGTGTTACCACGGTAATCAATCAAGTCAGTACTACTTTAGGGGGGCTTCCACCAATCGAGTTCCACTACTTTAGGGTGTGTTGCCGTGGCAATGTGACAACAGACAACCACCCTCCCCCGTTGACCTCACCCTGAGGGAAAACTTTTTCCTAAGCTTTGTTCCAGAACTCCTGAATGGATTGTCTCCAATTCATCTCACCATGAGAAATGGGATGGGTCACTAAAGAAGCTGGCTTCAGAGGATTACAATAAAGCACATCACAACCTGTGACAAAGCAGCACAAAAGCACTAGAAACAGCCCTAAGGGTCTCTGCGGGGCGTGAGGAAAGCAGATCAGCAGCAGAAAACTTCAAATTTATTTATCTGTACGTACAGTTCTCCTGTCAGTAGCCTACTCATTTATACTGTGACTATGACAGATATCAGATGATGTAATGTTTACAGACCATGTTCCAGGCACAATAGGGTTAAATAAAGGAGGCACTGAAGGCTTTTGAGCAGGAACCGTGGTAGACTTTTCTTATTAAATGCTGAACAACATGTTCAGATTACAGAGAGGTGACTGACTCATGGGAGCAGTGAGGTTACAACAGAAATACTGTGATCTTTACTGATGCGTCCTATGGCGTGACAGCGATCACACTAACGGCTACAGAATAAAACCTGAGTGTTAATGAGACGGAAACACAGGATGGATCGATTAAACCAAAAGGGGGAGACAGGGAGATTTACGGACGAAATTGCAGAATCAATAAATGAATACAGCTGTCAGTCTACACTACTCGTAACATTTGTTATAGCCTACACATAGCATATAAGCATAACTTTAATATTCTCCTCGACTCGTGATCTCGCATGGTCGCACATTAAGCAAATATTCCTGCTATGACAGTTGTTCACAATATATAGGCTATATATAAAATTATTTAGAAATAAATTATATATATATATATATATATATATAATTTATTTCTAAATAATTAGAAATTATTATAGAGCTATATTTCAAATGAGAATATTACAATTACTATTAGCCTATTGTGTCAAAAAGCAGAATGTGCCTGTGCGTTCATGCAATCACGAGTAGGATATTAAAGTTATGCTTTTCCAGAATAAACCCATTCAGTCGGTCTATGAATGAATGAATGAATGAATGAATGAATGAATGAATGAATGAATGAATGAATGAATAGCATACGCATATCTATACAGGACATCGCTAGAAGAAACAAATCATTCATAAGCAAAAGAAGAGTAGGCTAAACAGAAGCAAAACGAAATTTTCGGATCTAAACATGCAAATTAAACTGTGTTAAAAAAAAAGACTTACCTTGTACAGTTAAAGGAAAAGATGTACTTGTTGTTTTCCTGTTGCGGCAGGTGCGTGTATCCGAGGGTAGGTGAGTGTGTGTCGGTATCACCGGCATTCTGCGCGTCCAGCGCTGCAGCGACGCTCTCCAAACTGCAGTGCATTCAACCAGCGGAAACACTGCGCATGCGCGTGTAGTGTGGCGCGAGAGCGCGCATGAGCAGCGCGCGCTCGCTTGAGATTGGTTCAGGTGAATCTCATAGACAGTAAAAGAAAGGTGAATCTTTGGGGCGGGTCAAGTGTGACGTTTGTCACTCGCTGGTGACGAGTGTAACATAATAGCCTACTGCACAGACGCAGTTATTAATATTGACATACATCATCGCTGGCAGTTTATTAAACATAAGCTAAAGCAGGTCTATTTGGCAACCATGGAGATGACGGGCATCGATTGATGTGAGCTTTTCATAATACTAATGTTTATGTTCATAACGTAATATTTCAAGGCAGCTTTAAAATAAAAGCATCCCTTAATGGTCCAAAAGACGACTGTGGGAGAGAGAGAGAGAGAGAGAGAGAGAGAGAGAGAGAGAGAGAGAGAGAGAGAGAGAGAGAGAGAGAGAGAGAGAGAGAGAGAGAGAGAGAGAGAGAGAGAGAGAGAGAGAGAGAGAGAGAGAGAGAGAGAGAGAGAGAGAGAGAGAGAGAGAGAGAGAGAGAGAGAGAGAGAGAGAGAGAGAGAGAGAGAGAGAGAGAGAGAGAGAGAGAGAGAGAGACAGAGAGAGACAGAGAGACAGAGAGAGAGAGAGAGACAGAGAGACAGAGAGAGAGAGAGAGAGAGAGAGAAGTGAGAAGAGTGTGAGTGGGGGGGGGTCTAGTTTATTATAATGTTTGTTAAATTATGTTATCTGATGTGTTCTGCAGAAATGGGCAGACCTACTTGAGGACTGATTCTCACGTGTGTGGACTGACACATTGTCAAGCACCATTTCACTCACTTAAAACCCATCGCCCCATTCACAGTATCATCATGATTTATCATTAACGACTGAACGAGTTGTATATAGAAACAGAGTGGTTCTCGACTAGGGCCCACAAAGTCTTAAAGTTAACAATCTTGTTTCACATGCTAGAAAAACAGAAAATAGAGGTGTACACTATTTAACTGACATAACATATATATTTAAAACAAACAAACAAACAAACAAAAATACTACAGGTAGTCTACAAAGCAGTTTTGATAGGAGGGCCTTTGAACATTGTTTTGGACAAATGGGGGCTGAGTTATTCTGTAATGCTAGCGGAAAGGCAATGAAAACGCTAGGTCAACAGTGAGCAGGACAACAGTGCCCTCTGTAGGCAGAATGCAGTCTTGACCGTATGATAAATAATGTCATAATGTATCATGTGAACTGAAACAATGTTACAAGCCAAAGAATGTTTTAATTCATAACCAGAAAGAGTGTCATATGTAAATATGGTTAAAAAAACTAAAACCTAAAATATCACTGAAAGTATTTAAGAAATGTGAATAAAAAAGAGAATTATACATAAGAATTAAGAATGCAATTTTTATTAGTCTCCCATAATTCAACATTCAGTATTTTTTTGCCCTTAAACACCCGGTCCATTATTTATCAACAAATCTTCAAAAAAGCACACAGCAAAATTCTTTATACCCAAGGTAAAATACACGGTTTTACAAATATATAGATGTGTCTATGAATGTATCAGTCAGTTCTCATACATTTATATTCTCTTTACATTATCTGTCTGCTGTTAAGACAGAACTGAAAAGTCACATAGAAACTAAAGGTAGTTCATCAAATGAAAGGAGGCAAGAACGGGTGAAAACCAGGTGTGAGAATGTTTAAAGTCTGCAAGATTAAACTACATAATTTTGAATTCTGGCTAGAAGTAACACATAACATTTTATTTGGCATTCCTATTTTGTATATTTTTTATATTAATTTGTTCTACATGAATCTCCTGTGCACAGAGAAAGAACAACAAAACCAAAACAGATATAAACAGCTGAAGGAGCTGACATGGTATTTCATGTCAAATTAATTTGGTTTACATTTTGTACAAAATAGTCTCCTGGCTTAGTTATTAAAGAAACGGAATGCAAGGAAAGATTGCTTAAAAATTAAACAAAAGAAAAAAAATATATCACAGACTGTAAATGGCAAGTTAAATAAAGGTTGCTGGTCTACGTGTACGCATATGTGATTATCCAGGGCTGCACATATGGCTGTGTTTATTGGTCCATTATATAGTCTGTAGGATAGCAATGGGAGTACATTTGTTTTTCACAACTCCTGACAACACTGAAGATGATTAAAATTGATGATTGACAAAGAGCAAGGCACATCAAGTCAGAAATGAAGCTCCATCCCCTTCCCATGGAATCTACAAAAGTTTCTCTTTAAAAATGTTAGTAAACTTTAAAGATAAAAAGCCCAAGATTGAGCATTTATAACGTCCTATTATCCTGCCTTTTTCATTTTATTTGTGAGACCAGTCAATTCATCATAGCAAAACTTCAAGTTTGTACTAAAATGGCCAACCTTTCAGTTGAACATGCCCTTGAAGGCGGCAGTGTGGAAATCTATGCCACTGTACTTGATGACAATATAACAATACAGTTACATAAGAGTTAGGAGAGGTGGACACAAATGAGGTCTAGAATTATGTCTCAGACTGGTAATGCTTTTATTTCAAAATCAATTTGATTTTGAATCATCTTTGTGGAAAAAATACTTTAAAGGCTTTACAACATTCACATGGTGCTTCATTTCTTTCTGCTTCCTGTTAAATTGTCTATTTTTGTATACCATTAAGTGCTGGTAACTTGATTCAAAAACAACAAGATTGTTTTTTGTTGTTGTTGTGCAAGAGAGTGCAAACTCTCTGACAAAAGAAAAAGCATTTATTTTAAAAACTAAACTTCAAGTGTAAAGTCAGACATAACAAGGATAAAGAGAGGGGCTAAATATTTCTCTTTTTTATCAAACAGTTTCCTGTCTTAGACATTTATTGACAGGATTTAGTGTCCTGAAAGGAGTAAAAAGGGAAAGGAGTGATAGAAACATTTTTGCTTTTTTGGGGGGGGATTTGGTTTCCTTTAGGAGTGCACATATTTCAGGAATGCAGACTCAATCAGTGCTCCTCCAGCCAAGAGGGGGTTTCTCCTCCTGGTAACTTTAGTTTGATGTGGAACTGTTTAAGGGTTTGATCCAGCTGCTGTTGGTTGCCTGCAAAGTACGCTGCGATGGCGTTATGGAAGAGAATCAGCTGGTTGTGTAAAACTTTCACCTGAGGAAAAGGGAATAAACTCTCAGTGACTCACATCCTGAGAATGTAATCAATATAAAAGAGAATTCAAGAGAAATATCAACTATTTCAACAATAAAAAATGTATTGAAAAAATTACTGAAATAACCTCATGTTTTATAACTCATTATTTCCTAAAATATGCCTGGCAAATTTGGATTTGCCTAGACAACCGCAGTGCTAACCAGCCATTTTTGTTTATCTTACAGCAACTGAATAATAAAGATGCCTTAATCAGTTTGAGTTCGTCTTTTCCAACAGGATATATTAGTCAACTTGAAAATGCCTTTGCAACATGTTTTACTTCTGTAATGTGATGCGTTGTTTCCAAGTGAACAAGAAAGGTTGAAAAACAAGAGAGTTTAGTTCGATCAGCCAAAAATGAAGATTGTTTCAAAGTTAGTTTGTTTTTTTTAAGATCACAAACATCAGCATCACATTTACAAGGAGAAGACATTGAACTTAACATTAGCACTGTAGGTACAGAATAATCTATAAAACCTGCTACTACCTAGAAGGTCTAGAAAAGTGGGAAGTAGCAGTGTTAGAAAAAACTCATTTCAGCAATTACGTTTTGTCTTACAAATGGCAATTTATATTAAATGGTAAAATGGACTGCATTTATATAGCGCTTTCACAGACCCACTGGGCCACCAAAGCGCTTTACATATTGCCTCACATTCACCCATTCATACACCGGAACATTCATTAAATTTTCAGTTTGGTCAATATAGTGCAAAAAAAGTACCAAACAAATACTGAACAGCCACCATATTAACTTTTTCTTATAGACTATTAAGATATACAAAAGACAAATCCTTAATTTACATGCAGTTGATTTCAAAAGATATATTTCACCTACCTTATTTTCCTCCAGAAACTTAAGTTTTATCGAGACGTCATTGCGCATCTTTTCATATTTTTCACGGTGGATCTGGAACTGTTGCTGAGACAGCTCAATCTTGGGGAGTGTGTTGGCGTCCCGTGGACCCAGATTGAGCTCCTCTAAATCTGTGCGATACGCATCATATTCAATCCTACCAAAAAAAGCACATGCCTTACAGAATGAGGATGTTTTGCTCTACAGGTATATATTATATAAAAGTAGCATACAGTGGTTTATAAAGATATATTCAGACCTTGCTGCTTCATATTGCTTAATGTTGATCAAGGTGTCCTCTATAGTTTTATCCACTAGAGTTTTAACACTGGCGATGAAGAAGTCGATAGCTCCTAACAGGGTTTCTCCATTTTTCGCCAGGAGTTTTTGGGTTTCAGCATTGTAGCCAAATTCCTCCTGAAATACAATTCAATAAATAAAACACGGATGAAATGCGTATTTGTCTACAATAATACACAAACACACAAAAATAGACCGCTAGACAATGAAACAACACATATAAAGCAATGAAACTGTCCCCTCTCTGCAAATTAATTCAAATAAAATGTTACTCCCCAGGAAACCAATGCACTTTCTGGTTATAGTCTAGTCATAAAGTATTTAGTATTTGTGGTGGTTCTGAAGAAAGCAATGCCAAAGTGTATCCATGTCCATGAATAAATGATACCTTAGGAAGGCATCCAGTTATACTGTCAGAATTGCTATTTTCTTTATCAATAAAAGCTGAAAAACGATGTAGTCTTTACAGATGCATTTGTGTCGTATTATAGTGATTCAAACCAAATGTCACAATTATGAAATGATTGTTTGATGGCTATTTTCTATTGGTATATTGCATTTATCTCATATAGACACGCACAGATTATAAATAATAATCATAATTTGGTTTGCTGAGATCATGTATTCTCTTTGTATTAACCAGAGTAATCACAGTGAATCACATGACCTATAGATAAAGGCAAGGCAAGTTTATTTATATAGCACATTTCACACACAATGGTAATTCAAAGTGCTCTACATAGAACAAATTAAAATAATCAAAAGAAATAAGAATAATTAAAACATTAAATGTACTAAGCTGTAGCAGATACAACATTATATGGAACAGTTTTTATACTTACATGTAGTTCGGGTGTCTTGATACTAAGATCAGCGAACGCATCACCTAGCTGTCTTTGCGTCTGCAGCATCTGCGCCAGCTGAGTGCACAGCGTCTGCGCCAGTTTGACAACATGCTCGTACTTGCGCTTGTTTTCACGAAGAACCTCGATCTGAGCCTCCAGCTCCAGATCAACCGTACGGGAGCCGCGACCTAACTTCTCGGACAGAATTTGCTTAGTGCACTGTAGGAAAGGGTATAAGATGAAAAAGACAATTTTACAAGGCTACACAAGACTACAATGGACACAGGGGAGATATAGAAACCCAGCCCCATTTTTGTCTCTTTTCTGATAATAATATAGAGAGGACAGGAAATTATGGTGAGAATAGTGGGGAGCAGGACTAAGAAATTGCCACAAGTTGGATTAAACTTCTATCACACATTCTTTCAACTCCATACAGACCACAACTCTAAAGTGCTATGCACTATATTTCTGTTTCACAAAAATAACCCAAATGCCTCAAACCCAGCCTTTTTTGACACTTTTGGATGTTTGAGACATTCTTTTACCGAACACTGATACCTAAATAACCAGCATGTCAGGAATCACTCACTTTGTAAGTGTTGATGCTCCACTTCCTCACCAGCTCCAGTTTCTCTATGGCAGGACTCTTCATGTCATCAGCAAGGACCACTGCTCCTGCCATCTGCTGCTCTCTCAAATCACCTAATGACAGAATAATATCCGTTTACTGACAGTGATTACTGCATGTTATTACCCCTCTACTCTTATTGTGACTCACTGGCAAAAATGATTAACCCCAAAATATGTCACCTGATGTGATAAAGTGACAGTGATTGGCTGAATCAAGTCAAAAGTTCAAAATAGGTTATTCAAGATAATTATGCATTTTACATAAAACACGCTAGCGTAGTTATCGTTAACTAAAACAAACTAAAATAAAGAAACTTTTTTGTTAATTGAAATAAAGCTGAAATAAAATAAAATATAAATATTAGGATGAAAAACCTCAACTAAATGGAAATTAGAGTATAACTGATATAAAACAAACTAAAGCTGAAATACAAATAAATAAAACCATTAAGAAATTAAAAAAAGTAAAAAACTACTGAAACATAGACAGTTGAAAAAGAGTGTCTTTTAAAATGTCAGAAGGCGGCAGAGACAGTGAGAATCGATAAAAGCAGTGCATTGTTTTGCATTAACAACATCCTGAAAGGGGAAAAATAGGAAATTATTTATGAGAAACGGTATTCATTTTTTTGCGATCAGTCAGGAAGGCAAAAGGTTACAGGGTGGTCAGCCAAGACGAATAAATGAGCCCAGACTTCAAGTTATTAAAGAGGGAAGCAACAATAAGGAATAGAACAGGCCTGGAGATAACAGGGTTTGAAAAAACACCATCATAAATTTAAACACTGCCAATCTAATGAATGCCGCAAGACATTTCAAAAGCAGGAAGTGATGTCAATTTTATGTCTTCTTGAAGATTGAACATTTCAACAGACATCACTGGAATCTACTAAAATAAAGTCTTTATGATGGTATAGTCTGAAACTGACAGTGCGGCGTTAGTAAGGGAGAGATTAAGGAACGCAGATTCATGCGTGACGTCGTCTGTTACAGTATGTGGTACCTTTCTGTGTCTCCACCTCACTATCGCTGATGCTGCGAGCTAGCCGGCTGGCTGCTGCAGGACTGGGGACAACTGTAGGTGTGGTGGCCTGGAATGGCGACTCTAAAAATGGTCAGTGATGAATTTTTATCATTTATACACTATTTGTAAAATACAGCCACAGAGGGGGAAATGTCCATCTATCAAAAAATTAATTCATTAATTAATTATTGAATGAATGAATAAGTAAAAAGAATGTATTGATTGTTTGGCCTTGTTGTTTATGGAAAGTATGCTGCAAAAACAGGTAAATCAGAGCGTAATAGTAATAGTATCAAAACTACTAGCGCATTAACATGACCACCCACATTTACACTACCATTCAAAAGTTTAGGGTCAGTTCGGATTTTTTTTCTTTTCTGAAAGAATAATACTTTTATTCAGGAATGATGCATTAAAAGGTGCAGTGAGCAATTTCTGAGAAATGCTATAGAACATTTAAATCAACACGTAAACCATAACTGTAAAAAGATGGACAGTGCATCTCCACTTCCTTCCATTGTAGAAGAATGTCTACGCAGTAGTGATCCTGAGGTGGAGCCACAGCATCAAGGTCCCGCTTATACTCATACTTAGTGCTGGGCGGTATACCGGCATATACCGAATACCGGTGTTTATTTTTGTTATGATATGTATTTTTAATATACTGCAATACCAAAAAGAGTACGTCGCTGTGACAGTGTTTTAGAGGTGTCCGTTTTCACTGTTGCACTGTGGTGAGGGCACAGCTGTATGTGTTACTAATTGCGCTTTTCCACTGCATGGTACGGCTCAGTACGCTTCGGCTCGGCGCAGCACGGTTCGGCTCGGCTCGGTTTGCTTTTCCACTGCAGTTAGTACCGCTTCAAAGTGGGTGGGATTATAGACTGATCGTTATAGTTTATCCGCTCCTCGGCAACCAACGAGATGAACGTCTGCACTTCGTCCACTGAACACGATTCAGCCATTTCTTTTTGGACGTTTTTTTTTTTCTTTCTTTTTTCTTCAAGCAAGTAGTTTTAAAACAGGTGCTACAGCGGTGGCTGTTACTGGCTATTTAAATCTAGCGGGTTTGATGTCTCGCACGCAAATACAATGACGCTGGTAGTGACGATTCAGTCTGACCAATCAGTGATCTGCAGTGTTTTCACGTCACATTTTAGTACCGGTACGGTACGCTTGGGACCTCAACAGAGGTGGTACCATTTAAAGCGAGCCGAAGCCGTACCGTACCATGCAGTGGAAAAGGCCACAAGTGAGCCGTACCGAGCCGAGCCGTACCGTACCATGCAGTGGAAAAGCGCCATAAGTGTGACGGGGAAGATGGATAGGTTGAGCTATAATTGATAGCTGTCAAAGTATATTACAGTGTTTCCCAAACATTGGTTCACAATATCAACACTGCCCGCCACAAATAGATTTTACAAAAGGTTTGACATCGTTGAATAAACATTAACACTGCACATTTCAAAGTAAAAATGCAGCACAGATTTTTTTATATGAATGCATCTTTGAAGCGAACTGACTGTCTTTAGAGAAGTGCCAATGTTATTTTCATTTAATCTTTCTTTATCTTTCCAGATAAAGCAGCGTTTATGAGCGCTGCACTGCTTTGTGTACAGCCGTTACAGCCGTATTTCCTCTCTCAATCGGTAGAAAATGTGGTTAACACCCAGTCGTGCTTGGAAAAAAAATAAAAATAACTTCATATACAGGTGAAACTGGTATATTTTGATAAATACCGTGATATACATTTTTGGTTAGACCGCCCAGCACTACTCACACTTGTACGTCATGTATGTAGACTGTACGATGATGACACTTTGAATCGTAGGCTACGACACAAGTTAGTGTTGAAGAGTGAAACGTCAACTGCATGTGCTCTTTTGCAATTGTGTTTATGTGCACTGGAAAAAAAAAAAAAAAAAAAAAAAAAAAGGAAGTGAAAAGAGAATATGCATACAGTCATGGGGGGAAAAGAGGCCATCTTGGCATGCCAATTTTGCAAAGGTTGAGGTAAGTAGTTTTAGTTTCAGCGCCGCTGAACACACTGCGAGATGATCATGTTAAATTTCTGACACTGTCAGAAAATGAAGGCAGGGTATCTTAAGTCGCAATACCGTGAAAAAGGCTGCCTTTGAACCTCTCTCACTATACGACGTAGGACCACCGTTCGGGAGCCACAACCACAGAAATCAACACGATTGGTCATCTTTTGTCTAGGACAGCTCAAAATCGTACAATGTGTACAGGGCACAAAACCAAACTTATTGGGAAACCGAACACTTGAACATAGGTTTGTGTGATAAGAACTACCTAAAATGAAAGAAATCATCTGTACATTTTTTTCTAAAATTATTTTTTTTATATGATTGGATTTGTTTTTTTCCCCCTCATATTGCATTCGACTACATGGAGACCTATACAGCAGCCAGCCCCAGATCGAAATGCTTTGGCTTCACTTTTCAGGACTTGCACGGCAACTTGACAAACAATTTTGTGAATATTTTCAGAAACAATTGGTTAGTGCATAGTCATGGCTGGAGAAAAAACAAAGTGGATTGGACGATCCACTGAGCGCCACAAAAGTATTATAGCCAATCAGCATTAGGGGGCAAGAGAAAGTGAGACATTTGCAGAAAGAAAAAAAAAAAAAAGAGATGAGATATTACAAAGAGGAAAAGATCAAAAGGAATACAATCGGAAGAAGAATGGTTACGATCAGGCAAGAGCTAGGATCCGCATTTATGTGGGAAAAGCTTTCCAGCGCTGGAGAGACGTTAAGAGAGCAGGAAGGCCTGAAAACAGACACCGCGTTTGCTTTGTTTCTGCTCGATACATGAGTAACATTGTTTTTTGTTGTTGCAGAATTTGTTGTTACATATCGTGTTCATTATTTTGGGGGCAGAGCAATAAAGAGAGGGGTATGTTTGTTTGGGTATCGATTTCAAATGTCAATGGTGTTTCTCAGAAATTACTTACTGCACTTTTATATGGATTAAAAATTCTTTTAAACTTTCTATTCATCAAAGAATACTGAAAGATCATTTGACATTGAGGACTTGCTGCTGAAAATTCAGCTTTGCATCACAGGAATAAATTAGATATTCAAATAGAAAATAATAATAATGGAAAACAGTTATTTTAAATTGCATAAATATTTCATTATATAGCTGTTTTTACTGTATTTTGACCGAATAAATGCAGCCTTGGTGAGCATAAGTGACTATTTTCAAAAGCATGTAAAAAATCTTCCTGACAGTAATGCTTTTGTACAAGGGTTGAACGATTTTGCTAAATAATTGAATTTAAATTTAACCAATATTGCGATTACGATTTAATATGATTTATCTTCTGTATTATTCAACAAAGACAAGCAATAGATCATTGTATAGTAGGGATGGGAATCTTTAGGCACCTCATGATCTAATTCCAAAACGATTGTTGATCTACTTTTATTTCTTCTAATTCATCTTATTAAAAAAAAACTTAAAATCTTTTTTTATTTAATTACATATGTCATTAAGTACTTTAAAAAATAATTACAGATTAAAAAAATTTAATTGAAACAATTGCATGTTAAGAATTTTAAATAGGCTATATAAACTAATACAGCTTTAAAACATAAAAACTAGTCAATAAAAAAGAGAAACAAAAAACATATTACAAGCAAAAAACAAAGAGTGCTTTCAGTATTTAAGAGTAGACTATCCAAACGTTTTCCAGTTAAAAGTAACCTTCTGTCAGTGAGTTTCATATTTTAATATATAAGCCCACTGCATTCCAAAAGACATAAATGATGCCTTCGTAAAGCATTTGTATGTTCGTTTTATCATATCGCGATATTGCAAATGCAATTAATCGTTCCGCCCTATTGTGTACACATACATTACTATTTTGATTTCAGCAACACAAACTGTCGGAGATTCCGATCATAACAGGACTTGTTTACATATGGACGTCTTAAAAGTACGGTATCAACATCAGGGGAAAATCTGAAATGATACAGAACTTTACAATGTGGCCCCTTTAAATAAAATGTTTCAAATTGATTTCATTGCCAGTAGGTGATACTGCAGCAAGGAGATGAAACAATCTCCATAGCTTCCTAAGCTAACAAGTGACAAGGGAAATAATAAAAAGGGGGTGGTCAGCAATTACACCCAGCTAATGACAGGTTGCCAGGTTTCTGTCCTAAAAAAATTCATTCACATAATGAGCATGAAATAATGAAAGGGGAAAGCAGATTGAAAGAAAAGATCACAGACAACTGTAATGAGACAGGGACACCTTTCTTTTCATATTCAAATTCTCCCTCTCTCCACAACACACACAAAGAGGAACAGAGACAAACAAATGTGGGTTTGAATTAGACGAACCGGATAGTGAGAGGAAATTGAACCTAATGACTGAAGAATAACACTCTATCCAGCCTGATCACATTTAATACTATGAGAGCGTTTTTAAATGATTAACATTTTGTCCATCTCTGAGCGAATTACCATTCTGTATCTTATGTAAGCACATACGTTTGTGCGCAAACAAACTGTAACAAAGTCTGTAAAATGCTGAGTCATTGTTTGTATTTGTATGAAGAACAAACGCAAATGATATTCATGTTCAATGCATGCTTAGTGTTATACCTGTGAATGGACCCACTTGGACCACTCCCTCAGTCATTGCATAGTTTTCATTTGAATTGTGGGAGTGTGACATGATTGGTCCAGAGGAGATATTATGTGGCACATCCTTGAGAGAAATAAAAGAAAGAGATCAAACAACAAGAATATAAATAAATGACACTAAAGAAAGAGATAACAACAAAGCAATTTCTGAGTATACTGTGTTTTCTCCCATCTCATTTTTATCCGTCAAAATTGTTTCTGTGACTGTACAAAGTTCATGAATATTTAATGAAGTAAGCACTAATTAATGTATGATGGGCTATCTTTTGCTAACCACTCGCTGTATCATTCTAGCACCATTGTTTCATGCATTTTTATAACACTGGGTTAAAAGCGGTGGAAGGCATCTTAAAAATGTCTTGTGTGAAACGTTTAAATGGGTACCATATGTACAGTCATGGCCAAAAAGTTTAGGCAGTGACATGAATGTGTTTCACAAAGTTTGCTGCTTTGTAGATGTTTCTATGGTGTACTGGCAAAAACATTCAATAGATGCAAAGTGTCAATATTTACAGTGTTGACCCTTTTTCTTCCTAACCTCTGCAATTCGCTCTGGCATTGAGGATATCAGCGTCTGGGCCAAATCCTGACTGATGGTGATACATTCACAATTTGTGGTCTTCTGCTTGTCCACTAGCCTTTTGATGACTGACCATAGCTTCTCTAAGGGATTAAGATCTAGGGAATTGCCTGGCCACGTATACAAACGTTCAATGTGATGATCTCCGATCCACTTCATTAATATTTTTTCCTTGTGACAAGGTGATCCATCATGCTGGAAAATGCACAGATCATCCCCAAATTGTTCCTGGATCGTTGGGAGAAGTTGGTCTTGCAGGACATTTCGATACCATTCTTTATTCATGGCAGTGTTTTTGGGCAGAATTGTGAGAGAGCCCACTCCTTTGGATGAAAAGCAACCCCACACATGGATGGTTTCAGGATGCTTCACTGTTGGCATGACACAGGACAGGAAGCGTTCACCTATTCTTCTCCAGACAATTAATTTTTCAACAGTTGGAAGGGGGCTTCATCAGGAAAAAAAAAACCTTCCAAGTTCCAATGCTTGTAATTCTGCAGAATTTCAGTCTGTCCTTGATGTTTTTCTTGGAGAGAAGTGCTGCCCATCTTTACACCAGGCCGTTGTCCAAAAGTATTTGCCTCAGTGTTTTCAGATGCAAGTTCTTGATCAGGTAAATGCTTCTTTCAGGTGCAAAATTGTGAGGCATTTTTGATGCATGCGATGATGGTTGCATGTCTTTTTTTGGAGGTAACCATAGCCAACACAAGAACACAATGATTGGAAGCACTTCTTTCCTCCTTTTATAACAATCACTTCAATAAGAATGATATGTGATTTCACCTGACTAGTACTTGTACCCATGTGCTGATGATATGTTTAGAAATATAATATTAGCTGCTCATTTCTTGCTAGGGCCAAAAAGAAGCAGCAGCATAATTTGGGTAGTAATAAAGCTAATTTTTTGGACCAATTACGTTTTTGCAATTATTTAAAATGCATCTGATCACTCTGTACAATAATATAGAAACAATGTGAATCAACACCACAGCAACAACTTAAGCAAACTTTGGAAAACAAAAATTTGTCACTGCCAAACTTTTGGCCATGACTGTGCTTTTAGATATGCCTGCTGATTAATGTTGTCTAATTATTCTGTTTAATGTGAAGATAGTATATAGACTGCCATAGATATGACACACATTTAGTTAAATACTCAACCATGAGCTCTCTGGCTGGCTTGGATGTTGGCACACTTTTATGAAGCTAATAAAAAGAAGTCAAGCTCAAAGTAAATCCTAACCCGGATACATGAAACTGAAGGTAGGGCTGGGCAAACCAACATAATCCATAACATACAATAATAGCAACTACGGTTCAAACCCTGTGCATTGGTTGGTTATAGAATCAGAGCAGTGCTGCATTGATTTGTAAAAAAAATAATAGGCCTAATAAGAATAATACATATATATATATATATATATATATATATATATATATATATATACACACACACACGAAGCTGTCATTTTACCACTGGTTTTCATAGCTTTGTAAGAAGATCCTTCTTTGCTAGACCAGATAATTATTTTAGTATATTATCATATCAATATTAAAAAGTAGCATTAAAAGGTTTATTTGAACTAATAGTCTAATTTTCTACCATATACAATAGAATAAAATTAGCAGCTAGCTAACAACTTGCTTTGTGCTTTGTTCTGGTTTCACCTCACTCCAGTCTAAACTAAATGATTTTATGAGTCATTTACTACACTTCGTCAATACAAATAACCTGAAATTGCTGTGGATTATTAAGACGAAATCTTACAAACCACTTTTGCTAAATGAGGTAAGCAAGCATACTTAGGTTCTCATTTCAGAGGTGTTCTGAGTGAATGATTTGTTACACGGATTCAGACAGTGACGTCTTGCGAGTTCAGTGTTGGACAGATCACTTGTTTTAACCATAGACATAATAAATACATAGACGCCCTATTGGCCGCTCTGGAAAGTTGCTGCGATACGTCAACGCATCCGCCATTTTGCTGAGGGCAAGACTGCACTGTAATCAAATGCAAGTAAACAGGTGAGCTGCACTTTTTCTGGATAAAAACAAAAACATGTATTTACATTTATAAAAACAAATAGTGAACTTAGGCTATTTCATATTTAACTCTTTTTGTTAAATTTTTACAAAATGCTTTAAATTTTAAAGTTTTATTGATCAGTAATAGCCATTATAACAGTATAAGTAGCCTAAAAGGTATTAGACGCTATACAAGACAAGAAATAAAGAAAACGATTCAGACAAACATACAGCAGGATACAACGTTAAAATAGCCTAAATATAAAGTTATGAAACTTCACTTTGCCCTCAGCCAAAACGATTTGCCAGGGAACAAATCATAGATTAATGAGACCAAAGATCGCCTGTTGGATATACACAAGATGAATTATATCTCATGTTTAACCACTAGACTAGAGACATCAGAGCTAGCGGCAAACGTCAGAAGCACTAGCCGAGGTAAGGCTGTTCCAGGTGGGCTACATGAGCGCTGAGCGCCCGGTGATCGCCTGAATCTCACAACCCCGAAAACGTCAGATCAAATTTTTAAATAGGTGCTATCTTTATAAATAAACCACAGATTTGAGCTTTAAACAACTACATTGTCGACTGAAAAACTATTAAAACTACATTTCGTGACACAATAACAGTAGTATTTTTAAATTTGGCGGCGCCATTAATGTACGCTCCAGCGGTAAATAGGGTGTCTATGTATTTATTATGTCTATGGTGGTTTTAACCATTCATGAAAATGAATCGGTTCAAAGGAGTCATTAGGTCGCAAATCGGACACTGGCGGACATGAATGTGTTTTGTGCACAGAAAACACTTCATCACTGAATAAGATTATTTTTAGTTTTGTTAATTAAAAGTGTGGCTTATGTCAGCTGCATGTGTGGAACACTTGTGCAACGTTTTTTTTTCACACCCTGTGGTGTGAAATTCATGAAAAAAATTCTCAGAATGCACCACGTGGAATATAGATTCTGTCTTCCGACCTTTTACCATTTCTGTCTTAGTTTGAAGACAGAAAGTGTGCGCGCGGGAGGGAGGGGCTCTTTGCTTGTTTTCTGTCTCAGTTAACATGTGCCCTGTCACAAGTGCAACAGTCATCTACATCACTTATAAATCACAATAACTGATCAAATAAGGCTTTGGCGGGATAAAAATTCATTTTGACGACCGCCAAAAAAGTTCCAATGTAGGATAAACTCTATATACCTGTAGTTGTAATTGAAATTATTGAACCCCCATTGCAAATCAGGTTGATTGGCAAAATTTACAGACCTTCAGCTGTTTGCAATGAACAAATAAAACAAAAGTAATTGAAATAGCTCAACAAAACAAATGTTTCCCCAAACTCAACTGGAAAATGCAACTTTTAATGACTTCTGCAGTCTCAAAATTATTCAACCCCTTTATGGCAAGCATCTTTAATACTTGGTAGAACACTGTAGCAATGTTCAGGGAAGAAGGAGGCGGGAACCGGCGAACAATCAAAATATAATTTCTTTTAAATAAAACAAACAAACGAAAATACCGCCAGCAGCCCCTCGCGGACGACTGCTGGCTACCGAAAATAAATATAACTGCCAGCAGCCCCTCGCGGACGACTGCTGGCTAAAGTAAAATACAAAAGAACTAAAATACAGGCCTGTTCCTCTCTCGATCATCAATGTCGTCGCTCCTCCTTTATGCTTCCGCTCCTCCGTGAGAGATGCGAGACCGGTGTGCTTCACAGGTGTTGCTCATTAGCAATCGCACCACCGGCCTCGCGCCGTTCTCTCACGTCCCTCGGCCGTCCTGTTCGCCACATACCCCCATCGCCCCTCACAGGCCGGGGGGTACCCACGAGCCTGTGCCTACTCCCCCCCCCGGCGGCGGCGATCCCTGGGGAGTATGGACAGACAAACCGAGGGAAACGGAGACGGAAGCATGAGGAGCGACAGATCGAGAGAGGGGAGTGAGAAAAAAAAAAAAAAAAAAAAAAAAAAAACTCGGTCCGGTTCCCACAACGCACTGCCATCTGGTCCCCCACCAGCTAGGCGATCTCCTCCGCGGTGCCTGGCGGTGACGCTGGGTAGCCCTCGGTGGACGGCTCGACGCTCCTCCGCCGCCCGGTGGACGGCGACGGCTCCTCGGGTGCCTTGGGCAGACGGGAGGAGTCCCCCACTCCCTGCTCCTCCCCTTCACTGGTGGACGGCAGCAGGCTCCGGCCCACGGCGAGCGGCGGCGACGACTCCTCTCCCTCCCGGATGGCAGCCGCCCCTCCAATACCCAGGCGGCCGGCAGCGAGAAAAATACCGCCAGCAGCCCCTCGCGGACGACTGCTGGCTACCGAAAATAAATATAACTGCCAGCAGCCCCTCGCGGACGACTGCTGGCTAAAGTAAAATACAAAACAACTAAAATACAGGCCTGTTCCTCTCTCGATCATCAACGTCGTCGCTCCTCCTTTATGCTTCCGCTCCTCCGTGAGAGATGCGAGACCGGTGTGCTTCACAGGTGTTGCTCATTAGCAATCGCACCACCGGCCTCGCGCCGTTCTCACGTCCCTCGGCCGTCCTGTTCGCCACAAACACCCTTTTGCTGTTATGACCTGCTGCAAACGAGAAGTATAACCACACCAGCTTCTGGCAGCGTTTCTGAGGAATCTTAACCCATTTTTCATGAGCAATGGCCTCCAGTTCAGTAATATTCTTCGGTTTGTGTGTTGCAATCGCCTTCACATTTCACTAGATTTTCTAGGGGGTTCAAGTCAGTTGACTGTGATGCCACTCTAAAATCTTCCAGGACTTCTGCAACCAAGCCAAAGATTTTGAGAGCTTCAGCTTCAGCTTCCTCACTGACGGCATGACGGATTCTCCTAGGATTTCCTGATGCTTCAATTAATCAATCTTGCCTTTCACATGCTGCAGGTTTCCAGTGCCAGAGGATGCAAAGCAGACCCAGAGCATCACAGAGCCACCACCATGCTTAATGGAGTTATTTTCAGCATATGCTTCATTCTCCTTCCTCCAGATATACTGCTGATCCATAGGGCCGAAAAGATCAAGTTTTGTTTCATCGCTCCACAGAACAGAATCCCAAAACTTCTGTGGCTCAATGATTTTGAGCACTTTTCGTGTGAATTTGGGTCAGTAGTGGTGTACGTCTTGGAGTTCTGGCATGGAAACCACATGCATTTAGTATGTGCCCTAGTGTGCAAGCATAAACCTCAGTGTCTGTTGCCACCAAGTCTTGCTGCATGTCTTTTGCAGTCACACGATCGTTTTTCTTAACCTGCCTTCTCAGAAATAGCTTCCTTTTTCTACCCCGTCCAGGTCGTGTAACCACTGCTCTTTAAAGGTGCTGTATGTAACTTTTTCACTCTACTAAAGCATAAAAATACCATAATATGTTTGCATATATTGAGGAAACATGCTAAGTTTACATACTCATTTCTCTGAAAAACACTTCTACAGCCAGCTATTTTACATTGAAACGTGCGTTTCCAGGCTGGAAATTTGTATTTTGTTTTGGTCAGTGATACTGCACGTTGCCAATCTTCATTGTCCATTGTGCTCGTCCCTGTTGTGTGTGCTCAAACTGGCAACCCATGTGAGCGCCGTCCAGTCTGAAGAGCAGGTGGCGGGAGAAAGGACGATCTCCGATATTTTGAATTGGACTGCAGTACCCATGTCATTCTTACAGACTGCACCTTTAACTTTGAACCTGCAAACTATGCTTCCAATCGTGTCAAGAAACATTTAGTGCCTTTGTTATTGTCTTTGGTATACACTCTCACACCACATGGACTCCACATGGCTGTTCTGTCATCACCTGCCTTCGTCACTCATTTGTTGTCACTGACAATAATTACGTTTAGCTGTGCACTCATCAGTTACCATCATTAACACCTGTATATATGTTCAGTTCTGTTTCAGTTTGGTGTCGTCAATGTAAAGTGTGTGTTGATCTTTGTTCGCCTGTCTGTTGTTCTCTAGTTAAATAAACCTTTGAATTGGATATCATGTCTTCCTCATCTGTCTGCTAGCAACCACCCATGAGAGTTGTCTTTTTGTATCCGGTTCCTTATATTTCATGTGTTCTAGCTCAAGCAAACCTGGTCCAACTAATGAAGCCCTTGATTAGTTGTATCAGGTGTGCTTTAGACAAGACCTGTTTTGCAGATTTGTGCTGATGTGAGGGATTCGATTCAGGACGCTGAATAATTTTGAGACTGCAAAATCATTAAAAGTTGCATTTTCAGTTAAATTTGGGGAAACCACTTGAAACATTTGTTGTGTTGAGCTATTTCATTTCATTTTTTGATATGTTCATCGCAAACAGCTCAAAGTCTGTAAATGTTGCCAATAAACCTGATTTGCAATGTGGGTTTAATAATTTTGATTACAACTATATATATATTAATTTTTATTAAATATGTATTATTACTGCTGATCTATATGTAACAATATAATAGTCTGTTCATCCTTTTCAATAATTAGGAGCGGGTACTCATGAAGTACAGTCATGAGACAACTTAAGTCATTTTCATTATGTGTCATCATTACATAGTACCTTGGAAACATTCATCTCAAAATATTCTGTGTTAAAATGGCCCAATTGTTAGTTGAAAAAATAATTGGTTTTGCTCTATGCAGGATGTCTTACCCTCTGAAACACTTCCTCGTGACTTTTGTCTGCTTCTCCGTTCCTGGTGACTGAGATTTGAGCAGCTGGGCTTCTGTGGGCCTCCTCTGCCATAGCCAGCTTCAATACACATTTCACAGACACACAATTACAAGGACATGAAAACAACATTAAAGCAGTCAAGCTGAAAGTTCAGATGCAGAGCACTTCCACCACCAGAAAGCTTTTCACAGGGGCTTGTCAGGGCTTGTGAAGTTATAACCGCACCACCATAAGCAAAGAAAATACAGCTATAAGTAACAAAATGAATCAGGTCAGCTGCTGCTTTGGAATAACTATTTAACAGCAACAGGGAAATATAACAATTAGTGAATAAGAAACTCATTACAGACATATCACCCTGTAGCCCAAGACTGGTTGCCTACAGAAGCTAAGCAGGTTCGAGTCTGGTCAGTATACTTGGATGGGAGACCTCCTGAGAAAACTAGGTTGCTGTTGGAAGAGGTGTTAGTGATGCCAGCAGAGGGTGCTCACCCTGGGGTCTGTGTGGGTCCTAATGCTCCAGTGACGGGGAAACTATACTGTAACAAGCACCGTTCTTCGGATGAGACGTTAAAACTATTGACTCTCTGTCTCTAGTCATTAAAAATCCCATTGCACTTCTTGTAAAGAGTAGGGGTGTAACCCCGGTGTCGAGGCAAAATTCCCTCCATTGGCCCTGATCAATCATGGGCTCCTAGGAATCCCCATCCTTTGAACTGGCTTGATCACGTCATCTCCTCTACACCTATAGCTGGTGTGCGATGAGCGCACTGGTGCCGTTGTTCTGTGGCTGCCATCACATTATCCAAGTGGATGCTGCACACTGGTGGTGGTTGAGAAGAGAACCCTGACATTGATTGTAAAGCGCTTTGAGTGGACAGTAGTACATGGTAAAGCATTATATAAACGCTTGCTTCCTTAATTCATCAGGTACAGGGAGAATAGCTAAGTCTAACTACACTGCCATCTGGTGATCATTGTTTTCAGTTTGAACTACAGTTCAATGGGCAATACATGTTACAGTATTAATCTTTGTTAATGTTATTTAATAAAAATACAACTGTTCATTGTTAGTTCATGTTGCCTCAGGTCCATTAAATAATATTAACTGACAAAACTGGTGTTTTTAGTAATGCATTAGTAAATGTTGAAATTAACATCAACTATGTAGTTAACTAATGTTAACAAATTGAACATATTGTAAAGTTTTACCAAATAAATAAATAGCCTAAATAAAATCTAATCTGATTTAACTCCTCTGTACATGAGAGAATGTGAGAGATATAGGCCTAGCAGGCGAAAACTCACTAACAAGATAAAGCCTAGTGACATTGCATTAGAAAGTTGTGCCAAGTGGCTAACAAGATTCTGATGAGCTTTGTGGAGTCTTTAAACGCTCTGATAAAAGCTGAAGTTCACTGCATTACAGTAAGTCCACAGGCTGTTTTTACATGGCACAAGCTAGACAGAAGAGCTTCTAAGGACACTTGGTCACTTCATGCACTTTTACTGAAAAGACATGAGAAGACACATTTGAAAAACACAAAAATCCGATCCCTCAATCCAGGTACACGAGCTATAGCGACCATACCCGATCCGACAAATGACCATGGACAGACACGATGCAGGACTGAGAGTGGACTAAGGCCCTGTTTACACCTGGTATTAAGATGAGTTTTGGTCGACTGAATCACAAGTATATGAGGGAGACACAAGCCTGTTTACACCTGGTGTTTTAACACGTCTCTTTTGTCCACTTTCAACCACTTCTGTCCTGATTTCTAGAGGGGAAATAGTAGAGGGGTCTATGGGCTTGTAAATTGATGTGTTTTTTCAGATCTTTCTATCTAATGGATAAAATAAGCTTGTGCATTTTACATATGAACATGCCCGGAGATAATGGAAAAACACATGGAGAGCAACAGCTTTCATTTCTGCTTTGATAGCGACAAGACCATGCTGAATGCAGTGAGTGCATGTTAGAAATGGTGACACACCAGGAATGGTGAAAGAACATTGTGCTTCATACGTTTTTCATCTTCAAACTAAACTTGGGTCTCCAGCCGACAAAGTTTAAATCCGGTGGCTAGTATAATGTTAATGCAGTAGGTCAGTAGGGGGAGAGTAGGCGGTATTTTGTGTCTGTTGAAACACATTCAACCACATGAGCATTTCCAATACGAAAGCAATCCAGTCGAATGCATACAAACTCACAACAGTTTAGACTCCGTTTACACCTGTATTTAGCATCATCCCTTAACAACTACGGCAGCGTATGGAATTTGTTCTGCCCAGGAGTAAAACAAAAAGACATGAACTTTCTTTAAGTCCACATGCTCCTAAATTGTTTTATAAATAACTTACAGGTTTGATTATACGACGCCTGATGCATTTCAGGTTTTTCTGCGTATCTGTTTGACTCCGTCTGTTATTTTTGTTGTTTTTTAAATTTGTTTTAAAATAGGTACATAAGGTTGTCTTGAGTATAGGACTGGGGCGGTATGGATTTTTTCTTACCGCGGTTGAAAAGCAAGAAATATTGCGGTAAACCGCAACGGATTAAACGGATAAAAAATTAGCTTCGCAACGGATTGAAGCGCGGGTCTGAATGAAGACTATGCACAAGTCACAACAGAGCACTGTATCCGCGGCAACAAGCACTTTGGTCACTTGATTTAAAAAAGAACACATTTCAGATCGCCTCTAGTTAACAAACGAACAAAATGAATGCTCTACAAGAGTTAACTGGAGATGTTTTATTTATTTGTATTGGTGCATCCGTGACGCAAGATGTTTCAAAAGTGGTGGGGACACAATCAACCCTGGAAAAAAGTGGTGGGGACAAATGCAGTGATGAAGTTTTATGAAGATTTATTTTTATGATTTTTTTTTATTTTTTTATTTTTACGTTGATGACGGTGACGAGTTTAGACCAGCGCTAGGGGTTACGTGACCGCGGTATTGCGGTAACCGTCCCAGCCCTACTTGAGTACGTGTTATGTTTGATACATTGCAGGGTTTTGTTCTGCAATATCCTGCCTTGTGAAACTCTAAATAAAACTATCCACTTGTGAGCCAATCGAGCAAAACGCATCTTAATACCAGATGTAAATAAGGCCTAAGGGTGCACCGATTGATCGGTGCGCTTTCTTTCCTCCCTAAAAGCCCAAACACGCCCGAATCAGCTAGATCATTGATTGTCATAAAATAGTTAACTGCAGTTACATGTGCAAATGAAAGCAAATTACGAATCCAAAATACAGCTTGCTGTCACTATTTGGTTTTGCAATTTAAAGGTGCTCTAAGCGATGTCGGGTGACGTCACTTCTTGTTGACGTTTAAAGTATTGTCAAGTCAAACGGAGGGTAGCTAGACCCTCCCTCCTCCTCATCCGCGCACTAACCCCCCAAACCCCACCCCCAAATCTTGTCTGTTATTGGCTGGAACAGTTTATGTTTCGTTGTGCGGGTTAGCCCAGTTTGTTTTTGTTGCCGTTTGTGGAGCCTGGGGTGTCTGCAGAGACCGCGTCTTTTTACAGTGTGTTCAGGGGACAGGCAGCCAGCGGATAGTGAGGAGATGTTTGCTGTATGTGACAAAAAACGGCTTAGGTTTTGGCCTAAAAAACGTGTGACATCGCTTAGAGCACCTTTAAGCAACATAACACCTTATTTAAAGATGGCAATATTTTTACAGTGTCCTTGCATGTGGTTTAATGTGTAACTACAAAAAAGGCTATTAAGGTTAGTGTTATGCGGAAAGGCTCAGTGATTTGAATCTTAAAGAACGATTACTTGTTTGTCTGGCCAGTGAAAACAGCACAGTGTCCAATAACAGCGCATGAATCTTTCAAAGCCACCTGATGCCATCATGCCAGGAGGACAGTGACTCTAAACTCTCTCAGATCAATCAAATGACAACTAGTGCTGCACGATTAATCATATCGCAATCGTAATCGCGATGTCAAGCCTATGCGAAATTCTGCGATTTTATATGAAAAACAAATTAAGGCTGTTAACGCAGCATCTGTTATTTTTTGTCATCCTTTGGCTAGTGTTACATGATCCCGCTCTTATTCCTGCGAATGCTTTAAAGTTTAAACCATTCAAGCAAGACAAGTCAAAAGAGAGCGCGCTGCTGCCTGTGAATTTACAGACCGCACGCCAGAATACTCTTTCGCGCTTGAACGAAATTTAAAACACACAATTATGCCAAAATGTCGTTTGTCGAGTATCTTCATAACATAAGAGCAGTCTTATAATGGACATAAAGAGTTGTGAGAGAATGAGGCCCATGTGAGATGCGTGTCTCTGTCAGCAACGGCTGCTCTTAAAGGGCCAGCATCCAATAAAGCTTTCTGTCAGTAAAGTTAATCAAAGAACAAAGGGAACAAAAAAAAAAATTACTCACTGCTCTTGACTCAAGAATTTGTTTAGCTTTAATAAGGATTAGTCTATATATAATTTATATATTAATTTATATACCTGTTTGATAACTTTATTCAATTTCTGTATATGTTCGACCTGTTAGACAGGAAGGGAACAGGTAAATATGAAATTTATTATGGGTTTATGTGAGGATTGTTTGAAGTTCACTTAAATATAACAGCTTTTAATTTTTTGAAGCCTAATAATTCTTTTTAAAAGTTAAAAAAAAAGATAGCTTTCAATTGTAATGATGGAATCACTGGATGGCTATAATTAATGTTTAATTATTTTTTATCCAGACATCAATGGCTTATTGATCATTATAGGTGTTATCAATCATTTAGTTGTTGCTAGTTTGAGTTGAGAAACACATTTCAGAATTATCACTAATCTGGGTGTGCATTTTTCTTTAGAACCAAGGAAATTGACTCCTGAAACCATTTGTTTATTATATCGCAATCGCAATATTGACCTCAATCGCATTTTCCGCAAATCGTGCAGCCCTAATGACAACTGTGGTTCTCACTGTTTTTTTTAAACGACTCTACAAGCGATTCAAATCATCTGGATTGTCTTTTGCAGTCACAACTTTAAAAGCCCTTATTTCCAAACACTGCAGTTTGTCACCAGATTTGATGATTAAAGCAGCACTGATGAACAGTGCCTCGGTCAAGGCCAACATAAGAGTCCCCTAGAGTTCAGTTGCTTAGAGACATTAACAAAGAGAGCTACAGAAACAACAGCAATCTGATCAGACATTCCAAAGACAGACCTGTTATCATGATCTCTTCGTAAAAGCGACATAGGTTTCATAAACGCTCGAAAAAAACGAAAGATAGGGTTCTTTAGCAAACCTTTCAGTTATCAGAATGAGTCAGTTAACATTTACTTATCAGGACAGGCTGAATAACTATTTCAATCATGCTGACAGATAAAGTGCAGTAATCAGGCATGTGACTAGCTGACAAAAGACAAAAAACTGACATGACTTGAAGGCAGAGTAACCCATATTCAGAATTTGTCCTCTGTGTTTAACCAATTCAAGTTAAGTTAGTACATTAGGAGCAGTGAGTAGTGAACACACACACAGTAAACCGTGGACACACACACACAATGAGCAGTGGGCAGCCATTGTTTGCTGTGGCACCCGGGGAGCGGATTGGGGATTACGTGCCTTGCTAAAGGGCATTTCCTGCATGTATTGAGAATTGAACTTACAACCTTCAGGTTGCCAGTCTGACTCTATAACCATTAGGCCACGACTAAGCATTTTATAAGCAACAGCAAATGCAGAGTAGCTTTTTCAGAAACTGAAAATGAACAGTACAATGCGTAAGACTATTTATTTATATAATTACATCCAACCGTTACTATATGATCAAACTAAACCAACCATGCATTGTCAAAATTAATCATAAAGTTACAGGGCAACTGGGGAGTAGCACAGCGATTTTTACTTGCATTTAGTGCTTTAAACCCTGGCAAAACATGCTAAGGATGTCCCGCAGATGGCGACGCGAACTTGTGGAGTGCTGTTAGAAGCAATCCTGGCATGAAATAAATGTATTCGAAAATGTAACATTTTGCAGACTATTTGACATGATTTCAATCATCATACCAGCCTAACCATTCCCCAATTTTTTCCCCTCAGATTTCCCCAATTCAGGTGGGTCATACTCTTAAGGTCGGAAAAATGGAAAAATCACATCCCTGAGTAATATGTGTCCTGCTGTCAGTTTGTTAGAGAAGCACCCACAATGCACTGGGCATGTTGCCGTCCAAGGCCATTTGCACCATTCTGCTATGGATATGCCTACCAGAGTCAAATTCCGCCTATCTTAAATAGGAAATACTTCTTGGCAAACTTTTAGTCACAATGGTGTTGACTTGTATTGTTCCCAGGTGCGCAAAAAAAAAAAAAAAAAAAAAAAAAAAAAAAAAAAAGCGAGTTACTTTTGGTTTCCAGTGAAGGATCCAGCATGTTGTAGGCTGTGGTTAAAGGATGCAAAAAAATCGTAAACACGGATAGAACAATGCAATGGAAAATCTTAAAAACCTCAGTGTTTGTAGTCAACATTTCAAACTGGATGACCACAAAAGTGTTTTAGGCCAAACAGAGAGTACAAAAATGAAAGAAACTGACATTCTGTCTTTTTCGCCAAACCTCCGTAGCAAAACACAGTCACATACAGGTAAGAAAGCTGTTGCCATAATGTTTCATTTTCACCATAACGCCGTCTAAAGAGAAGACTAAGTATGATAATAACTGTTCTGTTAATAACCCTCTGTCAATCCGACTGTCCATGCGCGTGGATACAAATATGCGGAAGTATAATCTGTAGTTTTCACGAAAGCCTGGGAGCATATTGCATCATCCGGCGGACTTTTACTGAAAAGTAAACATGAATTTCTCGGTCCAGGTAACACGGAGAACATTGTTCATTTACATATACTACCGACATTGAAACATTACAAAGCGGATTGAAAATAGGCAAATTTACACTTTAACGTTAGACAGTTTTGTTTTATATGCTGTTGAATAATTAATGATCACTTTGCAATTTGCAACTTACTGGTTCAAACATATTTTTCTTTGCTTCTTTTTGGAAACGAAGATGCTGTACTATTTCAGAAGATCCGTATTAGTGCCACCTCTCAGCTAAAGAGCACGAAATAGTAAATTAAATAAATGCAATAATAACAACAGCAACGACCAAACAAAATGTACCAGAATAGGCTAAAAAAAAAAGCACCATCACCCATTTAAAGGAGTAAAAGACACCTCGCAAAGAAATAGAACAAGAGAAAGATGCTTCATAATGCTTTAACATTCAGGCAAAGCTCCAGTTCTTTTAAAATCACAGACAATTGGCTGATTCAAATAATATTTATATTTCCAACTTATGAAAATTCATTCATGCCTGCAATCACAGCAACATGTATGAGCGAGATTAAGCATAAGCCAAGCTACAGGTCTCACAATATCATTAAAGTCACCTTTACTTCAGCTTCTGTCGCCACACTGCTCGTTGTTTCAGAATCACGATTATCCTCAATGATTCCACTAGTTTTACTGTGGGCCTGAGAATCCTCATCTTCATCACCATCCTTACTAAGAGTATTATTGTGGTTTCCAACTTCCTTGTTCTCACTGATGTCAATTTCTGTCATGCTTGTTTCATCCAGGCTGTTTTTTCTGACCTCTGATTGGCTCAGAGATTCAGCAGTATTTTTGAGGCCCTGTTCTTTAGGGTCCGATTGATTATCCTGTGAAGCATTCTTCTCCGAGTCAAAACTAGCTTCTGACATTCCTGAAAGTAAACATACACATGAGCAACTGACCAAGTTCCACAGAGGCTGATGTTTCAGGAAGGGGTTCTGCCATTATACACCACAGAACAAACATCTTTAAGTACAAACCACCTGTAATTATTACAGGTCAATGACCAAGAACTAATGTTGATGGCTGGAATTCAGACCTGGCAAAAGATGGGTTAGTAAATCGAAATACAGTGTATGCACCACCTTTCTGTCGTTTCAATTGGCTTTTAGATAATGTTTTTTGACAGAACGCCAAATACAGTCCTTCTTATAAACTGTAGACTGCTACTTGCATTCCTTTACACAAAGAAATGCAAATTCAGGCCTAAAAAGACATTTTATACATTTGCAGCACTTTGTACAGCAGTGACTAGTGACTAAGATCCACTATCTACACTACTCACATCCAAAATATTAAGTTTAATAAGGGAAGAGTTCAATTATAAAGTAGACTAAACTCACAATAGTGAGTTTATGGCTGAAAAATGAGTTAAAACTCTTTTATGATAAGCTATACATCTGAATGCAAATTGAAAAGTATGCATCTATGTCTGTGCACACAGATACTCTCCCATGATGCTCATGTATCAGTTAGAGTTGAGTTAACCTAGAAAATGGGGTGAAAGGTTAGTATAATGAAGCTCCAGTTTCACATGGTGATGTTTTCTACAAAGGATAGGCTCAAATGTTCTTTAATTATTGATGTCTACATATTTCCATATCCAGCAAACAATATAAACATTATATTAAATACCAAAAGCAACCTCATAGTATTATCATGCTGCCTCACCAGTGTCATTTACAGTAAGTCCAATTTTATGTTAATTGGTTGCCATGCAAATGTGTCCTAGTTTTGAAGATTGGTTAACCATTCATACATATTAACCATGATTTTACTACAAATAAAACCAAAAAAACAATGCTTACTATAGTTAAATCATGGTAATCATGGTTTTGCTACACTAACCAAGTTTAACCATGGTATTTGTGGTAAAACTGGTTATACAAAAGGGTAATCAATTTGCCCAAAAACATGCTAACTAAACTTTTACTATAATTAAACATGGGTAATTTTCATATTTTGCACAAGAAAATTGTACAAGTGTAATTTACTCATTCCGAGTTTGAAATAAAAATATTTAAAATTTTAACTATTTAGTTTTAATAGAAAAAGGGTTCAAAGTAGGCACAGACAATTGTAGGGAGAAGCCCACTGTTCCTTCAAAAAAAGAAAAAGAAAAAAGATGGACAAGAGCTTAAGAAACCTATTACGGTGAAGGCTTCACGTTGGAATATCTCACTTAGGTCACGCTAGTTTGAACTCTTCATTGGACCGTCAAGTCATATGACGTTATTAATATTCATGAACAATTCCTTTGCCATAGTAGGATTCGTTCTTTCGCGTCGTGGACACGTAAACGCTTTTCTACTTTCCAATGTTAAGCAACGGCGCACACAAAAACAAAACAAGGAGTATATTTAAAAGCATAATCTTTATGAACACACGTTTTGTTGTTTAATTAATGCCATTGTCTTATTCCTTCCTGGAATTCAATCTCTCACTGTTGCACCCGCACGTCACAAAGTTGCTATTGAGTTACTTCCTTTGCCTGGAGCACTTCAGTCGCGTTACGTGTTATAAAACGCAATAAACATGCCCTTTTACTCTCTATACCGCTTTTATATCAACGATGCGTCCCTTCGTTAATCATGAACATATGAATGATTAAGAATATGAAATGTTGACATTCAGTTTTTTCGCCTCAGGCGTGAAATGATAAGAATAGAATATAAAACAAGTCCATAGTTTGGTATACTGAATTACTTTTCCATATGGAAGAGGAGGCAGAGGATCAACTCTGCACACTGAAGCCATCATGCCTGCCATCATACATTCATGAGCAGCGATGCAACAGTTGACTCTGTTCAACAGCACTCACCTGCACACAGATTACAACTGTTCTCTTTCCTGTTCCACAGCTCGTTTCATAAAAAGGATCTTGGCTTGAGTTTGAGATGCTTTGTGTATCATTCGATACACAGCGAGTCCCTCCACAGCTCAGTGAAAGTCTTTTCAAACACACCCGGAAGAGGACGTGTGTGTCAGTAGATATACTGGAGCCGCAGCATGTCTGTCTCCTAGCGGTCAAAATAACAATGCCAACACCGACCAAACAATAACCATCGTACAGTAACCACAGAAACAACTCAAATTTAAATCAGAACCATATTTTATTATTTGATTTATTATCATTTTATTGTATTATTTTTTATATACTGTTTATTCGTATTTTAAACGAGCTTATTTATTATATTTTTAAAATGTATATATTTTAATATTTTTAATGAAAGTTTTAGTAATTTTCTTATTATTAGTTTTTGATATTTATATGTAGCTTTAATTTATATTTATTTTTGTATTTTAATAATGCTAGTACTTAATCTTAAGCTAATTTTCATCTAATATTTGTATTTTATTAATGTCAGTTGTCTTCAGAAAATGCATTGAA
Source organism: Meda fulgida (assembly GCA_030578275.1). Classification (NCBI taxonomy): domain Eukaryota; kingdom Metazoa; phylum Chordata; class Actinopteri; order Cypriniformes; family Leuciscidae; genus Meda; species Meda fulgida. The sequence continues at coordinate 16,260,123 of CM060616.1, forward strand.
ATATTGACTTTACATTTAGTCCAAAACTTTGTGGTGGTTAAACCGATGAGCGATGACTACGAAATAAAAGTAATATACCGGTAAGTGAGGTCCCAAATCACAATAATGGGTGTCTTGTAAAATCTGCTCTACCTTGGTAAATGGACACAGTTTTTTTTTAATCAAATTAGCCTATTTAGGGCTACGCATAAAATTTCAGCCACTAGACGGCATGGTAGGCTATGTATGTAGCTACAACAGCCCACACGCCACATGCCAGGGCAGACCAGGGGCCTGTTTCAGAGAGGAGGTTAAGTGAAAACTCTGAGTATGTTAACCCTGAAATGAGGGAAACTTTGGGTTTTCCGTTTCAGAATGGGAGGTATATCAACCCAGAGAAAGCAGAGTAAGTCAAGCCCGTTTCTGAAAGAGAGGTAACTTATACTCAGTGTCGGTTACCATGGTAACTTACTCTGTGACCCTAACCTGGTCAGGAGCAGGTTTTCTTTGGTAAACCCAGAGTTTCTTGCGGTGTCCTCCCCTTTTTTTTAAAGAGGAAGTGGTGTTTAAACACCTCATTCATTCTTTCTGTATGTTTATTCATTGCTGTTTTTACCAGTGTTTTTTTTTATTTAAAAAAATGAATAAGATGAAGTCTATATAACTCCTCAACTGGCAACTTAAAATACAGTAGATTAGAGTTACATCATGTAGTTCTAAACAAATTCTACAGAATTAAACTGTGCATTTAATGAACAAGAATGTCCATTTATACTTAGATATAAACTTAGATTATATAGGCTACTCCACATAAAAATGTGAATGTGTAGATTGTCTGATGTGTAGACACATAATATTAACATAACCTCTGTAGGCCTCTCTGTGGCAGCAGAAACAGATAATAGTCCTACTAATTGTCATAATTTCTGGTGTATTGAGTAGGCTATGCCTGGGGTTCTGTTGGGACAGGAGGATCCAAAAGACAGATATTACCATCAGAATCTGTTGGGACCAACGAAAAACCCAACCCAAAGTAAAATAAATGGAAATATCAAAAATACCCTATATAAAAAAATAACATATGTAGACCTCTTACATTTTATGAAGGCACTTGGATCTTCTGGAGTGACTGGCTCTGATGAAGGAATTCCCTCAAAATGCTGCTGCACTGCTAGACACTGGATGCTATTTAGTTATTTAATATGTCAAATGTTTGTAGGTAGCCTACACCCATGATATGCTCAAGTCTTACCTGATTGAATTATGTTTTTATATTTTATTTTCAGCTGCTGCCACATTCTTTTAATGCCTGCTGGATTGCTCCTAGCCTATCATACATGAAAATTTAAACTAGGTTGAATAACATACTGTTCTTCCAGTTTCACCTCTGATTTTATAACAGTTGGGTAAGTTACTCTAAAATAGTTACTAATTACTAACTACAAATGACATCTTCAACAGTGTAATTAGATTAATGTAATAATTACTATCTTTAAAGGATTGGTCTACTTTTTACTAAATCCTATATCAACCTCAACCACTTGAACAATACAAGGAGAGACAAGAAACTGCACTTTTAATGCTTTCAAATTAACAATATACAATTGCATGAATTATTCTTGAATTGACCAAAGTGTGTAGAGGGAGAAGGTTACATAAACATATATCTTTTAAAAATGTATGTTAAATCCACTATTGTTTTATACAGAATTGTTCTATAGTCTAGGCAGTAGCATATTTAATGTAATTACATCAGATTTTATTTTAAATAACAGAAGGGAGTAATCCCTTTAATTAAATTACAATATTTAGATTACTTGGTAATTAATTACACCCTACACTGTATAGCAGTAATTCCTCCTTTTGTCTGGCGCTGTTGCCATGGTTACTCATAATATCTGTGCTCCATTGATAATGGCTTTTTATAGTTGTGGTGCACGTGCTTAACTCAGAGTCAGTGAACTTAGAGTTGATTGAACTAACTAATTTCAGCTGATCTGTAACCGAAAACTCAGATTTTCCCATCTCAGGGTAAGTCAACTCAGAGTTCAAGTTTTAACTCAGAGTTGGTTGAACCTCCTTATTGAAACAGGCCCCAGGGCCCGCAGAGCAAAGTTGACAGTGAATCACCGCCAGTAATGTCCTTTCATAATACCCGGTATTTCAAAAGATGGCGGGGAAAATAAATCTATGCATACATTCATTTCTAATTCATCCTTTTTTCTTTTCTTTTTTTTTTTATGTAGCGAGCATTTTACGTTTTTGCAAATGTAGTGAATATTAGTGAATTTTATTGTGATTTTATTGATAATGTTATAATTAAAATAAGTTTTAATATGCAGTTTAATTTATAATGCAACATTTAGTTTTGGCTCAGGGCTGAACATTTTTTACATTTAGTAAAAAAAAAAAAATTGTTATGTTTAGGGCCGTTAATCATGCGATTATTCAGAGATTAATCATTATAATTATATTCTGTCAACAGCGTTTTAACAGTAAGAAAAAATAAAAGTACTTATAAAGCATTTCTGAATTCGGTGCCATCACTAGGTGCCACTAAAGACCACAAATACCTGGAACTAACTGAAGGTATGTTTTAGAGGTCTGTTTATCAGGATGGTATGGATATAGAATTGTTAGCGTATTAGCAGGAAACGTTTTAGTCAAACAATCTTCGTATACATATTGTTAAAAAAAACTTTAAGAATAAACACCACGTATGATTTTCTTTACGTACATTTATTTGCTCTTATTTGTATTGAGTGAAGACAGAAGAGAAAATGATACAAATCATCAATGATCAAATTACATTACATGACGGTGGGTGTTAATAAATGCACTTAACACTAATGAAATGACAACATATTGCTACTGTGGCAAGCAAATAAAATGCTACAGGTGTTGAAAATATGTACAAACATAAAAACCTGTATATTTACAGAGTATGACAAAAGTTTGGACATTACCATGAGACGATTTCACTTACCAACTTCTGTACATAAAGTACAATTGATTCAACATTGCTCTAAATGAGCACTGAGACCGAGAGAAAAACATCTCTGTGGTTTTACCAACATGTGACTTTACTCTAATACTGGGTATTCATAATCCAAAACAAAACAGCAAACAACTTTGTGAGCATAACAAGAAACAGACCCATACAGTACGACATTATTAATATAACGCACACAGAAAAGGAATAAACCAATATTGTGTATATAAAATTGAAAATTGAAATTCAAAAGGCAAAACATGGAAACAGTGCAGTACTTAGGCTCAAGTATGGAGACAAAAACACTGGGCTAAAAAAATTATGCATTTGTGGCCTTCTCATAACTGTCTGGGGAGAAATGAAAACATTCACATTATCGTACATGATTATGCTTCAGAGACTATTTTCACATGGGATATTTTTAAACATTGAGAATAGAGCCAGCTATCTCATTGTGCTCATAAAAGTACTTATAGGAAAATGAACTGTTGGCAGATTCCATGTGGTCCATGCTAAAAATAAAAGTGTCTTCTATCTAAAAATCTTCACACCATTTTAACATCTCACATACATATTTCCAAAATATATGATCAACCCTTTCTAATTAATGGGTCTGGTTATTCCTGTAATTTCTGTGAGGAAAATATTGCAATGGCATACAATGGCATTCTATGGATTTTAACTTTGTTGCAAGGAAGGTTATCATAAAGATTTTCAATAGTGCTGACTGGTCAAATTCTACTATAGAAATTGCTTTGTACAAAGGGGTATTGTCATTTAGAAACAGAAAAAGACCCTGCCCAAACTAAAACAAAGCTGGAAGTGCAGAATTGTCTGGAATGACATTATATTGTTATGCATTACAGGGATAGTTCAACCAAAAATAAAAATTCTGTCAAGACTTTTCTTTCCCTTCTTTTCTGCCCCTCCATTTCAAGTCTATTAAACCAAACCTTTGATGCTTCAAAAAGTTCATGAAGGCATCATAAAAAGTAATCCATATGCAGGCGAGACATGATGGCTTTATATGATGAATAGATTTAATTCAGGCTTTTAATCACATAGAACAGTGATCAACACACATGGATAGAGCAAATCAAGTAAACGGAAGCTCAAACATGCTTTTTTTGATAAGCGAGAATCAATTAAGTTTGTTTTTGTGTATCACGGAATCACGTTCGAGCTTCCTGCAAGAACCATCGGACCGGACACCTAAAAATGAAACTTCCTCCATTCCAGTAAAACCAATGCAATTTGTTTTTGTTCAATAATATTTTTTATTTTGTATTTTGAGAGAATGTTATGTTACTTATTAATATTTATGCAATATTTATGGTTAATTTTTACCATTGAAAATAATAATTTTAAAAAAAATCTAATTTTTAAAAAATGTTTCTTCAATTATTGCAGGATTTCACATTAATATAGAGACTAGGCCTTTTAAATCCAATTTTTGAAGTTAGATTAGCGCCATCTGTTGAGAGAAAATTAAATACAACATGTCATTTCATGGTGTAACCACTAGATGCCTGTATAACTCTCTATGGAGAGGCTTGTGAATTCTCAGAAATTTAAAAATTCTCAAATTATACTTTTTGCCAAGGTTTATTTTTTTTTATTTATAAATTTGATGTGAAGTGTACACGTTTATGCATTATTACTACAGTCAAACCTGAATAGAGAGAAAGCATTTTGTTACAGGTAACATTACAATTCAATAATAATAATAAAAAAAACAGTAATGCTTTGTCACAGCTTATTATTATTTATATTAGGCTATTATTAATTATGTTATGTTTTTCACTATTGATGTTTTTGTAGATTTGTAGATAATTTGTGTTAATTGTGTGTTTGTGTCAATTTCCCATTCATTTCCTATGGTCGGTCACAATTCATTGTTGTGTGTATAAAAAGTATGTTTGTGTGTTTGAGTGTGTCTATTTTGCACTCTTGATGTTTTAGAGTGTCACCCCTTCATTGTTGAGCACTTTTTTTCTGCATCAATATTTTGGTTGAATAGACTTTCAATGGAGGACATCAATCAGGTTTCATGAACAAATATCTTCATTTGTGGTTTGAAGAGGAACAAAAGTCACAAAAGATGAACATGGATTTGGAACGACATGAGGGTTTTGGGTGAACTATATCCCTTTTTATCCCGTTTGTTTGCACTGGAATTAATGGAATAGCCAAACTTGTAAATTAGAAGGTTTTCACATACTTTTGCCCATATAATGCAACATCTCATTTATCTCAGCCAATTTTAAAATAATAACATTGAAATTAAGACTAAAGATACAAAACATCTCTCTGGAAATTGTTCTGCACATGACTATTGTGGATGGTAAATATTACAGGTAAAGTAAATGAACAAAAGCCATGAGTAGAAATGAAAAGTTGAACTGAGCTGAATCTATGCTGTGTACTTTTTGACAGTTACATCCGACAGCTCCACCACCCTCAATCCTGAGATCTGAATGGCCAGTTCTCAAAATGGCACTGGGAAAGCAGACATTAGGGTTTTGAATGAACTTTTGCATCTATCTTTGGCGTGACTCTAACAGGTCTTCATTTTCAAGATCATTTGAGTGCTCAGATCAGTGGACAATCCTAGCACTGAAGTTTGCGAATACTGCGGGAAATTCTCTTAAACTCCCGCTGACCCTTCTGCCAGCGCTTCAGTGATGTGATGACTAAATGTCCATCCATCTTCTGGCCCATCACCAGATAAGCAGCGTTGATGTCATTCATTTCGTCGCACACACACTGAAGACCATCTTTCAGCCAAAGCACTGTCTTCCTCAGGTCACGCTCAGTGACGCCACCATTTAGCTTGTAGATAGTCTTGCTCTTGGTTTCTGGAATGATCTTTGTGTCGCCATTCATGTAGGAGATCTCCTTGACTTTGATCTTTAAAGCTAGTGAGTGAATACGATTGAAGGTTGAGGACAATGGATATAAACAACTGCTTAAATTCATTGCAAACTATATATATATATACATAAATATATATACGTATATATATACATACATATATATATATATATATATATATATATATATATATATATATATATATATATATATATATATATATATGTGTGTGTGTGTGTGTGTGCGTGTGTGTGTGTGTGTATACAGTTGTGTTCAAAATAATAGCAGTCCAACATCACTAACCAGATCAATTACTGTTTTTGGTAGAAATTATATTTCTACATGGCAAATCATTTACTAGTAGGAGTAGTAGAACTCTACTACTCGTAATAGAAAAACAACAGACCCAACAGTCACAACATGCATTCTGCTGATTCTGTGTAATTGGATCATTAATTGAAAGGGGTTCAAAAATAATAGCAGTGTGGAGTTCAATTAGTGAGGTTATTCATTCTGAAAAAACTGGTGTCAAACAAGTGGCCCTTATTTAAGGACCAAAGCAGTACTATACTGTACATGGTGGTTACAGTGCATTTCTCTCTGACAATCTGAGTAAAATGGGCCGTTCCAGACATTGTTCAGAAAAACAGCGTACTTTGATTGAAAAGTTGATTGGAGAGGGGAAAACAAAGTGCAGAAAATGATAGGCTGCTCAGCTAAAATGATATCAAATGCTTTAAAATGGCAACCAAAACCAGAAAAACTTGGAAGAAAACAGAAAACTACCCTTCGAATAGATCGAAGAATAGCAGAGCCGGACAGTAACAGAGTACATTTACTTGAGTACAGTACTTAAGTACAATTTTGAGGTATCATTTTTGGGGAGTACTCATGACTTTACTCAAGTACATTTGAGAGGCAAATATTGTACTCTTTACTCCACTACATTTCTATGCATAAAGGTGAGTACCCGTTACTTCTAAAAAAATAAAATAAAAAAAAAGGAAAAAAGAAAAATCTTGTAAAACCTTAATTTGTTGTTTTCCTCTCAAACGTGATTGGATTGTGCAGGCGCCACTGATTGAGACAGCCTATCAGCAATCACCTTCAGCTTTCCGCCAAAGTCAACTCCATGATCAGATTTAGATAAGAGACGAAACAATGGATGAAGACGCAGCAGGTCCATCCTGGGAATGTGCCAACCCGTGGCCCCACCTCGCCAGACTATTTCAATTTTCTGAATTTCCTGAAATTTTCTTAAATGTTAAATAAAGCAACATGGTAAAAAGGATGAAAATGACTTGATTTTACTTTCAATTCCTTTTACATTCTCCAAGGTATTAACATTAACATTTTTCATAACTCCGTGTAGGACATTTCTGTACATAAATGTAAGCACTGTGGCAGTAATAATGCAATATTTAGGAAATGTACGTACTCTTGATACTCAAGTACTTTTAAAAACAAGTACTTCAGTACTTTTACTTTAGTAGACATCTGAGTGTAGTACTTTTACTTGTACTTGAGTAAAATTTAGCAAGGGGTATCTGTACTTTTACTCAAGTAATGAAGCTGTGTACTCTGTCCGCCTCTGAAGAATAGCCAAAATGGTAAAGACTCAACACTGATCAGCTCCAGGGTGATCAAAGAAGATAGTATGAGTATGAGTATGAGTATGATTAACAAGAAAGCTAAATCTTCAAGCATTTTTCAGTTTATACAGTAAATGTTTGACTTTGTAAAGAAAAATGCCTATATTCCTTTTTCTTCACTTTCTATAAAGTAATAACAAATTTGATTTTTTTTAATTTCCAATAGAAAGTGCAGTGTTCCCAATGCATTTGCGTGTATTTAATTAAGTTATTATAAGGATTTTGAGCTTTACTTACTTTTTTTACAGACTAATAGTATTTTGAACACAACTGTATATGTAAGCTTTTGGTTTTTCTGAATACTTAAAAATAAACGTTCCTCAGTAATTCTTTGCTAATAATTTTCTCATTTTCATATAGTCTGCTGAAGAGTATTAAGATGGCTGAAAGTGAACAGTTGTGGCCAGCGAAGAACAGTAAACCAGAACAGTTTTTTTTTGGTTCTTTAAAGCACTAGATGTTTTTCAAAAGAACAAGCAAACAAAAAGTCCCTTGTTAGGGATAGTTCATTTTAGTTTACCCAAAAATTAAAAATGCTGTTATGATTTACTCCTGTATGCATTTTGTTCTTTTGTGGAAAACAAAAGAAGTAATTCTGAGAAATGTCTCATGGCCAGTTTTTTCCTTCTTCTTCCCCATACAATTAAGTCAAATAAAGTGTTGTTTTGGACCCCATTTGCTTTCATTTTATGGAAAAAAAGAGTTGAAATATTATACAAAATACCTTATTTTATGTTCTGCAGAAGAAAAAAGAAAGAAAATAATACATGTTTGGACATGTGAGTAAATGATCTTCATTTTTGGGTGAATATGGCTCACATAGCTGTAGGCTGCGTAACCCATTTAGGTAATAAGGAAGGTTTATTTTTAATAGTATAAAGCAGAGATACCGTTACATTAATAATAAGATGCTTATAGCAAACATAAAACATACTGTATCCTTACCGAAGTCATTTTTGCACAGGCTGTCCACAATTTCATTGTCATTCTCAGGCTTTTCTTTGCAGGCATCACACACCTTTGGAACTGGGCAAAAAAAAAAAAAAAGAGAGGCAAAAGATCAACATATCAATGAAGGTAAAGGGTGAAGATGCATCTAAAAAGTGACTTAAACCTTCATACCTTCCGTGGAAACTGGCACTAAAGCGTCTGCACCAGCGGGTGGTATGCACAGGTCATAATCCAGAGGGAAGCGATCGCAGTCCAGCATGTCCGGCCAAGGAAAGCCAAAAGCGGCCATCACTGGAGCGCAGCCGCTCTTCACGTTCTCACACAGTGACCTGCACGGCTGAATAGGCTCGTCCAGATCATCCAGACACACCGGAGCAAACAGAGAGCAGAGAAACTTCTTGGTGTCCGGATGGCACTGTTTCTGCACCAGAGGGGTCCAGGAAGATGCCTGCTGCAGAACCTCGTTCATAGTTTCGTGTCCGAGGAGGTTAGGCAGACGCATGTCCGTGTACTCGATATCATGGCACAGGAGCAGGTTTGCAGGTATTGGTTTGCAGTTGCTCTTTTTCTGAAAGAGCTCTGGCTGATCGAAGGCGTATAATCCATGAAGCGCATCCAGATATCCAGGTAAGGTAAGCGTAACCAGCAGTGCCAAATACGCGCGCATCTTTATTTCAGTTTTGCGGAGAAAGAAGTCTGACGAGGTGTCATGGATAACTGAATTCTCTTCTGTGCCAACCTGTTCTCTAAGGAAAGTCTGGGCGGAGCGAGAGAAGGCGCTCAGATGTCCACAGTTGTTGCGCAGTTTCCTGCATAGCCTATATAGCCTAGGTTTGATTTCACAACCTAGTTAGGTATGCACACCTAGACATCGCTTTTGGTCATCGAACGTTCGAACGGCGAAATAAATTCTTGAATTTGTGAAAAATTTTTCCTCCCAACTAACGAAAGCATGTTCTAAGAACGTTATAACGAGTGTTATAAAAACGTTAGGCCATTTCTGTTCTCTGTACCTTCAAAACGGACCCAAACCTTACAAAAAGATTATTCAAACGCGCTATTCTTCTTCTTCATCTTACGCACTTGAAGTAGGGCCTAAGATATTTACTTAGTCTTTTTATGTTTTTTAAATATATATATATATATATATATATATATATATATATATATATATATATATAAAATATTGATATATATATATATAAAATATTGATATATTTTATATATCATTTTTTTATATTGATATATAAAACAAAATTATACAAGTGGCTTATTATTATTATTATTTTTGCAGTGATGCCATTGGGTTCCCCAAAGAACCTTTCAGTGAACAGTTTTCATGGAACCATAGAAGATAATAAAGAGCCTTTATTTTTAAGATACACTCAAGTGCAATGAATGCAGATTGTTAAAGGGTTAGTTCACCCAAAAATGAAAATTCTGTCATTAATCACTCACCCTAATGTCGTTCCAAACCCATAAGACTTCGTTCATCTTCAGAACACAAATGCAGTTCTTTTTGATGAAATCTGAGAGCTTTCTGTCCCTCCGTTGACAGCTACACAACTACCACTTTGAGGCATCAAAAAGTTTTAAAGAGATCGTAAAAATAATCCATATGAATTGAGCGAAGAGAACATTTTCTGAAGAGACACAATCGCTTTATATGATTAACAGATTGAATGTAGGCTTTTATTTTCATATAAACATTGATCAGGAAACATAAACAGAAGCTCAAACACGAGAATGGACCTCATTGGTTCTCGCACGTCAAGCAAACATGTTTGGGCTTCCGTTTTTCACACAACTGATGTGTGTGTTGATGAATATTTAAATGTGAATAAAAGCCTAAATTCAATCTGTTCATCATATTTGTGTCTCTTCAGAATATTTGGACTAAACCACTGAATTCATATGGATTAGCTTTATGATCTCTTTATGAACTTTTTGAAGCAAAGTGGTAGTTGCATAGCTGTCAAGTGTCAACAGAGGGACAGAAAACTCTCAGATTTCATCAAAAAGATCTACATTTGTGTTTCCGAAAATGAACAAATGTCTTACGGGTTTGGAACGACATGAGGGTGACTAAATAATGACAGAATTTTCATTTTTGGGAGAAGATTTACACAGATTTATTTAAATGACTTGATGATGAGTAGGAGGATTACGATGATAAAGCACTTACACAGTCCTATACAATGACAATATTTCATATGAAAATATGCAAGATATCCATTCTCTTTTCTTTTCAAGTGATCACTTGATTTACGAGTTGCTGTAAGGCTTTCATTTGGTAGGTGCATAATTCATATTCTTTGGTGAATGATGTTGTGGTCTTTACCCCTTTCACACTCACGGTCATCTGTCATCATTAAGGCCCAATATGAGAAGTTCATAAATTTATACAATATGGCTAACATTTTTCATCTATGTATATGTGTGTGCATGTGTGTGAAGTGAAAATGAGAAAGAATGAGAATGATGGAGAAAATAAGAGCGAGAGAGCTGTTGAGTGAAACTGAACTCCTGCACTAGATCTGGTTCCTGCATCATTCATCACTCTACGGTCCAGTTTTAAGCCACTGAGCGGTTCACACAAACAAACTCTTTCTCATCTCAAGACAGCCTCCCACCCCTCGTCCCTCTAGAGTTAAAGGAAGCTGGTTCTTTATAGTGGATAAAGGTTATTTTTAGATTATTAAAACGTTCTTCACACTAAGAAAAAATGTCCACCACTAAATCAAAATCAAATTGCCATCTCTGCAAAAATCCTTTTGAATCCCTTTTAAGAGTGTATAAAGAACCTTTGTTGAATGGAATGGATCCATGGATGTTTAAGGTTCTTCATGGAACCATATAGATGCCAATGAAAAACATTATTTTTAAGAGTGTATTGTAATGGTCTTGGTGTTTGTTATTTTAAGACCCATGTTTAGGGTTTCCTCAAGTCTTGCATTTGTGAGGAGAATGACGAAGGTGAATATATGCCGTGCCATACTGTTTATGCCTTAAAAAAATTGTTTACGGCAACCTGTGTCATGTGGATCATTTACAACACACTATAGGTTACAGTATGTAGCATTGTTAAGACACATTTTTTAGATCTGTCTTGTCACCAGGTAACTGAGTAACAGTTTCTCCTGAAGTCCTTGTGGAGAAATTCCCCTAAGGCTTCTAAAGGTCATAGGTTCAGAGGCCCCCATTAAATACAGGTTAGCTGCTGGGGTTTCCCTTCTTTGGGATCCTGCTGGGAAGAAGTAGTCATTTAAAGGCTTGTTTCAAGCTGTAAAGTGATAGCCCTTGGTCTCTATGACGATAAGACAAGTTTTGCTCTCTAGGAGATCTGTGTCCTCCATTTGCCCTTTTGTTGTGCTTATGTTGTGTGTATGTGTCAATATTTGTCTGTCTAGCCAGAGTGGAGGAGTAACTAATATTGATTAGAGAGCAGATGGTGTCTTCTAAAGTTTGGATCATTCAGGGTCTCATTTTATGAGCATTACAGACAATGCAGGTTTTATTTTTTATCAGTGAAACGGTTCTTAAACTGATTTAGCTTCAGCTGTTGAACAGTCTAACATCAACTGCTTTAACTTAACCTTGTGTCAGACAGCTTAAAAACTGGTTTAAATAAATTGAAATATCAGTGTTGCTGGTTTTATTGGTGAAGCTTGAGTTTGATTTAAAAATGGTTTCTTATGAGATGTAATCAGTGCTTTTGACCTTAGAGTCTTTCAGAATTGAATTAACAATGCCTTTTAACTCTTTCCCCATCATTGACTGAATTTTCCAAGTGGTGCTCACTGCAGCTCCACCACCTCTCTGGACGTCATGGGTTGAGCTAGTCTAGCTCCACTTCTGTGGATCTGATAGGTGGAGGGAAAGAGTTATGGGCAGGGTCAGGGTGTGGATGGACCTTCTACAACACCTATTACGCCAAATTACATCCAGAGAGGGGGAGCTCCAACAATGAGCCGCCTCTTGAATTGTCCTTTTTTACGCTATTACGCATATTCTGAAAGAGGTTAGAATCTCTTGATCAAAACACAGGCAAAAAGGAAGCATCAACAAGCGACAAAAGCATTGCTTATGCACGTTGTATTCTTTGAAAGAATCTATACTAGTGCAAATAGCTCACTTTTAGCAATAGTGTAGGGGTAAGGCGTATGGTAGATCCCGCCAGAGTTCGATCCCGCCTTTTGCCGAACTCGCTCTACTTCCTTTTCCCATCACATATCGGACCAGGAAGGCATTTATTTTCAATAAAAATAAAGAAAATATTGGAAAAGTGTAAATAAAGTGTTTAACGTGTATCTAATAATAAAGTGTTTATCGGATGGGGGTAGGAGTAGGGTTAGGGAGGGCCTTATTGTCCCAATAATGCCTGAAGCTTGAATAAAACCGGTTATTATGTTTAAATGAAGAAGCTTTGTTCTTTCTTTTGTTGTATTGCAGGTTGAGATATTCATACAACAAAATGTTCTGGGGGCCATGGAAGTTTTGTGAAAATGATCAAAAAGGCTGATGGTGCCTGGCAACTTTTTTTAAAACGCTTGTGGGGAAAGAGTTGAAATCCAGGTAGAAAATGAGATGCTGTAAGTAAAAAATACAATTTATTGAAATTCTCAAAAAAAGTCTAGAATTATTTTTTCATTCTAATTGCTAGACAAAGTTTGTCAAGACAAACTTTGAATGTTAGTTTGACAAAGACTTGCTTGAAAGTTTCTTTTGGGGGGAAAGGGTTTAAAGGCTTGAAGTGTAAAGGGATAGTTGATGCCATAATTTACAGTATTCACCCTTATAATGTTCCAAACCTATATGACTATATAACATCATTAGCATATTTTGAGGTATGAGGTATTTTAAATTAGTTAGTTGTTGTTGTATTTTCAATAAAGAAACTTGATTGTCACCAAAATTGTTTGGTTCAAAATATCTTTTGTGTTCTGCTGAAGAAATGCCAAGCAAAGTATCCTATTGACTTTCCTATACACTATTTAAAAGTGTATGCTTAACAAATGCAGATAATTAACTACTAATTAACAACTAATTAAAAAATGTAACCTGTGATGTTAAGTGATGTAGTAAAGTTTAGTGCTTAGTTTAGATTAGATTAAAGATTGAATATGTTTTAATGAACAACGTATGGCTAAAGTGGTTCAGTGGTTCATGTAGGTTATCTACAAACTGGAAGGTTGGTGGTTCAATCCCCGGTTCCACCTGACCAAGTGTCACCTAACCCCTGCTGCTCCCGACGAGCTGGATGGTGCCTTGTATCGCTGACACCGCCGTCGATGTATGAATGGTTGAATGTGAGGCAAAATGTAAAGCGCTTTTGTGGCCATTGGGTCTGTTAAAGCGCTATATAAATGCAGTCCATTTACCATATATATTTTATTTTATTTATTTTATTTTCATATGTGTAACATGAATTGTATTTAGCATAGTCTTTGGTCAGTTGTGTTTCTCCTAAGAGTCAGTGCATGGTTAAAAGCTGTCTTTGGACCAGTTTTGAGATATAACCTTCACCTTCAGCCTTCATAGCTGACAGCAGGTTCTCATTAATGTGCCTATGAGAAAATGAGAGCCAGCTTGCAGCAGTTCAGCATCTTACATATGTATCTCTCTCTTTCTTTCTTTCCTCAACTTCCAACTGCATTACGCATCACCATTTCCCTAATACATTTTTTTCAATCAAGATTCACATGTCAGGCGACTGTCATAAATAATTAGCGAACGTATGCTTTCTCTGCCTGTGACCCTGCAGAGGCTAAATCGGTTTGGAGAATGGATGGATGTACTTTCTGGCAAGAACAAATGGGCCTTTGATAGTTAAACATCTTCGAGTGTAAGTTCAGTTCTTCAGCGTATTTATGTCTTGACATTAAAGTACTTTTTCTTTTTCAAATAGGGTGGCCAAATAACAGGAAAGTATATGTTGGCTCAAACAAACTGTAAATGCTGCCAGCAGTTGTTATTATAGGGTACATATTTTGTTTCCCAAAGGGCATACAGCAATCATAATTTAACAATTGCATATCTTTCTCATAATTGTTTCTTTGAAATGAATTTTCGGTGTTGCTTAGGCCTATGGTAAAAGAGTCAAAAATTTCCGGTAAGATGAATATGGTTTTACTTTGTAAAACTAAAATAAGTTGTTACGGTGATATCTTCCATTGTCTGAGATCATCAAAAAGGGGAACTTGTTATTTTCCAAAGACCATAAAAGATACTTGCAGGTCATTGATATGATACTCTGTTTTTTGTTGTTGTCTGCATCTATTAATTTATTCACAATTTCACACATGCTATGACTAGAGATCTTCTATTAACTTATATGATTATTTTTATTTAAATTCAAGTACAATTCTGATATTTTAATATGTGCCATAAATTAAAAATGGTCAGGTTGATACAAATGTCCATAGAAAGAAAGAAAAGGCTCATTAAAAGAATGAAAAAAGAGACATATGTATATTATTGTACAAAAAATTATTTACGCTTTTAATATTATTTTCAGAGAAAAAAATATTCTCACTGATAAGTATTTTAACAATTTTGTCTGCCAAGGTCTCTAAAAATCAGGGCTGCATTTGTCAAAAGCATTGAGCTTTGATCATAGAGACCACTGTTGGCTATGGTTCTACCATCACCGTAGGCTTAGGATGCTTTTCGGTTGCAATTTATTTTACAGTACAATACTTACATGTACTTTCATTACATACTTGCCTAAGAAAGTACCCAGTAATAATGAATTACTTTAAGGTTAGGTTTTTGTGTAGGTTCAGGGTTAGTACCACTCTACATGTACACGTGGAATGGGATGGTGAAATAAAGTGTTACCAATATTATGTTATAACTTTTACTTTTGACACTACCTGACATTTAGTCATTACATTTAACCATATAAAATCAACATAGATTACTTTTCTAACAATTGTTAAGGATTGCAACTAGATTTCCTTTTCCTTATTGTGAACACTTTTAATTGTCATTCAGGGAATGTGGGGGCTTAACTGTGGATGAGGTCTAAAGATTCAGCAGAGGGCATTAGCACTCATGTGGACTGTGTCTCCCCTGCTGGGAAGGAAAAGGGCAGTTTAGAGAGAAATAAGCTGCAGCCCTAACAAGCTTGTTAGTGTCAGTCTCGGCTCTGCACAGCTTGAGCTGAAGAATTCAATCACACTGCAAACGTATTAATGTAACTGAAGTTCCATGTAGTTAGAGAGATTGTGCTTACATGCTGTAATTCAAAAATACCCCTCAATAACACATACAGAGAACTGGGAGATAATTGAGTCAGCATGTAACCAATGGGAGTATAGACTGAATGACTAATGTGGGAAGACTTTCTGCATGTGTGTCTGCATGTGTAAGTGAATGTGTCTTTTGATTTTTTTTCAAAAGCAGGCCTATATGAGATTAATTTTATTGCTCAAGGTTCTAGTCATTTCTTTCGTAAATTAAATAAGTCAAAGTCTGGTCCACACTGAGAAAAACAATCAAACACAAACCGTGCATGCGTTCTTGTTCACTGGCTAGTGAAGTATGAAATTCAGAGATGCTTATATACCAATTATATATTACAGTATATACCATGCTATATTATATTATATATTATATTTAGATTCTCTTCAAAGTAGCTGAGATTTCAGTATACAAGTTTAAATCACATACAGTACCTCCAATAGAAAAACATTAACTTTTTTGCAACATTTATTAATCTATGTTAATGTGACGGGCTACCATTGTTCCACATCAGTCACCCCTGGCAACACACACAGAACAGCTGACCAGCAATCAAGGCACACACCTGACGGCCATCAACCAACTCATCACTTGGGCCATATAAACTCCAGTTTTTATATGAAGAAAGACCAGTTGAGTTTTTGATTTCCCAGATGGTCACTAATGTCTGTTTACCCTTTTCTCTTACTGAGAGTGATTAATGAAAAGGGACCTGGAAGCCTTGATAGAAGCTAACTCCCTGCTGTCTTGCTGAAGTTTGCAGTCTTCACTCCACTTTCTCCAGCACTCTCACAACAGAAGCACAAGAGCACCAACACTCCTTCAATCCTCACTATTGCACAAGGAATAAAACGCACCCTCCAGGTTTAACAACTTGCGTGTTTGCTTTCCTTTTCCCCCAAGCCCCGCTACTATATATATATACAGTATATACATATCCATACTTTTTTCAAAATGTAATTTATGTCCTTTCATACAGTGTTTGTAATTTTTACAGAAAAAAACCTATAAAACCTTATCATATACTGTATCGTGGAAACGTTTTAAATGGTTTAACATTGCATCATATGTAGTTTTACTGTAAAATAGTGTCAAAATGTTATTTGGAATTAAAAACTTTGATTTACGTAATAATTTACTGTGAAAAACAGTATAACTGTGTGACACATCACATACGATTATTTTATAAAAACTATTTTGTTTCTTCTTATTTTCGTCATAAGTAATCTGTTAATCTGGTATTTTGTAACATTTTCTGTTATTTAGTTAATTTCAATTGTATTATTTTAGTGTTGTGTATTACTCCGATGGAGTGTTGACCCTGTGCACCAGCATTGGCCATGTTTTTTGGACAAGCCACATGCCACTTACGATGCACTCTGATCCATTTCCACCACCTGGTGGTTATCTGTACATTTAAAGGTAATAGTTAAGGTAGACTGATAATGTGGTAGGTCAAGTAGACTAGAAAATTAACAACCCTATTTGTAGTAGGTGTGAGTTGTTAAATATACAGGCTCGAATTTTACTGAGCCTGTTTTTTGTTTATTTGTTTTTTACCATATAGTTCATGGTATTGTTAATGCTACTTTATATAAGTTGTTTAACACTAACCTAGAATAATAAATGTTGAAAAAGTATAGTTCATTGTTATTTTTATGTAAATTATAGCATTAACTAACGCTAACGTATATATAATCCTAAAGGAAAGATTCACCAAAACTATTTTATCTTTATAAAATGATCTTTGTCGGCTCATATCACAGTGAAATGTTCGGAATGTTTAGTGTAAGACATGCCAATGCACAAATGTCTGTGACCTCTCACTTGTGAGTCTTCAATGTCATAAAGTGTCTTTGTGGTTGACTGTGTTCCCTAACATCTGTTTTATCTTGAGATTTGCTCTTGGTAAGTATATCAGAAATCTAACTCCAACAAAGACTTTTTAACTCCTCAGAACAATAAGAGGAATACAGGAGTTCTCTATTAAAATGAAGGATGCATAGTAGTTACAGAAAAGTGATGAACTACTGTTTTCTGGGCTGATACAAGAAAGTATTTCATAGAATAGTCTGGAATAGCGAATGTCAAAGTTCAACAAAATCATCCACTGCAAATAGAATGTTACATGGGCTGCAATGTGACTCAAGGTGACCCGGGGCATTCCTGAGAATTGCTTTGTGGGTAAATAAAGCCTGGCATCCATAAGAGTTTGCCTGGTGGCAAAAAGGGTTTACAGGCAACAGCCAAATGACCTGGTGATACATGAGGCAAAACAGACACTCAGTAACCCCCACCTATACTGTCTCACACATGTGCACACATTTATTCTGTTATGACTGTGATGTAAACCAAAGCTACACTACACAAGGCATGCAAAGAGAGTATATTCATCATTGCATGGTCATTTGAAATATGTATTGTTGAATAGATATTTTATTTGGTTTTGTTGCTGTAGACAGGACTGTTGGAACTGCATTAATCAGATTGATATACGGACAAAGCTTTTAATCTGTTATGCTCTAGATTATATTGTTTTAACAAGTGAAAGTTGAGTAATTCACATAGAAAAAATCTCAGAAGTCGAGGTAAAAAGATAGAAATCTATGTGGAACCAGCTGTATCAAGAAAGAAGAAATGCCATGCTCTCTGGAACATAAAATAACAGACAAGGTTGTAATCAAAGAAATTTTGAAAATAAATAATTTTCGACATAATAAAAGATGTAAGCAAAGGGGATGCTTTTACATCTTGGCAATTAAAAAATGTAAAAAAATTCGGCTGGAATTTTGCTATCATGCAAGAACACTTTAAACAAGCAAAAAATGCAGGCTATATTGCTCCTAACTGTGATGAATTTAGTTTGGATAGAAGAGTATTGGGTGACAAGATCTATTAAAAACGGTAAAGCTCGCAGTTTCAGAACTTGTGGGCCAGACTGAAGAGTAAAATGACTTTTGATCTATGGGACATTTTCCTCTAATCCATTGCAGTGTTTTGTAATCAATGTTCATGCTAAGTGCTATCACAAGGTCATCATTTTCCTCTTCTGTATCACTTCAAGTCAAGTGTTGCACATAGTGAAACTTGCTTTCATCAAGCTGCTGCTACATGTTGAAGTGTTTGAGTTAAAGTGGCTGTTTGATTATTATGACAAGGCATGATGAATGATTTTGCAGTGGCTTGAAGTCCCACAGCATGGAGGCTTCTGGGAGTCAGGGTAATTTCTTTGTTGTTTTTCTTTAGCCAGAAGGCTATTCCTCAGACTAACTAAACTTATTTGGGCAGTATGACAAAAAGGAGATTATCATCTTTGGCCCTGACACTTCATGTGCACTTGCAGTCTTGTGAACTTACAATGGCCGCCGTGTGCACATGTCCATTAAGACCACAAGACCATTTTTGTTTTTAGACGGGTGCTCATGAACACCCCTTTTGGGGCCAATATGCACCCACGATGTGCACTTTTGCCGAACAGCAAGCCTGCGAGCTCCGCATCAGACTTCTACTCGACAGGAAAGCAGCATCAATGTAAAAATATGCATGGTCTCGGAGGAAGATCGCGAGGGCTTAGGGTCCATTTGGGACAGGGTCTGTGTTTGGCTGTTTGTCATCTTTGTTCATCTGAAAGTAAAATTTTATTTTGTTTGAAAAACTTTCAAAGTAATATTAATGTGATTTTCTTAGAAAATATTGTGTAGGTTTCATAAACTTAGAATGTTTGAGGAGTCATGAGTTGTGAATTCAAAGGAATTTAATTAAAATATTCGATCTGACCCCCACAGTGTAATATCACTGCGCCTTCTGCACCCATGGTACAGCAGTAAAGTTCCTTGATTATTACGCAGGAATGAGAGTAAAGTTCCTAACCATATCGGCCTAGAAAATCGCAACTTTTCATTTAGTACACGATGTAACTACAGAAGAGGCAAGTTTTAAATACGAATATAACTATAATATAAATAATAGAAAAATATCGAAACTCTTTGTTCATTTTTTTGAGAGAGATGCTAACGGTCTAATCAGATTCAATGATCTATGCTAAGCTATGCTAAAAGTGCTACTGCCAGACCCGGAGATCGGCAGAATGGATTCAAAAACGGTAAAACTCAACTGTTTAACTCTAGGGGAGTTTGAAAATTAGCCTATTTCCAAAAAAAGTGGAGTGTTCCTTTAACTCAAAGATCTAAGACTTTTTCTATGTACACAAAAGACCTATTTCTCTCAAATATTGTTCACAAATCTGTCTAAATCTGTGTTAGTGAGCACTTCTCCTTTGCCGAGATAATCCATCCACCTCACAGATGTGGCATATCAAGATCCTGATTAAACAGCATGATTATTGCACAGGTGTGCCTTAGGCTGGCCACAATAAAAGGCCACTCTAAAATATGCACTTTTCAGCTCATGAAAAATGGGGGCAAAAACAAAAGTGTTGCGTTTATAATTTATTTCAGTATATGAAGATGATATCGGTATTTATCCTCCCTCTTAGGGGTGTTTACAGAATAGGAGAATGAGCAGCTCCACCACCACTCAAGGGTAATCTCTCACCCTTGCTGAAACTGGAAGTGCGGGCGTTAGTGATATGCTCTCTTCTTGGCAGAACTGATAATGAGACATGGGCATAATCGCTGTTGCACCCCACTCTCTCATCAGATGCTGTCCCAGTTCAGGGGCTTTATTCTGAAAGAGGGTGAAGATGGTGGCAATACTAGGATACTAGAATATTATAATGTCATTAAATAGTTTCAAGTTACGTGTCATCTATCAACAACCTACACATCCCAGCATAAACGCTCCCGATAAATTATTTCTTATTAAAATGGTTACGTTCGCAAACCACTATAATTTGACAGAAAAATAAGAATAACTTACTGAATGCGTGATTTAGCATGGCAGCCAATTTGAATAATAAATAACTATCGCCTTGCCTAATGCAGCAAAACAAACGTTTTATTTAGATTCTGAATAGATAATATATTGCCTAGCAAGCGCGCAAAGGGCTCTCCCTTTATAATCACTAAAATGCTGTCACCTTAATTCAGCAATCTCACAAAGTTCCTCTATAATCAATAGCTATGTTTCCATCACCCTGTTTTTATGCGCATTTTGAAGTATCGCATCAGAAAGGAGTGATGGAAACGGCAAATAAAAAAAAAACTCCCTTACCTCGCAAAAAAGTTTTTTAAGCTCACTTGAGGTGTTTTTTGACTTGTGCGAAAGAGAGTTAATGTGAAAAATGGGAGATTGAAATGCATTTGCCTAATAAGTTCTGCTGTAGCAAACATTTAACCCACGTGACTACTTGGCTGTTTCCTTATTTTTAATTACGGCTCCTTTTAGGGAACCGGATCATTTGGCTCAGCTCATAAGAGGTGAAAAAAAAACGTATAGGCTAATGTAAAACCATCTAACACTATTAAAAATGTATTGAACATTTTATTTATATTGAACTATCCAAAATAAAAAGCAATTCACACTTAAAACAGAACACATTTATAAGGTTGCTAAAGTTAGTCCCTGCAGGTGATCGCACTCACATACACATCAAAATAACATTCCGCTACTTGACGTGTGGCTGAGCAGTGTAGCAAAAGACTAATCATATTACTCTGTCTTCTATTATTATACAAAAAGGGAAAGTGGCTCTCAGACGGGAACCGACTCTAACTGGTCACTTACAGGAGCCAGCTCATAGAACTGGCTTGTTCGCGAACCACACATCAATACTGTTTCTGTTGATGGTGTCTCATTTACTGTTGGTTATATTACCAACACCACTGTCATCTGCTCGAACAACTTGATGGAAACGCACCTAATTCGTATTTGTTTTAGTTTTTTTGCCAACTTTGAAAAGATTTGCTTCACATTTGGATGGAACCCAGCTAACGAAGCTGACTGTACAATAGATCTCTTATTTACATAATTATACACTTTGTTTGGTATTTGCGAACATGCAGAACTCAGCACTGGACAAAAACTCCACATTTAAACACGTCTGATGGGCCATTGCATTCAAGGAATCAACTGATATGTTTGTAATTGGCTACATTGTTTAACACTGCAAAACGCCTTGTAAATAGAAACCTTTGATGCTCTCGAGAGCGCAAAAACCGAATCTATTTCGCCAATATGCTATTATTACGGAGAAAACTGATCCTAGACCAGCAATTCAGGGCAGTTATTCCCTCCAAAAGTATTCAGAAGCAGCAGCTGTCAGTAAATTTAGTGAGAAAAATTCCACGCTAATCTCAAGTCCGTGGCCAAGGGAAGGCAAACCTTGCCCAGACTTAAACATGCTCCGCCTGGCTATGGTGGTAGCTATGTGCTCCCTCTGTATAAATGGGCTGTTACAGAAGAAGAGAGTGCAATACCACCGCTCGCGTATATGTCTCAGTATCTGTCGCCCTCTCCGGTACTGAGAGTACAAAGGTAGTAGGGATATGCTCCTTTTGTATTCACATAAGAGTGATAGGCTGGTGTAGATGAAGAAAGTGGGCAAAGGGCTGGCTAGAATAGGAAAAGTGGGCATGACCGCTAGTACTGTCCCACTCTCCTATCTGTTGCCCCCCTCCAGAATGGTACGGGGGTTGCATTAGTATGTATTATATGGAAGATGGTACAACTAAATTACCTAATTGGTGCATGAAACCTTGATTAACATTCTAAGTATAGAAAAAGATACAAAAATAAAGAGTCGTCTAGACATCTCTAGGTTGTAACCATTACACTTCATTTTTTTTAAATGCACATAATAAATTACAGTATTGAACAGTCTGTATGTTATTACAATGCCAGTTTTTGTACATTTAAAAAAACATTAAATTACCTAGTGTTAATTTACACTGTAACAAATTCACAAAAGATCAACCTAAATTAAAGACATGGGTCTTATGTCTTTAAATATATAGTCAAAACTTGAATGATGTATATTTACAACAGTGTTAGAATGCCCTTTACATTTCCCAGAGGTATAGCCATGACTGAAGCCTGTGTTTGTGCATGTGTGTGTGTGTGTGTGTGTGTGTGTGTGTGTGTGTGTGTGTGTGTGTGTGTGTGTGTGTGTGTGTGTGTGTGCATGTGTGTGTGTGTGTATGTGTGTGTGTGTGATCTGTGTTTGATTAATGATCTCACTGTCTGATTGGAAGCTGGCTTGTCTCACAGCATTTCCCGGCCAGCCAGATGTGTTTTATGCTTTACAGTTGTTTAAGAAAATACAATAAACTCTTATTAAGCTCCAAAACTGTTATGGCCGTACTATATTAAACCTGACAATATAATCTATTTCATACCTACCAACTAGAGAGAAATTAGACTTCTTATGTACCATTTTAATAATAGTATACGACAATTCACTGGTTGCAAGCTGTGCAAATATCAGGCAGTTTTATTACGAAACTCTCCAACTTTTTTATATCTCTTCTCAGTCAATCCATGAAACAAAAAAGAAAGAAAAGAAAAACCTACCACTAATGTCCAGGAACATAGTCCTGGATGAGTTATAAAAAGAGGTCTGGATTGAAATGCCTCTTTTTGACTGTCAAGGGCACATTTTATTGTGAATTGTTAAACTGAATTATGGCTTGAACATGCTGGACTGAGCTGAATAAATATGACTGGTGGTCTCAGTAAGGTGACATCACAAAAATATATGATCTAACCCATGTCTGCAACTGTATGTATGTTGTCATATGTATAGTCAAGACAAAACAACAACAACAACAACAAAAAAACGTATATAGGATGATTCAGACAATACAAATATCTTGTGGTTTTGTTCTAACTGTGACTTGGAAAGGTCTTTTACTGAATCACAAAATACATTTAAATAGATTATATATCATTCTTTTCAGCTTATCAAACCATTGG
Organism: Meda fulgida; assembly: GCA_030578275.1. Classification (NCBI taxonomy): domain Eukaryota; kingdom Metazoa; phylum Chordata; class Actinopteri; order Cypriniformes; family Leuciscidae; genus Meda; species Meda fulgida. Next base: position 16,283,688 of record CM060616.1, read on the forward strand.
AATTTGGAAAAAAAATGTTACAAGGCAGTATTCGCACTATTAAGTTGTGTTTTGCTCAGTGCCATGTGATTTTCTATAACTTTGGCAGAAAAAGTACATTCACCATGCACCAGCATTTTAGTGCAGGCTGGAACAAACCAGATTTAACCCTCTATATGTGGCTGACAGAATTAGAGAATATATATTTTAGCAATAACTTTTAACCTGTTAAATACAGACCTATACTGTGAGCTACAAGGTTGTTAATCAATGGTATATGCTTTTGTTGAATCCATCTGTCCACCAAAATAATTTTAAACAGTGGAATTCCAGGTGAAAAACTACATTACCCTTGATTCTGCGAAATAATCTCCACCAATCAGAGAATTGAAACAAGCAAATTGCACCAAAAGAACAGGCGTTTCCGGCTTGAAGTGGTGCTGTGCAGACCGACTCGTCTATCACAAGAGTGATTCGAAATTACTTTTTTATTACTGTTCTAGCACACACTGATATCCCGAGTTTGAATGAATTTTCATCATTGCATCATTCACCCATCCATCCCTGTTCTATTTATTTAGATTCATTCATAAATGATTCCTGTAATTTAAAAGCTTAGTTTTTTCTCTTTCAGACATCTAGTTTCAACCATTCAGAAACTTCAGGCAGAATAGCATATTCACTCCCTAATTATTGTGTGCTACTGTATGATTCAAAGTATTTGTTGAGTTGGTTCCCTATTGTTCTTATTGTTTATTGTTCTTGATTCAAGCAAATTAGTTCAATTAAATGCAACATTGATGGATATTTGCCTTTAGATGCAATGAACCTGAAGCAATAAAAATATCTGTATGAAAGAAAAAAAAACCCATTGTGTACACAAAGTAAACCTAAAGGGAAGGAGGAAATGACTGTGACTCAAGCATTTGAGACAGCAGCACACAAAATCATCATCATTCCTGTAATCTATCGTTCAAAAAATTGGGGTCCACATGATAAAAAAAAAAAAAAAATTATTCAGCAATGACAAATTACTTTGTTACAAAAAAAAATCAAATAACCGGTGTCCTTTATATTCACAAAAGAATCTTGAAAAAAGTCACGGTCTTAACAAACAAATAAATCAATAAATAAGCTGTGATGATAATAATAATAAATGTCCCCCTTCAGTCGCTCACGTTTGACGTGACGTCGACGTGGCGACGTAATGGGATCACTTCAGGGAGCCCTATCAACTTCGAGTATCTACAGAACAAGCCAATGAACGTTGGCGTGCGTGAAAGCGTCACGCGCCCCCGCCCTGCAGCGCGGGTATAAACAGGAAGCGGGCGCACGCACTCATTGTCTTTCGCTTCGGAGCCGAGCTTTGTTTTGACTTCTGAGGTTTACAGACTGCTCCACCTCACGATCAGATGTCGATCGCAGCATCGGAGGGGGAGCTTCATTCCTCTGGAGATGAGGATTCGGCTGCGTTTCCCCCTTCGGGGCGTGTAGCGTTGCCCGAGTACGATCCAGAATGGACGCTATGCTTTCCCGGGCCGCCGAGAAGGTCGGGCTTGTGTGGAACCCTCCACCACGTCCCGAACCTTCCCAGTTGGACGATTGGTTTCTCTTCTACGATTGGTACCTTTCTTTCCGGAAGTGCATGAGGAGCTTACTAGGACATGGAAGGCGCCGTATGGTGCCAGAAGCCATGAACGAGGGTGGTTCTGACCCAGAGCTCCTCCGGGAGCTCCGTGTGGCAACTGACCTCGCCCTCCAGGCAAGGAAAGAAACCGCACGTTCCGTTGGTCAGGCGATGTCCACCCTGGTGGTCCAGGAGCGCCACCTCTGGCTCAACCTGGCTGACATGAGGGACACTGACAAGTATCGGTTCCTGGATGCCCCTCTCTCCCAGGTTGGGTTATTCGGCGACGCGGTCGAGAGCTTTGCCCAACAGTTCCCGGCCGCCCAGACGCAGACGGATGCCATCCGACACATCCTGCCCCGGCGGTCCGCTGCTGCTCTCACCCGTCCGCCGGCTGCAGTCCCTCCGTCTACTCGTCGCCGAGGTCGGCCTCCTTCGGCGTCCTCCGCTCCCGTGAAGCCTCAGCAGCAGCCTTCGTCTAGGCTTCAGAGTGGAACAAGCCGCAGGAAGCCGACAACGCCCATCCAGGCCGCTGCCAAGCCAGGTGGCAAGCGGGGGTGCAAACATCCCTGAGACGGGCGACCCAGAGGTGGATCAAGTTGCTCTTCAGGAGATGGTGAACGCGCCGCTCCTTCCCCCGGTGGAGGGCCGGGCGGAGAATCTTTTGTTTCCTTTTGTTTCTGTTCCGCCACTGGCCCCCGGTCAAATACCCACAATTTCAATAAAAGAGCAATTTCTGAAACCTCTGGGTCCCAAGAGGGCGCGATTGGTGTTCTTCTCATGAGGAGAACCCCTGATCTTGCTCGGTCAGAGCCGTGCTTTCCTTCCTGCAAGATGGGTTGGAGCGAAGGCTGTCTCCCTCCACCCTTAAAGTGTATGTTGCCGCTATCGCCGCACATCACGATGCAGTTGAAGGTAAGTCGCTGGGAAAGCACGACCTGATCGTCAGGTTCCTGAGGGGGGCAAGAAGACTAAATCCTCCTCGCCCGCTCGCTATACCCTCTTGGGATTTGCCTCTGGTCCTTTCGGCACTTCAGAGACCACCCTTTGAGCCTTTACAGTCAGCAGAGTTAAAAATTCTGGTGAAAAACCTGCATGCATTTTCGGTCGACGAATCGTGCCTGGAATTCGGCCCGGCTAACTCTCACGTGATCTTGAGACCCTGGCCCGGATACGTGCCCAAGGTTCCCACCACTCCCTTCCAGGACCAGGTGGTGAACCTGCAAGCGCTGCCTTCAGAGGAGGCAGACCCAGCACTGGCTTTTCTCTGTCCCGTCAGCGCTCTGCGCCTGTGCTAGGCTGGGTTCCATATGTGGTGATCCCTGCGGCGATCCCATATGCGTATTCTTCCACGATCAGCTCCCTGCGTTGAGCCCGTGTCTTCCCTTGGCAGAGTCCGCTCTGCCGTCACTGTCTGGTGCTGCCTCCCCCTTCTCAGGCTGGAGCCACCCCAGTAACATTCCATATGTTGCACTGCCCCTCTGGCCAGTTCATGTGTGTATTCTCCACATGTCACCTCCCTTTGGGCAGGATGTGGCTTCCGCAGCGTCCCTCTCCCCTGGAAAGGCACAGTTTCCCAGTGTTATCCAAGAGTTCCACTGTGTGGGGTTTAACGGAACAGCAGTGAACTCCCTCTACGCAGGTCTTCCGCCCCAGCCGTAGGGCGCTGGATGTGGCAGCTACCGCAGCGTTTTCCAAGGGATCCCCTTACGTCGCCACGTTGACGTCACGACGAACGTGAGCGACTGAAGGGGAACGTCTAGGTTACTGATGTAACCCTCGTTCCCTGAAGGAGGGAACGGGAGACGTGACGTCCCGTCGCCACGGTTGCTGACCATCGCTGTACGGCCGTCTCAATCTCGGCTCCTCAGCGAAAAACAATGAGTGCGTGCGCCCGCTTCCTGTTTATACCCGCGCTGCGGGGTTCATACGCCAACGTTCATTGGCTTGTTCTGTAGATACTCGAAGTTGATAAGTCTCCCTGAAGTGATCCCATTACGTCGCCACGTCGACGTCACGTCTCCCATTCCCTCCTTCAGGGAACGAGGGTTACATCAGTAACCGAGACGTTACTTGAGCAGTGCCAAATCAGAATGATTTCTGAAGGATCATGTGACACTGAAGACAGGAGTAATGACTGCTGAAGATTCTTTTAAAATATATATTAAAATAAAAACAGCTATTTTGAATTGTAATAATTTCTCACATTATAACTGTTTTCACTGTGTTTTGATCAAATAAATCCAGCATAGAGACACAATTTTTTGATGCAGAGTACCACTGCTTACATTAAAAAGCAATGTTAAAGCCTGTATCATTTTCATAAATTGGATCCACTGAGGACTTCTTTGCACCAAGGTATCCCATCATAAAAACTGTACAGTGTACCTGAGGTGTTTGAAACATGTTCCCATTGCAGCACAAGGTTCATTGCCCACTGCTAACGTGTGCCAAAGGTCTGACTACATGTTCCAAGGCTCTGTTTAGTCCTGAAGTCTTTTTACAGAATGTTTTGTGTATGTTTATTGAATCCAGACATGACTACATTTGAGCAATTCACGTTTGAAGAAATTAAGATTAATATAGTGAACATGCTCTGACCTTCATGGTATCTCTTCTTTTGTGTGTTGATAAATATTCTGAGTTCACTTTTTAGTATGAAAATGATTTTCCATTGCTTAATGGAAAATTAATTTACAGCAGGAGTCCTGGTTTATGAACCAAATCAAATTCATATTATGATCAAATTTGTTTTCTATCATACAATTTATTGGTTGAACAGTGGTTTCTGTTTCTAAATTTTTTACTCAGTTAAGAAATATATGAAATTGGTTATTGAGGAACAAAGAAAGATCTGGGTTTCTGCGTGAGGTCGCTAAGCCATGCTTATGTAACACAGTGCATGTGTAACCAATCAAAAAATGAACTTTCTCTCTATATACGGCTCTGGAGCATGTGAAAAATTAAGCCCTTGTTTCACCCTCTCTTTTCGTCTAAGTCAGAAGCTATTAATGATTAAGTGCACCATGAATTGCTTACGATAACAGTGTCCTTCCTTTCGAATGCAGCTTTTTGCTTACAATCGCACATGGTACTTCAAACGAAACCCCTATGCTGCATTTGCATCAGTGATTAAACCCGGCCCAGCTGCGGTCTGATGCCTCCGCATGCCTTGGGAAGATGAAACTTGTTCCTCATTCTGCATCAGGTACCAATTGGGATCTGGCAAACCATAGGAGAACTGGAACAACTTGACCTATACTGTATAGAGTCTGTGACCCTCTGCAGAACATAACATATGGATTGTTTCCTGCTTAATTTAGGCATTGTGGGCCAGTGCACTCATTACCCTTGTCAGTCACACTCCTGCATACCGCTCAGCCCAGCAGGCCATTTGAACTGTGGACTGCCGGGGTGTAAATCAAACGTTTGCTGGCCTTGACCTGGTGACCGCCCTGGTTAAAAATGCATTCCGACTGTTAAAAGACGGGAGTAAATGGGTCAGTCTAGGAATCCCAGTGTGCACACAACGACTAGAATGAAAAATGTTGTGATAAACCTTCCCAAATTTTCTGGTATTTGTACGGTAAGTGTTCTTTTAGCATGCACAGACATTAAAAATGAATTATTTATAAATTAACAGCCTCTGCAACGTAAGAATGTTACATATGAATAACTTTAAACATATAATACACATTTTTACGAATTATTATTCTCACATTTTATGCCTATAGTTTTTATATTGTTGAGAAGACGGTTTAGGGTAGGAGGGGGGTAAGGGAATTGAAAATACCCCTGTGAAAAATAAAACCACATACACTGTACATAGTACTTATTACAAATTTAAAGAATAAACTTAAATGCAAACTGAATGTAAAGTTTTTGTACATATGTCAATTATATGTAAATTTTTTAAATATTATTGTTTAAATTCATATCAAATGCATTTAGCTGAACTTTAGAGTGTTTTTTTAAAAACCCATTGACTTTTTTAAAAACAGATTATTCAGATTATTATGTAATTTCATAATTACTTCTTTTGTCTTTGAAACATGGATATAGTGTACAGCTGAATGTCTTGACAAACATTTATGGACAAAAAAGCCATTTATGCATTTGGCAGATGCTTTTATAAAAAAAAAATGTACATTGCATTTCAGGATACACATTTACATTTCTATCAGTTCTTGCTTTCCCTAGGAATCAAACCCATGACCTTGGAGTTGCAAGTGCCAGCACTCTACTGTTTGAGATACAGGAAAGCTACTGGAACAGGAAAGCAAAGTTTCCTACCTGGGTAGTTTTCCCTAGTTTACAAGACTACAGCAGTGCATGGGAACAGAACTTCTACAGTTCAAACAAGTATGAACTGAAAAAGTATAACAGAGCTGCCAACTAGGACAACTCTGAGAAAGCTGAATCTGCCACAGGCCTTGATGATCCAGTTCCTCTATCATTGAACATGTCACCTCATCCATAACTGTGATGAGTATGTTATCTGATCAGCATATAATTCATTGGCTGCACGAGTCCAAACTCAAGATCATAAATGATAACCCTTTACACATCAATTTGATCTTTTTGATCTCAAACTTAAAGAAACATTTCAGTCATTAAAACAACCAATGAATCACCAGGGACAATTCTTCCAACTGGGAAGTGTCTGTCATCAGCAACTTCATAATTTAATACATTCAGGTACTAAACCTGTGTATGGACAACTTTTTTTTTCATTCTTTAATATCAACCCATGAATTGTTTATACTTACTTTACACAGAATTTATATAGCCTGTTGTCTTAAATATGAAATCATTTTTCTATCAATAACCCATTTAGTTTGTGTGAAAAACTAAAAGGCTAGTCTAAATTGTGAAATCAAATGTTTAAGTTCAACCAACATCTTTGATGGAGCAAAAGCAAGTTCGAGAAATAGTCTGAACGCCCAAATGTACATAAAAATAAGTCCCTTGCCTTTGACAGAGAGCAATTTGGAACACATCTGAAAATCATAGAGCTAATGTTCCACATGGTTTTGATAAGGTCTGATGCAAACAACAGAATGTGAGGGAAGCTGAGGCCTATTGTACAAAAATACATGGTCATAAATATGCAGAGATTGAATACATTCACTGTCAAAAATCAAAAGTACTTTAGCTTTTAACTGCGATAATCATATATGTAGCTTATATACAAATTAATATATAAAAAACACCTTTATAAAAAATATAAACATTCAAAGACAATTGTTTAGCATGTAATAGCAAATGATATGCAATTTAGACCCTAATTATTATTATATAATTTTATATATATATATTTGTTAAAGGTATCATAACCTCATTAATTTTATGTATACCTTGTTGTCAACTTATATACACAAACACAGAATAGGCTACATACTGTATGGACTTCAAAATGAGGCCAGAGACCAGCAGGCTCAAAAAAAAAGAAAAAAAAAAAGAGAACCAACAAAAATATAGCTCAAATGACCTTGGGGTTTTTAGGGCAAGCTTTTTACCCTGTCCTCATTTCCCTATGTCTGGTGTTGTGGAGATTGTTCAGCGGTGATAAATGTTCGGCCATCATTTATGCAGTGCTCTACTGTAGTGATGAAAGATAGTGAACAGAAACCTGGAGCTGCTGTAAAGTCTGCTGTCTGTCATGTATCTGCATTTAACGCATCACTCTAAGCTGGCTGAAATCTAACACAGATGTAGTCTCTCTTTTTCATGTTTTTTGGCTACTTTGTCTTAAAGGCTCTGGAATATTGTCGACAAATGGCATGATTTAATGATTTGGGATTGCAAGGTTTCATTTTTACCAACAAGTGTTAGCAAGTGGCTCAAAGCTCATATAGTTGATGTGTAATAAACTTTTGATGGCTTCTTCACAAGCTGAAATGAAACGAGGGTATTCCAGAAAATGGTTGGGTGGACAAATGAAATCTGAACTTTCCAAACTAGATACATTGGATGATTGAATGGATATGGACAATGAATGTTTGAAATCTTTGGTCTGTAGTTTATTCTATTACAGTGTTTATTTTAAATAAGCAGTATGCTTCAAATTAGGCAATAATGAATTTTCAGAACCATCGCCAAAGACAAAACATACGTTTTCATATTAAACACACAGAGATAAAATAAAAAAGAAACACAGAAGACAGTTTTGGCATGTTAAGTTGGGGCATGAGGTTGATTATGTATTTTAGGAAAAGGAAAAGAAACACTCCCAGATGCTTTGTTATGATGCTTCTGTATGTTTGAGATTAGAATTGTTTCTCAAGTCTGTCCAAGCCTGAAAATGATCCATGCTATCCACATTGGAGCACATCTGTACACATTTAAGAGCTGCTTCATAGTGTTTTGTTTGAGTGCTATACATTATGTTTTCCATAAATGTGAGTTTTAATTAAATGTTTATAATAGGGAGACAAAAATAGATGCAATATGTGAAACTCACACATGCCAATTAATCAAATACACATACTGAAGAAGGGCCTGCAAATCAAGCAGATCAATACATCAAATACACACATTCCACTCTTATCATAACAGCTTCCTTGGTGTCCAAAGATAGCATGTTTTGTTTGTTGTCAGCAGTGTCATGGCTCAACTGTTTGTTCTTTTTCAAAGCCGCTGAGCTGAAAACATGTAAAGTAGAAGATGAATAGACTGTAAGGGGTGAGGGGTGATTTGTGGGAAATGTGGTCATGCGCTTTTACTGAGTTTGTATTATAGAGTTGTTAAATTGGCTAAGCCATTTCTGCCACCTTACTCATGATTTTAGAGCCCCTTATCATGGTTCTGGAACTTGGCAAATTGGCAAACAGGTGGCAACATTTAACAACTCAGCTATAAGTACATAACTCAGCCTCTTTGTTCCAACAAAACCTTAGTTCCACTTCTTCAAAGTAATGTATAAACAAAATATTTGGCCGCAATATATTGGTCATGTGACACACAGGCTTGAAGAGTCTAGCGGTTTATACTTTGCATGTAATTTCACTAAACTCATTCATCGTTTTGATATACTGAAGAAACAAAAAGTGAGAGAAATTCTAATAGTGAGGAGGTTTTCTTATAATTTGGGCAGGCACCCACTCCTGTATTGAACTTCCAACTATTTAAAATAAAACATAAGACACAAAAAAATGTCATGCCAGTTTAATCCATTTAATCCAATTAAAAAGTACTGTGACTGGTTCAAAATTTTACTGGAGTGCAGAAAAAAAACATTAATAAATCCCCCCCCCCCCCCCCCTTGTCTGGTCTACATATAATAATTACAATCAACTATTTTTGTAAAGTATATACTGAAACTATTTTGTTTAACACTTTTATTATGTAACAACAAGGGATACACTGTTATGAAATGTGTATGTTGATATGATAACTGATTACTTACAACCTCCATTACTGATGTTCAGCTTTTTTCTACTTCTTTTGAATGTGCTTAAGATCTTTCGCAAGGAATGGCAAATTCAAAATAGGCCTGTGAATGGACATATCAGCTGTATCACTCCCTGGCTTTTAAAAACTGGCGTAACTGCTGTTTTAAAATCGGGAGGTACAATGCCATCAAGTGAGGCGTTAACAATATATAGCTGTCAAACAGCTCTTCAGAATATAGTGGAAAGAGGATCAGGTATTCAAGTAGTAGAATTCTTTGTCAAGACTAATTTAGAAATATATTACAACAGTAAAACTTTTTAAGGAAAATTAAGAGGATACAACTCAACTAATTTAGATGCAGAAGCACAAGCAATATCTCAATTTTAGATGAAATGTAAATGAGAAACTTGTTACACTGCTCAGTGGTGGAACAGTTAATGTTACTAGGTTCAGTTGTTCTAAACAGAACTTTAGAATTAGAAACACCACTGATAATAGTTGAGTAATATACATTTTTTGCAGAATAAGTAATCGAACTAGAAGTAGTAAAACTAAAAGTAAGGAGCTTTTGGTCACTTATACATACATCATGATACAAGTCGGTCAATAACTGCACATGAAATGCACTTTCCAGTGTGTTGGAAAGGTAACATACTAAGTAGAATTAAAACATTATAAAATATCCATAAAACTCTTATTTACGGCCAATATAAGTGTAGCCTGGCAAAGCACACATATTCAGATTGAAATAGTCAATAGAAATAATTTTTTTATGGAAAGGGTGTTCAAATGTGCAAACCTGGTTGTATCAAGGCAGACACTTCCACTAGATGCAGTAGACTTCTTAAAGCAACACCATGGAACTTTTCCTTTTCGGTCGCCCTACTGGTTGGAAACGAAATTGTCTATTACTGCTGCCGTAAATAATTTAGCCCATCGTCGCACGTACGCTCACTGTTTATCTAGCACCGGCTTTAGAATGAACGATGTCCACAGACAAGGTAGAGTATGTTACATGATTTCATGAAAGTATTATGTATAGCGACATCAGAAACGAAGAAAAACTAGATAATGACTATTGTAACGCTTGACGTAAAGCAAGTCAAATTTGTAGTTTTCTTATGTCTCATTCGGACTACAGAAACGCGACCAGATCTGGAAAACTTGCATAGTGTGGTTATAACAGATATAGGACCGCAAAGCGAATCCAGAAGTGCCTTTCACCCTGTTACGACTTGATGAACCACTGATAAGATTTTGGAAACATTATTTTAAGGTAAAAGTGTTGCTTTAAGATAGGAGAGATTAGTGGAACAGATACCACATGTAGCTGTGTGATGACAATCCAAGCACCTTTGAGACCAAACTGAGTTTATAGCAACACAATTTACATGAAGATTTTGAAGGGAGCCTTGAACATATTTGGGCCAGGGGAGAAGATGTACAGTAACAATCACAGCATTTCCAAAACACAGGTGGTAGGAGCCAAACAATTTTCAAAGTGAAGGAGTTCAATAGGAGAGTATTTTAACATTATGAAATCCAGGTGTTCAAAATAATTCTTGCCTTAAACTCTAAATAAAGCAGCAAGGCCGCATTTTGTCAATTGATATACTCCAAATAGCGAATAGATAGGAGTCCGGGCAGATTGGGTGGCAGCAATCACTGCGAAAAGCAAATCCACATTGGCAGCCGCCAACGTCTTCTCTCACATCTGAAACTATTTCCTCATTCAACTTTAATATATGGTAAAGTGTGGCCCAGGATATTTATATTAAATTATGATATTAAATCAGATTTTCTGTTTCACAGGTAAAATTTCCATTTTTGGATGAACTTTGTATGTCTCAGTTATAAACAGAAAACAAAACCCACCTTATAGCAGGGCTATATATTTGACAGTTTTATTAACTGTACAAGTTTAGGAAATAGACTATGGCCCTGATTGTTGGGCATTTTTAAACAAGTGGCAAATGTTTGTCAGTACAGATAATTACGATGATAGGTCAATACATCACTAATAACTTATCTTAATTTAATCTGAATCTCATTAGTACTTATAGGTACTCCATAATATATACTCCGTACAACAAAGTGCCTGTTCAGTTATATATACTCAAGTGTACTAATACAGATCCTTGCATAGCTTTTTGCTTCCTAACCACCACAATTCAGAAAACCCAAAGCAAATATTTGGCAAATAAAACAAGAGAATTTTAAGTGAATCAGCATTAAAACAATTAGAAATGATAAATAAATAAAAACTCACAAAATAAAAATGTTTGTGTTGTATTTTTATAATAATAAAATATTATGATTAGAACTTTGATTATTAGCATTATTCATAAAAAAAACAGTCATTACAGAAATCTTTCATACAACACCAAATAATAATTCATACAACACCAAAACACAAAAGCACATTCTAAATAAAAAAAGTGAAGATTTTTACACATGTACATTTAGTTGAAACACAAGATTACACTTGAATCTCTGCATCGTCCAAGATATCTCTTGGCAGTGTTGCTATTTTTGTATAGCATCCCAAACTGGCTTCTGAAACCACTGGGGAGGTACTGGGTGTCTTAACGGTAAGTAACGACAGAGAGGGGGAAAAACTAGGAGTCATTGCTGAATGGGTCAGCTCTGTGTTTCTAGTGCAAGTATTGGTGTATGTGGGCAATCTTCTATGGGGCATTCTGGGAGGAACAGCACGAATCCCTGGTTGGGCAACTGCTGTGATGAGAGGAGGTGGGTGCAAAAGGCTCTGTGTTTCTGGCTCCACATCTCTGGCCCTCATCCCTTCATCTGGAAGCATCCCAATGTCTGTAAAAACAGAGGCCAAAGATTGGAAGCGTGGCTGCCAATTGAGAAAGTAGTCCCAACCATAGCTCCCATGTAGCTGTTCCTCAGAGGAAATCAGATTGGTGAGTGAGCCCTCAACTGAACCCTGGTTATCAGGCATAGACATGCACCTTCTTATGACCTCCTCCACTTCCTTCATGTTGACTACCTGAGGAAGCATTCCCTCACCTCCTCCTTCATCCCTGAAATTATGGAGACTATCCGAACTGGGCATATCCACGATTCTGACTATACCAATACTGGCACCAGAAAGTGGGTCTTCATCTACCGAGTGAAAGGAGAGTTGGTCTGAGTCCCCAGGAATCCCTGAGTCTGAGACTCTTGATGCCTGTTGTGTTGTCACAGAGCCAAGCTGTTTGTAACATGGAAACTTGTTGATCATCTTGATCTCTTGATCCTCAGCAGTCTCCTCCTCAGTAGATCCTCTTCCACTTGAGGCTTTGGAGTTTGGGTTTTTTGAAGGGTTTGGGATATCCAATCTTCCCCATGTGTCTAATGGTTCTTGCAAATTTTGGAGGTTAATACCATGGATACTGCTGTTAAGGTTGCCATCTGTTGTTCCTAAAGAGTCAGTCTCAAAGTTAAGGTTAGCAGAAAAGGAGGTTGCCTTCTTTACAGCATTCTCTTTAGACCTGTACCTTAGAACAAGGGCAATGAAGCTCATTAAAAGGAGGAGGAACACTATCAACGACACACTGAGACTGGCAGTGTGGACACTGAGATCAACACTTGCCAGAGAATTTGCTGAACTGGATATGTTCACAACAACATGACACGTTGATGACCTGGAGTTCAGTTTGGGGCTGCTTGCTAGAACTATCAGGTCCTCTGTTGTCCCGTTTGAGTTTGATCTTCTCTGATACACAGAGTTTGAGATATATAGACAGCCAGTTGTTTTGTTGACATTGAAAAATGGGGATGGGTTGACTAAAGAGTACTCCACTGAGCCATCCAGACCCCCATCATGATCCATAGCCATCAGGTTGCCTATACTTTGGCCAACTTTGGCATTAGTTGGCAGAGAGAAATGGTACACATTCTGGGTGAAGATGGGGCTGAACTCATCAATGCCTTCGATTTCGATTTGTAGTCTCAAGATTGCCACTTGATCTCCTTTGTCACGTGCCTCTACCACAAAACAGAATTCACTCTCTCCTTCATAGTCAAACATCTGTTTGGTGTAGATGTCTCCAGTAAGAGGATCAATACCAAAGGCTTCTTTCTTGTCTGGGTTGCTACTGTCATAGTCCACATAACAGGGGGTCAAAATGGAATAAGTAAGTAGTCCGAAGATTCCTGCATCTTCATCAACAGCATATACCGTGCACACAGGGGTAAAAGCCGGCAGGTTTTCAGACAGCGAGCAGTTGTAGGTAGGGAACATGAAGAATGGGGAATTGTCATTCTCATCAAGTACCAATATGTAAACAACCGCAAATGATAATTTTTTGTCACTTGGAGCACCACAATCTGATGCTTGGACTGTTAAAGTAATTTTTTTATTCTCTTCATAGTCCAGTGTCCCATTAACTTCAAGGACACCTGTTGTAGAGTCCATTCTGATCAAGCCTTTGCTGTTACCTGAGATGATGTTGTACATTACAGTCCCATTTGCCCCTAGATCAGGATCATAGGCAGAGATATGAATAAGGACTGTACCTATGGGACTGTTCTCAGTGACCTGTGCATGATACTCTGGACTACTGAAAATAGGTGCATTGTCATTAATATCAAGGACTTTGACTGACACTACAGCTGAGCTGTTCAGGGGTGGGGTTCCCCTGTCTTTTACAGTTACAGTCAATGAATAAGTGTCTGTGGTCTCTTGATCCAGTGTATCACAGAGCACTACTTGGCCAACAGTTCGGCTGTGGGCTTCAGCTGGAATGCTAACAACTTCAAGGCAGAACCGCCTTTCATCATTTCCAGCTATGATTCCATACTCCAAATGGGTGTTCATATTGGAAAAGTCACTGTCCTCTGCTAATAGAATGAGTAGAGTGCTTCCAACAGATACATCCTCGGGAACACTCACCTGGTATGAGTTCTGTGTGAAGAAGGGGGAATTATTGTTAAAGTCCACCACCTCTATGTCCACAGAAGTGACACTAAATAGACTGGGGTCACCACTGTCATGCGCCTCCACCAGTAGCCGTAACATGTTCCCATTTGCAACATAGTTCAGAGCCTTGTTCGTAAACACAGCACCTGTTGGTAGTAGAAAATTCAATAGAAATGCAACTTTACACACAGGATTGTTTTATTATTATAGCAAGACGCACTAAATTGAACTATGGTAAAACTAAAACCATAACTAATTTACATAACTGAATAAAACCCCAATAAAAATAATTACATTTGTATATATCTAAGATACATGTTATATTATACTGTTTATATGCTCCATTTTTCTGTTTTTATTAGCATTTATACAACATATCTGGTTCTCGAATTGTCTGATTGGCTTAGAGCCGTTTCCAGGCATGTGATAATTTCACACGGAAATCGTTTCACAATTTGTTTAATGCCATTTGTTTATGCCGCATCTATACTAACAGCATTCCTCACAGCGAGCAAACCCAATATAATTTTACAAATACTACAGTTGTGTCATGGAACATAGTTTTCAGAGTTTTTTTTAGGTCAGAATATAATTGCTTAGACCTCAAACGAGAGATTTATATATAAAAATAGTGTCATTTTGAAAATTTGTTTTGAAGTTTACGGAGATATGGGCTCCAAGCCGCTTCACCGCTCATGTACTGCTGAGAACAGCTTTATATTGGCCAGTGCTTTGGGAATTTGCCACTGGCTTTTATGCGGTTAAACATGATGAGATATAATTAATATTAGGTATATCAAACAGGCAATCTTCGGTCTTATTAATCTATTACTTGTTCCACATCAAATAGATTTGGCAAATGGCAAAGTTAAGTTTCATTACTTTATATTTTTATTTAACTTAAATCCTGTACTAACTAGAGCACTGCTTTTGTACTTTTGACGCAATTGTTTGCCTGTGTTTATTTCCTATTGTACAAAATTCTTATACTTTTATTGGGAATTATTGATCATTTAAATATTATTGTTCTTTAAATAATATTTTATTTTAGATAAATAATATGCTGTATTTGGTATTGAGAAAGGGTCTGTTAGTGATTATGATTTCAACTTCAGTGAAAGATACATTTTTACGGCATTAGATGACGGCAAAATCTGTCTTTATGAGTGAGTCATTAGCAAAGACTTTTATATTGAAAGGGACTGAAACAAGATTATGTATAAATTACTAAATTATTATTATATACATTATTTTTACTTTAAACAACATAAGACACAACCGACAAATGCATTGACTAGCGCTGTCATGGGAAATCCTCTCAACTGAAGGAAACTAAGACAAAGATATCACTTTCTTTAAGCTGACATTCAAACTGATTATTTATTATGAACATAAGATTGACCTGCATAATAAATGCTAAATCAGATGCAGGTAATACACTCTCTTAGTTGATATCTCTTTCATAATACTCTACATAATACAATAAGCTTCAATGAAGCAACTCGGCGATCCTTTGTTGCTAGTTCTAAAGTGACGTTTTAGAATAACTGAGCCTTGGGCTCATCTGTTGAACTGTCAACTTGAGATTTGATTCTGCAGCAGAAGGAAGTAGTTTCAAACAAAAGAGGGTTTTGAAAAACACTCCGTTTTTGTTTCTTATTTATTCTTATTTATTTATACACTTGTGCCATCGAACTGTTGTATAAAAGCAAGCTTGCTTTATTGTATTTCTTTAGATTTTGTGGAAAATTACCATTATCTGGATCAATGTAGAACCCTCTCACTGGGTTGGAAAGAAGTCTGTATGAAATTCTTCCATTTTGGCCAGAGTCTTTATCAGTTGCCGATACAGACACAACAAATGTGTCTGCTGATGTACGCTCTGGCAACAAAACCTGGAGGTGAGCAGCAAAAGATGGTCAATACTTTAAGAAGAGCATGAATAGTGCATGATTGTAACCTATGATACTAAAAAGTGATCAAGACCTCTTAAAATAGTTTAATATAATATTTTACCAGGTAAGACTCCTGAGAAAAGACTGGAGGGTTATCATTGACATCCAACACCTGGATGGAGAGTTCGGCTTCAGTTTGATGGACAGAGTCTGATGCTTCCACTCTCAATGTATAGACAGCTTGATCTTCATAGTCCAGGCTTTTAGTTGTGGTAATTACCCCAGAGTACTTGTCAATTGCAAAACTTCTGCTGGTCCGATCCTCATCTTTGAATCTGTATGTCGCTGAAGGACTAAGGTCTACATCATTTGTAATCACTTGGGTGACAATGTAGCCAACAGGAAGATCTGTGGAGATGGCAAGGAAATAATATGTTCAGTGTGTTGTACGTTAACATTTTGAACTAAAACTCTTTAAAACAAATAAGAAAGGTGTGACAATGCAGACATTGTATCAGTAAACATAAATAAGTTTCTTACTTTCTGCAATGGTCACTGGTTCCATGGATGGAATTGTAGGACTATTATCATTTACATCTACAACCTGGACACGGACAGTGCAGGTGCCTGTAAGGGAAGGACTTCCCATGTCCTTGCCCTGAAGAATTAATCTGTATTTGAAAAAAAAAAAAAAATGTTTTTATTAAAAATAGAAATTCATTACCTTTAGGGCTAACAGGAAAATAAATAGTTATGATATAATGTCTAAAGGACTTCCATGATTGTTCAATTAATTTCCAATAGACCATTTCCATATAAACGTAATTGTGAAAGAAATTGAAGAAGTCAAGAAAGTTTGCCAAACTTGTAGGATGAGAAAATTTCTCTGTCCAAGACAGCATTGGTGGCAAGAATCCCACGACTAGAGTCGATCACAAACGCATTATTGTGGTTCCCATCCACAATGAAGTAACTGATCTGTCCATTCATACCACTGTCAGAATCTGTCGCTAAAACCTACAAAATTACAGTCATGTAATGTTAAAATTGGGATCTGAAATGTAAGTTTTCTATTTTATTTTTGATTACAAAATAGTTATATAAAGTAATTTTGTGTTATTGTGTATTTTGTGTGAGTTACAAGATAATTTCATAATAATTACTATATTAATCATGGCATGGTCAAACAAATCCCAAAATTTGTACCTGCATGACATAGGTGTTATGAATTTGACCCTCCCATACAGCTGTTCTGTAGTAGCTTTGCTTGAAAACTGGTGTGTTATCATTGATGTCCAGCAGAGTGATGGCCACCCTGGCATAGGCTGTTTGGTGTCCATTTTCAGCCAGAACCACTAGGTACATTTTACACTGTACCTCAAAGTCTATCAGTCTCTGCTCCTTTACTGTGATATCACCTGTCAATGGTGATATTTCAGAAAATTAAAAACTTGACAATGCCCCTGGACCACATATTTTATACCACAAAGAACTTTATACTACAAAGCATGATACTTTTTATTATTCCACAACTTCTACTACAACAAACAAACTACAGTTTGTTACATTTACCTTCTCAATACTGGAAATATTTAGAATTTAGAAGTGCCTGATTGAAAGGTGTCCAAGTTCAATTTTATTCTGTTGTCAACAAAACTGACAAAATAACTGAAGAATTATTTTAAAGAATGTATTATTATTAGTAGTATTATTATTAGCGTACAAAAAATTCATGAATAACATTAATGTATTGCAGTATCATCATCATTACAAGTACCACCACTAATAATAATAATAATAATATTAATAATAATATTAATAACAATAATGTATTGCTGTATAATTATCAACATTACAAATACCATGAATGATAATGCTGATGACAACAACAACAACAACAACAACAATAATAATAATAATAATTTATGAAAAGAAATGAGTACATTTTATTAACACTTTTAAACTATGATGATGCCTATACAATTCTCACCTGTAATTGGGTTAATAGTGAAGGCTTCATTTTCACTGCCGCCGAAAATACTGTACTTGATCGTTCCTTCATCTGTTGTCTGATCATGAGCTACAACATTTGCAACCCAAGAGCCTTAGAAATGATAAGTGGTACACACAAACACAGTCAGTTCAGCATCCACAATTACTGACCTTCTCAGAAATACAAGCTTTTTCGAAAATTACGTCCAAGTAAACGACATTAAAGTAAATACAATGCTAAAATGTCAAGAGAAATATCTCAAAGGTGGAAAAACATCTAAAATCTGTAAGCTTAAAAAAAGTTGCTCAAAGTATACCTGTTTTGCTATTTTCTGGTATGGTGACTTCATAGAGTTCCTCAGTAAACTGCAATGGCGGTTCTTCACTCTTAAGGTGAATGAGCAGAAGGCAGCTAGAGGTGAGGGAAGGTTTACCAAGATCCACAGCCCGTATCCGGAGCAGCTTTGTCCCAAACACCTCATTACTCAGGGGGACTTTCAAACTGACAGCTCCAGACACATCAACCTGAAACAGCTCATCTTCTTCTGCTAGGCTAAATACTACTGTCCCATTGTCTCCTTGGTCTGAATCTTGGGCTGTAACTGTTATGATGGATCGATTAGGACGTGTGGTCTGAGAGATTGACACCCGCATGGGTTCCTTAACACATGCAGGTGGATTGTCATTAATATCTTCTACATGTATTGTAACTGTAGCGATTGAGCTGCGTGGACCTTGGCTGCAGCCGTCAGTAGCTACAGCGCGGAAGACATGCTGGGAACGAGTTTCACGGTCCAATGGCTTTGTGAGCCTTACCACACCAGTAGAACCATCAACATAAAAGTTTCCAGAATTCTCCTCCTCCAAGGAGAAGGTCACTACACCATTGGGCCCCTCGTCAGGATCCCATGCTATCAGATGTAGGATCTCTGAACCCACATGGAGCCCCTCACTAATGCTGGCACGATAGCTTTTCCGAGTGAATGAGGGGCTGTTATCATTTTCATCTGAAAGGGTGACGTGCAGCAGTGCAGTGGAGCTCAGAGGTGGACGTCCATGGTCAGTAGCAGTGATGAGAAGGGAGTAGTTGGATCGTTCCTCTCTGTCCAGGAATCTAATGGTGCTGATCGCCCCAGTCACAGGGTCAATGCTGAAACACTCTTCAGCTTATAATAGTGGATGAAAAAGAGACATAAGCACTGATTCAGACCCTGAAAGGTTATACATTTTTTGTATAAACACTACCATTCAAATGTTTTAGATCGGAAATAATTGTTTTATTTTTAGATTTAGATTTCTGAACGATCAAGTGACACAGAAGACTGGAGTGATGAAAATGAAGCTCTGCCTTCCCAGGAATAAATTACATTTTAAAATATATTAAAGTGCCATTGTAATGCTTTTTCAGATATTACCTTTCATGTAGTGCAATATAGCTGTTTGTGAATGTAAAAGGTCTCCAGCAAAGTTTCAAAGATCTTAGTGCCCGATAAAATAGTTATTTTCTCCCAAAAGAAAGAACTGACTCGGAAATGCCTGAAATGAGTTGTCAGTCTTTCCAGTCTTGACCTACGTTAGTTTGTAACAAATTTGCATAATGCCAGCCTAATGTCTTCATTGGCTGCAAGCAAACAATTTCTACTTTGACCCGCCCTCAAACAATATAGTGCTAGCTGAGGCTTGGAAGAGTTTAGTTTGTGTTGTTGACATACGCTGTTTTCTGTGCTGTGAAATCAAATCCACTTTGCATGCACTCCCAAAGGATGAGGATTCTGGCTTGTATTGAAACGGTAAAACGACACCATCATTACTGTAACACAATGTATTAGAGATGCTCGGATCAGCTCTAACCTCACCCAAATCCACTGTTAATAGCAAATAATCCAACCGCAACCTACCCGCACCAATGATTTTCTCTGATTTAGATATCCGCACCCGACCCACACCCGATCGTCACATTACAATTATTCAAATTCTCAGTGTTAAGCGCGATGATATGGTATTATATTACACTGAAGTAGGCTGCTTTTAAATGAACATTTATTTAAAGAAAAAGTTCTTCTTTGGCTAAATTTCTTGAATAGCCTACCAGGGGTCGGCAACCTATATGGCACATAGGGGGGTAATTGCTGGCACGCGAGCAAAAGTGAGATATGTGTATTTAAAGCTGCAGTCCGTAGCTTTTTTGGGTTAAAAATTATCCAAAATAAATTTTTGGAGCAAGTACATAAGCCAGTGTTCAAAACTATCTGCTTGCCTTAGCTCAATTCAAAACTTTAAGCCTGTAATAATGTTTTTAAATCCAGTGGTACTGGTGGATTTCCGCAGGTTAATGTGCGTCACTACACAGGATAATGTGCGTCATTAAATCACACGTGTACACATAAAGAAGGAGTCTCTGCTAGTAGGCTACATTGCGTGCAGAGGTGGAAAGAGTAATAAAATATTGTACTCAAATAAAAGCCCTATTACTTCAATAAAATTTTACTTAAGTACAAGTAAAAGTACCGGTCTGTAGTAAATTCAGTGTAGTTGGAGGAAGAAGAAGACAGGGTCGGCGAAGTTTGGGACTCGCACTTTATTTCTCTCACCAAAATTAATAAACAATAGAAGGGTGCGCTCGTGCGCGGCCGCCGTGACACTCACTCACGGCACACAGAGAACGGCAATATTTCAAACACTCGGTCACGGCTTCAGCTCCGTGCATTCACGAGATTGGTGCGAGTCCCAGGTCTCTCTCCCCTTCTCACTCTCAGCCGGCAGCTTATATGCAGTCTCCACGCCAATTACTGCAATCAGACACAGGTGTTCGTTATCTGCACTTGACCCACTTACTCACCGCGCGGCTCGCTGACTTCTCTCCCGCTACAGACTTCGCGGAACCACGCCCCCCTCGCCACATACCCCCACCGCCCGTCTCAGGCCGGGGAGCCGTCCGGCCTGCAGCCTCCCCCCCCCCCCCTCCTGGAGAGGAAGTCAGCCACAACCATCTGTGCACCCGGCCTGTGGATCACCTGGAACTTAAAAGGCTGTAAAGCAAGATACCAACGAGTGATCCGCGCGTTGGTATCCTTCATGCGGTGGAGCCACTGCAGGGGAGCGTGGTCCGAACAGAGGGTGAACTCCCGCCCCAGGAGGTAGTAGCGGAGGGTGAGAACGGCCCACCTGATGGCCAGGCACTCTTTTTCAATGGTGCTGTACATCGTCTCTCTCTTAGAGAGCTTGCGACTGATGTACAGCACCGGCCGCTCTACACCCTCCACCTCCTGGGACAGGACCGCGCCCAGCCCCCTGTCCGATGCGTCAGTCTGCAGGATAAAAGGAAGAGAGAAGTCAGGAGCATGCAAAAGCGGGCCGCCACACAGAGCAGCCTTTATCTGGGTAAAGGCCTGCTGGCAGTGCTCCGTCCACTGGACCGTATCTGGCGCTTCCTTTTTAGTTAGATCAGTCAGCGGGCAAGCGAGGTCCGAATAATTAGGCACAAACCTCCTGTAATATCCCGCTAGCCCCAGGAACTGTCTAACCTCCTTCTTGGTCTTAGGTCTCGGGCAGGTCGCAACTGCTGCCGTCTTATCAATTTGGGGACGCACCTGTCCGTGACCCAAGTGGAAACCCAGATACCTTACTTCCACGCGCCCAACTGCACACTTCTTCGGGTTGGCCGTGAGGCCCGCCCTTCTCAGCGTCTTCAGGACAGCCCGCAAATGCTGCATATGACGCTGCCAATCGGTACTATAGATGATAATATCATCCAAGTAGGCAGCGGCATATGCAGCATGCGGCCGGAGAATCTTGTCCATCAGACGCTGGAAGGTCGCTGGAGCCCCGAACAACCCGAAAGGAAGGGTAACAAATTGGTGTAATCCAAACGGCGTCGTGAAAGCTGTTTTTTCTTTGGACATTGGAGACAAGGGGATCTGCCAATAACCCTTTGTTAAGTCCAATGTCGAATAAAAACGAGCCGTGCCCAGCCGATCAAGCAATTCGTCAACCCTGGGCATTGGATAGGCATC
The DNA here is from genome assembly GCA_030578275.1 of Meda fulgida. NCBI lineage: Eukaryota > Metazoa > Chordata > Actinopteri > Cypriniformes > Leuciscidae > Meda > Meda fulgida. The sequence continues at coordinate 16,305,516 of CM060616.1, forward strand.
AAATTTGGACACCGCGTTCACCTTTCTATAGTCGACACAGAAGCGGATCGAGCCGTCCGTTTTAGGCACTAAGACTATCGGGCTCGCCCAGTCACTGCTCGACTCTTCTATTACCCCCAACTCCAACATAGATTCTAATTCCGTCTGAACTACCTTTTTCTTGTGTTCAGGCAAACGATACGGGCGGCAACGTACCACTACCCCAGGTTCCGTCTCAACGTGGTGCTGAATGAGGTTCGTCCGACCAGGCAGAGGAGAAAACACATCCACAAACTCGGCTTGAATATTTTTCACGTCAGTGAGCTGGGAGGGCGAGAGGTGATCTCCACCAAGAGCCAGCGCGAGAGATCGCGATTTTGTGCTCGCCTCAGGCCCGAGATCCTCCTCTCCACTCACCACCGTCGCCAGCATCACTGACTCTGCCTCAACCCACTTTTTGAGGAGGTTGAGGTGATAGATTTGATGTGCTCCACCTCTGTCTGTACGGGCTACCTCATAGTTAAGATCATTAACTCGCCGTGTGACCTCAAAGGGCCCTTGCCACTTTGCGAGTAATTTAGAGCTGGAAGTAGGGAGTAATACAAGTACCTTATCTCCCGGTGCAAATTGGCGGAGTCTAGTTCCCCTGTTGTAAAGCTGACTCTGTCTGCCCTGGGCCTGTAACAAATTCTCCCTGGATAGCCGCCCCAAAGTGTGGAGTTTTGTTCTCAGGTCCAGGACATACTGAATTTCGTTCTTAGCAGCGGTCGGTCCGTCCTCCCAAGTCTCTCTAAGAACGTCAAGCACCCCGCGGGGTTGCCGTCCATAGAGGAGCTCGAAGGGGGAAAACCCCGTGGAGGCTTGTGGGACCTCGCGTACAGCGAACAAGAGGGGTTCTAGCCATTTATCCCAATTTTTGGCGTCCTCGTGAACGAACTTACGAATCATGGCCTTCAAAGTGCGATTAAATCTTTCCACTAAGCCATCTGTCTGTGGGTGGTAGACGCTAGTGCGAATCGATTTAATGCCCAACAATTCGTAGAGTTCGCGAATCGTTCGTGACATGAACGCCGTGCCCTGATCAGTGAGAATCTCCTTGGGGATTCCCACTCGGGAGATTAGCGAGAAGAGTGCGCTCGCAACACTTTTAGCCGAAATGTTGCGAAGCGGAACTGCTTCTGGGTATCGCGTTGCGTAGTCTACCATAACCAACGCAAAGCGATGCCCTCGTGCCGACCGCTCTAATGGCCCGATGAGGTCCATACCAATTCTCTCGAAGGGGACCTGCATTAACGGAAGGGGGCACAATGGTGCTTTTGGATTGGCCGGTGGATTCACCAACTGACATTCACGACAAGACGCGCACCACCTGCGCACGTTCTCGTGAATGCCCGGCCAGAAGAACCGGGCCATGAGACGGTTTAGTGTCGCCGCCTGCCCTAAATGCCCGGCCATTGGGTTAGAGTGAGCCGCCTGAAAAAGCATTTCCCGGCGGCTTTTAGGAACCAACAACTGTGTTGTATCTTCTTTTGTCTGGGCGTCTTGGGTCACCCGATACAACCTATCTTTTAAAACAGCAAAATAGGGATAAGAGAGCGGTTGGTCTGGGTGGAGGAGCTGGCCGTCGATGGAGCGGACCTGATTGAAGGCGTTCTTTAGTGTCTCATCCTGGGACTGCTCCAGGGGAAAATCATCGCGCTCGGAGAGAACCGTTCTCTCCAGAGCCCTCTGTTCCCCTGCAGCAGTACCCGTTGGTCCCGGCTCAGCATCCCCCAGCTGAACAACCGCTGTCTTTCCCCTGTTTTGTTTTTTCCAAGAGGCACCCGCTGATAATACCCCCAATAATTCGTTAAAGGCCGGCCAATTCGTTCCCAGAATGAGCGGATGCCGGAGGTGCGGGTTAACGGCCACCTCCACACTATGCTTTTGCCCCCTGAATTGAATTACGACCGACATTAACGGGTATCTCACCACCACCCCGTGCACACACCGCACCTTAACCATGCGGCTGCCATCCAATGCCCCCGGTTGTATCAGACTTTGATGTATAGAGGTTTGGTTACAGCCTGAATCCACCAAAGCCTGATAAGTACCCCCCTTGATACTCACTGGTATCTGGTACAGGCCAGTTTGATCGGGGGCAGCCTGCGGCGCGTCGGGGACCCGGATCAGCGTCCCCACCTCCATAACCGGACACCGATCTACAAAGTGTCCCGGGTCCCCGCAGCGCCAACAGGCCGGCCCAGGCCTCCCCGCCGCTCCAGTGGCGGGAAGCGGGTCAAGGAATTGGCGTGGAGAGTGCAGGGCTGCCGGACTCGGGACGGGGTGGTCGGTTGAAGCGGGCCCCCTGGGTGGGGCCCGGGTCGCAGGGACGGGCTCCGCCGGTGTCCCTGTCCTCCACCTTGGCGCCGGCCGGGGCACCAGCCCCCCGCGAGACCTGGGAAGGGGGACAGGTTTGGGAAGAGAAGGGGTAGAGAGAGAGTGAGAGAGAGATGGAGAGAGAGAAGCCGATGGAAGGGGCTCGCCGACCCCTGAGCACGCCACCATGTGGTCTTCCGCCAGGTGGATGGCCTGGTCCAGCGACGTCGGGCGGTGGCACTGGACCCACTGAGCAGTTTTCCTCGGTAGCGTGGTGACGAACTGCTCCAGTACCACCTTGTTGATGACATCCTCGACGTCGCCTCCGTCGGCCATCAGCCATCTGCGGCAGGAGTCCCGGAGCTGTTGCGCCAGCACGAAGGGCCGGCCAGACTCCCCCAGGCTCAAGGACCGGAACTGCTGGCGATGTTGTTCGGGGGTCCGGCCGACCCGCTGCAGGATGGCGCGCCTCAGGTCTTCGTAGACCAGGAGGTTCTGGACTGGCAGCTGGTTGGCAGCGATCTGGGACTCACCCGACAACAGTGGGATGAGTCGCATGGGCCAGTCCGCTTGGGGCCATCCCTGGGCCTCGGCCGACCTCTCAAAGAGGTCCAGGAACGCCTCCGGATCGTCCTGGGGACCCATTTTGTTGAGAGGCAGGGGCGGGGCCGAGGCCGAAGATGTAGCGGGGACGGCCCGAACCTCCCGGTCGAGCCAGCTCCGGAACAGCTCGCGGTCTTCTTGCTGGCCTTGGAGGAGCATCTGGAACCGTTGATCCTGCTCCTCTTTTACGGCCAGCAGGGCGTGGTGTTGCTCCCGGTGAAGACCCGCGAGCGTTTGGATGAGCTCCGCAAATGGCGTTCCCGGCGGGGTCTGCATGGCGGCGGCAGTCTTCTCCTTCCCGGGTTTCGGCACCAGTGTAGTAAATTCAGTGTAGTTGGAGGAAGAAGAAGACAGGGTCGGCGAAGTTTGGGACTCGCACTTTATTTCTCTCACCAAAATTAATAAACAATAGAAGGGTGCGCTCGTGCGCGGCCGCCGTGACACTCACTCACGGCACACAGAGAACGGCAATATTTCAAACACTCGGTCACGGCTTCAGCTCCGTGCATTCACGAGATTGGTGCGAGTCCCAGGTCTCTCTCCCCTTCTCACTCTCAGCCGGCAGCTTATATGCAGTCTCCACGCCAATTACTGCAATCAGACACAGGTGTTCGTTATCTGCACTTGACCCACTTACTCACCGCGCGGCTCGCTGACTTCTCTCCCGCTACAGACTTCGCGGAACCACGCCCCCCTCGCCACACGGTCTAAAAATCTACTCAAGTAAAAGTAAAAAGTAGCTCATTTAAAACGTACTCAGAGTAAAAGTTACTGAGTTACTTTTTTAACAGCGGGGGTGGGGTGGGGGGCTCTCCCGTGTAGGGTTGTAACGGTATGAGAATTTCACAGTATGATAACGTCTCAGAAAATATCACAGTTTATGGTATTAAACAATTATTAAATATATAAACAGTATTATTAAATTATGGTTATTATTATCTTCAGTTAAAATGACAGTTAAATAAATTAAACATTTGTTCAATAAAACATATCCAATCAACTAATTTCAATAATTTATCATGAATTAGATTAACAACTTATTTTTATCATTAATAACTTATTAAAATGTTAAAAATAAATGAGTTCTATGAAATGTTTTTCAGAATTTTTTTCTTTTTATGATTTAATACAAATATATGATCAAAAAACGGTGGTAATCAAATAAAAGTTGAGCAAACGTTTTATCCTTTTATTTTTTGCCAAAATCCTGCAAAACATATTTACTCAAACCATGGACAAACAATAGCCTATATATTCCTTAAATAATGTTTAAATAAATTGTAGTATTATTAATGTTGTTGTTAATATTATTATGAGAATTATATTGTAGGCCTACAATAGTAATATATTTGTTATAATTTCTTCTAGTTAAACCGAACTTTTATTTTGACGGGCTGTTAAGTCCTGTTTCAGAGTGTATTTGACAATGTTTTTTCTTAAATAAAATGATGAAAATGCTCATTAGGCGTTCTCTCAGAGCAGCTCTGGAAATGTTCATGTATTCATGTCCTCGTATTGTTTGTGAGACGCTGAAAACACCATGAGCGTCAAGCGTAGGCTACTTGTGTATGTAGTAGGCTAAGTAGACGAAACAGCTCAGCTCATTCACACAGAGACACGCAGAACAAGCAGATTATATATTTACATAGCACGCTTTTGTGCTTTAATATTCACAGATCATGTCGCGATTTCATTTATTGTACAGCTTTACTTTAGATTTATTCATCCATCCATCTACCGGTTTTGCGTGTTTTAGCCTACTGTATAATCAGTATAATCTACAGTATAATCTGCATTATACTGTAAATTCCATTTTTTCTATATCCAAAGTATTCCCATACTGGCTAGAGCTTCACGTGTGTGTGTGTGTGTGTGTGTGTGTGTGTGTGTGTGTGTGTGTGTGTGTGTGTGTGTGTGTGTGTGTGTGTGTGTGTGTGTGTGTGTGTGTGTGTGAATAATTGGACAGCCTTTCGCTTTCAGCTGGGTCTGCATCACTGGCGTCTGTCTTGTCCGTCACAGTAACGCGAGTAAATGTAATTTGTTACTTTCCACCTCTGATTGCGTGTGAGGATGTTGGAGGTGGAGATTTATAGCCTTTTTTCACAGCACTTGATATAATTAAACGTATCAATTTGATGGCGGATCCAGAAAGGTTCAAACGACAATCATCAGTGACAGCTGTAGATTCACCCATTGTAAAATGCAAAAGACTTCGGAGTGGCTACAGAAAAAAAGAGACTGCAACCGGGCCCATGCAAAAACAAGTATAATATCGGAAGGGCATTAAATGTAGTCAGGCAATGCAGATGTTGTTAATATTACTATTTGAGAACAAAGTATAATTTGCACGGTCTTACGTGATATGATAAGCGATCGTTAGATTTAATCAGCACAATTTATTGCAATGCTTCCCTTAGTTGTTCAGATGACATTTTTTGGTAAAAATTCTTATGTTGGTCATACATCCAAAAAGTATAATCTGTGATTCTGACTAACAGCCACACATTCTCCTCAAAACATTGGATTCATCCGCGCTGTGCCGTGCCGAGGCACAACTCACGTAAAGTTTAAATTTGAATAACTAAGTTTAAAGTTTTATAATAATAAGTTTAAAGTTTAAGTTTGAATAACTGCAATTGCAGATTTCGAACATCGAGATGGCGATGAAGAGGAAAAACTGCGGACTGCAGCTTTAATTAAGATAAAGTACATTGCACCTGCATTCAGATTCATCATAGTAACACAGTTTGTTTTATTAAGTCAGGAGCTAAAAATATGATTTAAGTGTGAGATTTAAATTACGAAAGCGAACAGCTCTGAAAGCACGTTAAAGCAGTTAAAGGTTACTGAATGACAGCTTAGAGCTTGATCCGCTATTTGTTGTGCTTAGCTTTGAGAATTAAAACTAATTGTATGGAAAATTGCTTCCACCATTATGTTTGAAAATACTCTTATCAGAATAATTTATCTTAAGAATGTGTATATTTTTTGATAAACCTGTCAAGTTATTAATGTCACATGCAGGTTCCTTTTGTGTTTTATATAATTACCACTAGGATGTGCTCTAGGCATGTTTTCTTTGATTGGTTTTCCCTGAAGAGATAGGCTAAATGTTGTTGTTGAAAACTATAGTAAAAGAGTGATGCAAGTTTGTTGCATTTTACCGTGAGATAAGAGTTAATGATATATCTCTCATCCAGCCACAATTTTTGGATCCACGCATCACGGTGGCAAGTGGCAGGGAAGCCTCCGGAGATGAAATTCAGATATGGTAACTGGAGTTTCATTTCTGACACCGGCTGTAAACAATTACACCAATCACAACAGACTGGACCATCTGACCAATCAGAGCAGAGTAGGGTCTCGGAAAAGAGGGGTTTATAGAAAGACAGAATTCCTTTGCCGAACCATTTCAGACACTGTGACAAAAGAGGTGATGATGCACCAAGCCACAAATTGTAGCCAACTCTCTCACCTGTTGCACTTCCCAATTCATCAGATTGGGGTTTAAAGCAGGGTTATGCTCTCTTGTGAATGGGTTAGTGTCCATTACCAGAATAGTCGAAGGTAATAATGGGGCCTATTGGCACAGTAGAACTGTATTATGCATGCCAGACAAGTAATTGGCAATATCACTTTGTAAAGAAAGACTACGCGCCTGAGCACATACACATTCAAACGTACATGCCTATAGACTAAACATGTAACGCACATGCCATCACCGTTTTCACAGATTCACGTTTTTGAAGTTTACACAGAGATAATAATGATGGGGGACTGCCATCAGCCAATAATACTGCTGTGATTTCACACATGCTTCAGACACCAGTTTCTGTGAACATGTCCCCATAGCTTCAGCATCTGATGCAGCATCTTGTTCCTTTCTCAGGGAACCGGGGATACATACATAGCCCAAAGAAGTTATTTTGTAGTGTAATAATATTTCAAAATTACACTTACTATTGTAACCTTCATTTCCTGCTGGAGGGAACGAGACGTAGTGTTGATGTAGTGACACTAGGGGTCGCATTTGGGGACCCCAAACACCTCTGACACTTTGATAAAAGACAAATGAGAATTGGCGAGTGAAATTTCTAAAAGGAGCTGGCGTGCATCCACTCATTCAGGTTTGTGCTGAAGACCCGAGAGTATGTACCGGACATTTCAGCAGGTGGTTCAATGTTGTGGCAGGAGGGACACTATGTCTCGTTCCCTCAATCAGGGAACGGAGGTTACAATAGTAACCAAGATCTGGTAACCAAGATAACTCGCATCTGAACCAGATTTTAGAGCTGGGGAAGAGCTCTTCTTCCTAAGTAGAAAAAGAAAAAAAAACACTACGGAGACCACATCCTGCCAAAGGGGAGGTTAATATGTGGAGAATACATCACATGGACTTATTAACTAGGAAGTATCACACATGTAAAGAAGTCGCTGCAGTAGTTCCTAAAAGGGCCAAAAGGGCACAGCAGAGCACACCCTGTGCATGCTAAGCCAAGGCAATGGCATCAACTTTCCAGTGGGCCAACCTCTGTTCGGAAATTGCCTCCTTCTGCTGACCCCCAAAACAAACAAAGAGCTGCTCAGAGGTTCTAAAGCTCTCCATGCGGTCCAAGTAAACATACAGGGCGCATACTGGACACAGCAACGATAAGGCTGGGTCAGCCTTGTCTCGAGGCAGCGCATACAAGTTAACCACTTGATCCCTAAGAAGGGGTAGTGGGAACTTTGGACATGTAGCCCAGCTGGGATCTCAGGATCACATGAGAGTATGCCAAACTGAACTCAAGGCATATTTCAAATGGAAGAAAACGCCTGCAGGTCCCCGACCCTCTTGATGGAAGTTATCGTGTTCAGGAGCACCGTCTTCAAGGAAAGGGCACTTAGCTCAACTGACTTCAGGGGAGTCATATTCCAACACAGTCAAGGTCCTGCTGAGGCTGCATGCTTGTTGCATACAGCACCCCAAGCCAGACTTGGACGACGCATTTGCTGTGACAACAACATGTCTGGACACTTGTTCTAAGGGAACCCCTGCCCATAGAAATGCAAGGTTTGTCCTAGGGCTGAACATTCAGCCACATATTGGCATGATAGCTACGCAATGTGTACCGCAGTGCCATGCCCATCTCGGGACTTAAGTCTGAAGCCAGTGGTCTCAAGTGGTCTCGTCTGCATCAACCAGAGTGGCGTTACTACCACAGAGGAAAATGGCGTCCTCTGCAGTAGTAACGCCACTCGAGTTGATGCATATGAGACCCCAGGAGCCTCTGAAATTGTTTCAGTGGGACCGCTGTTCTTCCTCTGAATAATTTCAGGCAATTCAGCACCGACTCGATGGGTTCGCTTGTGAGATGTCTCATCATAGAGACTGAGTCCAACTCCATCCCGAGAAAAGAGATGCTCTGCACTGGGGAGAGCTTGCTCTTATCCCAGTTGACCTGAAGCCCCAATTGGGGCTCCTTTTATACGCATATGTCCAGGGGAGTGGAGCATGCAAATTCCAATTGCCTATTTTCATTAGCCTTTTCTCAAAGTATCAGAGTTGTTTGGGGCTCCTAAGTGTGACCACTAGTGTCACTATATTGACACTACGTCAAAAAGAGTGACAGAGGGGAACTACATTTTTGCAGAAATCAAGGACAAGATACCCTTCAAGTTTTCCAGAGTGAAATTACTTTTGTTTTTTATTTTATTATTTTGCTATATACAGGTCCTTCTAAAATAAATAGCATATTGTGATAAAGTTAATTATTTTCCATAATGTAATGATAAAAATTAAACTTTCATATATTTTAGATCCATTGCACACCAACTGAAATATTTCAGGTCTTTTATTGTTTTAATACTGATGATTTTGGCATACAGCTCATGAAAACCCAAAATTCATACCTAAAAAAATTAGCATATTTCATCCGACCAATAAAAGAAGTGTTTTTAATACAAAAAAAAAGTCAACCTTCAAATAATTATGTTCAGTTATGCACTCAATACTTGGTCGGGAATCCTTTTGCAGAAATGACTGCTTCAATGCGGCGTGGCATGGAGGCAATCAGCCTGTGGCACTGCTGAGGTGTTATGGAGGCCCAGGATGCTTTGATAGCAGCCTTAAGCTCATCCAGAGTGTTGGGTCTTGCGTCTCTCAACTTTCTCTTCACAATATCCCACAGATTCTCTATGGGGTTCAGGTCAGGAGAGTTGGCAGGCCAATTGAGCACAGTAATACCATGGTCAGTAAACCATTTACCAGTGGTTTTGGCACTGTGAGCAGGTGCCAGGTCGTGCTGAAAAATGAAATCATCTCGATAAAGCTTTTCAGCAGGTGGAAGCATGAAGTGCTCCAAAGTTTCCTGATAGCTAGCTGCATTTGTAAAAACACAGTGGACCAACACCAGCAGCTGACATGGCACCCCAGACCATCACTGACTGTGGGTACTTGACACTGGACTTCAGGCATTTTGGCATTTGCTTCTCCTCAGTCTTCCTCCAGACTCTGGCACCTTGATTTCCGAATGACATGCAAAATTTGCTTTCATCCGAAAAAAGTACTTTGGACCACTGAGCAACAGTCCAGTGCTGCTTCTCTGTAGCCCAGGTCAGGCGCTTCTGCCGCTGTTTCTGGTTCAAAAGTGGCTTGACCTGGGAAATGCGGCACCTGTAGCCCATTTCCTGCACACGCCTGTGCACGGTGGCTCTGGATGTTTCTACTCCAGACTCAGTCCACTGCTTCCCTAGGTCCCCCAAGGTCTGGAATCGGTCCTTCTCCACAATCTTCCTCAGGGTCCGGTCACCTCTTCTCGTTGTGCAGCGTTTTTTGCCACACTTTTTCCTTCCCACAGACTTCCCACTGAGGTGCCTTGATACAGCACTCTGGGAACAGCCTATTTGTTCAGAATAGCTCGTTTAGAGAACCTTTTCATGATATGCTAATTTTTTGAGATAGGAATTTGGGGTTTTCATGATCTGTATGCCAAAATCATCAGTATTAAAACAATAAAAGACCTGAAATATTTCAGTTGGTGTGCAATGAATCTAAAACATATGAAAGTTTAATTTGTATCATTACATTATGGAAAATAATGAAGTTTATCACAATATGCTAATATTTTGAGAAGGACCTGTATTTAATTATATTATATTGAAATTCATTACAAAAAATGTCAATAATGTAATACCATTAATATTTAGTCCAATCCTTTCATTGTGCACTGGAGCATCACTTCAACAGGACACTTCAACTGCTATGTTACAGAACTACTAGTTGTAAACAGGAAATAAATAATTTCTGTTGCAGTAGGTATGTCTTCAATATAATAACTGCCATGCTATGAACATGTATTTATTACTTCATTGGGCTCCTTGTTTCTGCCTTAAATTATTACATTGTTTAAATTAATACATTATTAGCTAACTGTGTGATATGTATATGTGAAATACGTGGACACACCTCTGATAACAGATCACTCTAAATTGTAATGTAGACATGCATTTTATGTAAAGCAGCTTTGAAACAATATGTATTGTGAAAAGCACTATAAACTAAATGTTAATTTAATTTAATTGAATAAATTATACTATATGAAAAGTAGGTTATGGAATTCCAGAATGCGAATGTAAAAGTATTGTTTCTACTCATAGTAAAATATTTTGTTTTCTAATCCCTTGTATCAATCCATGAAATATCATAAAAGCAGTTAGATGTAAAATCAGTAAATGTCAATAATGTGAAGGACAGATGAATTTACTTACCTTCTATGGAGTACTGAATAGTTCCATTTAGTCCATTATCAACATCTGAGGCCTGGATGATGTGAATGACTCCAGGAGGCAAGTTCTCTGGGATAACTATGTGCAAATCAGGCTGAGAGATTTCTGGAGAGTTGTCATTATCATCCAGGATGAAGCACAGGACTGTTGCAGTGCCAGAGAGAGACAGTGTCCCACTGTCCTCTGCCTGAACTGTAAAGCAGTCAAAACACAAAAGGACATAAGGACCAGATCATTATAATCAGGGAACCATTGACAGGTGAAGGTTGCAACAGCACTTAAAAGTCCAGTGCTTTAAGTATTTTTACAGATTTGTACTTTGTGCAAATGTCCTGAAATGTCCTCAAAAGAAAAAAGGCTTGACAGGGTTATCATGGTGAACTAAAACTGGAACTTTGAAACTTTAAAAAAAATAATGTTTGTTTGCAACTCAGTTCAGACTTGCGTCCTTGCCTGTATACCTCACCTGGTTATGACATGTTTGTATATGTGTCTTCTCCCGAGTTTAATGCTACACCCCTTTACTCCTTGATTCCCCCATAGGGATCGTGACACATGTACTGTATATTAAATGAAAGTATGGTAATTTATATTATATTATTATGGCATTATTATATTATTATATAGGGAGCAGTGAACACTGCATAGGGACCCTGTCAATCAGGATGCACCGAGTTCATGGACCTCTATTCTAACGAGCTGATGATCTGAATCAGGTGTGTTAGATGAGAGAGACATAGACTGAATCCGAAATCGACCCCGAAACTCTCATTCACCATTTCCCTACGTTAGTCCACTAATACTGTTTACTTGAAGGAGTGAATAAAAAAGAGTGAGAGATTTCGGATGGCCTTGAGCCTACATCGGCTGTACACTCGTTATTGTAGTGCAACGTGGGATTGAAATTTGATATTTGAGGGTATAGGGGGCGATTTCGGATCCAGCCATACTTTGCAGAGCAAGGAGCCGCGAGGACTGGAATTGGGAACCTCTGTTCTGAAATAACACTGTGGATTGAAATTTGCATTTATGATTAACAACAATCATTTTAAAACTGCCTTACCATCTTCATGTTATCCTACAGATTTCTGTTTTTGTATTTGATGATCAGCTATACTTACCTTTTTTACTCTGCAAGCAAACACTGACTTGTAAAACATCTGAAACCATTTACCATGCTAATAGTCCTATTCCAAACCATATAATTCTACAAATAATATTAATACAGCAAACAAAAGTATTTGTTACATTTAACTTCAATCAGTAATCCTACCTACCACTAAGAAAGCTAATATAAATCATGGCCTTCAGTGTCTAATTTTTAGCAGCAAGTTTGAATAGACAGTGTGACTGTGTGAGTTCATACTATTCAATAATTGCTAAACCGTATATAACAAATAGTGTGTTCTAGATTCTGAACACTCAAACATAAAAAAAAGAGGTTTAGGAAGGACAGGGAGGAAGGATTCAGGCAGATGGAAGAGCTCACCTCTGAGAGTAAACCTGGATTGGATCTCTCTGTCTAGCCGAGTGGAGGTGCTGATCTGACCCGTGTGAGTGTTTATCGTGAAGAGCTCATATCCAGGACCGGGTAACAAGCTGTAGCTAATAGCAGAGTTCACCTCTGTGGGAAACACACACATACTCCTTATACAACTTTTCCCAGATTGGTCATCAGACCAGAAAATTAGTTTGTCAAGTTGCCCCAACATCTTCTGATTCTGATTGCATGACGTCATGACAGAAAGTTGACGTATTATACTAGTAGTAATTGCCTTTTTAATATGTGCCTTCCTCCACTTTTGTGTTGCGGGTTCCAACAAATGCAGGAGAGTTGAGCTGTGACGAGTATTTGACAGCTGAATAAGGTCTATTTACTCTCCTGTCCGGCAAAGTGCTATTTATGAGCTTCTTATCTGATCTGAATTGAAAACAGCGCTAAAGAAATAAAAGCGGTTCAATTAAATCCTGTACAATAAATAAATAAAGACGCACACACACACACACACACACACACACACACACACACACACACACACACACACACACACACACACACACACACACACACACACACATGTTTTCATGTTTTATGGGGACTTTCCATATTTGTTCCATTCCCTTAGAATAACCTTACCCCAAACATACACATCACATAAACAAATACACTTTCTTTCAACATTTCAACAAAAACATAATTTTCATTTTGTCTGATTATATTTTACTTATACGCAATTACTTATTCAAAATAAGTACCTACTCAAGAGAGTATGCAACTTCGGACGCAGCCAGTTTGCCCATACAGTGACACTCATTCAGACACACATACAGGCATGGGTCAATGACAAACAGGAGTGTAGACAAACTCTCTACCATTTTCAACAAAAAAGGTTGAAATTTTATTTTAAGTACTGTCGTGTCTGTTCAGGGTTTGAGTTTTGATCTTATTTAATTTTTACTGTTTCCTGTTCAGTATTCTGAGTTAGTTCATGTTTCCTGTGTCTTAGGCTGAGTTCACACTGTCAGTCCAAATCCGATTATTTGTGTTTCCGATTGGAATCTGATCTAAAATTATCGTCGTCCACATAGTGTATCGCAACTGTTCAGAGCCGATTTGTGTGTCCATGATGCTCTTTCATTTTCTGGAATATCTGCATTGGTTTATATGACAATGACGTTGCTTTGGTAGGTATATGCCAAAAACAACAACAACCGCAACATGGAGGAGTTTGCAATACAGGTATTGTCTTATTTACATCATGACAATGAGTAGCCGCTGCGCTGGACTCCTGGGTCTTATGAGGCAGTGGACAAAACGTAGTATGAGGACCGTGGCTTTATTCCATGCTGTTGGTTTCACCGCCTTCAAAACATGTCTCCGTTACAGTATAGTCATTTTCTGCTTGTTCTGCACTTTGCAACAACACTTTCTGCAGTGACTTTCAGCATGTTTATAACAATGGCTGACATTTACATTTTACGTGGCGTGAGAAAGTCACATAAACCATGCAAAATCTGATCAGAGCAGCCAGATTGAAACGGATTTCCAGAAATGTGATTTGAATAGGTTTTCAAACCACATATGAATGTAGCTCGAAACGAATTCGTAAAAGTCGCATTTTATGTGATTTTTTGCTGTTCACAGAATCTGACTGGATTTCAATCGGATATGCAAAAAATCGTAGTCATTTGCCTTAGTCATTAGTTGCCATGGTTTTTGATTTGCCTTCATTTGTTACACCTGTGTCTAGTTAATAATCTCATTTAGTCAGTCTCATAGAGCTTCTCTGTGTATATATTTGTAACGGTTCATGGATTCATTGACTCTCTCCCGCTATGAGTGTGCGTGTTGAGTGAATGGGCGCGGCTTATCAGCACGGCTCGTTATCTCGGCTGATGAGCCGATCAGCGCCAGCTGTTTTGAATGAGGATGTCCTATATATTGTTTGTCATTTCGTCTTGTCTTTGTCAGATGGTTGTGGTGGTTTATGTTGGCTTTAGTCATTTCTCTTGCCCCAGTCCTGTTTTCCTCGCTGTGGACTCGGCTCTGTTCTGTGGATTTGCTGGGTCTGTCTCGTTGTCTGCCCACGGAGTCCTGCGTTGCCTAGCCTTGTCTTCTGCTGCCTGCCTGCCTGCCATTGGACCTGCACTACCTCTTTTGTGTGTTAAATAAACACCAGTTCACTTGCTATTGAATCCTTGCTTGTTTCCTTTGTGCTGTAACATATATTGCCCTCATCTCCAGTTGTTCTTGGTTTGTTATTGTCTGTTTAAGGTTGTTCTGTCAGAGTTTATTGAAAAAGTTCTGTTATTCTGATTTTGTTAATAAATAAGAAAGCTGCACATAGATCCTGATTTTTCATCCTTTGCTGCAACCATGCTGTGATACATACACCTCTCAGTCATTATTTATATAAAAGTATTTTTTTAAATTGTAATGAATTTAATTAATTTATATCTTGTTTTTGGGAGTCGCACCACAGGACAATTTAAAACCAATTTAGAACTAACCTTGCCTTGTCTTAAAAAGTCAAATGAACTATTTTAACAGATGTATTGACCTTGACACCTTGTCTTTGATTTTATGAAAGTTTTTCCAGATATTAATAAGCACTTTTGTTAAAAATGTAAATGTTTGTCACAGAAATAAAAATAACATTACTTATTAAGATTGTCACATTAAGTTTGGTTTAATTTGCAATGACTTAGTTTGTTATCCTTTTTTCCTCTGTTTTCTTCCTTTTTTAGTTTGATTGTCGCGGTAATTCATTATTTCACTGATTAGTGCACACCTGATTTGTATTGAATTCCATTAAGGCCTTCAGTTCTCTCAGTTCATTGTCTTGTGTTAGTTGTGGTTACTTCAGTTTCATTTATTTCTTGTTTTTCTTTTTGTTCTTTTGTTTGATTTAACAACTTTTAGTTGCAATTACATCCGCTACGCCTCTCGCCTTCTCTTCTTAATGTATGTTTAAATAAATTAATCAATTGTATAAAAATATCATTGACCCTCAGACACACACTCAAACAGACACACTCAGAGCAACTCGTATGCTGAAAACTTCACCAGCAGCCACAAACATCATATATCAGCTTTATGAGTGTACTAAAATCCAACAATTAATGCAAAAGTAAAAGATAGTTGAATCAATTAATAACAGTATCAATATTATTCTGATGAATTTGGCACAGTGGGTTTGTGAGGTTTAATGTAATGGAAGATAAAATCAAAGAACAAACCATAGACCACACTGCTTAAAGGAGTGAATTCTGGGAGAAAAAATAACCGGCATTTATTAGCACAGATGGCTTGAGTTAGTGAATCATCACACACAATTTCAAATATCCTGCAGGAGGCCTGACTGCTGTTCTAGGATAACGTCAGAAACACAGAGACAGACAGACACTGATATTGAGGCTGAGGTATTTTTAAAGGGCCTGGTAGATTTGTGAATATTTGGACTAGGTGCAAGACGCACAGAATAACACACGGCGTGCGAAAAAGAACACAAAGACCCGTTGATTTATGTTAGCAATCAAGTTAGACGAAACATAATTCAGGTGGATGTATGTTTTTAACAGCAGTCTGCTAACTAAATAAATTTTGAGTCTGATGACCAAGGCCATCTGGACTTTTAGACTGAAATCATGATGAACAAATATGAAAAGAAATCTACTACCTCAAGTTACTAGTGCTGACATGTTTTGCTACATGGAGGTTTTTGCAGGCTACTGTTACAGAAATGTGTACCTCATTATGTGTAAAACCCAATTAAATATCACGAGTCACGTCAAATAACAAAACAACACAAAATAAATTGGAGGATGGGATTTTCTGACCAGCACAGGACTTGTTTGGTCTAACACAGATATTCTTTGCAAAGTGATGAAAGTGATAGAAAACATGAACAAACATAAAGAACATGAAGAGTGTTTGTGCCAGGGAAATGCATGTTTTAATTTGGCCAGTGAATTTCGCACAAGCCAGACAAGTAATAATGTCATTGTAGACTAGTTGAATGTACACTATATTGCCAAAAGTATTGGGACACCCATCCAAATCATTGAATACAGGTGTTCCAATAACTTTCATGGCCACAGTTGTGTAAAATCAAGCACCTAGGCATGCAGACTGCTTCTACAAACAACTGTGAAAGAATGGGTCACTCCCAGGAGCTCAGTTTATTCAAGCGTGGCCATTCGTGAAATTTCCTCACTACTAAATATTCCACAGTCAACTGTAAGTGGTATTATAACAAAGTGGAAGCAATTGGGAACAACAGCAACTCTGCCACGAAGTGGTAGGACACGTAAAATCGGCGTCAGCGCATGCTGAGGCACACAGTGCACTGAAGTCGGCAACTTTATGCAGAGTCAATAGCTGCAGACCTACAAACTTTGTGTGGCCTTCATATTAGCACAACAACAGAGTGTAGAGAGTTTCATGGAATGGGTTTCCATGGCCGAGCAGCTGCATCCAAGCCTTACATCACCAAGTGCAATGCAAAGCGTCAGATGGAGTGGTGTAAAGCACGCCACCACTGGACTCTAGAGCAGTGGAGACGTGTTCTCTGGAGTGAAGAATCACGCTTCTCTGTCTGGCAATCCAATGGACGAGTCTGGGTTTGGCAGGTGTCAGGAGAACGGTACTTGCCTGACTGCATTGTGCTAAGTGTAAAGTTTGGTGGAGGGGGGATTATGGTGTAGGGTTGTTTTTGAGGGGTTGGGCCCTTCGTTCCAGTGAAATTAACTCTTAATGCTTCAGCATACCAAGACATTTTGGACAATTTCATGCTCCCAACTTTATGGGAACAGTTTGGGGATGCTCCTTCCTGTTCCAACATGACTGTGCACCAGTGCACAAAGCAAGGTCCATAAAGACATGGTTGAGCGAGTTTGGTGTGGAGGAACTTGACTGGCCTGCACCCGATAGAACACCTTTGGGATGAATTAGAACGGAGACCTTCTCGTCCAACATCAGTGCCTGCCCTCACTAATGCGCTTCTAGGAAAATGGTCAATTATTCTCATAAACACACTCCTAAACCTTCCCAGAAGAGTTGATACTGTTATAGCTGCAAAGGGTGTGCCAACTCCATATTAAACTCAATGGATTAAGAATGGGATGCCATTAAAGTTCATGTGCATGTGCAGACGTCCCAAAACCTTTGGCAATATAGTGTATGTGCAGAACCTCAATCACTTCATAACATCACTTACAGAAGTGAAAAACGCATGTGTAAGATAAAAGATGCATTTAAACTGGCAGAAGCCATTGATCAAAGGTCACAACCCAATTTGTGTTGAGCATTGAAGGGACATATTCAGAGAGTTTAATTTGAATCACAATCTACATTATCCACACATTTCCATTTCACAACAGTTATAATAATAACTTGGAATAACCAGGTATAGCCGAACCAAACTATAGAGTGTCAAACAGACAAAGTGAACTACGAATTTCTAATGCAGTATTAGTAATTTGCATTATAAAGATGAAATTAGAAATTAACTTTTGGATCTTTAAAACATCAAATGGGGGTGTGTCATTAATTCAGCCCATATCATAAAAATCTCTCTCCACCCAGTCAACCTAAGTTGGAAACCCTGCAATTTACAAAATCTAAAAGATAATTAAGAGAAATATAAGGCAAACTTTAGGCAGGTGAGACAACATTATAAAATTCAGACACTAAGGGAATAATGATTAACCCATGAAAAAGATGGAAGCTTTATGCAAAGCTGTTTCTGGGTATGACAATGGCATGATGGAAACTGTGAGTAACCATACTGCCATCTTGTGGTGATTTCCACAACAGTTTGACCACCAACTAGTATTTCACTAGCAAAATATGCTTGATTATGTTAAATGTAAAACTAAATTGAGCTAAAATTTTGTCAAGGTCACATCATGAGTTTTTAAAGGTGGTAGCCTACCTGAATCCAGGTCGATTGCAGTGACTGTGACAATGATCTCTCCCGGTTCTCTGTTCTCCATGACAGTGGTATTGTAAATGTGATGCTGGAACACAGGAGGATGGTCATTAACATCCAAAACCTCCACTGTAAGTGTCTGAGTGGAGGACATAGAGGGAACACCGCTGTCTCTAGCCTGGACAGTCAGAATGTAGACATGCTGGAATTCATAATCCAGGGATGAATTCAGGTACAGATGTCCTGTAAGAGAGAAAAAAATATTATATATATATATATATATATATATATATATATATATATATATATATATATATTATATATATATATATATATATATATATTTGGTGTAAATACATGGTGTAAATATACAGTACATCTGTGTAACAACAGGTGTATAAGGTTTAAGCACTCTTAAATGAGTAAAGAGGATGACGCTGGAAGCCATCAGAGGTCATCATTAGGTTATGCACTCTATTAGGGGTGATGGGCTCTGGGAGCCATTAGAGGCATAGGAGAACTCTTTAAAAAAAATACTTTTCATGTAAAGCACTTTGAATTACCATTGTGTATGAAATGTTATAGTCATGTGAAAAAGTAAGTACACCCTTTTGAATTATATGGTTTTATCAGGACATCAAAAAAATCATCTGGTCCTTGCATGGCAGGTCTTAAAATATGTTAAATACAACCTCAGATGAATGATAACACAAAATATTACACCGTATCATGGTTTATTAAAAAAAATTAGCAATTTTTTTTAAATAATTGGCCAAAATGGTGTGAAAGTACACCCTTACTGCTTCCGTAGGGTTTAAGAGGGTAAGTAGCAGTGAGGCATTGATAATCAAATGCATTTGATTAATTGATCATCAGCAAGTGTGATCAACTCTATAAAAGCAGACGTTTGCTGCTCTAGAGCATTCAGACGTATGTTAACATCTCCAGCGATCGTCCTGTCTCCAGCATCTCCCTTCCCTCTATCTCCGTCAAGATCACCCTTTTGACTCCACTACCCTGTTCACCTCATCCCTGCACCTTTGTTATCAATAAATCACTATTCACCATCCATCTTCCTCTCCTGTGTCTACTTACTGTATCAATTATTTCTTTCTCATTATTTCTTGAGCACAAAATCTGCATATTAGAGTCATTTCTGAAGGCTCATGTGACACTGAAGACTGGAGTAATAATGCAAAAAACTCAACTTACATTCTTAAATACAGAACATTCAAATAGAAAACAGTTAGTTTTTTAATTGTAATTATATTAAACAATTTTACTGCTTTTATTTTGGTCAAATAAATCCAGCCTTGGTGAGCACAAGAGACTTAAAACATAAACAAATGAACAGTAGTGTATTTTTTTTCTTCCTTTTTTAATAACATGTACTAATCAATCATGGCAAATAAGATCAAGGAAGTTTTAAAGGTAAGGTCAACGATAATCGATTTACTCTTAGACCTATGATCATCCATAAAATGATCCATCCATAATAAAATATTTACCTGTGTGCTCCATGTAAAAGCAGCCCTTCTCATTGCCCGAAATAATACTGTATATGACGTGTCCGTTACTTCCTTCATCTTTATCTTTAGCCATAATATGATGAACCAACAGTCCCATCTCTGCATCCTCTGAGACATAAGCTACTTCCATGGAGACAAATGTAGGGCTATTATCATTGATATCCAAAATAATCAGCTGAGCGATGACTGATGTATGTTTCCTATTGTTGGGCTCTTCCGCATTGTCTCTGGAAGTCACTTTAAATGCAATGCTCTCAGTGTGCTCACGGTCCAACTGTCCATTTGTTGTGACAACTCCAGTGTGAGGGTCGATGCGTAAAGGTAGTCCCTCTATGGCATTGTCAGGGTCATAGGTCAAAGAATAATAAAGCTCACTGTTACACAGACTTCCATCGCCATCACGGGCGTTAAAGACATACACCGCCGTTCCGTTGATAACATCTTCATAAACGCCAAACACAACAAAGTTGTCATTGCCAGGGAACCAGGGGGTGTGGTCATTGACATCAACAACACTGATCGCCACAAATACAGTGACATTGAAAGTGGGGGTGGCCTCAGCACGTATAACCAAGAAGTAACGCTGTGTGACTTCATAGTCCAGATGTTGTGCCACATAGAGCTCGCCACTTGCACTTTTGATGCCAAACTGCAAACTACCATCACCCTCAACAATAGAATATCGTATCTGCATATCTGGTGTATTCGAAATCCCAAGTGTTCCAATGACAGTTCCAAGTCTGGCGTCTTCCTGCACAGTAAAGTGTTTAAGTAAATCCTTGGGGTTCCCATTTTGTTGGTCCAAGACATAAACCTGTAATAAAACAAAATTTGAGCAACTATTCTTATAATTTGCCAGATTTATATAACACTTTATTCCTAAAAACTTGGTAAACATTGAAAAATCTCCTCTGTAAAAACTTTTAAATCTAAAATGTCACCAAAATGAAACAAGAATTTATTTATCCTGAGTTTATCCTATGTTTTTATGTTCTGGAAATGTATGCAAAATGCTGCATATTTAATTAGATCTTCAACCACTATGCCACATCAGCCAATTTATCATTTCTCAGCAAACTTTTGCAGGTTAAAGAAAGCAGACAAAAGAGAAAACAAACAACTTATATAATAAATACCGGTTACACTTTATTTCCATGGTGCACTTTAGACACTCTACTATCTAGTAACTTTGCAACTACACATCTACTAACTCTTATTGGAGTATTAGTAGACTGTAGTAGACTGTTTGTAGACAGTGCGAGTTAGAGGAAGTGGGGGTTTGGGGTGATGGTCCCCCGCGTTCCTTTCGCGATTGCCATGGGGCCCCCTAAGGACGGCCGTGCTTGCAAAGTTACATATAATCAGTAGATGTCTGTTGAGGGACCATCAAAATTAAGTGTTAGCAGATATTATGTACAATAGAGCAGCACGATTACTCATTACATTCAAATCTGCTGAGCCAGAGAGAGCAGATGTCACGTCTAAGTATGAAACAGCATCACAAACACAGTATCATTATTTCTGTGTAAAACATATTCATATTATAACTGGGATAAAAGGCTGTAGTTCGGATATAAACACTGATGTCACTAAATCATTCATTCAATCCGAATTTTTTTAAATAATTGTGATCTAAAATGATCTATGTATGAAATGAAAAAATTGCGATTCTCAATTTATCCAGAAATATGCAGCTCTAATAATACTCTAATGAGAGTTAGTTCACATGTGGTTGCAAAGTTACTTATCGTTATGGTAACACTTTAAGCTACCATTCCATCATTAATGATGAATAACTACAGAGGAACAAAGGAGTAATACAATATTAACATTCTAGTACCTGCTATTAACTAAACAAGAAACTCTGATTTACTTATTAGTAAGTAATAGTGCTCAGTTGAATAAGGTAGTTCACTATCAACTAATCAGTAGCTACTATTTTTTTCATACCTCCCAGAGGACATCTAATAAAAACCTTGGGTTATAAGTAAGGGATAATGTACATTCAGCCGGTTGTTATCTCAGAATCAACCCCCGACAGGTTGATGAGGTCTTGTATCAGCCTGAATGGGGCTTATTCTGAGATAACAACTGGCTGGATGCACATTATAATCCAACAGTGTACAAAACAATAGTCACAAAATGGCAGCAGCTGTGTTTGTATCGAGTCCATGATACTGGATAGCATAATTAAATTAAACTGTACACAAAATATTGATTGGACTGAGTTGTAATATTTTTGTTTGCTCAACAAATGCAAAACTTCCACGAAGAAAAAGCATTCCTAGCAAGTGTATAGCGCTGCTGACTTCAGTAACCCAGATGAGCCTGTCTTATCTGTTTTCAGCGGTTGTTATGGATGGCGCGATTGACCAATCAGAATCCAGTATTCCACAGAGCCATGTAATAATTGTGAATAATGCATAACAGTAGTGGGGACAGTATTATTACCATACTTATATGTCTAAAGTGGACCATCGAAATAAAGTGTTACCTAAATAATAAATAAATGTTTTCCAGACAGCCTTCAGTTTGGATTATTTTATCTAAGTGTCTATTCACACCAAGTGCAAATAGCTACCCTGTTGACAAATGCTATTTGCACTAACTCTGACCACCAATTGTCTGATTGAGCCAGATAAAATTACGAAAGAAATCCTGCTAATAAGGAAAATTAAGGAAAAATTTTCAAAGTGGAAAAAAAAGTGCCTAATGAGTGTAGAATAGTGGGAATATATATATATTTTTTAATTTAGCATCTATCGTGCTGCCTTTTTTAATGCTATTGAAGTGTAGTTTGCAAAACTGGCTGAGACACTGCCAGAATAAGCGTCTCATTCATTGTGTTTTTTTAGCTTGTTGCTCAGTTACGAATCTCCGCATACACAGAGGTCTCTGTCGAACCAAGAGGCTTGTTATTTGGCATCACTGCGAATTTGCATGTCAAAGTTCAACAAACTTGAACCTTGCATGAAATTTTTGCATCGGAAATCCACTAGGTTAAATTCCTTATCAGGAACATTTCCATTTAAATAAATGAATTTAGCTCACAGATAATACAATTTCAAAGATAAACAATACGAGACTGCAACTTTTCTTTAGATTGTACACAGAATAGAAAAATCGAAGTAAATCTTCTGCCCTACTGTTGTTATATGCCTGAACCAGCTTCACTAACTTGTATGTGAACAACTGCGGTTTCCTCCAGAGGAAAAAGCCCATTGTCCGTGGCAACCACTCTCAGGGTGTAGCGGATCTGTGGGTTTGAGGAGAATCGTGGTGTCACCGTGACATCACCATTATGACTATCAATACTAAAGTGGCCCAGCTGATTATCTAAAGGAATGTGGAAGAAAACAAGACATCTCAGATTAAATCACAAATATAGCTTTCCTTCATTCAGAGGGATATAAACACAAATGAGCCATGAATTAAAAATAACTTGTCATCTCCTCATTGATTTACCTTTCATGGAGAACTTGACAGTTCCATTCTCTCCAGCATCCAGGTCTTTAGCAAACATACCGATTACAACAGAATTCACAGGAATGCCTGCCCACACCTGCACAAAAAGCCATATAAATATTTTCATACTATATATGCATTTGTTAGATGCTGCTATCCAAAGTTACTGTAAAATGTCTACTGTCAATTTTGATCAATTTAATGCACCCTCCTGAATAGAATAAAAATAATAATCTTACTGGCCCCAATCTTTTGATGGTAGTATACATTTACAATATAAATACATTCATGTACTTTCAGAATTGCATAGAAAATGTCAATGAAACAGTTTACTTCTTGAGGATACCATTTCATCATAGATCAGGGGTTGGCAAACTATGGCACACAGGCCAGCATTGGCACATGAGCAAAAAAGAGAAGCATTTTATTAAGTAGGGAGACAGAGATACTATTAAAGTATGAGAATCAAACTACATAAGTCAATGAAACAGAGCAGCTCTGACAAACCATTAGCGAGACGACTGCACATCATGAGCATCTGAAAGCTTGATGCAGATCATAACAGCAGATGTATCAAACAAGTTAATTAAGTTTGACTGACAGCTTACAGTTTGTTCTGCTGTTTATTGTCCTTAGGAAAAAAAGCAGTTAATGCTATACATTTCGGAGATATTCAACTAAGTATATAGAATCCTATTAAACATTCCACACACATCACAATAATGGTAATGTGCAAACTCCGTTCAGGCATAGTGGGTTTAGAATCACTTTGGAAATCTGTAATTCAAAGTCTAATTTAAGCCTGAAAAAAAAAAAAACTTGTAGGATTTTGACAAATAAAAAAAAAGGAAAATGGGTTCAGTAATATTTAAGGTTCTGAACTATTTCTATGTTACTAATCTAATAAGCACGTTTGTGATTGATCAGGTAATGTTTTATCATCAGGTTTCAACTGTTCTGTTATCAACTTTTAAAATATCGTTATGTGCCTTTATTCATGGGGGAGGGGCGATAATGGTCAGTGATTAACTAGAAAACCTAAAAATGGCACTTCATGACAAAAAGGTTGCCGACCCCTGTCATAAATGGTCAATGTACATGGAATGAATAATTAACCAGATAATAAAATTATAAAATGTACAATTATATTTTGTATATTTTGTTTTCTAGAAAAAGTATTATGACCTGTACATTTAGCTCTTTAGTCGCAGGTAGGTGTGTGAACTGTGGGGGGTTATCATTGACATCTGTGACAAGGATGCGAACGATAGTGGTGGTGTTGAGACGAGGCCGACCCTGATCTGTGACCATCACCCTTAAAACATGCTGCGCCTGCTCCTCACGATCCAAAGCCACCAGGTTAATGATCTCTCCTACAGCCAGAGAAAGAGAAAGAAGACAAAATGAGAATGATATACTGAAAAAAAGGTTTAAGATTTACTAGGAAACCATCAAGAATTTCTGGAATGCTATTTTGACAAAGCAGTCTGAATGATATACAGCTGTAATTCAACAGTAATTCTGACCTGTTCTGCTGTTGATGTGAAAGTATTTTCCATCAGACAGCAGGATGTAGGACAACACTCCATTGTTAAGCGAATCTTTGTCTGTAGCTTTTAGCGTTCCAATCAGGCCATGAGGAGACGGTCCCTCCTGCACACTGAAGAAGTACACATCCCTACTGAACACTGGCTTGTTGTCATTTTCATCCTGAACCATGACGACCACCGTTGCTGTGGCCTCTGTTTTGCTATTATGTGCCTTTGCACACACACAAAATCTATAAATGGGTTCAGTTTCATAGTCCAGACTGTGAGATACAAACATCCAACCAGTCTCTGGGTGGATCCTGAAAGGTGGGACTCCAGAGAGGGGTTTAAGAGAGTAAGTGATGACAGGGGGCTCTGTTCCAGGAGTCCCTTCATGCTGGGATCTGGTTCCGTGAGCACGTACCTGAATCATTCGGGTGTCTTTTGGAGCACTTTCTCCAATTTCCACCTGGTAAACCAAAGTTTCAAAGGCTAGCGTGTCTTGCAAAGAGCCTAATGAATCTATCTCTATCACAAGCCCTAATGTAGAGTTCAGTGAGGGATGACCCTCATCCTCAGCTATAACACTGAGCTTATACCTTTGGCTGGAATCTCTTGAGAGGTCGCCGTTCAGCATAAGAGTCCCAAGATGTGGGTGAAGAATAAACAAGTGGCTCTCAGGACGTAACATATAGTGAATTCTGCCATTAAGGCCACTGTCACTGTCGTGGGCATGTGCAATGAAGAGGACCGTTCCTGGAGGGGTGTTATGGGATATTGTGATGTGTTCTGAGGTTTTATGGAACACAGGAGGGTTGTCATTGACATCAATTATGGTAACATTGACCTGAGCACTACTGTACATAGGTTGGGTTCCTGCGTGGAATTGTATGGTCAAAAGAACATAAGAGAGGGACTCGTGGTCCAGGGGTCGGGCAGTGGTGATGATGCCCGTCTGGGCATCCACTGAAAAAAGACCTTGTAGATCACCTGAGGATATGATGTATGAGACTACCTCCACTGAATCTGCAATTAGAAAGACAAATATTGGCAAAATATCATCAATATGACATTCAGTTTTTACAGTTAAAGACATAGTTGACCCAAAAATGAAAATTCTGCCAGTATATACTCTGTCACATGCCATTACAAAACCCTTTGCTTTAATTTGTCCATGAAAAACAAAATGAGACTTTCTGCATAATTTTCTGAATCCAACACTATAAAAGTACACTGTTAAAAATACATTACAGGTTAATAATTGCATTACTTTCTACAGTGCATATGTACTATGAAGGCACCCAGCATTCAATACAGCATAAAAAATATTATGCTGTACAGATTTTTTTTAAATTATATTTCTTGTTGGTTTTATCTGTGCTGCTAAACTTATTTTTGGTTCACTTTTAGCAGTTTGTGTTGTTTTCATTTGATTTGTCACAGTTCTGACTTGGCTAGATCAGAAATTTAAATATGAATATACAAGGTCCAAGATCCAAAGAAAACTAATCACCATTATCGTGACTTCGAAACGGACTACTTTATGGTTTAAAAACTATGTAAAGATCATTCAATAATTCTTCCTTTGTTTCACCTTTTTACTGTTGCATAAAACTTTTGTCAAACTCTCACAAACTGTATGGTTATAAATTTAGAACATACTGACATACTCAACTCTGCCATATGTATTGAAAGCAGTATTGCAGTTATCCTATTGTTTGGCAGTTGAGACCTTGATACAGCTGGACTAAACAAAGCCCCCAGAGATTAAGGGATCTGCCCCCCTCTCCAACTCAGAAACTCAGAAATTCTGGCCGTTCATTTGACTTGAAGAGAGGGTTAATCAGCTAATCTAAACGCTAACCTCAATTGACTGTCTACTGTTCAACTATTAAAGTGGAAGGCTAAACGTTTGTGTGTGTGCAATGCATGTGTGTGAACCAAAACTTAATCACAAATCACTTTAATAAATCAAAAATGGAGTGTTTAAAATTAGTGATTCAATACTCATTATGCTTCATTTTATGATTCAAACTGGTAGACTCTTACTGCAAAACCAAATAACAACTGATTGGCCCTATTACTACACAGGAAGTTATTAATGCTCTAAAGAATGGTAAATCACCTGGGCCAGATGGGTTTTGCAGAGAGTTCTTTAAGGAGTTTCAAGAGTTGCTTGTAGACCCATTGCTTAATATGTTTAAATATTCATTTGTGGTTAAAGAATTACCAAAGACCCTTAGAGAAGCTAATATCTCTCTTATATTAAAGAAAGGTAAAAGTCCTGATTTATGTTCTTCTTACAGGCCAATTGCTTTAATGAATGTGGACCGGAAATTGCTTTCTAAAATCTAGCAATGCACCTTGAAAAATTCTGCCTATGATAATTGGGATTGACCAAACAGGATTAATACCGGGTTAGGAATTCACCTGATAATATTAGACGCCTTTTACATTTTATTTATGCATTTAAAGGGAAATCCATAGATGGGCTAGTGCTGTCTTTGGATGCGGAGAAGCCGTTTGACCGTATTGAGTGGTTGTATATTTTCTTTGTTTTGGAAAAATTTGGTTTCTGTGAAAATTTGGTGCAATGGATCAGAGTGCTGTATACAGATCCAAAGAATAAAGGCATAATTACTTTTTGTCCATTATTCTTTGAATTTGTCAGTCTACATCATTGTCTTCTATCAGAATAATCCATCTTGTCATGGCGTTCATGATCAGATGTACGGCTGTATCAGTGTCCTTATTTGCACATATATATTATTTGAATAAGACGTGATTAAATATGTGCTCATATGCAGCGCTGGTTCAGAGCTCTAGAGTATATGAAATATGTCCATAAAAACTGAGTTCCACGCAGAAACCGCTCTCCTGCACACTCCACTGTAATGTGATCTCATCCGTAATACAGCCCAATGATTGGATTAAAATAGTTCATTATCATGAATAATGCAGATAAGCGCTCAGAAACCGTTGACGTATAATCGTGTCGGCAGCCAGTCTCACACTCCGAAAGCACTCTTCTACCTCACATTCCGTGACGTTGCTTCGATTTTGCTTTTCAACCCGCATGAAATTGTAAAATTGCTCAGAAAATTGCTCAGAAAAACGCAAAAATGTCAAAAAAATATGTTTTGGGGTTTCATGACCCTTTAAGAATGTGTGATTAACCCTATACCATAGCCAACTACTGCGCATGAGATACTGTTCACTAAAAACATTTGATTGTAGACAAATAGACAAAGAGCCAAAAGAAACAAAGCACAGCAAATCTTATTATCTACCCTAACAACCCTGTCAACTTGACTGATATTTAACCCTCTGATCAGCTAATCCCTGACCCGCAAGCTGGATTAGTAATTGGGGTAACAAAGTCTGGATCACGAGGTTACTAATGGAAACGAAAGGTGGAAAAAAGGGTGTAAAAGGGTGTACAAAATGTGTTTTGAAACCTTGGACTGCAATTGATTTGGAGATTTTTTTTTTCTTTTCTCCATTCTCCCACCTGATGGAGTTTTGGTTCCTTGCCACTGTCGCCTTTTTAGACCTTTGTTGCCATTGGCTTGGCTTGCTTAGTTAGGGACATTAAATTTAACATTAAATGTAATATTCAACAATAATATTGATCTGCCTGCATTGACACTATTATACAAGAACTGAACTGAGCTGGACGATGACATCACGGTTTACAGAGCAGCTATATATATATATATATAAATATATATATATATATATATATATATATATTTATATATATATATATATATATAAATTAACTAAATTAATAACTTTTTTTAAAACAAAAATGAAACATCACTGAACTTAAGCTGGACTGTGACGCTATTTTATTCTGGAAAAAAACTTGTTTGCATTATTTTCCTGTTATCTCTGTAAAGCTGCTTTGAAACAATCTGTATTGTAAAAAGCGCTATACAAATAAATGTGATATGACTTGACAAGTTATCAACAAATAATAAATAATTTAAAGTGATCAACACCCATTTCTTGAAATAAATTACACATGGTTCAATAATTTGTCTATTTTCTCTAATCTACTTATAGAACAAAATATGTTAACACTTTACAATAAGCTGGTATTTGTTAACATTAGTTAAAGACCCCTGTGGTGAAATCAAGTTTTTAATGTTGTTTATATGTCTATGTGGTGTTTTTATTATTTTAAGTAGTATTTTCTCTTTAAAACGGCAGTGAACCAAAGACAGTCTCAAAAACACGGTTTTGAAATGGCTGGTGTTTCTTACATCACACACTTGTAACCAATCACGTCAACATGCAGGAGGGTTTTAGCATATCATTAACTGCTGCGAAGCAGAGGAGTCTCAAGAGAAGTCAGCTTATATTTTTCAGATAATATGAAAAATCAGGTACATTTAGCAATATAGTGGGTGAATTATGTGATGTATATTACAGTGTTAGGATGAATTATTTAAAGTGTTTCTAAGGATACTGATTTTTAGAAAGCATTCATAATCTGAGATGGTGAATGGGATCATGGTTTGTGTAACATTATAGCAGCACATAATTAGCTGTTTGAAAACGTAGTCAAGCAAAAGGCTAATCATATTTATTTCCGTTATGTGTCCGAAATTGTAGAGGGTGATACATAAATCGATAATTCACTCTTCCACTTCTTCTGAATCAGTTTCTGATTCAAACATATATGGCTGAATTAAACCAGTATTTCCACTTGGCATTGTTCAGCGTTTACTACAGTAAAGTTGACAGAGTGGATTAGGTATTCTGAGCTTGTGTGATTAAGTGAAGATGGAGCTAATTTGCATATTCATGGTTCTGCATATTCTAAATGAAGCAAGGGTGTAGAGTTACATTCAAGCTATTTTAAGACATGAAGATATTTTTTTCACAGGAAAAAATACATTTAAATATATAATTTTGGTGATCAAAGATGAGTTTTAAGGCATAAAATGATTGACTACAGGGGGCCTTTAATTGTCACGTGTAACCTGTTTTGGTTTCGGTTTCTCTGTGTTCTGTTCCTGTTTTACCTGCCTGAGTTCCTAGTTAGATACCTTGGTTATTAATTAGCTCTATACCTGTTCTGTTTTATCCTTGATTACATTCCCTGTGTAATTATACCCTCAGTTCTGTATATTTATTAATGCATTTTACATTAATAGCTTACCTTTTAAACATTTGACATCAACACAGATAGCAATTAAATTTTTATGAATCTCATTGTAAAGTGGTAACTATTTCAACATCAGTTAATGTGTTTCTAATGTTTGGACTCAACTGACATTATTTATCAGGAAAAGAGCATTTATTAAGGTATTGCTGGACCTTACTGAAATCTTTACACAGATGTTGTTCATTGTTAGTTCATGTTGACTAATGAATTAACTAATGTTAACAAAATCAGCTATTCATTGTAAGAGATACATTAGTGTACAAGTTAACATTAACAAAAATTAGATAATGCTGTATACAGGTGTTGCTCAGTTGTTAGTTAATGTTAACTAAACTGTTAGCTAATGTTAACAAATACAAACTTATTGTAAAGTTTTACCAAATAGGTTTCTTCTTCAACTACATGGCATCACACTGTCCATTTTCAAACAGGGAACAGAGAAAAAGCACAGAAACTCACTGGAAGGGGTAACAGCCTGAACCAAACCAACGGTAGAGCCCACGGGTGCATCCTCAGAGATGGAGAAGGTGTAGTGGGCTTTCTGGAAGAGGGCAGGGGGCTGGTCACTCTGCAAGATGTTCACGGTGATGTTAGCAGGATGAACGGCAGACATACCTCCTCCGTCCTGAGCAGAGATAGACAGCTTCACGCTGCTGCTGCGCAGCTGGGAAAGTGAAGAACTCAGGTAGACAGAACCTGAAGAACACACAAAACTACATTAACATCTTAGAGGACGCATTCATAAGGTCTTGGCTATTATTGCAGTGAAAAGAAAGTTGATTTTTGCCAATAAGTAGATTACAGACTTAAATTTAAGGGAACTGAAATGGAAAACCGGTAACATTTTAGAATACTGTTCCTATATTAATTAATAACTACACAGGAACAAATGAGTAATGCCCTATTAACATTCTACTATTGACTAACTAAAAACTCTGATTAACACATTAGTAAGTAATAGCGCTCAGCTGAATGTGGTAGGTCATTATTAGCTAATCAACTACTATTTTTTTCATACCTCACAGATAACTACTATACAGGTTCATAACTAACATGAATAATGCATAATTTATAATAAAATGTAATGGTACTAGTAATAACTCAAGTGTTACTACATCCTTATAAAGGAACTACTAATTATTTGGATCAGTATACTAAAGTGAAAAGCATGTTAACTACCTAATATTGACTGAAGTCATTGTAAGCTTTTGAGATTTTTGTAAGAATTAATTCCTTCCGATGGATTTGGTAACACTTGAGTCATTACTAGAGTGTTCCCATGATCTTCACTTTAGAATACTGAGCCAAATAATTTGAAGTTCCTTTAGAAAGATGTAGTAACACTTGAGTCATTACTATCCAAAACCTTGCAAAGACCTCAAAAGCTTACAATGACTTTCTTTCAATATTAGAGAGTTATCAAGCTTTTCACTTTAGAATACTGATCTGAATTAGTAGTTCCTTTAGATTACTAATGGGTTACTATTACCTTATATTATACATAATGCATAATTAATATTATGAACCTGTATATAGTAGTTCTTCATAGTCTTCAGTGAAGTATGAAAAATAGTAGTAACTGATTAACTAATAGTGAAGTACCACATTCGACAGAGCCCGATTACTTAATAATTTGTTAATCAGAGTTTCTTGTTAGTTAATAGTAGTTACTAGAATGTCAATAGTGCGTTACTCATTTGTTCCTGTGTAGTTATTCATTAATGAAGGAACAGTATTCTAAAGTGTTACCGAAAAACCTTAGTGATTAATTCTATGACATACCATGTTATAAGGTTAGTATCTAATCAAAGTAAATTAAGAAATCATGATGATTTAATTGTAGCCACATCTCTTCTTTTAATAAAATAAACAAACTTTAAATCCATCCATCACTGATGGTGATTTGGTGGATATGTCCATGGCTAGTTCATCTTTTGACAGATGGTTGGGGTCGTGCTAGATTCTGTCACCTTGATCTAACTTAAAATCCTTAGCATCTGTTGATTTAAACCAGGGTCGGTAACCTTAGGCATGCGTGCCCCCATTGGCACACAGAAGGGTAATCATAGCCACGCAAGCAAGAGTAAGAGAGATTCATTTGTGTGCATTTTATTTAGCTGTTTGTTATTTAAAAGTTCATATAGCACCTGTATGCTTTACTATTCAACAGTTCTGTTTAATAATCGAAAGGCAAACACTAACATACTTTTGTCATAGTGAATCTGCATTCAGCAAATACACTTGATTTAAACAAGTCTTTGTGTATCTAATAAACATTTAATGCCTCACACACTTTGGTGAATCCAAAGGGATCTTCCAAAGAGCCCTATGCTATATTGTTTTAGCGGCTATGTCATATTCACTGTATACTGTATGCTCTTTCAGAGAAAATATAATTCCCAGTGCGCAGAAAGGTATGCACGTGACATTTACTATCTTTAAAAAAAATAGTGAGGTACAAATATTTATGGTAGCACTTTACAATAAGGTTCATTAGTTAACATTTGTTAATGTATGAACTAAAATGAACAATACAAGAGTAATGAGTAATACATTTGTTACAGTATTTGTTCGTCTTTATTAATGTTAGTTAACACAACCTTAGATTTTAATGGCGTATTAGTAAATGTCGAAATTAATATTAACTAAGATTAATAAATGGTGGAGAAGTATTGTTCATTCTTAGTTCATGTTAACTAAGGTAGTTAACTAATGTTAACTAATGAACTTTATTGTAAATTGTTACACATCATATAAGGCACATCATGTCAAAAAGCTTTAAACCAATGATGCTTTGCAGGGATTTCCCTAAGCAAGTGAGAGCATGCAGGCGATGTAAAAGAGGGATTATTTACTTTGACTTCAGGGCACTACTTAAGAGTAAGCACACTTAGGACAGAAAGAATTTTGACCATTCTCTTAACTGCTATCTGCTAAAGGAAACCAAATGAAAAAAAGAGAGAATCATATATGTAACATCATTAACGGCAGAACTGTGATTGTAATGGGATTATGGAAAAATAAAGAGCAGACCTACTACTCCATTACAGTGTAATCTGATTACTGTAATGCGTCACGTCAAACACAGCTCAACATTAGCATATGTGTGCAAAAAGCCAAGGACTGTGATAGTAACAGATGCCATACAAATGACTTTAATAAGCGGAAATATCTGTATTTACCAAATCAATTTAGACTTAATGTGATTTTTATATTTAACATGTCTTATCCTATAGATTGTTATGCTTAAAATAACTTAAGGAAAAGTAAATGTTTATATATCTATATCAGTCTCACTGTACTATATTTAATTACTCAGAATATCACAGTATTTTCGAATTATTGTTGCCAGATTAAAAATGAAACGCTTTGCAAAACCATTTTTTTCACCAATAACTAGAAATGTTGTGTGTTTTTACTTAGCCACAACTGCAACATTTTTAATAAGATAACTGAGTACATCAGTCATCATATAAAGCCTAATCACAGATTTCTGCAGGCATTCATTGCTGTATGACAGTCCACTTCAACACTTCACACAGCTTTCCATTTGCACCCATGTCTAGCAAGGATTTAGGAAGACGCTGTGTAAATCCACAGGCTTCCAACTGGGACGTGACAAAAGCAATTACTATCTGCTATGGAAGACTCTCAGTCTGACTGTCAAGATAAGCATGCACTCTCATGTCTAAACAGAATATAATAGTTATTTTCGCTGTCCAATAGACTATGAAATCGCGCATGTTTGGCTTTTGTGACAGTCACAGCACAACAATTTACTTCATTTTAATCCTTTTTTTGGCTTCATGTTGTATTTAAAATAAAAGACTCTCTTAGGTGAACATAGTGGTTTCGTGTACAATGTGGTAAGCAACACAGATTTCAGTCCTAGATAAACACATAATAACTTGGAGCATGTTACCTGTTGACTGGTCCACAGTGAATAAAGATGCAGAATCTCCAGGCAGAAGCTCATAGGTGATTTTTCCATTGTTTCCAGAATCTCGGTCAGAAGCAAAAATGTTGAATAGCTCAGTGCCAGGTTGAGTATGGATGCTCACACTCGTGACATATTTCTCAGGACTAAAAACAGGAGCATTGTCATTCACATCCTCCACATCAATGTGAACAAATGTCTGTGAACTGAGCCCATCCTATATTAAAAAATAAATAAATAAATAAATAAGTAATACCTTCTTATATAAAATTCCACAATACCAGGATTAACATATTTGAACTCACTTGATCTTCAGCTTTTATCAACAAGTCAAAGGTCACAAGGCGAGCTTCATGATCAATATCTTGAGACACACAGATTTCCCCAGTAACAGAGTTGATGTGAAAGAAAGGGTGGTCATCCTTGCTGCTGAAGCCATCATAGAGGGAATATCGCACTGATCCAAACTCAGTATCATCAGCATCTATGGCAGTGACCTAGACCAGATATCAATGTATTATTAAGGTAAATCTTATTTATAACTGCATCTGATCCAATTTCTTTTACCTTCAATTCTAGAATTACTCAGAATCACATGTAATGTTGTGCTCACACTAATATTCAGTGTTTAAGACATTTCGCAAACATTTCTCATTTTTTAAAAATTAACTGTTAATTAATTATTCATCTGTAACAATTCAGCAGTTTGTAAATGAACTGCACCATATTTCTGAAACTATGAGCTTGTAATCAACCATCTGTGTATTAGAAGCAGCAAAATGACCATACGGGCAAGCTTGATCTCATTAACTTTGGTTATGGTGTTGGCACAGCAAAGGGTGTCTCAGATTAACACTTCCAGCTTCACTCTTTCAGATGACTAAAACCAACTCTTGTAATACCACTGAAAAACATCATGCTTAAAGACTGTGTAATGCGCTTTGTGGTTTCATCAAGACTAATCGAAGAAGCGTCTTTTCAAACAGCTCTAATGGCAATTCATAACAATTTTATGTTTTTGTGAACTGGTGGCAAATTCATACGATCTCATTAATATAATTACATACGGTATGCTTACGTCTTCTGGCAGTTATGCTTAGGGTTGGGGTGGACCTTCATGTGTAGATTTTTATAAAAAATCTTACATTTTCTATTAATTAAATTGTACACAACCAATTCACCAAAATGTAATTTTTTTATCATAAGATCAGGTTGGATGGAGAGTCAACTATCTCTTACTACAACATTATTATAGACAATTTGGTAACACTTTAGAATACAGTTACTTCATTAATGAATAACTACACAGGAACAAATGAGTAACACAATATTAAGAATCTAGTAACTACTATTAACTGACAAGAAACTCTGATTAACGAATTAGTAAGTAATAGCACACACATGAAAGTGGTAGTTCACTATTAACTAATCAATAACTACTATTTATTTTATGCTTCCCAGATAACTACTGAAAAAGTTTCATAATTCATGCAAAACTAATCAATAACTAATGCAGGACAAATGACTAACTGTAAACAACACAAGGTTGTTTACATTTTCAATATGTTATAGCGTAGCAGACTGATTTGGGAAAACTTTTAATAATTAGCCTATGCTATCTCCTAGAGAACTATTTATCAACTGAATAATTTTAAAGAAATGGATTTTTAAATGCAGTTGTCACGACCTTACTTGTCCTGTCGCCAATTCCTCTGGACTCGCACTTGTGAATGTTTAGAAAATTCTACACTTTAGGATTGGCTTTTCATAAGTTACTACTGTAAGAATCATGGTAAGTAATGACTCAAGTGTTACTACATACTTCCAAAGGAATTACTAAATATTTGGATCCGTATTCTAAAGTGAAGATCATGGTAACTAGCTAGTAATGTATGTAGTAACAATTGTATGTAGTGTTGTAGTGTATGTAGTGTATGTAAGTATGTAGTAACACTTGAATCATTACTAGTTAGTTACCATGATCTTCACTTTAGAATACGGATCCAAATATTTAGTAATTCCTTTAGAAGTATGTAACACTTGAGTCATGTCTAGTCATTTGTCCTGCATTAGTTATTGATTAGTTTTGCATGAATTATGAAACTTTTTCAGTAGTTTTCTGGGAAGCACAAAAAAATTGTAGTTATTGATTAGTTAATAGTGAACTACCACTTTCATGTATGTGCTATTACTTACTAATTTGTTAATCGGAATTTCTTGTTAGTTAATAGTAGTTACTAGATTATTAATATTGTGTTACTCATTTGTACCTGTGTAGTTATTCATTAACGGAACCGTATTCTAAAGTGTTACCAACAATTTTAACATATTTTTGCTGAATCTAAGGCTTAAAAGCTAAAATACATCCTTTGTTATACATCATGTATGTGTTCTTAGTGTTCTAGATTGTGATAACATAGTTATTCAATTAATTAACTGAAATGTTTTAGCAGACTGGTCAGATTTTCTGAAAGACAAACTGACCAGTCAGCAAAAACATTTCAGATGACTACAATTATTAAAAAAATATTGATGACTGCACTACACAGACTTACTGTATGTCCTTCCCCCTAATACCATAATCAAGTACTGTGACATAGCTATAGTATTGTTTTTTTTTCTTTTACAGGGGATGAACCTGAAATTACTATTTTTATTGCATCAACACAGAAAAGAAGTGTTCTTGTCAAGACATTTTCAAGGGGTCTTTAAGCTTTCCACTCAAGTTTGCTATAACATGATAACACACAGCATAAAATGTTGCTTCGTGTAAATCATTAGGTTTGCACACACACATTGTCTGTTGCTGAATCATTAGGGTATAAGTTCTGTCCTATCTTTAGCAGCAC
The DNA here is from genome assembly GCA_030578275.1 of Meda fulgida. Taxonomy (NCBI): domain Eukaryota; kingdom Metazoa; phylum Chordata; class Actinopteri; order Cypriniformes; family Leuciscidae; genus Meda; species Meda fulgida. The sequence continues at coordinate 16,342,141 of CM060616.1, forward strand.
CTCGAGCTCATTCTCAGCCTTTCTGTCATAAAAGAGATATTATACTAGAGCATTTATGATCTCAGTAGTGGGTGGAAGGACTAGGACTTCTGGTCAAAGTCTAAAAGCAACTGTCTGAGATTATAAATTACAAACACTCTCTGCATGCAAAACTGATTGCGGCTATGATCAAAAAGAGATATCCTCTGAAATTATGACCAAAGTAAATATCAAGTATGACATTTTCTCACAATATACATGAAAGTGCCTATCTATAGCACAAATTTAATTTCTCGTATTTATACGCCAAAAATAGTTTTTGCATGCATATAATACGCAGTTTACGTGTGCATATGATATGATACGCACATACTCCACACCCCTAATCCTACACAAGGGGTTTACAGTGCGTATCATTTGCACGCAAAAACTATTTTTGGTGTTTAAATGGTACGAGAAATTTTATTCGTGCAATATACGCACTTTCATGAGATCGTGTTGCAATATACAGTACTGTGTATTAGATCTTATACGAAAACATTTGTCTTTAGATGGTTATATATACTGCTTCAGTATGTCACTAGGAAAAATCAATTTCAGATGTCTACATTTCTTTTGCAAATATTGTAATAATCCAGAATTTTGTAATGACATTGAGTCCTACAACATATGGTACAGTATCCACAGAGCCCTGATCTTAATATCGCAGAGTCTGCGATATTACATGAAGAGACAGAAGCAACTGAGACTAAAGACTAAATCTGCAGAACTGCTGAAACTTCTCTAAGATGAAAACTTCCTTGAAAACTGTGCACAAAGTATATCTAGAATTTGTGCTAATTTAAAGGCAAATGGTGGTCACACCAAATATTGATATATTTAGTTTATAAAGTTCACTGAAATAACAAAAACTAGGCTATTCAATGTATCATATTGTTTTTTAACTAATTGTTCTGAATGTTTTGAGACATATAATCAATGTGGGTGGCTGGAGAGAGACCACAAAATAGTCTTTAATTAAAATGTTTAAGATCCTTATAAATGTATATTTAATAAAAATGAATGAAAAAAGCTTGATGTGGAAGTTATTCTATGTTATAAAAATGTGGGGTCAGTATTTTGTTTTAAATGTTTTTGAAAGAATTCTCTAATGCTCACCAAGGCAGCATTTATTTGATCAATTATAGTTACAAATTATTATTGTGAAATATTAGTACAATAAAGAAAAATAAAACAATTATAAATAAAATAATTATTATAATTATTATTATATTACAGTTTTTCTGATTCATATTTTTTGGGAACCGTTATACTTTGTTCTATTCTTTGATGAATAGAAAGTTTATAAGAAATAGAAACCTTTTGTAACATTGTAAATGTCTCTACTTTTACTGAATCAAATAGATACACCTTTCCTTAATACAAGTATTTAAAAAATCGTACCTAACCCAGACATTTGAATAGTAGTGTAGGTGTTTCCAATACAATTTTAAACTACAAACATGATTTCATTAGACATGCCAAATACAATTGTGCCAGGCTACAGTTTCACACAGAAGGAGCCAAAACAGTGAGCAGTGTGTTGTGGCTATTTTGTAACACTGTTGTCTTTGTCCCAACAAAAAGTCTTAGTACGTCTCTGTTTTGAGAGTGAGTGTGTGTGTGTTGTTGTGATAGTTAGAGTTTCTTCTGACATTGTGAGCCCTACAATGATTTATTTGTTGAGCAACAGCTTCATTCAGCAACTTCTTTTTGATTGCACTTGTTTTAATTTTTTATTCTTGCTTGTTTGTATTGTTCACCCAAAAATTAAAACAAATTTGATGGTGATAATAATATGCCACAATTATTTTTCATGTCTTATTCATTTCAGCTTCTGCTTTGTAACAAAACAATGGTCAATGGTTGCCAAAACAGTTTGGTTGTAACATTCTACAAAATATCTCCTTCTATCTAAGTCATGCAGGTTTGGAACAACATGAGGGTGAGCAAATCATGACATATTTTTTTTATCTGGGTTAACTAATACTGACTTAAAAATCTTTTTCTCTTTTTTTTCTTACAAATAATAGGCATAATTTTATCACCATCATCAAACTGGCTGAAGTGCAATTTCTTGAAAAGGAGAATAATAATAAATACCTGTAGGATGCATGCCCCAACAGCTGTGTGCTCTTTGACGGTTACATTATAGAACTGTTGTTGGAATATAGGTTTATTGTCATTGACATCCACCACGTGGATGGTCACAGTGGCCGTGGAGGACAGGGAAGGAGAACCACCATCGGAAGCCACCACTAAGAACCTCAGTTCCATCTCTCGCTCATGGTCTAGGCCTCCAGCAGTAGTAATGAGACCTGATGTTGGATCTATGTTGAACAGATGCTCCTGCTCTGACTGTACAATAGAGTAGGTGATTTCAGAATCCCCTCCTAGATCTCTGTCCATGGCCTTGACTTGGAAGAGAGTTGTTCCCTTAAGCACATCCTCAGAAATGCTCTCCTCATAGATGTTTTGATCAAAAACGGGTGGATTGTCATTCAAATCTGTTATCTGAACCTGAAATGTTATCTCACTGCTCAGAGGAGGAGAGCCGAAATCTGTGGCAGTCACAGTGAGTTCATACAAGTCCTTTATCTCTCTGTCCAGTGGGCCCTCCACACAGAGAACGTAAAGAAAATCATCAGTGGATTTGAGGGAGAACATCCCATCCTCACCTTGGAGAAGAACATCAATCTTCTTGATATCTCCTAAATCTGGATCTGAGACTGCAATCCTGGCAATATAGTCTCCCGGTCTCGCTCCTTCAGATACTTCTTGTGCTCCGGCCTCATTTAGGAACAGGACACTAATATTTGGGTTGTTGTCATTTACATCCAGTACTTTAATACTTACAAATGTGCTGGAGGATTCAGGTTGAATCCCAGAATCCCATGCTGTCACAATGAGCTCAAAAAATGACTGGTTTTCATAGTCCAAAAGCTTATTTACACTAATGATACCAGAGGAAACATCAATAATGAAAAACTCATTTGGATCACTTTGACGGCGGTTTATCTCATAGGTGACTCGACCATTGCTGCCAAGATCTGGGTCTGTAGCAAATACATGGCAGGCTGGTGCCATCAATGGGGTGCTTTCCAATAAGACAGCATGATACTCTGACTGATTGAACACAGGCTGGTTGTCATTTTCATCAAGTACAGTAATATGTACTTGCAACTGTCCTGTTTTGGATGGTACACCACCATCAAATGCCTCAATTGTGAAATTGTAGAAGTCTGTAGTTTCTCTATCTAATCTTGTTTGCAGAATAAGGTCTAAATTTGACATACCACCTCCACTACTGTGGATATCCACTTTAAAAAGTTTCCTCATGTCTCCATCTGTAATTCTGTAGCCCTGGGTGCCATAATCACCCTTATCCTGGTCCTGAGCTCCTTCCAACTCAATACGGCTTCCTGGAGGGCTTAATTCAGACACATTCAAATGGATTGTTTTTACACGGAAAACAGGGGAATGATCGTTCACGTCCTTCACCTCGATGCTTACTTTAATAACCTCTCCTGTTAAAGCTGCGGCCGCGAACTCGTACTTATCTGCGCGCTCTCGATCCAACACCACGGCGGTGGAGATGATCCCGGAGTCTCCATCGATCTCAAAGTCTCTGAACACATCGGAATCTTTGCTCTCAGATATAAAGAATCCAGAAATTTGGGTTTGCGTCGGCAGTCCAACACTTAAATCCCCGACAATAGTTTTTGCAGGTAAACCTTCCTCTATGGAGAGACTGAGATTGAACACCTGCGCGCAACCATCCTCACAAAATAATGTAAATAAGAGAAACAGGATTAGAGTCCTTAGGTAAAACTCCATCTTAATGTGAAAACATCAGAAGGCTATACGTTTGTTAGATTCATTATAACGAGGAAACAACGTCTTCGCACTGTAGCTTCGGGCTGAAGTTCACTCTCCAAACGGCTCTTCTTCAGGGGCGAATGCTCCTCCGTGTCTTCCCAGCCATCAATCTTCCGCTGTGTGTGCGTATGTGTAGTTTCAATATAGAATCACCTTCTCCCGGTGAAGTAGGACTGAACGCGGCACATGAGAAGAAGATCAGCATGGAGTGCCTTAAGTCGAGCGGCACGCGCGCCTGAAAACTCTCCCTGTCACGTGACGTGCAGTATCTTGAAGCAGGTGTAAAAGACGGACCTCCTGTCATTTAGATTTTTATAATTCCCTGATTATTATATTATATTATATTATATTATATTATATTATATTATATTATATTATATTATATTATATTATATTATAGAAAATGAACCATGGTAGGCTAACCACAAATTATCCATGGTTTTGCTAAACTAACAATAGTTTAACAATGGTAGCCTATTTGTTGTAAAAGGGTCATTCCTGGTATGCGGTGACTTTTCCTGTCCCAATGATTTAAATATTCATATTTTCTCTAAAATGAGTCACATATTTATAATAAATGGCTTAAATTGTAGATTTAAGTATTCTTTACAATTTAAACAGAGATAATAGACATTAAAAATACTATTTTGTATTTTACACCATTTTAATTGATGTATGCATTCAATTATATCATGTCCTCAGTGCACAGTAATCAACGTCTGCAAGAAATATAAACCATGAAATGACAAAAACCTCAAAATATTTTTTTATTATGTTATAGACTAGGCTAAATTGCATCTAATCATACATATAAATCATGTGAAAATATAGGTCTTTTTCTTAAAATTTTCTTCAATTACTGCGTCCCTGAAGTCATCTTCCACCCTGTTAGTATGTACTTTTTTGCCTTCCAAATCCGACTGCAATTTCATTGAGACCATTTTCAAGAAGTGATTTAATTTCTTTTACCTGCTGGAATTCAACTGTACAAACTGAGGTAAGCTTTAACTCTCCCTCCTAACTTTTTTTTAGTTTTTGAGATGTTCTCCTGCTTGTCCCACCCTTAAAGTTCCACCCTGTTAGTCTTTGTTATGAAGAATGTTTGTCCTATCAAATTTTTTTTAAAACAAATCTGACATAGTTATAAAAGTTCTGTTAATTTGTAGAAGGTTAGCTAGCTAAATGTTGATCACTCAAAGAACTATGGCTAACTTTGCTCAGAATTTTCCACCCTGTTAGATTCTACCCTGTTATGTTTAATTCATGTGGACTTCAGTGAAAACTATTTGTGCAAATATGCAAATGAAGTGCAGTCTGTCCATTTTGGGGGATCCCATCAGCAGGCAACCCTGCACATTGGCTTATTATATATAGCAGCACAGAATCCTATAGCATTCTGCTCCATTTCCCCTTCACGGAGACATGATCCACCGGCTATCTGGGCACACCTGGATCCAGTCCTTCATATGATTCAGTCAAGGTTTCCCCAGGTGACTCGGCTCCACTTCTTCAGTGACTGGCCGGCAACTCAGTACAGACAGAAGATAAACTTCCTTCTTCTTTCCACTTTGATGTAAATTGGAATTTCTTTGAGGCCAATCATGGCAAAGGGGCGCCAGATGGTGTTGGGGGGACCCTGAAGCGGTCAGCTGACAGGCTAGTGCGCTTAGGAGAGGACATCCCTGATGCAGAGGTGCTCTATAACAAGCTTAAACTCCAGGAATCGGTTGTGGAGCTGTTCTTTGTCACTGAGAACAGTGTGGAGGAAAAGGTGAAGGAAATGCTGTTGGTAAGTGTCATTTTATCGTGGTATTTTTGTCTTTATTTTTAACTGAGAAGAACAGTATGAAAAGTATTCTACTCAGTTCAATGTAAATGAAGTTTACATTGGGAACAAAAAAAAATTGGTTTACAAAAAAACAGTAGGACAAAAAACTAAAACAATAGGAAATCTGCGGAACCAATGAAAATGTATTTAATACAAACTTACAAAAACAGAATATGGACAATTGTATACTCACCTCAGAAAACCAAATAAAAAGAGTTCCACATTTACCTGAGAAAAAAAAGTAACTTGAGAAAATAAATAAACAACAAATGAAGCATTGTAATTCTCACCTGAAAATATCTCCCAGGTTTTGTTATTTATATTTTATTACTGTGCAGATATTTTCCTTCATATTTAAGAGATTGTATTGGGATTTGCCCTGGACAGTGAACACAAATGGTAAAATGGTAACTCATGTCTTTGTCATTTGTCTATTTCATTTTTTAGGTGCCCCCCTTAACTGCCGTGAAGGGAACCATGAAGGTCCATCAGGTGATCAGTACCTTGCCAGGGAAAATCCAGTACAGAGACATAACCTGTCTCTGCCAAAGAGAGCAGGGAGTCATGGACTGTCCATGCTTCAGTCTCAAGGAGGCAAATCTTCATGCTGATGTGGGATTGAAATTAAAATCAAAGGTTCCAACAACTTCGTGGCGACCAGAGGTCATTACTATTGACCATGTTGGCAGTTGGTGTATGGTAAAATATGATGATGACCACTACCCTGGCATCATCATGAATGAAGAGGATCACAACATAGAGGTCAACTGCATGCATCGCAATGGCATTAATAAATTCTTCTGGCCGGGCCCAAGAAAAGACATCAGTTGGTATGCTGACAATCAAATAGTGTGCCTGATGAAAGAACCACAGGCCCTCAATAAAAGGTCTTTACAGGTAGATAAAGCAACATGGAGGTACCTTAAAGAACAAATGTAACAACGCCACACAAAAAATGGCATCTCTGTTCCTCCTTGTAATTATTTTTTATTTTATTTTGTTTGTTAATCTAGTAAGTTGATGTAGCCAAAACACCACAAAGGGCATCACTGTCCATTACTGTTCCTTCTTGTGATGAATTTTGTATTTGTTTGTTAATCTAGTTAATTCAAATGAATTATATCATCTTTATTTTTAATCAAATATAAATAAATAAAAATGTAATTTATTATGTCTGTCTTCTCTAATTTGTAAATATTTCTCTAGCCATCTGAAGAGAGAATTGTTTTGTTTTGCCCCCATTATTGATTATGATGAGGAACCACATAGATATTTTTTGTGTCCCTCCCCCAAAGGAAATTTGGATTTTTTTATTTTATTGTTTTGAAACAATATGTTATAGGTGCAGTTCCACACATTAGCAATGGCAAACCATGCAGGACAATGACAAAAGGCTCATCCACTGAACCTGTTAACACTGGTGTTCCACCCTGTTATACTCCGTTCCACCCTGTTATGCTCCTTTCCACCCTGTTAGACAAATCATTTTAAATAATAATTTGACAGCAACATTAAATGTTTGGCATACTTTTGTCTTATTTTGTGAGGTGAGGAGCACTAACAGCATATATGTGTTTTTGAGCCAATTTTTATTGTTATTTACCATCCTATTTGCAAAGATGGGCACAAAAAGTACCAGTTTTTAATAATCAAGACATATTCTCTTCATCAAAAATTGTTTTGCTTGTTTCAAGAAGAAAAAAAAAATCTAAGATGGCATAAGGGACATATACTATCCAAGAAAAGCTCATTATTGTTTAACATTTACATTATTAAAATGTTGTGATGTATATGTCCCTAACAGGGTGGAATATTTTCATGGACGTGTCTGAACAATCTACCCATAATTATTATTTTCAGAGTCCCTGAGCTTGACCAATATGTATTCCTTATAGTTAAACATGTCAATATTTGGGTAGAATGCTAAAAACATGAAAATCATGTCCTTTTTTTCCCAACACTTATGAAGCCAAAATGTCCCCGCATACCAGGAATGACCCAAAACATATGTTAATCAATCGGCAAAAAAAACAAAACATGGTTACTACACTTTTACTTTTACTATAATAAAACCATGATACATTTTCGTATGATGCTTTATTGAATCATCCAAAATATTTTAGGCAATTAAATTTCAACCTTTTTAGTTGTTATAGGAATAAAATCATAGAACTATAATAAGATCCCCAGTGACTGTTCAGAATTAAATATAAAAAGCTTAGTCTCAAAAAGAAACTTTCATTGTTTTACTGAATATCTTGTCACACACACACACACACGCACGCACGCACGCACGCACGCACACACACACACACACACACACACACACACACACAAACGCACGCACGCACGCACGCCCACACACACACACACACACACACACACACACACACACACACACACACGCACGCATAGCCTATATTTGCATGCGTAACCTCAGCTAAACAAGAAATGTCCTCTCACCTTCAACTGCTTTTAGTTCCAGATACCGTATTTGAAGCTGACAAGATGTGCTTCCCCTGTTTTTGCAGTTGTTTTTATGGTTGTTCATTCTGCTATGTCTCAGCTGTCGCCCTGGGGAAAGGGGCTTGCATACCTTTGTATTGGATGTAACAGTGCTGGGGAACCTCCAGGGCAGGCCCGGTTCTACGGGGGTGCTAGAGGGTGCTAAGCACCCTCAAACAAAAGTGAAAGCACCCTCAGATGAAATTATTAATAGCACACATGTAAACGAGATTTCGCCGACAATAGAATCACAGACGGATTTCACACACATACAAAATAAATCCATTTACACGATTTTTCAAATCAGAATTTATTTAATTATGCTTTCATGTTTAATGCATGTGATTGGTTGTGTCCTTTTGCGATCGTGATACGCATAGGTGAAGCTGTCTCTCAAATTGCCCACTTTGCTTGCGTGTGTGCGTCCCGCTCAGGAAATTAGTTCGCTGACTTTCTGAGACGGGGCTTTAGGTAGCCTAAAAATATGAATTGTCCATTTTTCATCATGGACATAAGATATTGGCTCAAGAAAGCTCAAACCTCTAGTAAATCACAAGATGAGATGAAACCGCCTGCCGATGACAGCAGCGAACACAGCCCTACAACCTCACTCTCACCGCTTGACACCCATGCAAACACCGGCGACAAACCTAGTGTCGCGGCCGATGGCGCCGCCGCCGAGTGACCTTAATCTTTAAATCAGCTGTTTCGTTCAAAAGGACTGATTTATTGTCGTCAGAAACTACATGTTTAAAATGTAAGTTTCTTATATTAACTTCATTATTCAACTGCAGAATAAATTAATTTAAATTATTCACAAATTTGCAATAGGCCTACTGCTGATATTTGGGAAAAACAGCACTCTTTGTGTAACATTTCTTAACTATATCATATGATATAAAAGTAAAGGACAAAAACTCGTAGAGGGCATTCTATTTTGAACTTTGACCATTCTAACTGCATTTAAACCATGCAGTAAATCACTCTAAATGCATCCCCGGTCTCCCTACTATTTTCAGACAGCCCGATCTCATCTAAGTGCGTATCAATACCACGAATGTTATTTCTCGCGCCATTTATACGGCAAAAATTCGTTTTTGCTTGTATATGATACGCAGTTTTCGCGTGCATATGATACGCACTTTATGGCGTGTAATACGCATCCGTGGGGTGTGTCTTCAAACGCGCTGGCAGCTGTGTGTGTGTGTGTGTGTGTGTGTGTGTGTGTGTGTGTGTGTGTGTGTGTGTGTCGGTCAGCTGTGGGGTTAGTCCGATGGCAATTCTTCTCCTTGGCATTTACCTAAAACAACAAAATGAACATATTCAGTAGTGTTATGACTTTATATGTCTATACATATGAAATATAACGTTGTCTCATTTCAGCTTAGCATGTAATGTTAGCTTCGTAGTGTTAGCATAACGGTTATCAGCCGTAACGTTACATGGCGGACAACTTCAGCAAACATTTTAAAAGATAACATTTTGGACAGTGGTTACGGTAACCAATGTATACTTATCTAAAAATTAAAAATACCTTTTAGACAGACGAAACGAAAGAGAAAACAAGGCTGCGTCTGAGGAAGACCGTTAACTGTCACTATCACCAAAGTCCTTCCTCGTCCTTGATCGTCACTTGCATGTTTCTCCCAGTTTTTTTGTTATTTGAGCTGCATGTGCTATATGTCTTAAGTGCAATAATTAGAAGAATATTTTTACTAAAATAAATTAACTTTTGGTACCAATTTGTACATTTGAGGGACTATCTCTTTAGGTTAAAAGAGGTTTTTTTCATTTTTCAGGGAGCGAACGTTTCAGTTCCCTGGAAGGATTTGATTGAGACAGCCCTGATCAGTGACCTGACTAGGGAGCTGAACTCTGCAGGAAAGTGGACCTTGAGGGCCAAAGTTGAGAACCCCTGGTTTAATACGTTACTAGACAATGTCCTACCCCGCTCATAACAATTTAAGGCTTTTTAAGATCTTTTTTAAGACCTGAACATATAAAATCCTAATTTTATATGTTCAGGTCTTAAAAACGATCTTAAAAAGCCTTACATTTGATTTTGAAAAACCCTGATCCTTTTAGGCAGGTCTGAGAGTCCCAAGTGGTGTGGTGGAGGGAGTGATAGACAAGAGATGTCAAAATATGTTTTTTACATTATTTTTTAAGGTCGTTCAGTCTGATAGATTTGTCAGATGTTCTACACAATAAAATGTTATGCTATATATTATATTAAAATAGAAAAAATATATACTGGCAACCCAACTGATAAATATGTATTTGGTATATAATTAGGATCCGTAAAAGAAAGGTATTTAGTGATATATGGAGATCACAGATTTCTTTCCAACCTATATTAAACTCTGGAGATACTGTAAGTGTGCCATGGTTGTAGAAATTACCATTAATTTATGTGAACCTATTTACTGATGCCAAACTATGAGACCAATAAAACAATAAGACCTATGAGAAAAGCAAGTGTATTACAGTGTAGTAATACAGCCTTCCTTGGTCACTTATATTGATATAAATGGCTGATCATTTAGAACTTGCCCTCTTGCATCCGAAATGTTTTTGTATATTTTCTCAGTATTCGGTTTTTCATGTTTACCAAGTTTGAACAGTGTTCACAAGAAATAGGCCTATTATTAGTCATTATGGACCACTCCCCAAAATACCCATAAGAACCCACTATGACCTGGGTGTCACAAACACTGGTGATGATCTGGAAAGTTTAAAAAAAATAAATAAATAAAAACATTATACCTCACTTTCAACCCAGGAAGTCCCTAAAGGGCATTTAAGGAACACCCAGTTTCAGTCATGTGACAATGTGTGCATTTTTGTTGCCATGGTAACATTTCCAAAATGGTGGCCTGTCTGGTGTGCACATGTTGCAGTGTCATCAATTTTTGCAAAGTTTTTGTTATTAAAGGTATGTTTCAACCCATGCAACAATTCTAATGTTTTAATAACATATACTAGATTACACTTGACCTGATTTTAAAACATGTCTTGTACAAATTGATATAAAACAAGTTTTGAAAATGTTGTGGTGACATGTGTCACATCAGGCTGTTAACCTTAAAACAGTAGATGGAATTTTGATGTGAGGTATGTGTCACATTAAGAAAAATCGTAATGAACTGCTCAAATAATTTAGCTGATTCAATTATTTTAGTTTTATATATATTCTGCTGCTCAATTCAAAGCATATTTTAACATATGTAAACAAAAAAAATGTCAAATTAATAACATTGTTAAAGGGTAACAAAACCCCTGGTCAGAGCCTGACTCCCCCCACTGCAATATTTGAAAAGTGAGCAGAGCCCAGCGGAGGAGGGTGTGCACCTGAGACGAGTCTCTCTTTAGGCAAGGGTGTGGTTAGCTGGTGCCTGCTAATGTCGCAGGGCACCACAACTTGAAAATTCAACTGCAGTAGCCACCGTTCAACCTGAAGAGGGCAGCACTCAGAGGTTTTTACACCATATATTGTAGAATTAAAACACTTTATACCCAAATGTCTAAAAAAATTCTTGAATCAATGAACAGCAATAATAAAGCCCCAATCTGACAGATCACTAACTAAAGAAAGTCGGTTTAGGGTTTACCCTTTAATGAAATGTATTTTGAAAACATTTTGAACCAAAACAGGTATGCAACATATGGTATAACACACCACATTTATTTTTATTCAGTTTGCACATTTTCGAGTTGTGAAAAAATAATTTAAAAATGTATTTCTTATTAAACCACATACCTGAAAATGTTGAATTTTGAGGTTACAAAAGAGTTGTAAAATTTAATTGTCACAGTCATGGTTTTGAAATATGTGGCAAAGCAAATAAAATGTAAAAACTATTAGGCTACTTCTGAAAAAGTTTTTTTAAATTATATTTTTATTTTTAATTTATCTTCGTTATTTAGCAAGAAAACTGACAATTTTTTTCCCAAATGAGAAATAAAAGCCCAATGTGACATATATGTAACATTGAAAATGTATCATAAACGCCCAATGTGACATAACATTACAGATCTTTGACAAGTAGTGGTTGTATTTAAAAAACAAATGGCAGAAACATGTTTTAAGTGGTCCATTTAGTCTGTTTTATATGCCCCATAATTTTCCTATAAAGGGAAATTGGTCCGGGCTCTTATGGGTTAAATATATGCTGAATGATTATATTAAATGCAATTCATGTTAATGTAAAGGGATAGTTCCCCAAAAATGAAAATTCTGTCATAATTTACTCAAATTGTTCCAAACCTGAATTAATTAATATATTCCGCTGAACACAGAAGATATTTTGAAGAATGCTTGTACGCAAACAGTTGATGGGACCCATTGACTTCCATAGCATTTTTTTCTCTCTCTCTCTCCATATATGGAAGAAGTCAATGGGGCCCATCAACTGTTTGGTTACCAATATTCTTCATATATCTTATTATGTATTCAGCAGAAGAAAGGAATTCATACAGGTTTGGAACACCCCCTTTTTTAACATAGATCTGTACTCAAACCTCTACGATACAAAATACAATATCAGTGAAGAAACAAACATTATTTGTAATGTTTTTCCTGCATAAAATTGGACACTTCAACAAGATCAATAAACATTTTCATTATTTTTACATTTATTTATTTATTAAAATTGTGCAATATTGTACCACACCGAACAAAGTGAAAAATTTGACATTTTCATGCAGAAAAAATAAATATATTTATTGAAAACAAAAATTTCTTTAACTAAGCACTTGAATAAACAGATGTTGCCTGCTTTGGCCATCGTACCATCGTGGAACACAAGTATTACCAAATCATCATATCATCAAGTTATCATATCAAACATTAAAATCGGTAAAACATTAAAAATCACCATGACCTCCTAATATACTTTATCTTTACAAGCTGCATACACACAATATCCTTCCTCACTACTTGTGAAAGTTGAAGAAGCAATTCCTCTCAACAGAAAAACAGGGGGCAAGGGCAGTGTAGGCTACTTTTAAAGTTTAAATCTTGAATTTAAATGAAAATATTAAATATGAAAATATGTTTGAATATTGCTTTGTAAAATGACAAATATAAAAGATAAAAGTTCTTCCGAAATAATAAATGTGTACATTTCTTATAAATCTAGATTATTTACATGTAGTTTCCATTGGTAGTTTCATATTATACTATCTATAATATTATACATATTATATATCGACTTTTGTGTCATTCTGACGTAACCGGAAGACAATTTGTCGCAGCCGGAAGTATTGTGTTTTCATGTCCGGTTCAGGTTGTGATTGTTTGGTGTGTGGCGAAGTTTTTATATTTAAGTTTGAGTATCTTGTTGGTGTTTTGGTGAACTCACAAACATGACTGAGGTAAAGCGGTGAATTTGGTTAATTGGCCAGTGTTTCAGATTGGTAGTCAATGCTTAGTTTCGTGAATAGTTTGTGAATGAAAGCGGCGTGCTGTATTTCTGCACATGTGTGGTATTCTAGATAAGTTATACAAATCTAATAGTTAATTATTTCTATATGACTAAACCGATCATCTGATTTTGGCATTCTGTGTTTTTGTTCCTATAGGACGTACAGAAGCACTCGGTCCACACGCTAGTGTTTCGCTCTTTGAAAAGGACTCATGATATGTTTGTGTCGGATCATGCTAAACCAATAGCGCTGGACGAACAGAGGTAATACACAATAAATACACTATCCTGTTGAAGGGATTAGGTTGAACGGGAGAACTGATCTCAGTCTTTGATGTAAATGAAACCAAACTGACATCTAACGTTAGTTATGCTAGTTGCTCACGTTATATAACTGCAAATCTAACTAAATCTAGCTATTAACCGATAAACAACTAAACCTAGCTACATAAAAATACCACTATTTATAGACTCATGACAGTTGAAAACTTTTAAACTGAAATCAGTGGGGTTCAGTGCTGGAACTAATGGTTGCCCCACGACACTCATTGCCTCCAGAATAATTAAATTTTGTGATATTGAAAGTTGATTACTTTTTTTTTTTTTTTTTTAATTGTGGCGTAGACAAAGCTAGTTAATCTTACTTGTCCCTTAAATGTTTTTAGCTTCAAAATGAAGATGGCAGTGAAGATGAAAACCGAGTACAGACCTGTGTTAGACATGCCTGTGCTGAAAGAGGGCAGAGACAAAGGGCCACTCCATGCCTCTGATCCATATGGCCAGCCGCAATACCCACTGCCTGGTACGTCTCTTTCTTTTTTGGCCTTTGTTATATTAATGTTTTTTTTAGTGATTGAAGCTCTAAAAAGGTTTGTTAGTGAAATCAGCAACATCGATTCACCAGTTTACCATAATTGTTTTACTTTTATTAATGCAGATACTAGTCCAGATTACTTGGTGACAGGAACTCATCCATACCCATCTGCTCCAGGTAAGACTTGAGGTTTTCAATGTTCTTTCCTTTAAGCCTGAGAACCTAGATGCTGAACATTTTGCACTGTATTTTCTTCTGAGGCCTAATCAAGTTTTTTTTTTTTCTAATGTTTTCAGGAGTGGCCCTCACTGCAGACACACAGATGCAAAAGATGCCCAGTGAAGCAGGTGTTCACTCCATGGCTTTGGCTCTTCCTCCTTCTCAAGCTAGGTACTAAGCTAAACACCAATCCCTCACACTACAATTTCTCATTTTCTTCTAAAGGCTAAGGTATGCTTAAAGAGCAATGTGCAGGTTGAATTTATAAATGTATTAATACTTGATATTGTCTGAAGAGGTCTTTTAAAAACACATATGTAGAAATTGCTAGTGAAATCTCATTTGATGTAGAGATTTTGATGAAAATGTGCTAGGCTCTGGAATACGCCTTTCCCGCTAGCAACGTGTCATATGACGTAGGCCGAGGTAAACAAGAGCTCACGTTCAGCTGTAGTTAGAGCGGTAGTTAGAGACAGAGAAAGTTTTAGATCGAGTTTTAGAGATGCCATAATGGTAAATTGTTGTTTGTGCTTGTTGCACGAATTCCAGCCTGTCAGGACATCGTGTCCATCATTTTCCTAATAGGAAAAACAAGGCTTTTCGTTTGTGGGTGCATTTTGTGCAGGTGAAGAGAGCAGACTTCACTGCCGCGTCTGTCACCACACAATCGGTCGTTTGTAACGCACATTTCACTTCGGAGAATTATAGACCTGGAGATTTTTTGCATCACAGACAGATTGTTTAATTAATACGGCTTTGAAAACATTGCATTATGCTGTCTTACTCTGCGGTGTTTCCAGTGTGAAGTATTTACACAGCTCAATGCTATCCTGCTTGCTGGCTGCAAACTGCGGAATGGATTTCCTGAGGGGGTCTCTGTGTCTCATTGAGCTGCGCCTCCGTTCAGGAAATCCATTCCACATTTTGCAGCCAGCTAGCAGACTGGCTGGGGGGAATCACTTTTGGAGTCATTTCAGCAGGATATCGGATATCTCCGCAGGTTGGATCGGGAAAATCCGTTACATGAATTACACTGGTATCTGTCCCAATTCCGATACTGGATCGGATTGGCCTCATCCCTACCTGTGGGCTATCATAGGCATGCTCGTCAACATCGGAGAACTCGGTTTCTTCATTCACATCCATTGTAACCTGAGCTTGAACTTGACCAGACTCCCTCGCCCTTCGTCACTTCCGGTTAGTGCTTTATAAACGCGGAAGTTATTTTATCACAATTTATCTCAAAATATCGTTAATGGCTAAATATATATTACTCCAGTTCAGAAAATGTAGTTGTTTTATCATCAACCTACACTATGCTATATAGGGGTATCTAACCTGCATGTTGCTCTTTAAGGAGTTTACTCCTTTGACCTTGAGCATGGATATATGTGCACTTTCTAGTGCACCATTGTTTTCAAGTGCTCAACTCACTCACACATGCTAAAGTTTTGACCACTCAAGCTCTATAATCTGTGAAAGAGAACTGAATTTGCAATCGCATGCTGTCTGAAAGGCGGCTTTGCGCGCGCGCGCTTCAAGTGTGAGCCCGGCAGCAAGAGTAGCACATTGAGAGTTGTTTTTTTGCGCTTCCATGGCTTGAACAATCACACATACACACAATTTTCTCAAAATACCCATCTCCAGGGCCTAAAACAAACTTTTTGCTGCACCTGCCAATTATCTTTGCTTGTAATTTGTTTGTTTGTTCTTAATTTCGGCAACACTTGATCCATTAATACTAACACTTTATCTTCTATTCTATATCTATTATCTTTAATAAATAAAAAGTACACATACTGCGTTAGATTAAATTGGGAAGGGTCATAGCACTTGCATATTGTTGTCCTTTTGTTAGTTTAACTGCTTCTATTGTTTTCATTTGTAAGTCGCTTTGGATAAAAGCGTCTGCTAACTGTACACTTGCCTTCAATAATGTTTGAAATGTATTAGTTGGCCTAGTAGTTTTTTATTTTTTTTATTTTTTATTTTTTTGCTTATCCATGACTCAAAAACGTAATATGATCCGTGTTTTGTGATCCATTGCACTCCTATTAAAAATACCGGATCATGAGCTGCTCATGCGTAAAAGAGCATGGTGCCGTGCTTCACTATGAAACAAGCAGTACATGTACTTTTAAATAGCAGCATTTATCATTGCAATATCATGATTTTGATTGTATTTTTGATCATGTTCTTGAATTTTTTTTTTATTAAAGAGAATTTTTATTATTAAATTAAACAAGCCCTAAACTGATAAAAGTGAATTAATATGTGGATAATTCAAGATAAACACAAAATCCTTTAAAGGGTGCTTTCGCGTTTGTGATTGTGATGTAATCACATGGGTTTTTGGATATCTAGGAATGTGGTTTGAGTGTTTCAATCGCAAAACATTTTGGACCTTGTTCTACTCCTGTATTTAGTGCTGTTCAATAGTTGTTTGATCATTTTTGAGACAAATTAAAGTGTAAAAATTAGGTTTTTGAAATGTTTTTTTCTTTGCTTTGTAGGCAGGAAGCCAGTCGAACTGCAGCCAGTGTGGCAGATATCCACAGACATGCAGGAGGTGCAGAGAGATCTCACCCCCCACAACACGCACTGGTCAGCACCACCTTTTATTTTTGTATTTTCAGTTTTCATTTAAAAGTTTTAGTATTTTTATGTGCTTTAATTTGTTTTGTCAGTTAGTGAACATGATTTTATTAGTTTAAAAATCAGAAGCACCTTCCATCCACTCAATTCTGTATGTTTCTTGAAAGCTTGTTTACTCCAATGTCTTTTCATGAATGAGAGATGACTGACCTTATCCAATGTGTATTTTAGTAGGCTACCTAAACCTCACAAACTGTAATAATTTTGCATCAGTATGTAGATGGTTGCGCAGTTTTTCAAAGATGACACATCAGCTTTTCCTTTTTCCTGTTGCAGTCTCTTATGGAAGGAGGCACAAAGAGTTCTGGCCTGGTGCCAAGAAAGGCTCCTACCATGCCCAAACCTCAGTGGCATCCACCATGGAAACTGTACAGGGTAAGTGCTTTGTCTCCCTCCAGGAGTTAATCAGCATGTTTGTTCATATCACTCCTGACTGAGTACTCGTGAATAGAAAGTTTGTCTTTGTGCTTCATGTTATGTTGTATGTTTGTGGCTTCATTTGTAAAGACCATTATCACACAGGACCAATAGGGCAGTTTACTACGATGGTGTTTCATTGGTAATGATGTTCTTCTCTGGTTGTCTCTCAGGTCATCAGTGGCCATCTGGGCTGGGTGAGATCTATTGCAGTGGAGCCTGGAAACCAGTGGTTTGTGACTGGATCAGCAGACAGAACAATAAAGGTGATCTATGTGACTTCAGATTAGGGCTGCACAATTTAATATATGTATATATATATATATATATATATATAAATAAAATGTATATATTTGAGATGCACCAATACTAAATTTCTCCGCCTTTAGTCGATTAGTCAGAATGATATCGGCTGATACCGAGATAGTTTGATTTTAATCTCTCCCAAATAATGCTGCAAACTACACTCTCATTTGGTAAACTATTAAGATTAGAGGTTAAAATTAACAGGGATATTATTATCAACTGCTTTTTATTTCCAGATATAATATTTACACAAATAAAAGCTGACTTTGTATAGACCTCAGTTGCCCAAGTTAGATTTCATAAACACGTCTTCATGGCAAATTTATTCAAACATACATATATAATTAACAGAAAATAAGCTCTTCTCTAGTGTTTTTATAGCTAGCTGTCAACTGGATAACTTTCCTGAGGTTAATGCAACATTGCGTGATATTGTTTACAAGCTGTTATGAGGTTTTTCCACGGTTGAAACAGATTGAGTGATTACAGGAGTCATGACACAGATTTTAAGTTGTTCTGTATCTTTTAACATACCTTCTGATATTCATGCATTTTTTTTCTAGATATAATTTGTTAAAGTGGAAGAAAAAAAGACTTGGCGCTCCGCGCTGGTTCTTGAACTGAGGCGCTACTGCCTCAGTGATGGATCTGTCACGTCACATTTAAGATCACCCTGGCTTGAACTTCGAGTGATTCATAGGTTCGAATAAAGCCTGCATTAACGTCGCTATTTTTTTAACTGTTAAAACGTTGTCTCGTTAACTTGCCCTAAATTCAACACGAGATTTTCTTCATCTTCACACACTGAGTTGAAGTCTGACATGTTTTTCCGCACCCTTTTGATTGACAGGATATAATTTGCCCTGATCATTGGCGGTTTTTAAACAATCGGCAGATTATTGGCCGATACATTGTATCACTGTTTATTATGCATCACTGAATAGTGTTAAGCTTTTGTTCTGTAATCCCAGATCTGGGATCTTGCCAGCGGTAGGCTGAAGTTGTCTCTGACTGGTCACATCAGCACAGTGAGAGGCGTTGCCGTCAGCACACGCAGCCCTTACCTGTTCTCCTGTGGGGAGGACAAACAGGTTAAATGCTGGGATCTAGAGTATAACAAGGTACAAACTTTAAATGCAATGTGCATTAATTTTAAGCTGTACCTAAAAGATACCGACCGATATAGATACATTTTGATTTTTGTGTTGTCCACAGGTAATACGGCACTATCACGGTCATCTGAGTGCAGTCTACGACCTTGACCTCCATCCTACCATCGACGTACTGGTGACCTGCAGTCGAGATGCCACAGCAAGAGTATGACACTCTTTTTTTTTTTTTTTTGTGATAACTGATCATGAACATGTTATTCAAAGTGTAATGTATGTTTTGTAATGTTGTGGTAGGTTTGGGACATCAGGACCAAGGCAAATGTTCACACCCTTTCTGGACACACCAACACAGTGGCTACAGTCAAATGTCAAAGCGCTGAGCCACAGGTGATTACAGGTATGCATACATTTAATTTTTTTGACTGCCTTTTGAACAGACTTCTGCTGCTGGTGCATTTTTCAAGGAAATACCATGTATTGTTCTAGGTTATATTCATGTTTCATGTGCTTTATATCTTGCTTTTAGGAAGTCATGACACCACCATTAGACTCTGGGATCTGATCGCTGGCAAGACAAGAGCCACACTGACTAACCACAAAAAATCTGTCAGAGCGTTGGTGCTCCATCCCAGGCAGTATGTTGAACAGTTATTTTTTAAGAAACATGATAAACTAATATAAATCGAGTTGTAAACGGAATAAACTAATAAATTAAGGCACTATGAAATGTACTTAATTTTTTTAGTTTAGCTTGCCATAATCTGCATTTCCATTCCACATTTAATTTTTTCCTATATTATGTGTACTATGGTTAAATTGAATTTATTCATAAACAGTTTTAACATTAAGTAACAAAAAAACTAAATTTTGTATATTTAAAAAATGATGTACAATGTAAATGTCATTAATAAGGTCAATGGCTTCAATTCAGAGCTTTACAGCTTAATTTTGCAAACATGCTTTACAGCAGTTTGACTGTATAAATCAGTGTTATTTTAGGTATTGTTCATTTAGTATAGTATTTATCAATACTTTGAATTGGCTTTTATTAAAAAAAAAATCAGTTATGTAGTTTTGTGCTTTTGTCTTTTTTATTAGTTTTCTTTATATTTATATAGGCCATAATTTTAGTGCTTAAACTTTAAGCTTATCTCATTTACTTTTATTTTTTATTTAAGTTTTTCATCTAAAATGTAATAGTTTCAGTTAAAAATAACAACAGTGGCTAAGACCAAATCATAGCTGTGCTGACATTCAGTGTAAAAATACTCATGTCAAGGTCCTTGCACACTGAGTATGCGTTTTTTCGTGTTCGTCATTCGGTGGCTCTGAATTGTCAAAACACCTATCAAAATGCTTGCTACAGATGCGAAAAACGCAGAAAATCGAACCCAATCCGATTTTTATGACAGGCGAAAGTTTAAGAGGCAGTGTATAAGCGTGATTGACATAACGTGAGGTATTTATTTTTTAATATGCGAGAATTTCGTATACAAGGACCCTTTAGTATGATACTACATATAATGCTGCTTTCAATAATTTTATATAATTATTATAAAAAAGTTATATTACTGTATTTAGATTGAACATTACATTTTACTACATAATGTTTTTTTTTTCATACATCAAGTTAAAATGAGAGCTTTTATTTTGGTAATATTCTGACTGAAGACCTTTTACTATTTATTTCTTTTTTTTTTTGCCATAATTTGTCGAATTTAATTCAGTTTGCGTTTTCCACATCACAGAAAGCGTATGGGCCTAATCAAATAAATCATTGTTATATATAGTTGGTTATCTCCCACACTAACTGAGTTCGATCAGATTTATGTGTTCTTGTCTTTTTAAAATCATATCCTCTCGTTAACAGGTACACCTTTGCCTCTGGCTCTCCAGATAACATTAAGCAGTGGAAGTTTCCTGATGGGAACTTCATCCAAAATCTTTCAGGACACAATGCCATTATCAACACACTGGCTGTCAATTCAGATGGTGTTCTGGTGTCAGGAGGTAAAATACTCCTTCAAACTTTTTGTTGCAAAGCCAGTCATGCTCAAAAATTATTGTATTTAAACCATATTGAAATTTGTTTCCCCTTTGTCTTGTCTGGGGTAAATTTAACTCCACTTCTAAATATATACTTGCAAACTTCCATGATCACTTCCTCTCAGGGGAATCCCGGCAGCAATTTTGAAGTACATTCAGCTTGTCAAATGGATGAGGGAAGTTTATTTGGACAGACCCTCAACTCCTCAATTCTTTCAGAGGGAGCGAGGCTACTGATATGTACACTTTAGGGAGATCCAAAGACCACAATGCAACACGATTGCTACATCACACCCAATTAATTGGTAACCCTTATCTCCACGGTGGGCTCCATAGCAGATTTCAACTGATCAAGGGCTTAGGGTGTTCCATTTAAATCCATTGCAAGGGTTTTGCCAGTTGTGGGCTCTCGTGCAAATCAAGCAATGATGGTCATCCATTGAACGAGACGAAGGGTAGTTGGTGAGGGAATGACATAAAAAGTGGACTTGAAGCAGCCTTTTTTATTCACTTTTGTCCCTCAATTCTTGTCTTTTCCTGACTATTGTTTCTCTTGTTTTTCACGTCAGCTGATAATGGAACTATTCACATGTGGGACTGGAGGACTGGCTACAACTTCCAGAGGATTCATGCAGCGGTGCAACCCGGTTCTCTGGACAGCGAGTCAGGGATTTTTGCATGCGTGTTTGATCAGTCTGAGAGTCGGCTCATTACGGCAGAGGCTGACAAAACCATTAAGGTCTACAAAGAGGACGAAACAGCTGTAAGTTCCCAGTTCACTAGTAATACTGGTTTAAAACAAAGTATAATAATTAATTAAAATAACACGTTGACTGTTAAATATTTATGATGGAAAAAGGTTATAGTGAATTTGAAATCCTCCAGAATTGCCTTGATGTGATTTTTGCAATTTTTCAGTTTTAACTTGTCATTGATGGAGTTTTTTTTCTTTCAGACTGAAGAATCCCACCCAGTTAATTGGAAACCTGAGATCCTGAAGAGAAAAAGATTTTAGGGTTGCTGGCCTTTTTTTTTTTTTTGTATTTAATTTTTCTATTTTTCAATCGTTTTCATTTCGTTACATTTTAGCTGGCTGGTTTCTATGGCAATGTCTGCTTAAGGTGTAAACAAACAACAATTTAAGTGAAGTCAGCAGACTTGAGATCAGATGAGACGTTTTGCTTTCTTCTACCTTTCTAAATAACATTTTGAATATTGCGGTTGTATACACGAGGAAAGGTTTCTTCCCTGTCTACTCCAAACACCATTTGCAGGTCTATGTGACACGGTCTGCCTATCTATTCATTCCGAACTTCAGGAAATCCTACAGAATAATAATGTTCTATTTCGGATCTGTGTACTGTTGCTCATCTCAATCAGAGAAAAACAATGCAAATGTAATGTTGCATATGTAGGGTACTTGCTTTTTTTGTTGTTGTCAATTTACAGCGAATTCAGGAAAAACCTATACCATGTATCTCTCATGTCTGGTAAAATGTATTTCCTGACACAACATTTTGTAAAATAAAGAACCCTAGTTTAAAACCCATTGTTTTCATCCTATTGAACTGATCATCATCATTTCATGAAAGGCATACATTCAAGAACAAAAAGTTTAACCTCTAGTGCCCTCATTCACAAATAGAATATTTTTTGTGCATTATATATACTACTGTGCGTATCAGCTTTTGCAGTTTCTGCAATTATGTGAAAAGTAATATTTTATTTAGAAAAGTTTTTTTTATTATTCCTAAACTTTTATTTTCAAAGTATAGTCCATCATCTAAACCAGTGTTTCCCAAATCCCAACCTGATTCCTGGAGGCTTCCTTTTCTCACCCATATATTTGTAGTCTTGTCCTGTGTCCCAATTCAAAGGCTGCATTCTTCGAAGGTCGGACATAGCATTGTTAAATGGGTCGGGTTAGCTAATGGAGGACTGTTGTCGCCTAGCAATTGTGACAGCTGCCGTTTGATGAGCAGCAGTAATGTTTGGACTTTTACTGGACTTTTTTAAAAGTTATAAAGTTTAAAACTGCCTAAAAACAAAATAAGGTTAACAACCTGTCTAAATATACTCACTGTGGTTCATTTATGTAAATAAAATAGAGTATAAACTATATCAAAATGTATCTTGGTATAAGATGTCAACATTTGACTGACATTTGAACCTTCAAACCGTTAAGTTGGTTTCCATTTAAGTCCATAATATGGAGAAAAATGCTGGCATGTTTTCCTCAAAAACCTTAATTTATTTTCGACTGAAGAAAGACATGGACATCTTGGATGACATGGGGGTGAGTAAATGATCAGGACATTTTTATTTGAAAGTGAACTACTCCTTTAAATCAAGCAGTTGTTCCAAAGTGGTTGCTTGGATTTAAAGAGTGTCAGTGGTCCAACTGTTAGTGACAGTGAACTATGGCTCCAAATGCAGAAAATATTTCAGCAAACGGCATAACAAAATGTTGAAAATGATCTTGCTACATGTAAAATAATTCAAATAGCTCACATTTTTTTTATGATTGGTTAATACAAATAGGAATACATGTGCAGCAAAAAAAGGTAATAGACTAATCATCATTCACACATTACCCAATGATTAAACTTACCCCTTGTCCTGACAGTTTACCCCTAATATAGTCAAGTCACCTATATTTATATAGCGCTTTTTACAATACTGATTGTTTCTGCTTTACAGAGATAACAGGAAAATAATGTAATAATATTATACTTTTATTTTTAAAAAATAGTCCATCATCTAAACCAGTGTTTCCCAAATCCCAACCTGGTTCCTGTCGCCAATGGCGACAAAGGCGAAAAAGGTAACAGTGGCAAGGAACCAAAACTCCATCAGGTGATAGAATGGAGAAAAAAAACCTTGGGAGAAACTAGACTCAGTCGGGGGGCCAGTTCTCCTCTGGCCAGCGAACGAACAGTGCATGATTATGATTCAGGCAGCATTACAGGTCAGAGGTCAGATTGGATCAGAACATTATATTATGCAGTTGATCTGTTCGAAGACCGGGGTCATCACACTCATATGGAGATGAGTTTGTTGAGGATCAGTGCCGATGGCTGTCGTGTCGATGAGGCCTTCACAGGGGAGAGTCTAGTTGACATAATCTCGGCTGACACTTCAGGAATGCGTTGTGGTCGTGTCCAGGTGCAAGTCCACCATCTGATCTGGATACGGCCCAGATCTAGCTGATTACAGTTAACCTCGGAATAAACAGAAAGACTAAAATAAGCGTAGATGCTATTCTTTTTATAATGTAGCGAGTACATCAGGTGTTATAGGAAGTGTTCCCGGTTCCGGCTGACCTAATTTATGCAGCCTAATAATCATTTAACTGATTTTAATAATAGGAATGTTTAGTGTTCTACGTGTATGCCAACTTGAAGAGATGTGTTTTTAATTAGATTTAAACTGACAGAGTTTGTCTGCTTCCTGTATTACAATACAGGAAGACAATATTAGGAAGACTGTTCCAAAGTTTAGTTGCTAAATAGGAAAGGATCTACCGCCAGCAGTCGATTTTGATGATATAGGTATTATCAACTGGCCGGAATTTTGAGATTGCAATAGACGTGAAGGACTATAATGCGTTAAGAGCTCGCTCAAGTACTGCGGAGCTAAACCATTTAGTGCTTTGTAAGTAATCAGCAATATTTAAAAATTAATACAATGTTTAATAGGGAGCCAATGCAGTTTTGACAGAACCGGTCTAATATGGTCATACTTCCTGGTTCTAGTAAGAACTCGAGCTGCTGCGTTTTGGACCAGCTGTATTTTGTTTAGTAAGCGTGCAGGGCAACCACCCATAAAGGCTTACAATAATCTAGCCTTGATGTCATGAACCCATTAACTAATTGTTCTGCATTTTTTATTGAGAGCATATGACATCATTTAGATATATTTTTTAAGATGGAAAAATGCTGTTTTACAGATATTAGACACGTGACTTTCAAATGAAAGATTGGTATCAAAGAGCACACCCAGGTTCCTAACCGACAACGAAGACATGACCGAGCAGCCATGAAGTGTTAGACACTATTCTAGCTGCTAGATCCTCTCTGTAAGCAGTCGTGCTCTCTTTCCATGAAATGCAAAAAAACAAAACTCTAGTTTTGTTTTCTTCCAGTTTCTTCCATCACCAATAATCAGGGCGCAATCAAAAGAATTCTCAGTGGGTGTTTCACTGAGTGGGGAGAACCTGTTTAATGTTGTTATCGGAACGGAAGTTCTGAAATCTTCTCCGTCAGCCTGACTGTCTCCCTGCATTTATCACATGTAAATCCTATATTGCTGACAGAGAAGGATATACTATACATGTGACATGAAGTGTAAGTGACAATAAAAGGAGAAGACATTACTCACCGTGTTGACTGATCCTATACTTACCACAGTTATTTGATAGATTTGTAAAAGGCGCGAGAGAGAAAATAAAGACGGCAGGCATAGATGACGCGAGTGAAAAAAAAATTAAAATGAACAAATAAAGAAGACAGGCATGGATGACCCGTTAACAGGCTAGCGAGTTACTAGTGTGTTGTGCTAGTGATAACGATTTAGATAGAAGCTAACGATGTCAGATTGATGTGTAGTGATGAGTGCGATATAATCAGCAACATAAACAATACGGAATGATAGTAAATAAAGATTCAAAACAGAAAGCAACACAGAGCTTATAGACGCAAACCACTCAGCAGCAAAACATTAACAGTGATGTTAAGGTTCCAGATAGAGTTGTATTTCTGACACACAACTACAGGTACATCTCTACTGATGGATTCATAATAGGTGAGTTACAAAAAGTCATTGCTGTTAACTTGATAGCAATAAACTGTCCACTGTTTTCATTTATCAAGACTGATAGTGTTACATAAGGCTATGCCTGATCTATAAAAATTCAAAACCACAATGCAAACAAGAAGGCACTTGTTTCCTGTGTCAAAATAGCTGACTCAGTATTTATTGATTGATGCTCCACAGCAGGGATGATGAAATCCTTGCATCATTCAGGGAGCTTTGAGTGCAGCCTGATCAGGGTGTTCTATCACAGTACTGGGGCAATATTGACTTACTGACCATGTGGTCCACAACTCCTACACAGAGGTTAACACACCTACACAAAACCTGAATAACAAACAATGATGAACTCCCACATTCACAGAAGAAATAATACATTTTCTGAGCCGTTTTTACAGCGTATTTTGATACCCTTTTTAACGAAACTACTCATTACACTGTAATTACACAGTAATTAGGTTTAGGGTTCGGTTAAGTGTTAGTTGCTTGTAATTATTCATAATGCATTTTTATAATAACAGTAATTACATGTAACCTGTGTTACAAGGACACATTAAAATAAAGTGTTACCCATTTTTCTGTTATGAAGGTTCTATGTATCTGTTTTTTAAAATATAAAATGAAAATAACATTTGTGTACCTTTGTGACATTATATAGCCTATTTTAATTTTAACTTCACCTACATTGTCAGTGATTACTATATGAAGTAAAGAGGACAACAGATTATCTTTCATTTACAAAAGACAGATCATTTTTATTAATTCAATGACAGGTGCAATGCGTTAGACCATTTCATTTTATGAGTTGATCGAATTTAAAAACATGACCAACATGACTTGTGCACAAGGCTTTTGCAGACCTAATTTTTGAAGAATGGAAAATATCAGACACCCATAGACATGTTTACATTCACTTGAAAATGCTTTGCCCATATCATTCCGATGTATCTCAACAATTGCTTCACAAAACAGAATTATATCTCAGAACAATGAGGAGAGCTTTGGTAAGGTCTTTAAATGTCTCCCAGGCCTCCAAATTGCTTGGCACCGCTTTCCTGACCTCCAGCACTGATTCTGTTAATGGGAATGATCTTCATGGTGGTCTCCTTCAGAGAATACCAGCGACTGTGCCACGTGGCCCAGATAATGCCGTTATCAAATCCATGCTGTGTGTCTTTCTCTGTGTACTTGCCACCTGTAAAGACAGTAACCATACATCAGTAATGAGATCAGTATAATATTGATGGACTTTGGAAGGAAGACCATCTCCTATGTAGAGGAAATAGTGTAATAGTTTACCCTGGAAGTATTTTCCATTGAGATGAGCAGCATGGCAGCGGTTCATCCACCAGCCAGACCCTTCCTGCAAGGCACAGTGTTCCCCGAACTTGTCATTGTCTTTGTCAGGTGTACTGAACTGCATGCCATTGTGAGATGTGTAGAATTTGTCACTGGGATCATCGCCAAAGTCGTAACCATCAAAGGCATCACCAGCATCTCCGCCAAAGTAATAAGCATACGTCAAGCGGTATGCATCAACTTCTGGTCCAAGTTTGAAAGTGGCGTAGTCGGCATACCTGAGAAGGCAAGTTTTACAAGACAAAATTTGTGACAATCACGTCTATTGATTGCTGTGCACCCTAATTTTCAGCAGTGTGTTTGATCTGACTAAAGAGGTCATTAAATGCCACTTGAAAAAAATCAATTTTGGTAGCAGAGCAAAGTCCTGTTTGACAACTGCAGATAAAGAAAACTCTTGCATTTGGAATTCATAGATAAATCTTGCTTAGGTTTGACACTAAATTGATATCCAAAATTAAACACCATTCCTGTAACCCAAACCATAGAAAGTCAATTTGGACAAAAGTATTCCAAATGCTAAAAAAAAAAAAAAACTCATTGTGGAACTCCACTCCACAGGAGATTCAAACCTAAGTAAGAGTAAGAAAAACTCATGTTTTTCCATGGTTCATTACTTTTTGTTGCCTTCCCAATCGACCATCTCTATCCTTAGCACATAAGGCACACTGGACTGAACCGACAGCAGATGCATCTTCTCATTCCCCAGCCAGAACTCTGTTCTGTCATCTGGTGAGAGGTACCCAAAGCCTTCCTTATACTGAATCCAATTTTTGTTGAAGTCAACGCTGCCATCCCGTCTCTGAAAAACATACATTTTGATTGATTAATAAAGTAGCACACATTTGTAACTGGTCCTACTAACACCACATCAAGTGGGATTAGAGCCAGCATCAACCAGCATAGGAGGCAGGTGTGGTAAATAGGATGTAAGAAGCATGGAAAGTCTGTCTTTTGTGCACCTCTTGAGGCCAGGGGAGTGAACTTTACCTGAACAACTCTTACTAGCTGGACTCACCACCCTAAACCTCACTCTCATTTGGGTCATGGCACCAACGATCATGTATCTCTACATTTTCTTTAAGAAAATTGAGTCACTGTGCATTGTCTGTTTTGTTGCGTACCCTCTGAAGTACAGTCCATCCACGTCCAAAGCTGTCTATCTCACAGTAGACCAGGAACGCTTCAGGAGCCCTGGCTGGTTTCACATAGTAGAGCCCACTGACTTTACCACCTTTGTTTGCAATGTCCTGACAATCTGGAGAAAAGTACACATGTATAATTCAGCTCTCTAATCGTATATGTAAAGTAAATTCACCATGTCAGTTGTCATTAAGATGTTTAAATGCTGATTTTACCTTTGCCTGTGACTGTCTGAATCTCCACAGTGTCTTTACAGGGCTCTTTGCACAACTGGTCTAACTGGAGAGACATCTGCTTTAAATCAGTTATTCGTTTCTCATTAGCCTGTAGGATTGACTGCAGTTGACTGGGGAAGGGGGAATTACAAAACAAGTATAATTAATAAGACTATGGATTTATATAATGACATTTAATAAACTATCAGGGTATAAAAAACAAGAAGTGCTCACTATATTTGATCTTCCTGAGCGAGAATGCTCTTCTCAAATCGCAGTACATCATCCAGCATGCTTGAAGATTTTTTGATGTATGTATCTGACAAAAGGATTGTGATTAACCTCATGAAAATCAAGTAAAGTTTAACATTTATTTTCAAAATTCAATTCACATACAATAACTATTCAATGATAAGCAAGTTTTACTTTCTGTATTAAAATTACGTTTTATAATTTTTGACAAGAAAAAAAAAATTCTGCATTATGATTTTTTAAGGCCAGACAAGAAATTTGTTGGTCAATTTGTAAAGAAAGACTATACGCCTGCGCACATATATATTCAAACGCGCATACCGATAGACTAAACACATAATACGCATATGCACGCCATCAGTGGATTTGGGTTCTTGGAGTAAACGCTGAGATGATAGCGTTTTTTTTTTAATTTTTCAACGCTTGGAACCTTTTTCAAGGTTTGCGTTCTCGAGCCACCAGGCACTGTTGTTGTGCAACAGTGCCTGCCTGTTGAGCGGGCCGGAGCGCATTAAGCGTTTTCTGTTAGAACGGTGTCGTGTAAGCGGCCCCTACGTTAATAACCAATTATCTTTGTAACAGAAATGAAATCAATCCAAACTAAATCTGTATTATGAATGAATTAATAAATATTACCATTTAAAATAAATAAATAAACCATTAAATAACCCCCCCCCCCCCCCACACACACACACTTACACTTGCTTACACCACATGACAATTTTCATGACATTCAGGGCCATTTTCTATCATTTCATAGCAGAAACCTGCATTAACCCAGGAGCAGATTTAAAAATCTCAAAAGCTCATCCGAGACAACTGTAACCTCTGTACACATGTTTTTCATTTTTGTTAATCCGTAATTAATGAAAATTTGTGCTACCTGGTGCTTGTTTTTGCGCTTGTGCTTCTGAGTCTTTCAGATAGACAACTTTGTCCTGCGCTCCTCTGGTAAGGTTGGCGATCTCCTCCAAATCCTGTTCCATTTCATCCAGCTGTCTGTCCATATCAGGCTTGTACCTCTGTAGGTAATCAGCAACTCCACATGTGGTAGGGCAGTATGTCCCCTGAGAAAGTAAGGATTGAGAGTGATTGTTAAACCAATGACAGTTACAATGTACCATCTTAATTGTGAGTTTATTACTTAAAACAATCCAGAGCAAACAATCTGTACTTACAAACCCATCATTCGGCTTACACACATCTTGAGACGGTGAATAGTCCCCTCTCATTTGCTTAAGGTGAAAAAGAGAGAAAAGACAATCAGTAAAAGGCATTATAACATATTTACTATTACAATAATAATAATAAAAAGTTCAGTGTCTCACCGCTGACGTTAATGTGGACAGCAGCAGGATGGAAGCAACCACATGCGTTAACGAGGCCATGTTGGACCTGCAATCTTTGTGCTGTACCCTTGAGTTTGTACGGGACTGTTGACTGCTGCAGAATATTTATCCGATCAAGGTCCTCCTCAGAGATGAAGATAACAGTCCAGTGTACAAATAAAAGCTAACACAATCCCTCTCTTACTCACTGTCTGAATCAGAACTAACCGTAAATGATGCAGAGATGGGACAATGTGTTCATCTAAATACTGAATTCCTGTAAACGTACATAGGCAGAGACAACTTGTAAGGGTTGCATTACTGTACCTGAACATTAAATCGATCAGGGTTCTTCAACCTTGTTCAGGCCAAAAACATTTTGGGGGTTGTATATTGTAAAAAAATGTGAATGCTGGTATTTAAGCCTTGACCATAGTAACTAGGGTACCATATTAATGTATTTATACACAGCACTCAATAATTCAGTGGCTTAAGTGAATATCACAGTAGCTTAATAATTAACTTTATTAACTTAATAAAATCTCTGAATATCCTTTACTTGATTGTTTGAGTTAAACATACCAAAATAATTGAATAAAAATCCAATAGTTAATTTAGTCTAAAATGTGCAGTTATATATATTTTTTTTCACTAAAATTAGTATTTGACTAACCAATTATTTATTTATAACAGCCAACACTTAATATATTTGTGAAATTTCTATAAAAATATTTGAGAATGGAGAATTAAACAGATCTGTTTCAAGAACCACAAATATTACTTAATTTAAAACAATAATTATTAATATATTTAACACACTCTTGAGAAATTGAGTAAGTTTACTCAATTAAAACAATGAATCCCTCCCCCCACCCTCTTGTGACAACATCTCAATGGTTGAGTGAGGTGGGCTGTTTGAATTCACTCCATTCTCTCCAGAACTTTCTCTTCTTCTCAGCGTCGCAGAACTGGTGCATTTCCCCTGTCTCTGTGAAATTCATGTGTGTATGTTTTATTTTATCTATAAAACCATTACTGTGCTTTAAATCATTTCATTTAATGCAAAACAACATACAGGGGTGGGACACAATGTGAGTCACCTAAACGAGTGTCACGTCTGTCTTTTCGCTGATTGAAATGCCTGATGCCTTGCATAAAACACACAACTTTATTCCTAAAGATAATGCATACAATTAATTTAGATGATAAAATGTCCTCAGAACTGTGCACTGTTTGTTTATTGGCAGGTTATGGAATCACTCGCATCTCAGCATCTTTCGGCACGAGAACCATGCAGCGTTGATACGTGGAAATTGGTAGTCCGGTTGATTACATTTGAATTACTTTTTACATTTTTAGTTTTTACTTCTAATATGTTTGTTATATGATTTTTAAATGTAGGCAATGGTGTATGTTAAAACAGTATAAAATATGCTGTAGGCTATTGCTGTAGCTTACTCATCGACAATAAAGGCCGATGTCATCGTTACCTGGCTCTGTGGAGTATTTTACAAAAGTTTGCAGGAAATTAGAAGTTAATATTACTCATAAATAAAAACAATTATATTACGCGTAAATATTGTTTTTTTATGTTTTCCTCAATTATTTCTACTCATTTTTATTTGTTAATGTCCCAAATACAGTTACTCAGATCCACTTTTTAAATGTAAAATTTCAGATCTACTTTTTAAATGTAGTTTTACTTACATTTACTCAGGTAATATGGTATATGTAATTAATTTAATTGCATTTAAATTTAATCAATATTTTTAAGTGTAAAAATGTTTCACCCAAAAAATTGAGTAAATCATAGTAAAAGTTTTTATAGTGAGTATGGGGGAAAATTAAAGTAATGCATTACTACTTAAAAAAAGTAATTACGTTAGCTACTTTTTATGGATAGTAATGCATTACGTTATTTTTGCACTACTTTTTCTCATCGGGGCCGGTCTGTTTGTTTATTAACAACAATTTTTTTTTTTGGCAAATGTAAACACCAAACCATTTCACACCAAAAGTGAAATGAATTAGCCTCAGGCTGAAGTGAATGGAAATTCATGCAAAGCTCAAACAAACCTTTCAGCTGTGCTGTCATTCCAGGTGACAGAAGAATAGGACACTCTTACTTCAGCAATAATAATAGAAAAAGGCAGGTTTGCCTTATATTCTGAGTTTGCATTTCACTTTGTTTTTTATTCATTTTGAGGAATACTGAATGTTTTTGTGCAAGTGAGATGAGTATTGAGTAAAGTGAGATGCATGCTCGCATTTAGTCTACTACAATAATCATCATGTCTACACAGCACACACAACACCTTTGCACTAACTCCTGATTTCTCTCAACATGGGGACAGGAGAGTCAGTCAATAAAGGCGAAAACAAAGTAACTTGCGTTACATATGTGAAAAAGTAACTCAGATATTTTACTTAGCTATTTACTTGAAAAAAGTAATCCGATCACGTAACTCGTTACAAGCGTTACTTGTAATGCAACAGAGCAAGGCGAGCATTTGTGCTTATAAAACTTAAACTTTTTTATTTATTTTTTTAAAAGGACCGATCATTTCGCAAGATAAGACCCTTATTCATCGTCTGGTGTCGTTTAAAGCCATTTGAAGCTGCACTGAAACTGTCATTTGGACCTTGGACCATTTGGTACCCAATGAAGTTCATTATATGGAGAAAAATCCTAGAATGTTTTCATCAAAAACCTTAATTTCTTTTCGACTGAAGAAATAAAGACATGGACATCTTGGATGACATGGGGGTGAGTAAATTATCAGCAAAAGTTTTTTAAAAAGTGAACTACTCCTTTAAGATGTTTTGATACATCCAATACTTTAAGATTGTTGCAAAAGTTATTAATCATAGAGTTTGGTTGAGGGGTACCACTTTTAGGTGGATGCCTGTCAAGAGTTTCATCTGGTGTAACGTTAAAGTCTCCACCTATGACAATATTATCTGTTGGGAATAACCTCTTGAAATTACAAATTAAAGAAGAAACGTATCGGTTACCTATTACCTAGTATTGCGTAAGTTAGCTTACGCTACGGGAAAGATTCATCTTCTCGAGATATTGAAGCCAAAAATTATCCTTAATTTTGTATAATGGTCAAGGCAGTGCAGCAGCTAGCAGACCTAGAGCAGGCTGTCTAGGCTGTCTAGCGTGCTCATTAGCTGCCCCGCGGCAACTGCAGCAGCCTACCAGTGAGCCTGACATGACGTCACGTCCAGTGAAGGGCGCTCGCGCCCTCATCGCGTCTCAGCCCACCAGAATGGGCGTGGCCTAGCGTATATAAGCTAGGCTCGGAGGCTGCTTCCCTGGTTTTTATCGACTGAAGCGAAAGTCGCTCGTGGCGCGAGCACAGCAGGTTACGCAATACTCGTTCCCTCTTCTAGAGAGAACCGAGGTTACGTTAGGTAACCGATACGTTCTCTTACGAGAGGTTCTCTCGTATTGCGTAAGTTAGCTTACGCTACGGGAACCCTTTGTCAACGCCGTGCGCGCCAAGCATCCACTCATGAGTCCCAGGGAATGCAGGGAACCCAAATAAGCAGAAAGTAAAGGCGGCCAGCAATGCGGGCCGACACATGTACATAAGCACTCACAGGGGATACGGAGCGGCGACGCTGGTCCGAATAAGCATATAGCACGTTAACCCCAAAAATGCGTCTCAACCAGGAGAGCTAATAACACATGAGAGTAGCCTGCGCACGATCAGATTTGGACAGGACATGCATCTCACTCACACTGACAGAAGTCTAGCCTGCAGGGCGGGAACTTCTAGGTTATAAAACCTAACAAAGGTGGACGGGGAAGCCCAGCCCGCCACTACACATATGTCATGAATAGATATTCCGTTGGACTATGCCCACGACGAGGCCATGCCTCTAGTGGAATGGCCCCTGATGCCCAAAGGGCACTGCAGACCTTTCGACGCATAAGCAGCTGCTATAAGCGTCCACTATCCATCTGGACAGGCTTTGTTTCGAGGCGGCGAGATCTTTAGTGCGCCCACCAAATGAAACAAAGAGCTGCTCCGAGCGTCTGAACAGTGCAGAGCGCGTAACGTAAACCCTCAGCGCCCTGACCGGGCAGAGGAGATTAACATCACTCTCGCTATCGGATGCTGGCAGAGCCGATAGGGAAATAACCTGCGCTCTGAAAGGAGTGTCAATCACTTTTGGGACATAACCATGTCTAGGTTTGAGTATGACTTTAATGCAGCTCTGAGTCACTCTGATTCGCTCGCAGCCGACGCTCGACGCTCGAGCATTCAGCCAGCACTGTAGTGGGCGCATGCGCAGTACACCCAGCTGAAGCACTTCAGCGGCTGAAGCCATATAGCCCAACATCCTCTGAAAAATCTTCAGAGGAGCGATGTTGCCTTTCCGGAAAGATGCAGCCAGGCGTCGAACACGGCGCAAGCGCTGTGTTGTTAAGCGAGCCGTCATGGCCACAGAGTCCAGTTCTATTCTTAGAAAAGATATTGACTGGCTGGGCACTAATGAGCTCTTGGTCCAGTTGACCGTGAGACCCAAGCTTTCCAAATGACTGAGGAGCACTGCTCTGTGAGATAAAAGTTCTATCTCTGATTGAGCCAGAATCAGCCAATCGTCCAGAGAATTCATTATTCGCAACCCTTGATTGTTGCGAATAATGAATAGGGAAGGCGGCACCCTTTCTATGGCCCCTTTGCACAGCAGTTTCACTATTTCTGCGCGGAGTAGATATGCTACTTCCATGCCCACTGAAGTCACGGTCCGCGCTCGAAAGCGCGGAGACCGGTGACAGAACTGTAGTGAATAACCCTGCCTTATAGTGCTTAGCACCCATTCTGATACCCCTGGGATCGCTTCCTATGCTTTGATGTGTGTAGCGAGGGGTAGAATGACCTCCGGTTTCTGATCGCCGCACTGCGCATGCTCGAGAAACTGACTCAGAGGCATGGGCGCGGCGCGCGCACCCTCGGTGCCTGAATACGACGGCTCGCTGACAGCAGTAACAGGCTGTTTTATATCTGACATCCCGATCGCAATGAGCACGCGGCGCCTGGGGCGAGGTGTTTGTTAACATGCGTGAGCGCCTCTGAGCGGGCACGCGTTTTACACTCATAAGTGACGCCCCGACCACTTGGGATGGGGAGCACCCTTTGATAACCCTGTAACGCGCGAGCGGCGCTTTGGGGGAAGTGTGTGTCAGTAAGCGTGAGCGCTTGTGAGCGGGCACTGCACTTACAGAAATATTTAGACCTATGTAGGGCTGTTTTGGCCGTGTGATAGAGCGGGCAGATAGTAGGTGTGAGCACGGACTCGTGGGCACATTTTCTACATTTAACACTCGAGCGGCATTTGCCTGCTTTATGAGAGTGGGCTCTGTGAATGACACAGGAAGTGTTGTGCTTGTGTGTAGGGGTGAACACTGAGATATGGGCACTTTTTCTACACTTAAAACACCATCGGCGTGAGCCGGATAACCAGACATTACACTCTTTATGAGATTTCTCTGGGTCACCCTGAAAATGGCGCTTGTGTGCAGGCAAGCGGGTTTTGTTACCGGCTCGTTGGCTGCTGAATGTACCACTGCAGTAGCCTGTATGAAGGGGACTGACAGGGACAGGAGTTTTGACGGTAGTTCGGCCGCGGCGGACCTCAGCCGTCTTTTTCCTCTTGCTGCCGCTAGTAGGGCTTCGCATGCTCAGTCTTCAGCATGATCTTTGGCCGAGGGCCCCGTGGGGGAGGCGGCCTGTGACGGCTGGCCGTGCGCGATCTAGGGCGGCCGCCCTGGCGTTGCCGCGAAGGCTGGTTAGGCTGTGCTGGGCGCTGTTAAGCGGCTCGTGCAGGCGGCTTGTCACGTGAGCGGCCTGCAGAGGAACTAGAGCATCGCGGCAGGAACAATTTCATGGCCTGAGTGGTCTTCTGCACTACGGAGAAGCGGTCGACAATCCCGTTCACCGCTGGGCCGAAGAAACGAGTAGGGGAGAGCGGTGCATTGAGAAAGGTGGCGAGCTCAGATTCCCTCATGTTGGCGAGCGTCAACCAGAGGTGCCTCTCTGTAACGGTTAACGCGGCCATGCACCTCCCTAAGGCTTGAGCTGCGGACTTGGTAGCGTGAAGGGAAAGGTCCGTCGCGCTTCTTAAATCCGTGACGGCAGCTGGATCCGGGCCTCTCTCGTCCCACTTACGGAGGAGATCGGCTTGGAGGATCTGAAGTAAAGCCATAGAATGCAGTGCGAGAGCCGGCGGCTGTGCGTCCGCGAGAGGGGG
Source organism: Meda fulgida (assembly GCA_030578275.1). Taxonomy (NCBI): domain Eukaryota; kingdom Metazoa; phylum Chordata; class Actinopteri; order Cypriniformes; family Leuciscidae; genus Meda; species Meda fulgida. The sequence continues at coordinate 16,378,742 of CM060616.1, forward strand.
CAGAGAAGGCGTAGGCGAAGCTCGAGGGAGAGGCTCCGGCGAGTGCTTCGCAGATTCCACAGGCTCCGGCAGTCTTTGGGAGCGGTGCTTCTTCTTGCGCGGTACCACAAAGGACGGAGTGACGGCTTCCGGGTTGAAAACTTCGAGTCGAGCCCGCAGGGCCGACATAGGAAGTTGTTCGCAGTGCTCGCATCCTCCAGACGAGAGGGCGAGGGCTGCGTGTTCCTGGCCCAGGCAGAGAGCGCAGATGACATGGCGGTGTCCAGCGCTGAGCGGGGCTCTGCACGAGCCGCAGGAAGTGCGAGGCATCTTGAAAAAGACGGCTCGCTTGCTCTTTTAGGAAAAGGGGGGTGTCGCAGTGGCGAACACACACCGAGAGAGTAGAGCTTGTAAAAGGATACATCACCGGATAGCTCAGCTCGCACGGATGGCTGAAGGCGGCGAAGTCGGCCGGCTTCTTCAGGCGCTTTCCTAGCTGGCTGTGTCGCTTTTTCAACGGCGGCGCGGCTTCTCAAAGTCCAGCGATGCGAAGAGCTTCGCTGAAGAGATGGAAATCAGGGAAGCAGCCTCTGAGCCCTGCTTATATACGCTAGGCCACGCCCATTCTGGCAGGCTGAGATGCGATGAGGGCGCGAGCGCCCTTCATTGGACGTGACGCCATGTCACGTCAGGCTCACTGGTAGGCTGCTGCAGTTGCCGCAGGACAGCCAATGAGCATGCTAGACAGCCTGCTCTAGGTCTGCTAGCTGCTGTCCTGCGTTGACAATGAATACAAAATTAAGGATCAATTTTGGCTTCAATATCTCGAAAAGATGAATCTTTCCCGTAGCGTAAGCTAACTTACGCAATACGAGAGAACCTCTCGTAAGAGAACCTCAGCCAAAAGCTGCTTATTTTGTTTTGAATTTTTATGACCATATACATTAACCAAAATAAAAAAGATAGATTCAATATCCAGAACATTTGCAACCCAATGTCCATTAGAATCAGTTTGAACAGAAATCACTTTACCTGGACAGTTGTTTAATAGAATCACAGTCCCTGCAGAGTGGGAGGATCCGTGGCTTAATAACATTTTATCTCCCCATTGACTCGACCAAAAAGCAGCATCAGTTGCAGTAGAGTGTGTCTCTTGTAAAAAAATACAATGCGAACCAGTTCCTTTACAAAATAAAAACATAGCCATTCTTTTGACTTTATTTTGAATGCCCCAAACATTTAAAGAGAGTAATGAAAACGGTAGCTTAACTGGAAACATACGAAGAACAGAGAAAAAAGAACAAACACAGATTGCGAACTCGAAACAGATATGTACTAAATGGATGACAATTAACCGAGTACATACCTCACAACCTAGCATCTCACATCATCCTACCCGTAAAAAAAGTTCAAAGGCAGGATTTCGTTGGGTCAATGCTTCTTCCTTCAATATAACCAAACGGTCCTCTGTAATACGCTTTTTTCCCTTCTTTACGTGCTTGAGCAAAGTATTTCCGCATTGTGAATTGGACGATCATCTGTCTTGGTCTTCCTGGTTCCTTACCGATCCGGTGCACTGTGTCAATAATATCGTCTAATTTCTGTATCAAGTGTGGAACAATTTCGGCAATCAGGTCAATCACTTCCCTGCGGGGATCCTCTTCATGCTGTTCATGCTGACTTCTCTTTCATGCTGTTAATCTGGAGGTTCCATCTTCTCTTATTTCGTTCAAGATCAGATGTTCTGCTTTCCAGGTCATTGTGTGCGGTGGTTAAACCCATGACCGATATGCTCGACTCTTTGCAATTTTCTTTGCAGTCTTTCATTTCAGCTGAGTTAAATTCTACTTCTTTGGAAGTCTCTGCAATCATGATGCTGTTGTTTTGCATTTGATTTGCCAATTCTTCTAACTTTTCGTCTCGTGAATCGAGGCGAGCAGTTTGGGAATTAATGGCTTGCAGCAGAGTACCGTTGGTGATGTCCTCTTCTTGAGATTTTAGCTTTTTCAACATCTGTACTTTAGTGGGTGTAAAATGAGAGGAATCACGTCGTTTCCCTGAATTAGTCACTGTTCCCTTTCGTTGTCACTCCGAGTTACGTCGGATGACGACGAATGGGGTTTCGCTTAGAAAGCCTATCAGCTTCGAGTATTTAAAAACGAGCCAATAGCAAAGAAATGCCATGGGTCTGCGGAATTTGCATGACGTAACGCCGCCCCACCTCGTGGGTATAAAAGGAGGACGCCGGCAACATGCAGTTGTGTTTTCGCTTCGGAGCCAAGAGTCTCTCTTCACTCCACAAAGCCATCTCTGAATTGTCAGCTTCACGAACAAGTTCCTCTGGTGTTGGTGTGACGGCGATATCCAGCGAGCGCGCGCTTCCTGCTTATCTGTGCAGTGGTTTGCCAGAGAGTGCGTGTCTCCCCGGGCGCTTCAACACTAGAGTGTTTCTCTCTTAAAAGAGCTTGCACGCGGCACGTCTTTTTAAAGATGCCTCGCCCGTGCACTTCTGGTTGCGGCAGATATGTGTCTGACTCTGATGGGCACGAGCGCTGGGTCTACCTTTGGGTGGCCCGCGAGTTTCGGTTGAAGCTACAGAGGAAGATGCCATGTCTGTAGCAGCATCACAAGGTGGGCTTGATTCTTCCGGAAGTGAAGATTCAGCGCAGCTGCCACCTTCCGGTGTGCATACGGCTGTGCCTGAGTCGGATCCGGAAATGACGGCCATGCTTTCCCGGGCAGCCGCGAGCATCGGTTTAGAGTGGAGGCCTCCACCCTGTCCTGAGCGCTCGCGGCTGGACGATTGGTTTTTGGGTAAGGCTGCCGACCCCCGTGGTCCACGGCAAACCCCAATACCTTTCTTCCCGGATGTGCATGATGAGATCTCGAAGTCCTGGAAGACCCCCCTGTCTTCCCGGGACCGCTCGCTGATCCCATCCGCCTTTCCTCCCCTCGATGAGGCGGCCGCCCGTGGGTACACTGGGCTTCCCCGGGTTGAACTCTCTGTTGCGATGCAACTGTGTCCTCAGAGTGCTTCTTCTCGGGGGCGAGCCTAAGCACCCATCCAAGGCCTGTAGATTTTCGTCGTCTATGGCGGCGAAGTCTTACAGAGCGGCGGGACAGGCGGCTACCTCTCTGCATGCTATGGCCACTCTGCAGGTCTACCAGGCCCAGATGCTCAGAAACATGCACGAGGGCAGGACGGACCCAGGGCTCTTCAATGAGCTGCGTGCCGCAACCGACCTCGCTCTCCGGGCGATGAAGGTAGCCGCGCGCTCCCTGGGTCTGGTGATGTCCACTGCGGTGGTCCAGGAGAGACACTTCTGGCTGAACCTGGCTGACATGCGGGATTCCGAGCGGACTCGTCTGCTCGATGCGCCCCTGTCCCAGGCCGGCGTCTTCGGCGGCGCAGTTGAGGACTTTGCCCAACAGTTCTCAACTGCACAGAAACAGTCTGAGGCCATAAAACACATTCTGCCCCGCCGACCCGCTGCTGCCTCGTCGTCGGTCGGGCAGACGCCTCAGCCTGTTTCCCACCGAGGGCGCCCTCCTGCGGCTCCCGCCCCTCCCGCTCGGCCAAAGCAGCAGCCTTCACCCAGGCCGACGCGAGGAGGAAGCCGCAGGAAGGCGCCACAGCCCGCTCCTGCCCCGCCCCCCGCCAAGCGCCAGGCCAAGCAGCACTCCTGAGACGGGCTGCTCAGGGATGACGTTTGTTTCCCAGGAGATGGTAGCAGGGCCACTCCTTCCCCTGGTGGAGGGCCGGGGGAGAATCTTTTGTTCTCCACCCCCCGCTGCTCACCCACGGGTGGGCAGCACCCTAATGTGGTTAAAGAAAGAAACAAACCTCTCATCCCTGAGCACACAGAGTTCTCGGACGACACAGAGCGCCGCCCACCAGCCGTGCTCTCCTCGTCCCCCTCTGTTCCAGAGTCGGTTGACACGGCGTGCCGTCCACGGACCGTTTCGTCCCTGTCCCACTCTGTCGCCAGACCCCTGGCAGAGCAGGCCCCCGTGGAACGCTGGTCCTTCCCTGGCCTCCTCTGTCAGGGCGCGGAGCTTAACTGCGCCCCCACACCGGATCGCTATGCCGTCCACGTCCGGGCCAGTTACTCCGCTTCGCTGCCCCTCCGGGGGGACGCCTGTGGTCCGCATGACCCCGCTGGTTCAGTTCCTGGGAGCCTGGCTAGAGCTTCCCCAACTGTCCCGCTGGGTCGCCCGCACCATCAGGTTCGGCTATGCGATTCAGTTCGCACGGTCTCCTCCCCGATACAGTGGAGTCCGCTCCACTTTGGTCGGTGGCAACGCCTCGACCATGCGAGCAGAGATTGCCACTCTGCTGGCGAAGGGTGCAATCGAGACTGTCCCTCCAGCCGAGATGAGGTCCGGCTTCTACAGCCCTTACTTCATTGTCCCCAAGAAAACCGGTGGGTTACGACCAATCCTGGACCTGCGAGTATTGAATCGCTCCCTTCACAGGATGCCGTTCAAAATGCTCACCGCCAAACGCATTTTCGAGCGTGTGCGGCCCCAGGATTGGTTTGCAGTGATCGACCTGAAGGACGCCTACTTTCATGTCTCCATTCTCCCTCGTCACAGACCGTTCCTCCGGTTTGCTTTCGAGGGACAGGCATATCAGTACGCGGTTCTCCCGTTCGGGCTAGCCCTGTCTCCTCGCGTCTTCACGAAGGTCGTCGAGGCAGCCCTTGTTCCCCTTCGGGTTCACGGGGTTCGCATCCTGAACTATCTCGACGACTGGCTGATCCTAGCTCACTCTCGAGACCAGATTTGCGAACACAGGGACCTTGTGCTCCGGCACCTAGCCCGTCTGGGCCTTCGGGTCAACTGGGAGAAGAGCAAACTTTGCCCCGTGCAGAGGATCTCTTTTCTCGGTATGGACATCGACTCGGTCGCCATGTCCGCGCAACTTACGAGCGAGCGTGCGCAGTCACTGCTGACTTGTCTGAGACAAATACAGGGCAAGAGTGCGGTTCCACTGGAACTTTTTCAGAGGCTCCTGGGGCATATGGCATCTGCAGCCGCGGTGACGCCGCTCGGATTGCTTCATATGAGACGGCTTCAGCTTTGGCTTCGCGACCGAGTCCCGAGGTGGGCATGGCAACAAGGCAAGCTCCGAGTACCAGTTACTTCGAGCTGCCGTCAGACCTTCACCCCGTGGTTGAACCTCAGTTTTCTCAGGGCTGGTGTCCCCCTGGAACGAGTGTCGCGGCATGTTGTTGTCTCAACAGATGCCTCCACCACGAGCTGGGGCGCCATGTGCAATGGACATGCTGCAGCGGGCTCCTGGACAGGACCCCAGCGCCTATGGCATGTCAATTGCCTCGAGTTGCTGGCAGTACGCCTTGCTCTGCACCGCTTCCGAGCGCTGCTCATGGGTCAACACGTACTAGTCCGATCAGACAATACCGCCACAGTAGCGTACATCAACCATCAAGGTGGTCTACGCTCCCGCCGTATGTCGCAACTCGCTCGCCACCTCCTCCTATGGAGTCAGAGGCATCTGAGGTCCCTTCGAGCCATTTACATTCCCGGACCCCTGAACCGTGCTGCCGACGAGCTGTCACGACTTCAGCCCCTCCTTGGAGAATGGCGACTCCATCCCTAGTCGGTCCAGCTGATATGGGACCAGTTTGGCGACGCACAGATAGATCTGTTTGCCTCCCGCGACTCGACCCATTGCGCCCAGTTTTATTCTCTGACCGAGGGCACGCTCGGCACGGATGCTCTGGCGCACAGCTGGCCGCGGGGCCGCAAATATGCGTTTCCCCCAGTGAGCCTTCTTGCGCAGGTCTTGCACAAGGTCAGGGAGGACGAGGAGCAAGTCCTTCTGGTTGCGCCGTACTGGCCCACCCGGACTTGGTTCTCCGAACTAGTGCTCCTCGCGACAGCACCTCCTTGGCCAATTCCTTTGAGGAAGGACCTCCTTTCTCAGGGACGGGGCACCCTGTGGCACCCTCGTCCCGATCTCTGGAACCTCCACGTGTGGCTCCTCGACGGGACGAGGCAGGTTTGAGTACCCTACCACCTGCGGTGGTGGCTACCATCACTTCCGCTAGAGCGTCGTCCACGAGACACGCCTACGCGTTGAAGTGGAACCTCTTCGTCAATTGGTGCTCTTCTCGCCGAGAAGACCCCCGGAGGTGTTCGATCAGTTTCGTGCTTTCCTTCCTTCAAGATGGGTTGGAGCGAAGGCTGTCTCCCTCCACCCTCAAAGTTTATGTTGCCGCCATTGCCGCTCACCACGACTTAGTGGAAGGTAAGTCCATTGGGAAGCACGACCTGATCGTCAGGTTCCTGAGGGGGGCGAGGAGACTGAATCCTCCTCGCTCTCCTCTCGTTCCCTCTTGGGACCTCTCAGTGGTCTTAAGTTTCCTGCAGAGTGCTCCCTTTGAGCCTCTGCAATCAGTGGAGCTTAAGTTCCTGTCGATGAAGACAGCGCTCCTGATTGCATTGGCCTCTCTCAAGAGGGTCGGGGACCTGCACGCATTCTCCGTTGACGAAGCGTGCCTTGAATTCGGGCCGGCCGGTTCTCACGTGATCCTGAGACCCCGGCTTGGATATGTGCCCAAGGTTCCTACCACTCCCTTTCGGGACCAGGTGGTGAACCTGCAAGCGCTGCCCCTGGAGGAGGCAGACCCAGCCTTGGCACTGCTCTGTCCAGTACGCGCTCTCCGCGCCTATGTAGACAGGACGCAGTGTTTCAGGACCTCAGACCAGCTCTTTGTCTGTTATGGTGGGAAGCTGAAGGGAAAGGCTCTCTCAAAGCAGAGGTTGTCTCACTGGATTGTGGACACCATTGCTTTGGCTTACCAGCAGCAAGGTCGACCGTGCCCCCTTGGTGTGACCGCCCACTCCACCCGGAGTGTGGCATCCTCCTGGGCTCTGGCGCATGGCGCCTCGCTAGCAGACATCTGCAGAGCTGCAGGCTGGGCGACACCGAACACATTCGCTAGATTCTATAATCTCCGAGTGGAGCCTGTGTCCTCTCGTTTACTCGCTTCAACCAGCTAGTACCGGACCCGCTCAGGTGTCTTCGCTTGCTCGCCATTCCACTCCGCGGACTGAATACGTGCGATATTCTGCTCAGGTGAGCTTCTCCGAAAGCCCTGAGTTCCTCCAGCACCCCTGATGCTAGCGCCAGTGTCTCTTGCCTGGGCGTCGGCTAGGTGGCTCCGTGTGCATGGTCCCTCCCTTGAGCTACCCCCACACGTGTATTTCCACTGTAAGCCTCTCTGAGCATGTGTCTTTCCCTTGGCAAGCCACCTTGCCACCCCTGAGGTTGAAATATTCCACCTACGGCTGGACACCTCAGAGTTTCTCCATATGTTTCCTTCGGGTCATATGTGTATTTTCTAATGCCCCCCCCACTGGGTTGGTTATATTTGCATATTTCCTCTAAAGCTTGGGATATGCTTCCCAGTGTACCTTGGTATTCCTGTGCTAAATAGGAGTCCTTTGTCCTAAATATCTCGAGGGCTCAGATTTTCGCAGGGCGCTGGAAGACAGCTGTGAAGGTGGCGTGATTAGACTGGTAACCCCATTCGTCGTCATCCGACGTAACTCGGAGTGACAACGAAAGGGAACGTCTCGGTTACGTATGCAACCCTCGTTCCCTGAGTAGGGAACGGAGACGTTACGTCTGCCTGCCACTTCCGCTGTACTGCGGGGATCGCCTGAGTTCAGTCTTGGCTCCTCAGCGAAGAAACATAACTGCATGTTGCCGGCGTCCTCCTTTTATACCCACGAGGTGGGGCGGAGTTACGTCATGCAAATTCCGCAGACCCATGGCATTTCTTTGCCATTGGCTCGTTTTTAAATACTCGAAGCTGATAGGCTTTCTAAGCGAAACCCCATTCGTCGTCATCCGACGTAACGTCTCCGTTCCCTACTCAGGGAACGAGGGTTACATACGTAACCGAGACGTTTCTATCTCTGAAACTGCAGTTTGAGCCACGCGATGAGCCGGAGGAATAACAATCTTGGGATGAGTTATTTGGTGAGATTTTTGCATTTCGGAGGTCAGCAACAATAGCACAAAACTTTAAAGTCACTCTGGGCAGGTGTAATTGAGAATCAAGCTATTTTCATATTAGAAAACGGGAGATAACTAAGCCGCTTAGTGAGAGCGCCACATGCGCGCCAGCTCATTGAAGAGAGAGATGTGAGCCACATGTGTGGCTATCGTTAATCTAATCCATCGTCGTCGATATTTTCCTAAATGGATGTCTGAACTGTTTTATTGCATTAGTTTGGATTGTTTCAACGCTCGGTGATCGTGTTGGATTCGCGCAGTGAGGGAGAACCACGCTGGATCCACTGGAGGAATTGCGTCATCTGGGGACTCTGCCTTCACAAGAAAAGAAAAAAAAAGATTTGTTCATTGTTCATTCCTGCACAGACTGAAGTAAGCATTCACATTCAAACGAACTGAACTGAGTCACTTCCACACGAACTGAACTGAGTCCATTACATTCACACAAACTGAGTCAATTGCATTGCACTCAGACGTCAGTGTACACAGGTTGATTCTTTATTATTTTTTTTTTGTTATTTGATTTCACTGATGAATGATATATTTTGTTTTCAAGTGGTGATTTGTAAAGGGCAAAGATAGAGCAATAGTCTCATGTGATGTGTGCAAACTGATACGTGTATGTTGAATTGAATGAAAGACAAATTACAGTGAACTGATTGTTTCATTTATGAATTCATTTTATTTCATATTTTATTTTATTCATTTTTTATTTTATTTTTTATTATCTAGTTAGTACTGTAGACCAACGTAGACGAGTGCAGACACACATTTAAAATTATTAATCTTTTTTTTTTCTTTTGATTAATGCAAGGTGTGAGACCTCAAACCCGGGACTCCAGTCCAGATACTATTATAAATTGTGATTATATGTATTTGGTGAGCTCAGACCCAAGTAGGTATTTTTCCTCTTCTTTTTCCGGTGTTAGATCCTACTAATGGGTTACACACTGACCCCATTTCTTTATATTCTTTTTATATATTTCTTTATATAAGTTCAAACACTATGAACCGTTCCACTGTTAACGTACGGAGCTCTGAAACACTGTCAGCAGGACATTAAACAGGAAGTGTTTGTCCGAACTCACAAAAGGTTTTGCGAGGGAATGCAAACGATTTAAAAAATATTTTTTTCTCCCATCCCAAATTTTTCCCACCACCATGTCCCTTTATGGGCTCCGTAGAATCTGAATGCAGTAGCACAAATTAATACAACAAATTAATGTTTTTTATTTTGTTTTTACTTTTTATATAGACATTTCTTTCTTCTGTGGAACACATTTTGGTGGGTTTATAAACAACATGAGTGTATGGTAAAATCAAGGTTTGATGTTTTGTACACATTTGTAAAACTAAAATTGTAAGTATGACTCATACAATGAAGGTGTTTACTATTTACTAATGGTGTGAGAGTTTTCATATTCGGGTGAAATATCTGTTTAACCATCATTATACTCTTTAGACTAGATTCCTTGTCTATTTTTTTATTTACTGTAGGGAAATAACACAGTGGCTGCGTTCAAAACCGCATACTCACTGAGTAGGTACTTCATTTCAATAAATACTTAACAAAAGCTGAAAGAGTAGGTACTTTATAGACTGATCTCGTTGAGTATGAATGTGAACCAGACATCTGCCATGTTGACATTATCATGTGACCTACGACGCGTTATTGCAAGTGCAACAACTTAAAAGATATGAGTGTCAGGTTTAATTAATCTCTGTAAATATCTTGATATTGATGAAACTTGCTTATTTAGTGGTCTTGTTGAAGAAACAGCCCATTTATTTTGTGTTTGTAGTATAACCAATACATTTAGGGACGTTTAAGTTCATATATTTTTAACCCTTCTAATGTGACCCACAGTTTTATCCTTAAAGATATATTTTTTTTATTACAAAAAACCCAAATCGTCATCTTGAATATGTTGTTAATTTCTTTATTTTATATCCAAAATGTTCACCCACAAGCAAAAAGCCCTTTTGGGCCCCCAAGGGCTGTCCTTGAATGTTTTAACCCTCAGGCTTTTAAATAACAACAACAACAACAAAAAAAAAATCAGTTTTTATGTATTATTAAAAGATATTTAAACTTGTCATTGTTCTTTTTTTCAAGTGTATATAATCTCATATTATGATGGATGCAAACCCATATTTATGTTTTCTGTCATTATGATTGTTCATTGTTAAAGATACAACCGTCATATCTTTCCCTGATCTTGTATGTAACTATAAGTTCTGCAATAAAAAATGAGATGAGCGACAGGTGCACTAACACCTCATAACATCAGTAACTCGACAGCCGTACCCGGTTTTCCTCAGCATTTGTAATGTATGCACATTACTCACAACACACAGCTGCTCGAAGACCTTGCCTTTGGAGAAGACTTGATTTTTATAATGTAAGTATCACTCCTTAAAAAACAAGATTACCCCAGAATGAATTGCAACGCTAGCCCACCCCAAAACTTACACACAATAATAATGATAAATGCTGACCGAAACTTTTTTTACTTAAAATTATACATTTTAGTAAAACAAGCAAAATGTAATTTGTTTTGTCATATGACATAGACATGCATGAATACATTTATAGTCAAGCAAAGAATTAAAGCATAAATATATGGAATAATTGTATTTTATTTACTGACAACAATAAGAAACATGAATAAATAAGTAAAATAATGAATACAAGTAACCATCACAATAAACAAATGCATATACAAGTCAACAACACATGAAACGAAGCTTTATTCAAACTACAAGCATGTACTTACAGGCGATGAACCCCACATCCTACTGCCATCTCAACACAGCGGTTCTCATTCTTTGGCTTATTTATTCTGATGAATCAGCTGACCACCAGAGGTGAGCCTTCGTGCAGGAGGTTGTTCTGAGGCAATAAGAGAAGGTGGAGTGATGGAGGGTCTCATCCATGGCACCATTTCCAGTATTCAGCTTCGGGCTCTCCATGTGCTCCAGTGCTCACACCAGTCTGCAGACATTTCAGATCCGAATCAGAAAAGTGCTGTAATAACTCAGTTTGAAATTACAATAATTAAAATAAACTACAACGTTAGATTTAAATAGATTTTGTTATTCATTTCTGTAGTATACTCATTCAAAGTTTGATGCAGCATTCAGCTTCATGAGCCACTCTCCTCTCCCCCAAATGTCCTCAATTTATCAACAGTACTAATGGACAAATAATATGAATAACTTATGTTTAGTTACTTTATAGATCTGTTTATTTACCTTACTTACAGCACATTTATCTAATGTAAACAGTGTCAACACAACAGTAAATACTAAAATAGCACACATACGTCAGATGTCTATTTCATGTTGTGATGTGCTCATCTGCAATACTTATAGAAGAATTTTCTGTCAGATGTAAATAGACATTTAAAATAAGCATCTTTAAGATGTATGGTTTATGTAACGTTGCATCCACTTTGGCGATGTGTTTACTGGAGCTCCCCTGATAGCAATACATAATAGAATGTGTTTTTACAGTAAAATCATACAACTATACTATACTGTCTAACGTCTTTACACCTTCAACAATTCAACAGTTTACTCTAGTCTACTGTATTTCAACACATTTTAACACAAGGAACCGTGTTTACTCACATTTGAAAACACCCGTGTCGCTGATCTCCGTGATGTTCGATAATGATGTATGCTCTCCCGTGGCCTCCTGGGACAAAAAAGTATCTGACGATGGGTGCTTCAGAATCTGGGCAGAAGCAGTAAGTCATCCGGGAACTTCTCACCTACTCTATTATGAATACTGATGTTTCGAACATACTACTTCTTTCACGTACCGTTTTCTCCTACTATATAGGAAAGTAAGCATATTCGAACGCACTATTAGTATACGCACGTCCGAATCTCGCGAGAATTACGTCACCCAGGTGATTCTCGCCTACTCTTTTATGAATACTAAGGATTCGTACATACTGATTCGCTCGCCTACTGCTTTTCCCCTACTAAATAGTAGAGAATTATGCGGTTTTGAATGCAGCCTACGTACGACTTTATCAGGAAATACCTAGGGGTCACACTCCTGCCATGACCAGCGGTATTGCTCCCAGTCACTAGGGGGCGCAGGAGGTCTTTTGCCTGCAATCCTCCACTCAGTTGCCAGGGGGAAACCATTGGCAAGAACTCTCAGTTGTACTTGGAAATCATTGTTGATGATACTCACCTGTGTAGGGCCCTATTTAAGTTTGCCTTTTGTCTTGAGCCTATACCTGACTCCTGTGGGACGCGGTGGAGAGAGCGAGGGAATTGAAGAAGACACAAGAGGAGTTGAGAACAGGAAAAGGAAAAATAACAGTGTTTCAAGTGATGGAAGCCAGACAGGAAGAACTGTTGAGAGATATCAAGTAGGTATGATAGCAGTAACAAGAAGCGATGGGATCTTCAAGGATTCGCACAAGGTTGGAAGATTCGTTGGAAAGAAACTCGGAGATGTTCGGTCAGTTAAAATAACAAGGAGTGGGATGGTTATTATTGAATGCGTGTCAAGGCAGAGAGAACAAGCTCTAAAGATTAAGTTGTATAAAGATTACAGCGTTGTGAAATGCTTCCCGCTCGGGACAGAATACAAAAAGAAAGGAGTAGTAAGTTGTGTACCACTGTCAGTGGAAGACGAGGAGTTTCGGGCCATTGAAGGAGTTTGTGAGACCAGAAGACTGACAAGATTCCGTCAAGGAGAAAGGGAACAAAGTACTTCTGTGTGTCTGACTTTTGTGGGAGATTTGCCAGAGAGGATATAGACTAGACTATATATGCTACAGGGTGAGGTCTTATGAAAGAGCTCCATTAAGGTGTTTTTGCTGTCAGGGGTATGGACATGTGGCTGCAGTGTGTAGAGGAGTCAGGAGATGTGGGAGATGTGGGAAAAATACTTGTGAAAAAGGGGAGTGTGAAGAGGAACAAGTAAAATGCATTCACTGTTCGGGAAATCACCATGCGGGGTCAACGCAATGTCCTGAAAAAATTAAACAGGTAAAAGTGAGTAAAATCAGAGCAGAAGAAGGGCTAACATATGCAGAAGCTACCAAGAGAATGGAAAGACAGGAACGAGCAGCAGTGCAAACAGAACAGGAGCCGGAAAAGAAGGGAGATGATCAGAATAACATTATTGGTCTGGACAAGAAGCAATTTCTTGGATTTATTGCTATGGTGGTCAACTGTGCTGTGGAAATTAAAGGGAAATCAGAGAGGATCTAGATGGTGTTGGATGCGGCGAGAAGATTCTTGGACATTATGGCCATATCAGGAGAAGAACTAGATAATACGCTGAGGAAAGAATTTATATCATCTCAGACCATTGAGTATGACATGTAGAACGGGCAGTGAACTTTAGGGTGGTCACTGTAAATATACTGCACTGGGAAAACTATTTAATTCAGTAGGTGGCGGTAATGCAACACTTTGGATGCCAACCGCCATAAAACCCCAAAGAAGAAGAAGAAGAAGAGCCTATACCTGTGTATCCCGAGTTTATTGTGAGCCATTGTGCTTGTTTTGGTCTCCTTTTTGTGACCATTGGAAGCTTTGCTTCTAGTTTATTTGTTTGTACTTTGTTTTTCATCATTCTAAAAGTAAAAGCTATTTGGAGTTTTGCTCGGCTCCTTGAGATCTTTGTTACTCCTCTGCACTTGGGTCTCAAAATGCTCAAAGTTAGCTCACTCTGTGCCAACAGCTCTGTGTCCAGGTGTCCGGGGTTCTAATCCCGCTGAAGACAACATTTCAGGTCTTAATCTATAGTCCCTGCTTCTATATCATTACACACAGGCAAGTTTATCAATTAAGTCTGAAGTCTAAGCTAAGAAAATCTGCATAGCCGGTAATCATTTGTTTTGTAAGGACTGTATTTGCTAATGCATGTTGAGAGGTGCAATGAATGGATTCGACTAACAAAACAAATTTTGTAACATCCATGCATGAGGAGTTTTGTGATAAATCTCCAGCAGCCATTGGAAACGTCTCGGTTACGTATGTAACCCTAGTTCCCTGATAGGGAACGAGACACTGCGTCAAACGCTGTGGGAACGCCCCTGCATTGTGCGTCATGAAGCACGAATGGAATCAGTCCAATAGAGAGATGAAACGTCATAGGCGGGTGACGTCATCGACCAGGAACTATAAAAGCACCCCAAAACACAAGCGCATTAGCTTCTGATAGGCCTGAAGGAAGCGCTAACGGGAGTGTCAGGAGTATGGCGGAACGACGCAGCGTCTCGTTCCCTAACAGGGAACTAGGGTTACATACGTTACCGAGACATTCCCTTTCAAGGGAACTTCGAGCTGCGTCAAACTGTGTGGGAACACCCTTTCCTGGGTGGGCCGAAACATACAAATAGTTGTTCTGATTTCCTCCACAGGGCAGCTCTGTGGACATAAGCGTCTAATGCCCTAACAGGGCAGAGTAAATTAAGCTTCTCCTGGTCCGATGACATAAACGGAGGAGGACAGAAAGCCTGCAGAACCGTAGGTCTAACAACATTAGTAGGGACCTTGGGAACGTACCCTGGTCTAGGATGCAGAAAAGCCTTAACCATGCCAGACGAAAACTCAAGGCACGAGGGTGAAACCGACAGAGCTTTCACCATAGTTTTAAAAGTGAGAAACTTCTCAGGAACTTCTTCGATAGGTTCAAAAGGAGCTAAGGAAAGACCTTCCAATACAATAGCCAGTTCCCAGGTCGGCACCCTCGTACGAACTGCTGGCCTCAGCCTCAAAGTGCCACGGAGGAAACGAGTTATAAGTGGGTGTCTCCCAAGAGAAACTCCACTGAAAGGGACGTAGTAAGCAGCTAGTGCCACCACATACACCTTTAGTGTGGAGGGGGATAACCCTGTGGAGAAACGCTCCTGCAGGAAATCCAGCACTGCACCCACTGGGCAGTTAACTGGGTCCTGCAGGTGTTCTCCACACCAAGAAGTGAAAATTTTCCACTTCAAGGCATAAAGCTTCCTCGTGGATGGAGCTCTGGAGTGAAGAATGGTCTCAACAACCTCAGTTGAGAGACCAGAATCTATGAGCTGGGCCCCTTCAGAGACCAAGCCCACAGTTTCCACAGATCTGGGCGGGGGTGAAATATCGTGCCGCCTGCCTGAGAGAGTAGATCCTAGATCCTAGATCCTCCTAGATCTCCAGACAGTTTATATGCCACGAAAGATGATGGTCCTGCCACAGACCTTGGGCTGGACGACCACTCATGACCGCCCCCCACCCCGTGAGGGAAGCATCCGTCGTTAGCGTTACGTGACGACAAAGAGCCCCCAGCACAGGACCTTTGGATAGGAACCAAGTTTCTTTCCACATGATCAGAGAACGAAGGCAACGCTGCGTGACTTTGATCGTGCGGAGCGGATTTCCCCTCGGGGAAAATCCCTTGGTCCTGAGCCACCACTGCAGCGGTCTCATGTACAACAGGCCGCAAGGTATAACGTTGGGCGCTGCTGCCATCAGACCCAACAGTCTCTGAAACTGCTTCACAGTGAGTAGCTGGCCTAGCCTTACTTGTTTCACAGCTGAGAGAATCGAAGCGATGCGGGTCGGAGAGAGTCGCGCCCGCATCGAGACCGGATCCCAAACGACACCCAGAAAAGTGGTCTTCTGAGAAGGAGATAATACACTTTTCTTTGCATTCAGCCTCAACCCCAACTTTCTGATATGAGCAAGGACGACATCTCGATGCCGAACCGCCATTTGCTCCGTCTGAGCTAAAATCAACCAATCGTCGATATAATTGAAAATACGAATGCCCTGAAGCCTCAGAGGCACTAGTGCCACATCCATGCATTTTATGAAAGTGCGGGGAGATAAGGCTAGGCCAAACGGAAGAACCCTGTATTGGTACGCCTCACCACCGAAGGCGAACCTCAGGAACTTCCTGTGTTGAGGAAGGATGAAAATGTGGAAGTACGCGTCCTTTAGATCTATCGTGACAAACCAGTCCTCTGATCTGATTTGAGACATGATCTGCTTGATAGTGAGCATCTTGAATTTTAGCTTCCCTACCGAGCGATTCAAAAGGCGCAGGTCTAAAATTGGACGCAACCCCCCATCCTTCTTCGGAAAGATGAAATATCGGCTCCAAACTGGGAGGAGGAGCCCGTTCTATAGCCTCCTTTTGAAGGAGCGTTTTCACCTCTTGTTCCATTACCAGAGCCTGCTCGGGGCCCACCACTGTGTGCAGAACCCCTCTGAATTTCGGTGGACGACACCTGAAATGGATAGTATAACCCTTTTCTACTGTCTGCAGGACCCAATGAGATATTCTTGGAAGGTTCTCGTAGTCTATTCTCGTAGTCCCAGTACACAGCGCCCTGTTACGGCGCACCGGCAGGGAACGACTGGTTTGACTGCTCTGAGACCCTCCTCAAAGGGAGCGAGCGTCCCTCGGGAAAGCGCTCGCTGGGACCGTCTACGCCCCGGCATAAAAGCGGGGTTGGCAGAACGGCCCCCTGAGGGCACCGAGGAAGAATGGGCACCGTAAAGAGAGGCGAACTCCTTTCCGCCTCAGTGGGGACCACCCTCAGCATCCTGAACGCCTCGGCGTCAGGACTTCTTCTTAGCCAAAGCCTTCTTAGACAATAACACTGTCCTCAGATCAGGTCTATTGCTAGAAGACTTCGGCTGAGAGTGCCGCACCTGAGCCCACTGTCCAGCAGGGGCAGCACGAGACGCGACACTCTGCTTCTGCTGCGCCCTATGGGATGAGCTTATAAACGGCCGGGGCTGCTCCCGCCCAGCAGCCCCAGAGACGTGAATTTTTAACGGAAGAAATTTTTTGAAAGCTGCAGCTTGTTTTTTCTCTTCCTGGAATTTGTCCATAACAAAATTAACAGCTTCGCCAAATAACCCCGAAGGAGAGAGAGGAGCATCTAAAGGAAAAGTTTTTTCTTTCTCTTTCATATTTGTTTGATTTAACCAAAGATGTCTTTCTACAGCCACCAGAGCTGCCATAGATCGACCCACTAGCTTGGCCGATTCTCTGGTGGCGCGCAGGAATAAATCAGCAGGCTGACGCAGTTCTCGAACTACGTCAGTACTGACTTCCTCACTCTCACTCCCGTCCCTTAGCAGGTCAGCCTGGTATGCCTGCAAGATTGACTTTGTATGCAGACATGACGCAGCCTGACCTGCAGCCGAATACGCTTGACCCACCAAAGCAGATGTATTTCTGAGGGGCTTGGTGGGTAATACCGGTGTCTTAAAAGATGACGCTGCCTCGGGGGAGAGATGGCTCGCGAGCGACTCTTCGACGCGAGGCAAAGTGCCATAACCATATGATTTAGCCCCCATTATATTAGAATATGTAGATGTCTGGGGACTAAATATTCTATATGAAACCGGTTTCTTCCACGATCTCGACACCTCAGTGTGGAGATCGTTAAAGAACGGCAGACACCGGCGTGGAGGCTGCACACGTGACGGCAAAAATATCTCATCTAATTTAGATTTAGAAACTGACTCCTGTCTAGTCATTGGCCACTCAATACTGAGTTTATCAACAGCTCTTGTTAATACCTCCATAAACTCATCACTTTCGGGAGTGTGGGGTGGCGAATCCTCCACATCTCCCTCAACACTAACAACATCCAGCTCCTCAGAACTGGATAGTTGCAGTGTTGGTGCCTCAACCCGAGCGGAAGAAACCGCAGCGCGTGCTTCCGAACTCGGGACTGAGGCACTGGATCTCACAGGTGAAGGGAGAGATAAGGCAGCGCCCGTCTCAACCCTCGCTGAGAGATCCATCTGCGATCCCCACGATAAGCTCTGCCTCAACAGAAGCGGGACCCGAACCGTGGGGAGCGCGCACTGAACCCCCCTCCTCAAAGAGTGCTCGGCGGGAGCGGAGTGTCCTTAACGGCAGACGCTTGCAATGCTCACAGTCAGCTCCCTCGAGAGCAGACTGGGCATGCTGCACTCCCAAACAAACAACACAAAGAACGTGTGTATCCCCACCCGTTAAATAGCGCGAGCAGGGAGTAACACACTTCTTAAACTGCTGTTCGTTCGCCATTCTCTCAATATATATATATAAATTGTTTGTGTGGTGCAGAGTATGTAAGACAGACAATATCACACAGGGACAGATTCACATGTAGCGCGACTGAAAGCACAGAAGCTAATGCGCTTGTGTTTTGGGGTGCTTTTATAGTTCCTGGTCGATGACGTCACCCGCCTATGACGTTTCATCTCTTTATTGGACTGATTCCATACGTGCTTCATGACGCACAACGCAGGGGCGTTCCCACAGCGTTTGACGCAGCTCGAAGTTCCCTTGAAAGGGAAAGATAGAACTATTATAAACAATAAGTGATAAACAAGATTCAGTGAGTCAAGCAAAAGTCAGCGCTGCTTTTCTTCTTTAACTGTGGTAGCAGCAATAGGTGTTTAAATGAAGACGGATCTCATTCTCTTTTACGGAACACTCCGACTTTTTGGGACTTTAGCTTATTCACCGTATACCCTACAGTTAGATCTCTGTGCGTGCTAACTCTGTCTGACGCACCCACCGCTAGCCTAGCTTAGCACAAAGACTGGAAGTAAATGGGTCCAGCTAGTGTACTGCTCCCAATAAGTGACAAAATAACGCCAACATTTTCCTATTTATATGTTGTGATTTGTAGTCACAGTGTGTACAAATAACAAGGTCATATGAGACACAGCCATCTTTTAATCGTATACATACTTGGAACTATAATCTCAGAAGGAGAAGCACTGCTACATGGGCAGAGTGATTAGAGCAACACTCTGTGCGAACTCTCTGCTTCTCACCACGGGGCTTCTCAGGTGCTGCAAGCAAATCACTCCGCCCAAGTAGCAGTGCTTTGTCTTCTGAGAATATAGTTCCCAGTATGTATACGGTTAAAAGATGCCTGTGTCTCATATGACCTTGTTATTTGTACACACTGCGACTATACAAATCACAACATATAAATAGGAAAATGTTGCCGTTATTTTGTCACTTATTGGGAGCAGTATGCTAACTGGAGCCATTTACTTCCAGTCTTTGTGCTAAGCTAGGCTAGCGGTGGGTGCGTCAGGCAGTTACAGCACGCACAGAGATGAAAAGGGTATGTATGGACTTATCTAACTCTGGGGGATGTGGTGAATAAGCTAATGTCCCAAAAAGTCGGCATGTTCCTTTTAAAGCTCTTAATTAAAACAAACCTGATTCATACAATCATTTTTAAGACATAAACATACTGGATTCAGTATAAAATACAAAGAGACAAGCTGATCTACAACAAATCTACAGGGTTGTCCAAAGCAGTACCTGGTGAAATGTTAAAGCTGTATTTACTGGAGTTTGGATTTGCAGCTTTGTACCCTAGCAGGTCATTACCAGGGCAGTGGGTCTAAAGAGAGCTATATTCTTTACATTTCTACAAAGATTTACAACAGGCTTTCTTCATTCTGTTTTTTTTTCTGCTCAGGTGTATCATGAAGCTCTGACTCTGCCAATAACAACAATAAAGTGACCAGGCTGTGACCTGATTTTATGGTGCGAAATAATATTGAACGTGGTAGACGACAGATATAAGGCATGGCTGACCTGAGATTCAACTTTAGCGTCTGTGAACTTAAACAACTCTGAACTGTTCCTGAACCTCTCTCAAAACCAGATGGAGAGCTGCTTCCATTTCACAAGTCCCAAGAAGCAGCCTGCCAACTCTGTAGTCTCCCAAACAAATGATAAGAAATGTCACCACCATTGCAGCCATCATGGGAGGTCATTGCCGTCTAAACTTTACTGAAACACACACAAAGTCTTAGGTCATTTTGAGGTTACCTATTATAATGTCTGAATTAAGCTTCTGCCTACATACCAGGCTGAAGTCTGTAAAACTGCCAGGCTTGTCATTTTTATTGGTTTGTATACAAATGGCATATTGTATTGTGAGGACTATGGAAATAATGCTACATTAGCATCCAAACCAACGCACAATAACATTGTTTATTATAAGCGCTGCCCGGGCTGCAGTTGTGTTGTCTGCCCGCTTTAAAGGCTTGAGCGAGATGGATTCTGATTGGCTGTCAGTATTTTTATCATTTATCAACTGACAAAAATTGATCTGAAAGTGAATCCAATGATATTGTTCCTCTTGTCATTATCGTTATGTTTGTGGTTAACTTTGCTATTCTAACACATTTAGAATGATTTTTTTAAACTAAATCTTTATTGTTATGATCATTGTTGTGAACGGGCCTTTAAGGCACAATATGTACGTTTTCACCGCAAGAGGTCACATTTTCAAAACAAAAACAAAGGCGGAGGTTATTATTTTGTTAAAGTTAGACATCAGCCTTCTTAGTTCCCTTTCGAGGGAACTCTACACTGCGTCGAGAATCGACACTTTGGGGACGCTCCCTTAGCGTGCGCCTCTGAAGTATGAATGGAACTAATCCAATCCTGATTGGTGTTGCGTCGTGACGTAACATGTGACGGCATACCCGGAAGTATAAAAGTGACGCTGTCACAACACACACTAGCTTTCGCTCTTCAGCAAGCGCTCTCTGTGAAACTGTCTGTCTTATTTGGTGTTGTTTGTCTGTGACAAAGCTCTACATATGGCGAGTGAACATTACACTAGTGTGTGTACCCCTGCCCTGTATATCTCACGGGCGGGGACATGCATCAGTTGTGTGTGTATAGTTATCACCCTATAGTTAGCTCCCGCTCGGCCATAGTATTTTCTTATGATGGCCAGGCTCGCGATCCCCGCGATTCGGCTCCCGCGTCCGTTGAGGCGGCGCGGCGGCTTGGTTCGTGGGGATCGCAGAAGGATCTCGCGGATGAGAAACGAGACTGCTGAGGCACTTTTTCGTTCATCATCTGCTGATTCTATAACACTCGTTCATGACGCAGAAGCCTGCGATGCGGTTTCTTCTGCCCGTGACGAGTGCCTGTTGCTCGAGCTATCTGTTTCTGAGGAAATAGATTATGCTCAGCATCGGGAACGAGCAACATGAGTCATACTCGCCGGCTCATGTTTCTGCTTATGTAGAGCTGGTGGAGGTTGTGATGCATACTGTGGAGTCCAGTCTTAAAATAAATAATTAAATATATATGTGTATATATATTAGCTGGCCACAAAATAAGCAGGATGATCCTTGTCAAAGCAAGAAGAGCTAGACGAGAGATTCCTGTAGCACTATTCACAACCTCAGCGCCGGGCTAACTGTGTTTTTCCACAAATCTAAGAGACATCAGTGGCTAAATTTGTCTGGTACAAAAAAAGGGAAAGACAAATATTTTCTGCTGAACGCTCCGCTATCACCTTCTGGCCTGTTCTCCGACGCTGTAACTTCAATCGTCGAGAGGTTTATAAATAAATAAAATTAAAAAAAATATATATATATATATAAAAACTAAATAAAGTTTTGAACCGTTTTGAACGTTTCGGGCTACATCGATTTCCAGCGAACGCACACCGTGGCGTTCACCCCAAGAGCTTGCAACCGGGCACCGACTATGGTCAAAAAATTTTTTCTAGACTTTCCTGCCGGTCATCTGATTCAGGAAGTCGAGAATAGTGCTCGAGAAACACCCGAGGCCGGTCTCAAGGGGCTGGTTCCCTTAATAGATTTTGTAGAATGGCAGCGCCTTCCAATTATCTATATGGGTCCTGAATATTTTTAAATATGGGTACAGACTGCAGTTCGGTTACCGACCTCCCAAGTTTGTTGGGGTCGTACCGACCGCAGTGGTTCCAGAACAGGCTAGGGTTATGGAACAAGAGGTACAGACTCTACTGGAGTTAAGGGGCCATAGAGAGTGTTCCCCTACCAGACAGGAAGTCCAGGTTTTACAGCCGGTACTTTTTAGTTCCAAAGGAGGATGGTGGACTGAGGCCAATTTTAGATCTAAGGCTATTGACTTGTTCTTTGAGGAGATCCAGGTTCAAAATGCTTACAATTTCCATTATCGGAAACCAAATCAGATCCGAGGACTGGTTTGGCATGGTAGATCTAAAAGTTGGGGCTGTCCACTCAGTTGCAGGGCAACCAATGTTGTTCTTGCAGCGGGGCCCGGAAACGATGTGTATTGCCCGCCGTCTATGACGCTTCGGGCCGCATCATTTTCCAGCGAACGCACTCTGCGTCGTTTTTCCTCGGAAAATAAAAAAACAAGCATCAGTTATGGTCACGAAAACCGTATCTACTACAGCCTGCCGGTATTCCGCTTCAGGGAGTCGAGAAAGATGCTCGAAAAACACCAGAGGCCAGTCTCGAGAGGCTGGTACCCCTAGTATATTTTGTAGAGGCATGGTATCATCTTCCCAACATATCTGCGTGGGTCCTGCATATAATAAAATCAGGGTACAGACTGCAGTTCGCGCACCGCCCCCCCCCCAAGTTTTCTGGGGTGGTGCAAACTACAGTGGTTCCAGGGCAGGCTGGGGTGATGGAACAAGAAGTACAGACTCTGCTGCTAAAGGAAGCCTTAGAACATGTTCATCCTTAAGACAGGGGGTCCGGGTTTTACAGCCGGTACTTTATAGTTCCAAAGAAGGATGGGGGGTTAAGGCCAATTCTAGATTTCAGGGTTTTGAACCGATCTCTGAGGAGGTTCAGGTTCAAAATGTTAACCATTCCTGCAATCGTGAGTCAGATCAGATCCGAGGACTGCTTTGTCACGATAGATCTAAAAGACGCCTATTTTCACATCTCCATCCTTCCATGTCACAGGAGATACCTGAGGTTTACTTTCGGGGACGAAGCTTACCAATATCGGGTTCTTCCGTTCGGCCTAGCACTCTCTCCCCTCACATTCACCAAATGTATGGATGTAGCCCTTGCTCCACTGAGACTTCAAGGCATTCGTATATTGAATTATCTCGACGACTGGCTCATTCTGGCTCAGTCTCGAGAAATGGCAGTTCGGCGTCGAGATGTCGTCCTTGGCCACATTCAGAAATTGGGGTTGAGACTCAATACAAAGAAGAGTGTGCTAGAACCATCCCAGTGCACGATATTTTTGGGAGTCGTGTGGAACTCGATTACGATGCAGGCACGAATGTCTCCCGCACGTATCGAGTCAATTCTGGCGATGGTATCCGGGTTAAGGCTGGGCCAGGCCATCACTGTAAAACAATTTCAAAGAATGCTGGGCCTCATGGCAGCGGCATTCAACATCATTCCTTTGGGCCTTCTACACATGAGGCCCCTTCAGTGGTGGTTAAAAACCAAGGGGTTTTCTCCCAAGGGGAATCCGTTTCGTATAATCAGAGTAACGCGCAGATGCCTTCGTTTTCTGCAAATATGGAAGAAACCTTGGTTCCTATCCCAAGGGCCAGTGTTGGGAGTGTCATGTCGCCGGAAATCCGTTTCGACAGACGCTTCCCTCACTGGCTGGGGCGCGGTCATGGACGCCCGCTTTGCCAGGGGTCTGTGGCAGGACCATCATCATTCTTGGCATATAAACCGGCTAGAGATGATGGCTGTGTTCAGGGCTTTGAGGAGCTTCCTCCCAGACATCAAAGGTTACCATGTCTTAGTACGATCAGACAATACGTCGGTGGTAGCCTATCTGAACCGACAAGGGGGACTCAGATAGCGCCCTCTGTGCAGACTGGCACATCAGATTATTATTTGGTCCCAGGGGAAAATACTGTCAATCAGGGCAATGTATATTCCGGGGGTTCAGAATCAGAGAGCAGACATCCTGTCGAGGCAGGGGCTGAGGCCCGGGGAATGGAGACTTCACCCAGAGGTGGTGAAGTTAATATGGGAGAGGTTTGGACCAATGGAAGTGGATCTGTTTGCTTCTCGAGAGACGTCCCACTGTCCACTTTGGTTCTCCCTCTCACTTCCAGCCCCACTGGGGTTGGATGCCATGGTACAGGCCTGGCCGAGGCTTCGCCTGTACGCATTTCCCCCGATCGCTCTGCTCCCGAGAGTCCTGGAGAGGGTCCGTCAGGAGGGCATCAGTCTACTTCTGGTTGCCCCAATGTGGCCGACCCGAGTGTGGTTTTCAGACATAATATCACTCCTGATAGCTCCGCCATGGCAGATTCCTCTGAGGAGGGATCTGTTGTCTCAGGCGGAGGGCACAATCTTCCACCCTCAGCCAGAGCTGTGGAAGCTGTGGGTCTGGCCTCTGAGGGGGTTCATTACCTAAATGCTGGTCTATCAGCTGGAGTGGTTGAAACCATACTTAGCTCTAGAGCTCCATCTACTAGGAGAGTATATGGCCTCAAGTGGAATGTGTTTGTCACTTGGTGTAGAGAACATTAGTTAGATCCAGTAAACTGCCCGGTGGCTTCAGTTCTGGAATTTCTTCAAAATCGTTTCTCTGCGGGTCTCTCCCCTTCCACGCTTAAGGTGTACGTGGCAACCATTGCGGCTTTCCACGCACCATTAGGTGATGGGCCTCTGGGTAGGCACCAGTTGGTCATTCGGTTTCTCCGCGGTACTTGGAGGATGAGGCCAGCAACCAGGTCTAGGGTTCCTGCCTGGGACCTGGCGATAGTTCTGGAAGGGTTATCCCTGGCCCCCTTCGAACCTCTAGAGTCGGCTTCGCCTAAGGATTTAACGCTGAAAATGGTTTTTCTCTTGACTATTACCTCACTTAAGAGGGTGGGAGATCTCCAAGCCCTGGCAGTAACACCAGCTTGCTTGGAGTTTGCCCCTGGCAGAGTAAAAGCTTTTTTGCACCCGAGTCCGGGCTACGTGCCTAAAGTTCCATCGAATACGGCTCGGTCTACAGTCCTTCAGGCATTCCATCCTCCACCTCATGTGTCGGCAGAAGAAGAGAAGCTTCATTTGCTCTGCCCCGTCAGAGCTTTAACCGTGTACCTTGAGAGGTCCTCTTCTTGGAGAAGGTCGGACCAGTTATTAGTATGTTTTGGGTCTCCTAAGAAGGGGCTCCCGGCATCCAAGCAAACTGTTAGTAATTGGATTGTTCAGGCTATTACTGAGGCTTACAAGGTGCGCGATTTGCCTTCACCTTTAGCCGTAAGGGCTCACTCAACTAGAAGCATGGCTTCTTCTAGGGCCCTTCTTTCGGGAGTACCTCTACAGGAGATCTGTGACGCAGCCGTTTGGGCTACTCCACATACTTTTATTAGGTTCTACAGTCTCCACCTTCCTAGTACACCTGGTGCACACGTGCCTAGACAGTTTCACTCCGGGACAGACCTATTCGGCGCGTGGCCTAGTGGGCACTTGTTCCCCAAAGTGTCGATTCTCGACGCAGTGTAGAGTTCCCTCGAAAGGGAACGTCTCGGGTTATGACTATAACCCTTGTTCCCTGAGAAGGGAACGAGACACTGCGTCGTTCTGCCACGCCCCTTGAGGCCTTGGAGCGTCTTGCTTCATCGCGAGGCTAGTGTATGTTGTGACAGCGTCACTTTTATACTTCCGGGTATGCCGTCACATGTTACGTCACGACGCAACACCAATCAGGATTGGATTAGTTTCATTCATACTACAGAGGCGCACGCTAAGGGAGCGTCCCCAATGTATCGATTCTCGACGCAGTGTTTCGTTCCCTTCTCAGGGAACAAGGGTTATAGTCATAACCCGAGATCTATTCATTATAATAAAAAAAATAAAAGAATGTCTGTTTTCTAATTAAGTTTTTGTAAAAAGTGTAGGGTCGCTTGTGACCCGAGGTATGTAAGAATGTATATATTTTTTCAAGGTGGCGATGTCTGATATACATGTGATGTTTCACTCATATAGGCTATTGCAGTAGTTAGAGATCATCCATTTTGGAAAGAGATCCGGGTCACTAAAGACCCTAATATGTAATAATGATTGGCAGAACATTCATGCATTTAAGGATTAACCTTTAACACAAGAACTACCAAGGCAGTCATTTTGAATTTTTAAATTTTGCAGTGTAATATCTTCGTTAAAATAAAATCAATGTGGCTGTAGGACTCTGACTTTTTCTAAATATGTGTATATTTTATTCTGACACTGTTATTTTATAAAAAAAAAAAAAGAAACAGTTCTGACTATTTCTACCCAGAATGGCCATGGCGGTCATTTTGCCCGCACGCATTATAGATATCATAAGTCCGCTACATTTCCCGCCATCACATGCACATAATGTACAAGAAGTGCACAAATGAGCAAGTTTCGCGGATGGACTTCACGCGACTGGCGAGCGAACTTCGCTAAGACCACATGAAATCAAAAGACACACAAGGCGGTGTTTACCTGTGTGAACTGTGCATGCGTAAGTCAGTGAATGATGCGGGGTGTTTGCTCCGTTCAAATGAGTCCACTTGGAGCAAACCGTGTTAACCTGATTTTGTTCGTTAACATTTTTTGTTCACTGAAACTAATTGTTCTAAACCAGTTCGTTTTCTTGTTTAGCCAATGTTCATGTTTTTTCTTAGCCTGTTTTTGTGTGTAGCCTAGGCTACTGTATTGTGCTGCATATGTGTGCATGAAAGTTTTTACAGTGTATTCAAATGTATATAGATAGTGTTTTTGTTATTGTTTATATTTTATAAGTTATTGTATCATAAGATTTTTGTTTTTATTGTACAAAGAAAATAAGAAAATATTTATCAATTAGGCTGGAAAATACATTTTCACATTCATTTGAATTTAAAATTTGTGTCCTGATCTTTATTAGCCTATTACCTATCGTAACATTGTAGATGATTTTGTATTGATTATTGAACTTATTTACAAACAGGGCTGTACTAAACGGAATGAAGATTTGACGTTTCATTCTGAAAAAAACTCTTCCTAACTCACCTCTGGATCTCTCCAATGGTTGGTTTGAATGCAAATTGCAAAATCACAATAGGTCATGTATTGTTATTGTGGTGTTTGCTGAACCATCATGATTTCAGGTGACGTGTGTTAAAAAATGCAGTATTAAGTTTTAATTATATTCATTCATTTATTTATTTTTTAAATAGCAAACTACTTCTAATGTTTCCCAATGGGATTGTTTATGCTCATGCAAAGCAGTTACTCAGGTTTACCTCTCCTGTCTATTTGATTTACCGAAGTCCTCTATCTTCTTTCCTCCACTTTAATCCGTCCCCCCAAATTATGTAAACAGGATTGGAAGGAACCAGCACTGAAAGGATAATCAATAAATGCACAAAAACAGTAGTGAGAGTTAAGTATAGTGTATTTGTTTTCTCAACAAGAGTACTCTTATCTGGCATCCCGTAAATATGATCACAGTGAATTTGTAAGTGGGAGGTCGTAGCAAGGGCAGTGTAAGTTCAGCGGCCATCACTTCAAGTGTAGTTATGCGATGACCGCAGTTTCACATCTGCCCTTAAGACCTCAGACTGCCTGGTGAGCACAGCTGCCAAATATTTAACAAAAAATAAATGCCTTTGAAGGCCACAATAATGAAAATGAATTTACTATTTATCTGGTTTATACTAAACAAGATGGGTATGGACAGATAATCTTGTATAAATAAGGAAACAGAAGTGAACGTAATCACAAACTTGTATTTATTTTACTTTTTTAAATAAAGGATCTTAATTTTTTTTTGCATCAGTACACTGTTGGTGATTTTTCTTGCATTGGTGTTTTAACTATTGCACTTAACAGATATGCATGAAAAAATGCCCACTAAACAAAAAGTTATCACAGCCAAAAGCCTGTGCTACTGGACATACAGCACCTTTAAAGCTGGTCTAGGTGCAATGACACATGATCAGTTCTTATCTTAGTTGAACAAAGGAAAAGAAAACTGTTCAAACTGGCCTGTAGCTATTACTGATGCCTTGAGAGATGTATTGGTTCCTTCTGGTGTTACCATCTGTACATAGTTTAGACCTTATGATTACTTTATTACAGTTGTACCTTCATTACCTCTCCCAGTTTGTCTACTGAACTGGTAGCAATCTTACACAGAACCACTGTGGAGGCAGACTTCTTGTGTTAAAATTTGCTGATCTCTATTTTATTTGAATAATGTTATTCTTGTGCGTAAGTATTGATTCTGAACCTATGGCATTGCTTGCTTTTGTATTATAAGCTAAAAGGAAGAAGGAGAAATAATTATGTGAGATTAATGCTTATAAGATTCATGAAAAATGTATGACAAAAATACAGTTTTTATCATTGTAGACAACAAATTATAATCTTGTAGTGTTTCTCTTTGAGATGTCATGGCATAATCTCCTGTCTCTTCTGATTAGCTGCTGATATGTTAAATAGCACTTGGAGCCAAATGTTGTGGAGGAAGACGTTCTGATTTCATGCGCGATTGGACAAATGGGTCTAATGATTAATAAAGAAAGAGGATCTGGAAGAATCTTGGAACAATATTCAGGTTTATCCGACAACCTAATTATGACAAAGAATCTCTATCCAGGCCACTGCTAATTACGGTCAATTCTTCCTTTCACGGTCGCAGAAATCTTTTGGGTGCTTAGGAGAAAGGCTGGGAGGCTAAAAGTCTGGACCAATGCATGTGAGAACAGCAAGTTGTTTTGTTATAGGATAATCACCTCCTGCCTCTAATTAAAAGGCTCATGTTTCACAGACAAAATCAGCTCAAAGTGGGCTTCGAAACATTTTCAAGCAGAGGGGGAAAAATATATGATTCTGGATAAGCCTTTTCACATGTCTGAAACTATTGAGGTCACAGACCTACGTTTATGGAAAAAGTGTAAATGTACCAATGGCCACACAATATTTGGGTCTAATTTAATTTTAGATAACAAAGTCTCATTGTGCAGTTGGTTTTCTGTTTGCTTTTATTACATGTTGATTTACAGTCACACAGTTATTAATTATTACAGTTCTAAGCATATTTAATTACAGTGTAGATTTCGTGTATCTGATTAATTACAATGCTATTTGCAAGCAGTTTAAACAAATATATAAAGACTTAATTATTGTCAATCAATTTCTTATATATATATATATATATATATATATATATATATATATATATATATATATATATATATATATGCATACATACATATTATACAGGGTACCACTGAAATATATGTACAGATGTAAATATAATCAAGATTTCCTACTATCTGATATAATTAAATTCATTTTATTAATGAAAGGTATTGTTACCAATACTCTTACTGTTTATTTCCAAAAAACAACACAACATTAAGTAATCCAGCGTTGAAGTATTAAAGTGGTTTATTGTGGGATTGTAACTTCCAGCCAATAAGAATATTGGGAACCTCCTCAGTCCAAAAGCACATGCCTTATATAAATTCCCAATCGACTGTGAGGTCTTCACGGTCATAAAACACAAAAATGCTAGACTCGCTGACATTTCTCTTTGAGAAATTCTTTCTTTTCTCAAATTTTAATCTTTTTAAAAGTATATGGCAGGGGACGGATGAATGTGCGGTGAGATGTCCAATGCTCAGGAGAGGAGATCTATTGGAGGTGCAGCGCACTCTCTTCATTCATTACGGCATCTATCTGGGCGAGAACAGAGTGGCGCACCAGATGCCTGACATCATGCCCATATTAACTAACGACAAACAGCTCATTAAACCAGTTGTCACCAACAAAAGACTCATTTTAGGCTGCATTTACAGAAACGCGAGTATACGCGTCGACTCGGTTGAAGATTTCGCGTATGGAGCTCAGATTCTTGTGAATGATATGGATATGAAAATGAAGTGTCAAGCACTGGCGAGCGAAGACGTCGCGAGAAGAGCAGAGAAACTGGTCGGCGACATTCCGTACAGTTTGTTATGGAATAATTGTGAACATTTCGTGACGTATTGCAGGTACGGTACACCTGTGAGCCAGCAAACAGAGATGGTGAGTTATCTTTAATACACAATGTGTAAAATATTGCCTAGAACATTAGTCTGCTTAATGATTAAAATAGCAGAATCAATATTAAAAAGTAGCAAGGCTATTGTATAATTAGTAGGCTACCATGTTATCAAAATGTCAATATTGGGTCACAAATGATAAAATATTAATACAATTATGATGACGATTTTGAGGGCCTATAACAACCTGGAATTTGGAAAAATAATCAGTAAATTGGATTTGGACAAAGTCTGTTAATGATATCTTTAATGCATTCTCTTGCGCAGTTCTGTGACTGTCTGAAAACTATCATTCGGGACCAGAGAAGTGTGGCCTTAACCGTTGGGATGGGAGTGATGTACATCCTTTGCTTTGGCATGGCACCTTCAACTACATTACCCACAATCCTTATTCCCTTCATTCTGTGGATGGCTGGCTAAGAGACAATTTAAATACATCAACAACACAGTCCAGTCTTAAAGGGGACAAAACACAACAATGCAATGCATCACTGCAGAAGTGGAATATGTGTATGTAAAGTCTGATTATGTAGTCAAGTAATGTTTGAGCATATAGTTTGCATTTTGCCTCTATATAGCCTAAGTTAAATTGTAAGCTTTATCATTAAAGCAGTTCATGAAAACATGCCATAGCTCTAGCTTTACAGCATATTTTTCATTTAAAATCATAAACTTAAAATTGGTAAAGCATGCTGTAGCTTAAAGTTGCAGATTTCATGCATACTGTTCACTAAAAGTGCCTTTAAAACATACATTATAGTTTTTTATCATTATTTTTTATGCTTGATTGTGAATTTGTACAGTTTAAAATATATATTTAATAAATTTAATAAGTTCCTGAACAAGAACCAGAAGAAGAACATTTAGACATGATGAATGTTAGTAGATGTGTAAATAGTAGGCTACAAGTATTTTTGGTTTGCTGTAAACAGTTGATTTGATTTATTACCATATTTTCATCAAAATAAAGCCATAATGTTTGAATTCCAAACACTCTCAATGTTTTTTCTTTTATTGCAAAATTTGTCTTGACATTAAATCATACATAATAAAAAAGTAGAAACATTTTAATTATTGAATTATGTCACTTTAGGGTGGATGTGCGTAGGATTTAACTGTCAATGTTTACAAAAAGTGTTAGAATTTTATTTAGAAAGCAGTAGTGTTTGGGTCTAAAGCAGTGGTTCTCAACACTGTTGTCCCACCGTTGTTAAAGACAATATTAAGAGGCCCCTCATGTGAGTGTCCTCTACATATCTTCTCTGGTACTCCTGCTTTAATGATGAATAAGCTTCTTGTTTTCAAATATATTATTACCAGAAACAAGAAGTGGCTGTGTAAAAAAAAAAAAAAAAAGTTCTGTAATGTTTTTTGTAGTTACATACATTTCAAGAACTGTATGTTTTTAAAATCAGTTGTTGAGGGGGTAAATTAAAAACAAGTAAATAAAAAAATAAAATATATATTTTTTTGTTATATGCCCTCAACAATAAGTAGTTATACATTTAACTTGTTGTTTTTATAGTTGTTATTTATTTATTTTTTACATTAAAGATGATTTTAACTAATTTTATATTGGGAAAGCTCACCTTGTTTACAAAGGATTTTTACACCAACCACCATTGTCTGCTTTGGGCAGATTAATGACAAGAAACCAGTCTAGTACATTATACAGCTGGAAGAGTAAAAATGCTCAATTTAGCTTTTAATGCAACCGACCACAGTTTGAGTCTGACTTTTCCTGATCCCATTCTTCTCTCTATTCCAATTGCATATTGATGCATGAAACTCAATTTGTTATAACGCTGAAAACTGTGGCTCCCTTCCTGCACCTTCTAGGACATCTTTAGTGCAGGCTGGTTCGGGGTATTTGTAAGGGTGGGCTTTGGGGATAGGGACAAGTAGGTCCCATTAAGGTAGCATCCATTTATAATTTTAAAAATATGACCATACAAAAAGGAAAGAGTAGCTGAAACGTGGATCTAAGTGGAAGAGAGGCCCACAGTGGAACCAGTGGAGTTAAAAATCAGTGGCCAAAGGGGTGGAGGACCATGGTGACACCAAAGGGATGGAGGTTCCAAGGTGCAGTTGAAGGACCGTAAGTCCATTATGGAACCTGGGAATCGACAGACCATGGCGAGGACAGAAGGTCAAGGGACCCTGGTAGCGCCAGCAGGATGGAGAACCACAGAGGACCGGATGGGTTGGTGAACTGTGGTGAAGTCGAGGAATTGGAGGACCCAGGAGGAGCCTAAGAACCGAGATAGTCCAACAGGCCGGATGGAACCAAACAAACTCAGATTGGGAAAAAGGGCTATATACAAAAGGGAAAATGAGGAACAAAACCTGGTGGAATTAAATCAGTAGAAATGGAAACTAAAAAGGAAATACTAAAAAAACCAAGGAAACAGGAACTAAAAACAAAGAACCAAAACTACACACACACAATACATGCAGTGAATATGCAGTCAATACAGTGAATATGTTGCTCTTATTACTCTTTTATAATATATACACAGAGGTGCAAACAGTATCTGCCACTAAATAACAAGTAACTCTTTTTACACTTTGTGCAAATTTAATCTAACTGGCTCTAGAGAAAGGATGAGATGTGAGGGAGAGCAGGATCCTATGGCTGGCTGCAGGGGGCAGTATACGGGAGACGTCCCTGCCGCTGCTCCACCACCCGGAGATGTTCCGGGATAAAAGGAGCTATGAGTGACTCCCCATGGCGACTCTGCAGCCAGCCCGAATGGCACAGTTGGATGTGCGTCAGGCAGAAATTCCTTGCAGCTATTCATACCCGTGCTTGCATTTTTTTTACAAGTACAATTTACAATTTTTACAATTACAATTTTTTTACACTGACTACAAAACGCATCTAATGTCCCCTTGGAAGTTTGCTGAGGGCCCATCAAAATCAGAGTACAATCAAAGTTTCCCTACTACCAATGAAAACACTTACTAATCTCTAACACTCTTATATGAACAAAATACTGTATGTAGAGTTAATGATAGCATAGTTATGTTACAGATAATAATGCCTCATAATAATAATGCCTCTTGTACTTTTAATATTGAGGTTCTCAACTGCAAGGTCTTACATAACCGAAGTGCAAAGCCACACTTCCTGTGAAAGACTCTCATTAGTAATGTGCATCCAGGCAGGCCTATCCCTGACCAGGCCTATGTGTATATAAATGACAAACTGTCATGATACATTTGAATTCAATTCTTGGTAGCATCCTCTTGGTCAGGGTGCATACATTCTTCTAAAATTGTTGTTCAACCTCATCAAGCTTTCATCAAGCAGTATACAACTAGCACTCTGCATTAATCTCGCTATTGACCCGGGACTTTTACCTCCTGGCAATTAAGACCTATTCACCAGGCCTATTAATATCTTTTCAGACACAATGGGGCTCATATAAAACTTGTGAAATCACCTTGTCGTAGACAACGTGATGCCCAAAAGCTGCTTAATTAAACAAACCACATCACTCCTCTCAGAGCAGATCAAATAAATTGAGTAGATGTGAACTGAACAGCATCACTGTCCACTGCCTTCCACCATGATCGCTCTCAGATCGTTTAATTTGTTCTTCATCACCTCAACACTGGAGGATGAGTGTGAAGAAGACAGAGGGATGAAAACTTACGACATCTCCATTTACAAGCGCGGTGACCTTTTGGTGGTGTCGAGGACTCTTTTTAAACATTTTGGAATCTACTTAGGTGAAGGTCGCGTCGCTCATTTTATCCCAGACATCCTACCAGTGTTTACTAAAGAAAAGTTCATTGTTGAGCAGATGGTGACCAACAAAAGACTGATTTTTGGAGTTTTGGCCAAGGCAGCCAGTGTTCGTGTAGACCCTTTGGCTGATTTTGCATATGGTGCTCAGATTCAGGTCAATAGTACAGATAGTATGTTCAGTGTACAGCCACTGAATGGAGAGGAAGTGGCACAGCGGGCAGAGAAGCTGATTGGATCTTTCTCCTACAGCTTACTGTGGCACAACTGCGAACACTATGTCATGTATTGCCGCTATGGTGTTGCATTTAGCTTCCAAACCTTCCAGGTAAGAAAAAAAAAAAAACAGGGTGGAGGGTGATATATGTGGAATATAGATACAAAAGTTTGGTTTTGGCACTATTTTTTAAGTCTCTTATGCTCACCAAGGCTGCAATTATTTGATCAAAAATACTGTAATATTGTGAAATATTATTACAATTTAAAATAGCTGTTTTATATTTGAATATATTTTACATGCAATTATTCCTGTGAGGGTAAAGCTAAATTTTCAGCAGCGATTAATTTAGCCTTCAGTGCCATGGTATGATACTTCAGAAATCATTCTAATATGTTAATTTGGTGCTCAAAAAACATTTATTTCACTTTAAGCGCCCTGCTTACTTGTTACTTGTCCATTTTTGTTTTCAAATTCCAAGCAGGATATCACAATATCCTCCTACACAAGTACTGATTATCTCTAATTTTAATATGTCAGTGAACTCTTATCCTCATGGTTTCTTCCCCATAAATAGAGCTGAGAAAAGACTTGTGCACATCTTGTGCATTTTGTAGTAACATTAACTAACCTTATGTGCTATGAAAAGCTGCTGAATGCAACAAACAAACAGGAGAACTGTCAGAGCACAAAAGTTAAATTTGAGCTATAACAACAGTTATGAGTCTTGTATTTGGAGCCAAACAGCTCCGAACTATGATTATGCTATGTATGAAAATTAGATTCAATTAGTTACTTCATTAGGTAACATATGGACTAACATGACAATAGTATTTAGAAATCTTCAGGTTAATGTTAATTTTTTCACATTTCAAGTTGTAAAAATGATTATTAGATTAAAGTCTATAACTATCATTTTAAAATAACTGTTATTTATAGACAAAATTTTATAGGCCTAAGTAACATAAAATTAAAATTAAATATCGTTCATTGCTAGGTAATGATACTTCATGCATTAACCAATGTGAACGAATTGAATCTTTTTGTAAAGTGTTACCAAAAAATATTTTTTACACAACAACATTCAATAAAATAATATAAAATGAGCATGGTTCTTTTCCTGTTAATTGTGATGAGCTTTTTTCATTTGCTTTTACATTTGCAATTGATTTTAAAATAATAAAAACCTATATTCCAGTATACTCCTTTATATCTGAATAAATTCTGAGAAGGTGACAATGAAAAAGCCATATTATTTTGTATTTTGAATGGCATCAAACAACAGTACCAGCGCCATCTAGTGGACAGTTGTAATGCATTACCTTACACAGTGACAGAAAGAATCATCAGTTTGTAAAACCTGCAGCAAAGGTTTCTAATATAGAACACAAACATCTGATTCCATTCTAAACATTTCCTATCCCCTCTCTTTCAGTTCTGCAAAACTGTAAGGACAATTCTCTTCAGCAGGAAGATGGCCTTCCTGTCAGCTATAATTGGGGTCTTCGTCATTTT
Organism: Meda fulgida; assembly: GCA_030578275.1. NCBI lineage: Eukaryota > Metazoa > Chordata > Actinopteri > Cypriniformes > Leuciscidae > Meda > Meda fulgida. The sequence goes on from CM060616.1 coordinate 16,414,048, forward strand.
ATATCTAGGCGCTATGACACCTCTCACCACCCTCCCCATTGTCATCATTCCCTTTACCATCTGGATGGCATCTTGAAGACACTCCGGGTGTAATTTGTCCTTTAATGTTGATCCAGAAATTGCCACAAAAGCATCAAAGCATTTACTGTCAACAACTGCCCTTCAATACACAAGCTACACAATCTCTTGGTATCTGGGACAATATGTGTCTGCTATGCAAACTATAGCCTAAATGTTACAAGAAGTGATGATGATGGATTATTCATAAAACTTTGATTAAATTGTTGCATGTGTTATCAAATGTCATATAGGATATTGGACCTTGTCTGATGCTTATCATGAATGTGTATGATAATTATGATTATCAGTTTCATTTAACCATTTTAGCACTATTTTTGTAATAAATAAAAACACAACACTATTTGCTATGCGCACCAAGTTCGCATGACAATGGAATAAGTGAAAAAGAAGAATAGAGGAAATCTGTCACTGGGCATTACTGAAGGAAACAAACAAAACATCAGAAAAAAAATTATATTCAAATATGTGAGTGTTGATTATACATAAATGCATTGATAATTTATAAAAGCTTCCAGTATTTACCCATCACATGCACTTTTTCAAATCATGTGCAATTATCTTTATGAGCAATAAAACAAATTTGATTTAATTTATGTCCACATTTAAGGCAGTGCTCTTTTATACTAATGCTATTCAGCAATTATGGGTTACAAAGAAACAGTAAGTTATATTTGAATGGTCCTGAGTGCCATGATGTAGTCATAAATAATACTAATGGGGATAATTATGATGAATGGCAGTTATTGGAGAGATGCTGCAGACAGTTTTTACATTAGCTAGAGTACTGAGCCTGGGGGAAATTACTTAAATAATTTTTTTTCTGAATCCACTTAAATAGGTACTATTCAGGCTTGTTTGTTTGCAATTATAATAATGGCATCATTCAGTTATTTTTAGATTAATTGAGCAGACGGGTACTATTTCACATTTGAATTAAGGGGAATTTAAGTTGATAATGAAGTAAAGTTGAGGATACATTTTTCAAAAGAAGTGTGAAATAATTTAGGTTTCTTTATTTACATTTGAGATAATCACTGAGAGAAATATATATATACATAATCTGTCATATTGGAATAAACTGCAGATAAAAAGCTGCTCTGATCATAAAAACAATTTCTCTAATAAATAATAACTGTAGTCCCACTTTATATGACAGATATAATTCTTTATATTTCATGGTGTTATATTTTTACCCTGAAGTAAAACAGCCAACAGCACTATAGATCACTGGATTAACATCAGAACAGAAGCAGCGCTTTAGGGAGCTGGTTATTTTTGTCTTTATCTTCTCTGTAGTGTTGTTGCACCGAAGCTACTTTTGTCAATTTGCCTGGCTGGACATTTTAAAATCTATACCAATTAATAATACCGCCAATAAGAGACTAAAGCTGCCAGCTCAGTTCTATTAGAAACCTATTGCACTGAGATTTACCGGTGTTTAGCTGTATTACTGTACATATGCTGTACATAAGCAAATACTGCAATTTCTGTTTCAACAACCTAGACTTTGAGAAGAAAACATAAGAAAACACGTCACAGGACAGATTTCCTGTGGTATGAGCTCCTGAATGAGACAAATCAGGGATAGGAAAGCTCTTTAGACAGTTGTTCGTACAATCACTAATAACATGCTGTAGATTTGAATGCTATGGGGTTTGATGTTAATGTTGTGCTAATAATATTAAAGAAAATAGATCATTAAGGTTTCCCCAACTCTGCTTTTAATGAAAATTATTCAAGGTATTTCATTATCCACAATCAAACATAGAAAGTTATATTTTTTGTTTCATAATGGATCCACACATCTTTCATGTCTGAAAAGATTTTTTTTAGGGCTCAACATTTTTAAGATTTAAATAGTACTCAAAGACTTTGTAAAAGTAGACCTAATCCATAAATCAAGCTGTAAAAGTCTTCTCAAAATACATTATTGCTTTATGATAGATTTAGGCTTTTATTAAACATTGATCAATGCAAATAAATAGAGCATGTCAAATATGGTTAAAGGACATTCATTTGTGTGTTTGTGTGTGTGTGCGCTTGTTTGTCACAAAAATAATATTAATGTGTGCTCCAAAGATGAAAAAAAGTTTGAGTTTTGAACAATGACATGAGGGTAAATTATGAATTTGGGTGAACTATCCATTTAATGTGTTCTTGGTCTTACTGTGCACAATTGATTGGTGTGTGTTATTCCAAAGAGAGGAAAAATACAAAATGATTCCTAAACCAAAAGTAATTTGCTCTTCCTCTGGGTTGCAAATGGCAGTTCATGTTGACTTTATCCTTAATCAATATTCTTTACGAAGCAAAGCACAACTAATCTAACTTCTCCTTAAAAGAGGCTTCAGAAAAACCTTATGACAAAAAAATCAATGACACCATCAAACTCAAATTTAGAAAATTAAGTGATGGTGGACAAGAATTGGATAATGCTAAATCACTTAGATGATCAATGCTGTGATATTTAACGAGAGAGTGAGACAAGAATGATTAACATTTATAGTCTCAGTGCAGTTCTGCATGGTTGAGAATATTAATGCTCAGGCAGTTTGTGAATTTTATGGATTGAATTATTGCATGCATTAGTCTGGTACTGGTTCATAAAAGCTGCCCTGCGAAAGATCGTAATTGCTGTCTCAATTCGAAACAAAACCCAATGGACTAAAATTCTGAGCTTGGCTGGCAGGTTACAACTATTACTGATTAAAACTTTTACTGTATAACGTTCTTATTACATTCATTATTAATTATCATGATCACAAGACATCATCCGAACATAGCTCTCCTCCATCAGATGAAAGCGTGTAATATAAGGGAATAATTCTAAAATACTAAAATTGTAATAGGCTATGTATTTTTTTAAAAGACAGGCATGGTTATGCATTCAAAACCCAACAACAGACTTATGGCCTACAGCAAAAAAAAAAAAAAGAAAAAAAAAAATATTGCTAAGGGCATTATTCAGTTTATTCTGTTTAAATTGAATAGGTCTGTAAACAAAACGGGATGTATGTTATTTTGATTGTTGACGTCATGTGTCCATTTCTACCTGATGTGGATCAGGACAGACATTTGTCCTTTTGTTGATTACATTTCCTTATATTTAAAACCCTCTTTGTATTTAGCCTACCCATACCATCTGCAAAACGCAGCTGACAATGGAAAAAAGCTGAGAAAACAATGTTAAAAAAAATTAAGGATATCATGATGACACTATTCATAAGTTAATTAGCTATATTAATGTAGTTATTGGAATAAGACAATAGATAATTAAGTTTTTTTTTTTTTAAAAACACTTCAATAGTAAAAAACTTTAAAAACTTTCAATAGTAAAGACGATTAGCAAACATTTTGTAGACTGGTGCTTAACAGATAATACATGTACTTTAAAGATTTAAATATCATATAATATTAAAGATCCTTAGATTCATTCATTTTAATAAGAAATTGAATTAACATAGTTAAATATTCATAAACCTCTTATCTGCCATAGTTGTAATTTTAAAGCAAACTGTGGCTCATTATGAAGTCCGATGTCAATCAACAATCTCGCGAGTAGCCTACTGGTGGATTTGCGCACGCAGATCATGCAGAGGCAGCCTGTAGACTGCAGCAGACTCTCAGGGAAGCGGTTCTTTCCCTTTTAGAGCATCAATTCATTCGGACTCCTGCTACGGTCACTTCTTGCGGTCTGTCGTGGGGTTATGCACGTTAATGTTGGCATGGATTTGGTCTGTTTTTTTTTTCTTCTTCTAGCAGATATACGGGAGCTAATGTGGCATGAAACTTCACAACTTACAGGTAAGAAACTTTCTAAATTAAGTGCACTTTTGCACAACATATTTTGCTCGGATTACTCCAAACTGTAACGCTTTCAAGTTTATGCATGTTTTTTATGCATCTAGCTAGCCTATATTAATGACCGCGTAGTGACAGTAAATTAACACGTGCAAACGTGCATTTAACACACACACAAACAAACAATTTTCTTTTTGCCGATGGTAAATATAAATTCAAACAGATGAATGCAATGAGCCTTTGATTCATTTATTTATTTATATAAAATATAAATTAACATGTTTAGATTCATTAAATAATAAAACGTAATGCATTAATGCATATCATTTTTATGAAGTAAATTAAGATCCAATTTCCAGTAAATTAGGCATAATTACAAGTAACTAACCCTAAACTAAACCCTAACACCGTAGTACGTACATTAATAATTATTACTAAGTAGCCTGCTTATTTGTTTAATTGCACTGTAACAACATCACCTTAAACTAACACAAACTCCTTGTACATCCATAATTTATCCTTCTTAAAAATTGTATTCACTGAATGATATAAAAAACAACAACAGGGCATCCAGCATCTTTTTTGAAAACACAAATGTTTTTTTTTTCATTTTCACTTAACAAATTCTTTTTTTTTTTCAGAGTAAGTGACAAAAGTGAACAAATGCTAAACATGGATATAAGAACCGAAACAAACACATCTGAAGACGAAACCCTGAACTCCTTAATTCAGTCCATAAACTGTTGTACACCAGCCACTATCCAAGTTGAGGGTGTCTTAGATGGTCTGGAAGACAGTACAAAACTGGTGGGTGTTCAAGTGATCTTGATTTTGGCTTACAGCACCATAATCGTCTTTGGTGTAACCGGGAACTCTTTGGTCATATATGTTGTGTACAAGTTTAGAAATTTACACACGGTTACTAACTATTTTATTGTCAACTTGGCTGTAGCAGACCTGTTGGTCAACACATTGTGTCTCCCTTTTACTTTGATGTACACTCTCTATGGAGAGTGGAAATTCGGACAGGTGATGTGCTACTTGCTGCCATACTCACAAGGCTTAGCGGTCCACGTTTCAACCATCACGCTCAACGTTATAGCACTGGATAGGTACCGCAGCATTGTCTACCACATGGAAACCAAGATGTCCAAAGACATGTGCATAGTCGTGATTGCGATCACATGGGTGGCAAGCGCGATCCTTGCCAGCCCTCTAGCTATCTTCCGTGAATACGTGACCTTCGACCTAACGCCTGAGCAGACAATTCAGGGTTGCGCAGAGAAGTGGCCTGGAAGTAGCACGGATGGGACAATCTACAGCATCGCCATGTTTTTCCTGCAGTACGGGCTGCCACTGTCTATCATTTCTTTTGCGTACACTCGAATCTGGAACAAGCTCAGAAATCACGTCAGCCCTGGCGGTGGCCGTAGCGACCGTCATCAACGGCGACAGAAGACAACGAAAATGCTGGTGGCCGTAGTGGTGGTCTTTACCGTTAGCTGGCTGCCCTTTCATGCCTTCCAGTTGGCTGTGGATATTGATAGCAGTGTTTTGGAAATGAAAGACTTTAAATTGCTCTATACAGCTTTTCATATTGTGGCCATGTGCTCCACCTTTGCCAATCCCATCCTCTATGGCTGGATGAACAGAAATTATAGAAGATCTTTTGTGGTTGTTTTCAAGTGTGGAAGGTTAAACAACGGAATGAGAAGAGTTTGTAGCAGTGAGGCAGTAAGTGAGAAAAGTACACGCAATAAGCAAAATGCAATCAGTGTAGCCTTTAAACAAGAAAACACTCTGCTGTGATGGCCATTTGCTTTTTGAGATTTCAAAAAATGTAAACATAAGGAGAAATATTTAAAAAGTCTACTGTAAAGAAGGACTGTACGTACATCTAAAGACTGAACACTACAAATATATGAGACAATTGTGGTGAATTTGTGACTAAACGCTTCGTTTGGAATGTTGTATTTTGTTGTTAAAATGTAATATGTATTTGATTATATTCAGAATTAGCATTTGATCTGTAAAAATTAAAAGTCAGTTAGACAGGGATCTCATGTTAAGTATATTCTAGTTTTTCTTGTTAGTTTCCAGTGAAAATAAAGGGGATTTTAAGTAAAATGGTTGTCAAAACATTAAAAAGGCAGCAGTAGGAAACATCAGGGCAAGATGGAATCAAGTGTTTGCATTTGATTCCGTCTATAACAAATTATTTCTGACAGTGCAGTAGTCAATTCTTAATATATATATATATATATATATATATACATATACAAGCACTTAAATCAAAGTATATATATATATATATATACGCCACGTTGAGACCGACAAATAGGTATCTCGCTAGAGAGGACAATCTACTTCGAGTAAAACTAAACGAGCCAATGCACATTGCCGTGCAATCATTTGCATAAGCTGTTCAGCCACGCAGCGCGGGTATATAACAGCAGGTGCGATTGCACTTCAGCTTTTTGTTTCGGAGCCTGGAGGTTCTGAAGTTCTGAACAGGAGGATCTCTCGTGGCTAGTGTGGGCGATACAGCGTGACAGTGGGGTCGACTTCTCTCTCTCTCTCTCTCTGTCTTTTGTTGGTTTTAAACTGAGCAAAAACAAAAGTGGGTCAAACTTCTCTGCGGATGACGGTGTGGTAGCGGTGCCCGAGTCGGACCCAGAGATGATGGCCATGCTTTCCCGGGCCGCCAACAGGATCGGGCTTGTGTGGAACCCTCCACCATGCCCTGAGCCCTCGAGGCTGGATGATTGGTTTCTCGGGGTGGTGCGAGCTGGTTCTCAGCTACCCACCCCTGTGCCTTTCTCCCGGAAGTGCATGAGGAGCTCACTGGGGCGTGGACGGCACCTTTTACTGCCAGAAACCGTCCCGGTGGCTCCTCCTCCCTCACCACACTTGATGGCAGGGCGGTTAAGGGGTACATGCGCATCCCTTCAGTGGTGCGGGCCGCTGCAATGCAGCTGTGCCCTAACTCCACTTGGCACGGGGAGCTGTGTCTCCCTTCCCGGGCCTGTAAGTACTCGTCGGAGTTAACCGGCAAGGCTTACAAGGCCTGTGGGTAAGCCGCCTCTGCAATACACGCAATGGCGTTGTTGCAGGTCGATCAGGCCAAGGCACTGAAGGATGCACGAGGCTGGTCATGATCCACAAGTTCTTCAGGAACTTTGTCCCACGACGAAGGTGACCGTCGGTGGGTTGTGCGATGTCCACTATGGTGGTCCAGGAACACCATCTCTGGCTGTGTCTGGCTGACATGAGGGAGACCGACAAAGTCAGGTTCCTTATCTTGCCTGTATCCCAGACCGGCATCTTCACCAGTTTCCTGTTGTTTTTGTTCCGCCGCTGGCTTTAAAGCCAGCGTTACCTAAATTTCAAATAAAAGAGCAGTTTCTTCCATTGTGCAGTTGTTCCAGCAGTGGGGGGAGAGAATCCTCACCACTCTCATCCGCTCTTCTATCGCCAGCAGGCAGCAGTGTGCAGCTCGAGAACGCTACCAAGTACGCGTCCCTGCGTTCCACCTCCCTGTCCCACTGCGGGTACGCCTACGGTCCCCATGGTCCCGCTTGTACGGTCTCTGCGAGCATGGTTAGTGCTCCCCAGTCCGTTTTGCGTTTGGCTATGCGATTCAGTTCACCCAGCGTCCCCCCAAGTTTCGGGCAGTGCAGTACAGTGAGAGCAGCAGATGCCCATGTCTTGCGAGCAGAGGATCTCTTTTCTCGGTATGGAGATGGATTCAGTCACACAGACAGCGCGCCTCACAGAGGAACACGCTCGGTCGGTAATGAGCTGCCTGAATAAGGCAGGACAGCGGTCCCAATGAAATTCTTTCAGAGGCTCCTAGGGCATGTGGCATTGGCAGCAGTGGAAACACCGCTTGGGCTGCTCCATATGAGACCGCTTCAGCACTGGCTTCACGGCCGAGTCCCGAGATCGCCGTGGCATCACGGCACTCACCGGGTGACAATCACACAATCGTGCCGCTGTGACTGTTGTGGTGGTCAACCGTCAAGATGGTCTACACTCCTGTCTCATGTCGCAACTCGCCCACCATCTCCTCCTCTGGAGTCAGAAGAATCTGAGGTCACTTCCGGCAACGCATGTCCCCGGTGTGCTCAACCGTGTGGCCGGCAAGCTATCACAAGCTGTGCTCCCGGGAGAACGGCGACTCCACCCCCAGACGGTTCAGCTGATCTGAAGAGAGAGTCCGGGGAGGCTCAGGTAGACCTGTTTGCCTCCTCAGAGACCTACTACTGCCAGGTGTTTTACTCCCTGACCGAGGGAACACTCGGCACGGACGCACTGGGACACAGCTAGCCCCGGGGCCTTCGCAAATATGTTTTTCCCCCAGTGAGCCTACTTGCACAGACCCTGTGCAAAAGTCGGGTAGGACGAGGAGCAGGTCCTTCTGGTGGCTCCCTATTGGCCCACCTGGACCTGGTTTCCAGAACTCATGCTTCTCATGACAGTCTCTCCCTGGCCCATTCCTGCTGAGGAAGGACCTTCTGACACAGAGACGGGGCACCCTATGGCACCCACGTCCGGATCTCTGGAAACTCTGTGTGGTCCCTGGATGGGGCGCGGAGGTTCTAGGTGACTTACCCCCAGAGGTACTTAACACCATCACTTCAGCACGAGCGCTGTCTAATTCGCCAAGCGGTGTTCTTCTCGCCGAGAGGACCACCGAAGATGTTCGATAGGGTCTGTGCTTTCCTTCTTGCAGCAAGGGAGCGAAGGCCATCTCCCTCCACCCTCAAAGTACATGTTGCCGCTATTTCAGCATACCACGACCACATAGATGGCAAACAGTAGGAAAACATGACCTGGTCGTCAGGTTCCTTAGGGGGATGAGATGGTTAAATCCTCCTCAACCCCCCTCCATACCTTCTTGGGACCTTTCCCTGGTGCTTCGAGCACTCCAAGATGCTCCATTTGAGCCTTTGCAATCAGCAGACTTAAAGCTTCTCTCCATGAAGACTTTGCTGCTGGTTGCACTGGCCTCAGTGGGTAGGGGACCTGCAAGGATTTTCAGTCAACGAATCGTGCCTAGAGTTTGGGCCGGGTGACAACCATGTTGTACTGAGACCCCGGCCTGGCTATTTGCCCAAGGTTCCTGCCACTCCCTTCAAGGACCAGGTGGTGAACCTGCAAGCGCTGCCCCTGGAAGAGGGAAACCCAGAACTCAAAGCCTCAGAACCTCAGACCAGCTCTTTGTCTGTTACGGAGGCCAGCAGAAGGGAAAGGCTGTCTCCAAGCAGAGGATGGCCCACTGGATAGTGGATGCTATCGCCTAGGCTTACCAAGCACAAGGTGTGCCCTGCCCGCTCAGGTTGCATGCTCACTCCACGAGAGGTGTTGCATCCTCATCTGTAGAGCTGAGGGGTGGGCGATACTAAACACGTTCGCTAGATATTATAGCCTACGTGTAGAGCCGGTCTCCTCCCATGTTCTCACCCTGAACGGGTAGAGGCACTGAGAGGCCCAGCTCTGTCGGCTTGCTGCACCCTACTGTGCAGCCTTATTGCTCCTGTTGAGTCCTCCAATACCATCGGCCCAGACGTGGCGTAGCATCCGGTGCCAGGCCTTTAACCGTTAAATCTTTGAGGACCGGGTCTTGGCTGGGTCCCATATGTGTATTTCTTCCACGGCTGCTCCTAAATGGAAGCCTGTGTTTTTCCCTTGGGCTAAGTTACCCAGTATTCATATGCAGTACAACCTTCCGGTTAGTCCATATGAATATCTCCACATAACTCCTTGAGGGAAGAATGTGGGTTCCGCAACGTTCTCCTTTCTAACAGAAGGGCACGCTATCCCAGTGTTATCCAATAATCTCACTGTTATCATGGGTTATCATGGAACAACAGTGACAGATATAGTCTGTGTAAGCCCTCTCCTATCGTCCTTCCAGGCAAGAAGGGGCAAGAGGCTTGCACAGGGCTCTGGATGGGTTCAGCAGCTGTGGCCCTTTGGTAAGGATTCCTATTTGTCTGTCTCGTCGGTCTCGACGTGGCGTCGACTGACCGACTGAAGAGGAGCGTAACCCTCGTTCCCTGAAGGAGGGAACAGAGATGCCACGTCCCCTCGCCACATCTGCTGCGGCCCGCTGGTGCAGCCAGCTTATCGGCTCGGTTCCTCAGCAAAGAACTGAAGTGCGATCGCACCTGCTGCTCATTATACACTCGCGCTGCGTGGCTGAACAGCTGATGCAAATGATTGCACGCCAATGTAAATTGGCTCGTTTAGTTTTACTCAAAGTAGATTAGCCTCTCTAGCGAGATTCCTATTCGTCGGTCTCAACGTGGTGTCTCCACTCCCTCCATGGAACGAGGGTTACCATATGTAGCCTAGACGTTCTTCTTCAGTCTTTAGATACATGGTATGTAATACTGCATATTGTTCACTATAAGATGTCTAGGATCACAAGCAATGAAATACTGCACCATTTTGATTCCAAGATCGAAATGTTCCCTTCTAAAAAACGAATACTCATTAAAACACAAATATTCTCATAAAATGATGTCTTAAGTTATGGAGATTCCATATTGGACAAGGATCATGAGCAATGACAACCCTATATTATTTAGAATTATAATATAATATATATATATATATATTTTTTTTTTATATTATAAAATATATTTTTCTATTAGTTGTAATATAGAGAGGGATTGTGATTTTTTTGCACATGCACCAGACAGACACTAAAACAATAATGGAATGTACTCCATTAAGATCAGTATTCCTAATTCTGATAGCCAATGGCCCCTGAAAGATCAATCAACTGACAGGAACAGACCAATCAATACTCGCTGCACAACAACATAAAAATAGAATAAGAGGGTCTCAAAATATTGATCCTGTCAATGACTGTCCTGCCCGTCTTTGAATGTCCCAAAAGCCACTTTTATTATATCTACAATTCACAATTGAATTCCTGTCTCTGCACAAAACTATTTATCTACTGACATTATTGAATAAGGGATTTTTATTTCAAGCAGATGGCTTTTAGCCTCAAAGCTTATGGGCATGTGCATTACCACTATTACCACTAAGGATTTTTAAACAGAAGCTTAAGGTAGTTCCTAGTACTCACTTCACTTATTTTATTGTGGATGCCAAATTTCCATTGCTCTAGTGTTAAAGTCTTTGATGCCACACGCAACACAATTTTCCTTCCTACAGGGATAAATAAAGGTTATTATATACTTACAATAGCAGGACATTGATTAGTAGGGCAATGGGTGCTGATGGGTAAACTCAAGCCCATGAGTCATCAAATATTAAAGATCCCAGGCTTTGACTAACTTTGAAGAGACCACTTCAGCAAAGTGCCTGCAAGGCTCAGAAGGCTGATTAACTGGAGTTTGAGAGAAGTAATATAAAACACAGATGTACAATTTCAATATATGTTTTATGAGATAAATAATACAATAAAGTTAAACATCAGAACAAACAATGAAAAGGTCCAAACTGTGACTTTTTTGTCAACAAGTAAACAAATTCCATAAAAGAACATAAATTGAACACATGATTTAAAAACAAAACACACATTTAATGTAAATAAGGTTAAGGCTTTGATAAACCTATAATGTGATGACAAAATAAACAGCACGTATTTATCGCTATCTCTTTTATCTTGCCATGTTTATGATCAACTTTATGATATTTAGACAAATATCTTAAAATCGCTTTATAACTTTAAGACTTCTTGATGAAAATGATATGTGGTGTTACTGCATTACATTAAGGGAATTTTATTTACATTTCAACGATTCCTGAAATAATTATATCAAATGTCAAAAAAGCAGGTCAAATTAAATGAAATAAAACTCATTTTCCAAATGGGATGGTTTTATTAGGTGGGCTCCAGGGTGGAGGGGGCTCATCCTGAAGAATAGCCTTTATCCTTTTGTCATTTCTCTCTCGTTTTTGTTGAAACTCTTTTCTTCTCTGTAATAAAAGGACCAGGACCACAATTCACCATCAGTCAACAGAGGCAAAACAATGAAAAGCTTTTGTTTACAGCTTGCTGATAAAAAAAAAAAGTAATTTAAATAGTCTTAGTCTCAAAGCATCTGTTTAAATGTGTGTATACGTATGAATCTTTAGTGGATGGCGTGACAAATGAGGACTGAACAACCCCCCTTAATAGAAATATGACTGATCTGCCCTTTACACACACATAAAATATGCCATAATGACAAAAATTTGCCATTTAAGAAGAATTCCAAGAATTTTTTACTATAAAACTGTAACATACCAGCCATTTGTCGTACATCTCCAAGGCCATTTTTTCATTTTCCTCCTTTTCATATTTCTCATCCACTTCCTTTTCTTTCTCCTTCCTGCGTTCTGTCCTTACCTTCTCTTGAATGACATCCTTTTTTCGGTCACTCCTATGTAATATGTAAAATAATTAACTGAAAGTCGTGTTCTGCAAGACAGCAGTCATTAAATTTGATTTGTAACCTTAGGTTTCACAAAGGGCACATTTACCTCTAAAAGGGGTCCTAGTATGCCCCTTTTTACAAGATGGGATTTAAATCTCAGGTGTACCCAGAATGTCTGTGTAGTTTCAGCTACCCCACAGATCATATTTTATATCATGTTGTAAATGTCCATTTTTGAGTGGAAAGAAAAACATGCTGTTTTCGTCCATGTATCTGAACTGCTGCTCAGAAAGCTAGATGTCAGACGGCACATCCCGTGAGTATTAACCTAAGTTCTCTTTCACGTGTTATTGCGCTTAAACTGTGTTTTTGACATAACCGACAGTGTTTATATGAACTTTGTCAAATACACAGAAGGTTATGTGTAATCGTAAACATCAAGTAAAGAAATCGCATGTGGATGTTAAAACTGTGTATTAAAAGTGAAAGCAGTGTAATATACAGTACCTACTGCTATATATGCTGTTAATATGAATCAAACAACAAAAGAAAAACAGAAAATCACTCACTACTCTTAAATTGAATTAACTTTAGTAGCTTTAATAAGAAAACATTTATTACTTAAATGCCGCTGTTAAGGGTTGCCACCTTCACTGTGGCAAAATAAGGGACACCCCCATGTCAACCAAGATGTTTTTCTTTCTTCAGTCGAAAAGAAATTAAGGTTTTTGAGGAAAACATTCCAGGATTTTTCTCCATATAGTGGACTTCAACGGGTACCAATGGGTTGAAGGTCCAAATTGCAGTTTCAATGCAGCTTCAAAGGGCTCTACATGATCCCAGCCGAGGAATAAAGGAGGAAACGATCGGTCATTTTCTAAAAATAAAATAAAAATGTATATACTTTTTAACCACAAATGCTCATCTTGCACTTGCACTTCAATGTGCCACGCATTACGTAATCATGCTGGAAAGGTCACACTTGACGTGGGCAGAAGTACCGACTTAGTGTTTACAAAGCGAACATACAAAGACTAAGTCAAACGCATTTACCACACAAAGGTAAAAGTAGAAGTAGGTTCTTCTAAACAAGGTTCTTCAAAACAAAAGTAGGTTTCCCCCCACCCCACTTTCTTTTAACCGGAACACGCGTGACCTTTCCAACGTGATTACGCAATGTGTGGCGCATCGCAGAGCAAGAACAAAATGAGCATTTGTGGTTAAAAAATATACATTTTTATTTTATTTTTAGAAAATGGCCGATCGTTTCTTCCTTTATTCCTCGACTGGGCTTGTGTAGAGCCTTTTGAAGCTGTATTGAAACTGCAATTTGGACCTTCAACACGTTGGTTCCCGTTAAAGTTCACTAAATGAAGAAAAATCCTGGAATGTTTTCCTCAAAAAATATAATTTCTTTTTATACTGAAGAAACAAAGAAGTAAACTGGGGGTGAGTAAATTTATCAGGAAATTTCAATTTTGAAGTGTTGAACTGTTTTTTACTCCAAAAACAGCTATTTTAATTGCTACTTTGCCTGCAGCTCATCGTGGAATCTTTCTTCCGATGTGAAGGCACATTCCAGCTGTTTTGCACAGAGTGCAGCATTCCTCAGCGCTTCATCTAAAAGAGCAGTTCCCTAAAAGAGCAACCTCGGGTGGTCAGCGTCTTTCCAAGATGTCTTTCCATCTATGTGTTTCTGGATAAGGTAATTTCCTGACTGGATGAGTGGTTTCTGGGTGCCGCGAGCCGCTCCAGTGTCTTTCTTCCCGGAGGTGCATGAGGAGGTTCAGAAGTCATGTAAGGCACCTTTCACTGCCCGAAGCCGTTATTCTTCTCCTCCACTCTTACTACCCACGATGGTGGGGCCGCCAATGGCTACGTGGACGTTCCAGAGGTGGAGCGCGCAATTGCCCGCAGAGTGCCGCCACCTGGCAGAAACATCTGCGCCTCCTGTCCAGGGCGAGTAAGACAACAGCAGCCCTGGCTGCTAAGGCTTACAGCGCCGCTGGACAAGCCGCCTCCGCCCCGCATGCCATGGCCATCCTGCAGGTCCATCAGATAAAAGCTCTCAAAGAGCGGCACAAGGGTAGTTCTGAGCCGGGGTTGTTGCAGGAACTGCACACGGTGACTGACGAAAGTCACGGTGTGGGCCCTCAGCCAGAAGAAGTCCACTCTGGTGGTCCAGGAACGTCATCTCTGGTTGGACCTGGCTGAGATGAAGGACGCCAACAAAGTTTATACTGAAGAAACAAAGAAATAAACATCTTGGATACCATGGGGGTGAGTAAATTATCAGGAAATTTCAAATTTCAATTTTGAAGTGTTGAACTATTTTTTTACACCATCCATCCGTGTGTGTTTGTTTCTGGATGAGGTCATTTTCTGACTTTTCCTGACTGGATGATTGGTTCCTGGGTGCCGCGCGCCGCTCCAGTGTCTTTCTTCCCGGAGGTACATGAGGAGGTTCAGAAGTCATGGAAGGCAACTTTCACTGCCCGAAGCCGTTCTTCTTCCACCTCGAATTCTTACTACCTTCGATGGTGGGGCCGCCAATGGCTACGTGGACATTCCAGAGGTGGAGCGCGCAATTGCTCGCAAAGTGCCGCCACCTGGCAGAAACGTCTGTGCCTCCTGTCCAGGGCGAGTAAGACAACAGCAGCCCTGAATGCTAAGGCTTACAGCGCCACTAGACAAGCCGCCTCCGCCCCACATGCCATGGCCATCCTGCAGGTCCATCAGGTAAAAGCTCTCAAAGAGCAGCACAAGGGTAGTTGGAACTGCACAAGGTGACTGACGAAAGTCATGGCGTGGGCCCTCGGCCAGAAGATGTCCACTCTGGTGGTCCAGGGACGTCATCTCTGGTTGGACCTGGCTGAGATGAAAGACGCCGAGAAGGTTTGCTTTCTCAACGCCCCCATCTCTCAGATCGGCCTCTTCGGCGACACTGTTGAGGACTTCGGCTAGCAGTTCTCGGCAGTCCAGAAGCAGATGGAGGCCATAAAGCACATCCTGCCTCTGCGTGACTCTTCTACTCTCCTACCAAGCCGCCACACGGTGGCCACCAACCTTCTCGTCACAGAGTGCTGGCTTCCAGAGGGCTGGCTAGGAATCGATTGCTCCTGTCTGCCTCGCTGCCTGCTGTGAGTTTGTTTGCTTCGAGGCTGTAAAGCTCTGTCTAAGCCTCGTATTAGCTTCGTATTTCTTGCTGTTTTGAACCATAATTTACATTTCTAGTTGTTTTTATTACTAAATACAGCTTACCCAACATCTCAAATTAACCTTGCATCTCTAGCTTCCGTTATTGTCAACACAAGACTCTAGTAACTCGCTAGCCTGTTAACACGCCACCCGTGCGCGCTGTTATTTTTTTACATTTATTTTTCTCTTGCGCGCCCGCGCCTTTGAGTTCATAAAAAGCCCAGGTGAGTAAGAATCAATCAACAAACATGATGAGTAATGTCTTGTCCTATTATTGTCACTTGCACTTCATGTCACATGTTTAGTATAGCCTTCTCCTTTGGCAATATAGGATTTATATGTCATAAATGCAAGGAGACAGTCAGGCTGACGGAGAAGATTTTAGAACTAGAGACACGCATCCAAACTCTAATTGAGGATAGAAAGAGTTCTAGAGCTTTAGATACTATTTTGGATGCGCCTAGCATAGTGAACTCTTTACATGATTCGGTTCCGGCTGAAGTAGAGCCCATGCAGCAGGGCAATTGGGTGACAGTGAGGGATCGCTCTAGTCGCGGATAAAAAAAAAAACTCTTCCGTTCCGATTACCAGAACAAATCGATTTGCCCCACTCAGTGAAACACCCACTGAGAATTCTGTTGATTGTGCCCTGGTTATTGGTGATTCGATCACACGGAACGTGAAAATAGAGACACCAGCCACCATAGTCACATGTTTGCTGGGAGCCAGAGCGCCTGACTTCAAAGCAAATTTAAAAGTGCTGGCTAATGCTAATCGTAAATACTCCAGGATCATTATTCATGTCGGCACTAATGATGTTCGACTCCGCCAGTCGGAGATCACCAAAATGAATATTAAAGAGGTGTGTGAACTCGCAAGTATGATGTCAGGCACTGTAATTTCCTCTGGCCCCCTTCCTGTTCACAGGAGTGATGAGATAGTTAACAGATTATGTTCACTCAATCACTGGTTGTCTGAGTGGTGTCCGCACAATAATGTATAATTCATAGACAATTGGAAAAGTTTTTGGGGCAAGCCTGACCTGTTGAAAAGAGATGGTATTCATCCCTCCTGGGATGGTGCTGCTCTTCTCTCTAGTAATTTGGCTCATAGTCTTAGAGCTAAAACATGACAATCTGGGGCTCAGGTCAGGAAGCAGGCAGACTGCCTAAACCGACCGACTGCTAGCGGCCTCGCGTCACCATGGTCAGATAAATCCCATCACATAAAGCCTCTTTAACCTAGATATCATCATATAGAGACTGTGTCTGTTCCCCGAATTTGGAAATCCAAAAAACGTCCAAACTCATCTAAGGTTAAAAATTTAATTGATGTTCAACAAATAAAAAACAGATATAATACAGATGAGCAAATGATAATGCTTGGGTGGCTGAATATACGATCCCTTATTTCAAAATTGCTCATAGTTAATGATATGATTTCAGATTATAACCCAGATGTGCTGTGTTTGACAAAAACCTGACTAAAACCAAACGATTACATTACCTTAAATGAGTCAACCCCACAAGATTACTGTCATAAACCAGTTTGTTTTAAAGTGTTGGTGCTTAATGTAAAAATATATAGTGTAAACGATAAATCACGTTTGAGAATTCTGCTGGCTACTGTATACAGGCCACCAGGGCACCATAAAGATTTTTATCAAAGAATTTGCAGACTTTCTATCAGAACTATTATTGGCTAAAGATAAAGTACTAATTGTTGGTGATTTTAATATACAAATAGATAATGAAAAAGATGCATTGGGATTGGCTTTTAAAGACATTGTAAACTCAATTGGAGTTAGACAACACGTGTTAGGACCTACTCATTGTCGTAATCATACTCTAGATCTAATATTATCACATGGAATAGATGTTGATGCCGTTGAAATTCTGCAGCAGAGCGATGACATCTCAGATCATTATCTAGTCTCTTGTCAGTTACATTTAGCCAAGGCAGCAAAGCCGACACATTTATGTTATAAATGTGTTAGAAATATAACTTCTGCCACTAAAGATTGCTTTATCAATAATCTTCCTAATCAGTTTCATCATCTCAGCATCCCTTAGAAGAACTTGATATTGCAACAGAAACTTTTAACTTGCCCTTTTCCAGCACTTTAGACACAGTTGCTCCGTTGCGCTTAAAGAAGATTAAAGAAAATAGTCCAACGCCGTGGTACAACGAGCACACTCAGGCCCTAAAGAGAGCAGCCAGAAAAATGTAGCACAACTGGAAGAAAACAAAACTAGAGGTATTTCGGATTTCATGGAAGGAGAGCTCGATTGGGTAACACTTTATAATAAATGCTGCTATTAATCATTAGTTAAGCATGAGTAAACAGTTAACCCTTTGGGGTCGGCGGTCGCGCCGGCGATACCAGCTCGCTTTTTTTCTTATCAGTGCAAAATAGACTCTAAATACTCGGTTGATTTTTATCTTACATATAAGTGTTGTACATCATTAAAAATTGTTAAATGTCTTCTTTTATTTGTGTACACTCATAATAAAAATAAAATGTTGTGTTTTTCCTAAAATAAAGAAAATAAACATGATGCGCTTTCTGCCGTCTTTCTCAATGTGAAGTTCACACACACTTGACACGTATGTCTCTACAATGCTTGGAGTCTCTATTTTTAAATGATGTAAATTCTATCAAAAACAAATATTCTATGTTTAAGTAATCCGTATGAAAGCAGCGACATGTACAGTTTCTCAAATGGGCCTCATTAATTTTAATGTGACCACACCCACACGCGCAAGAGCAATTGACATGCAAATGAGGCACGCGGAGGAAGCAGAGCTGAACACGCCCTCATCACCTCAAAACAAAGAATCAGAGACTTCAGTAACTTACTCCTCTCTGCTTTTGACCGAGTTTGAAGACTGTGTTTGTGCTATTTCACTTGGATTTACCTCAGGAGAATTAGAAGAACGCGATTTGAAGATGAGAAGATTTTTAAGGTAAGACATGTATTGGTGTCAGACTAAAATGTACGTTATGAGACTGGAGTAAAAACATGAAGCCTAATGTCATATGTATGTGTATCTATATATAGACAGAGACATGTTGAAATGTGAACTAGACTGGTAGGCAACCTTTTCATGCTAAATTTATATATGTTGTTTTATGGATGTTTTATGTTCGCTAAATTATAAAACACTGCATGATAAAAGTACGCTCGTATGAATGTTTACTAAAACATGGTGAATATTATAATTTTTAGACCCGTGTTTAGTTAATACTGTGTTTGTGGATATCTGCTCAAAATGCAGATGTATAATATGGTAACAATAGTGTTTAATATTTTGGAGCAGCTCGATGCTTCAGTAAATGTTCCCTGCACGCGCTGTGAGTCAGTTTGAAAGCAAAACGAGCCACACATTATGCTTTATGTTTTTACTCCAAATGTTTCCATTCATTATGATTTTATGAAATGAGATTGAAGTAACATATGATAATCAATATATTTGTATCTAGTGTAGTGTTTGAAGTGTTCCTTTTTAACTATTTATAGGCTGCCTGCTATCTAGGCTATTGTTATTATTTTATGCAGCACTGCACATAGCCTATATGCCTACAAGGCACAACAAACCTGGTGTTCATTATATAGGCTATATATGTGTGTGTGTGTGTGTGTGCATTTTGTACATTTTAAAAAGCAATTTTAACCAGAAAAATCTCAAATGTATTCCCAAAATCGTACAACCCTATAGTTTCTATAGCAATCAGCATGTTTTATTTTTACAGAGACCAGAAGCCCCACTGATGAGTCCTGCTGACTTCAACATTCACATGAGTCTCTGTACATGAGCATGGCAAAGTTAAAAATCAAGCACCTTGGAAATGACAGGTATGTGTTTCAGGAATGGCACAAAGGTGTGTGACTGTCCAAGTCTCTGTCTTTAGATCTGTCGCTGTTCAATAATGTGTTTTTTTTTGTCATTTGTTGTGTATCTTTGGATTATGGTGTGTTGGAAATAAATCCAAACAATCAAAAAGCCATTCTTTTTTTAAGTCTCTCCTCCTTCTTTGTGCAAGGCTCCTCATAAAGATAGTACCTGATAGCACCTTATAGGGCCATTAGGGGAGGGTCTTTGTCTTTCTCAGGTGTAAAACTACATATTAATGGGCTGTCCACGCCTTCTCGCATAAAGCTTTCTTAAACAAAACATGTCTTACAAATTCTAAATCAATATATTGTCTTATCTGAATGAGTAGTCAGGATGTTTTTCACATAGTTTTGGAGCAAATATTCTAGGCCACGTTATACAATTTTCAAAAGTCTTGTGAAGAAATAATCAGTATGGGTTTCATGACCTTCTTTCAGTGACAATTTATTTTTGTTTTTTCACAAACCATGTATAAACGTAATTATCTTAAAACTACAAACTTTTAAATACATGCTGCTGACATATTACTGTAGCAGAGTTTGTGCTGAATACAGTGTAATCAGACTTTAGCCATGAAAATGTCACAAGTATCAGAAATAAGCACAAATGTCAGAGCATGTCAGAACACTTCAGGACCCAGAAAACACCTCAGACCCCAGAGGGTTAATTAATAATTTATAGGGCCGGGACTCGATTAAAAAAATTAATCTAATTAATTAGAGGCTTTGTAATTAATTAATCGAAATTAATCGTAATAAAATATTAAATAATTATTTAATAAATATTTTACCTGAGAACAGTGAGAAGTAATTTTGTTCACATGGATTTTTAGTATACCATTGAATAATGACTGAATACATAAGCTTAAGCAACAAAATATTGTTTATTTTTGTTCAACCAAGTCCAGCAGACCAGTGTTTTTTGCCATTAAGTGTAGCAATAGCATATTGCTTAGGGTGACCAAACGTCCTGTTTTCCCAG
Source organism: Meda fulgida (assembly GCA_030578275.1). NCBI lineage: Eukaryota > Metazoa > Chordata > Actinopteri > Cypriniformes > Leuciscidae > Meda > Meda fulgida. The sequence continues at coordinate 16,434,408 of CM060616.1, forward strand.
GACATGTCCTGTTTCCACGTCCTGTCCAGGCCGTCCTGTCTGTTTTTTATAAAGTGATGAAAATGTCCTGGTTTTCATTATTTTTTATTGGGCCATGAAGTGTGCACTTTAAATACACGGTTGCCTTTGCACACAAAACATATGACTTTGGCTTCACCCCCTCTTGTTATAATCAGCGCGTTCCTCAATCCGTGCGAGGAGTGCGAGGTAAGATGTAAGTAGCTAACATCTTAAAAAAAAAAAAAAAAAAAAAAAAAAAAAAAACCAAATGAAATTCGCAGATGATTTACAGAGAAAAGTCCTGTGTTTTCATTTCGGTCGCGATCCGTGTAAAGCAGAATGCATGAACTGTAAAGCTGGCACGTACGTGTCAGTGTCAAGGTGCTAGCGACCTAGAAGCCCACATAAAGAAAGTATAGGCTAAGAGAACATCAGGAGGATTCAAATAGTTTTTTTTTTTTTTTTTTACTGAAATAGTGTAGTAGATTTATTTATTTTAGTAGTAGATTTTTAACCTATGCTATGGCCATGAAAATAAATAGTGTCATGTAAAAGGTGTTAAAAGCTAAACTTTTTTTAAAATAGTATTCTATTGTTGCGGGCCAAACATTGAATGGAAAGGATGTATTACTTTATGTATTAAAGTACAATAACATAGTTGCAAGGTTGTGAATGCATTTGTCAAGTATTTTTTGATGCATTCTCCCCCAAACCACGCCCCCACCCCTTAACCACACCTCCCCAAAAATCACGCTCCGCCCATCAACCACGCCCCCTGTCCTGTTTTCTGAAAACTAAAATATGGTCACCCTAATATTGTTACACTACACTAATAGCAATAGCGAATTCCTTGTTGCATAGCTTCCATCGCTTCCGACGCTTCCATCCGTTCTTTTTTTGTAGGGATGCACCGAATCCAGATTTGTGGGGTTCGGCCGAATACCGAATCCACTGGTTAAGATTCTGCCGAATCCGAAACCAAATACCGAATCCTACTTTCATTCTCAGTCAATTAACACAGTAAACACATTAATGAAGTAAACAACGTGGATTTTTCATTTTATTTTATTTTTCATTTTTTTTCCATTTTATTTTAACTGTAAAAAAAAAAGAAAAAAAAGAATAAACAACATTATGAATTTTAACAGCGGCGATGTTGTGTATTGTTTAGGGTCCTTGCCACCATTAGACAAATCGGCATTGCAAATTGAACGTATAGCTTGACTTGAACTGCCTTCTTTTGATTGAAAGTACTGCCAAACAACACTTTTTCTACTCATGAGTTCCATTTTCACTTTCTCACAGCCTACTGCATTCGAATGGTCCACCTACTGTAAAGAGTGGAATTAAGGTGTGGCCCCTTTAAGAGCTGCGTGCTCCCTATTGAACTGTCTGCAGGCAGTATTGTGTGTGCCGTGCGCCTCGAACACCCCATGTATGCGCGTTATTTCTGTTTGATGCTCATTTTTTATCTTAATTTGTTTATTAAGTAAAGCTGTGGACTGTAGAACGTGTGACAGACAGTTACACAAGTTCGATTGGGGAATAAAGTGCGAGTTGTTGTGAGATGCCAATCGCCTTCGTGAGTCTGTCTGGTCTCTGCAATAACTTTAGCTGTGAGCTATCCCTATTTTTCTTCTTGACACAACACGTTACACTACAGGCTTATTCGACTTGAACCGGCGCTGCACAGACCGATCGGTTTATGACATCAAAGTAACGTTACCGAGAGAGCAATTCAAAAGGAGCCGTCTGCTCTCTATTCGCCCTCACGGTACTTTGATGTCATTCACCGATCGATCTGTGCAGCGCCCGTAATCAACGGCGGCGTGACGTCGATGTAGCGCGCGTAGTGCACGCCTAGGGTTCGGTTCGGTGGAAAAAAAATTCTAAAGTTCGGCAGAAACCGAACCCCGTTAAAAAGCACAATATTCGTCCGAATCCGAAGCCGAATCCTGGATTCGGTGCATCCCTAGTTTTTTGTAAGAACATTTCCCATCCACCGGCCAACCAAAGCAACCTCGTCAGCTTCTTCGTCATGAACGCTAGTTGGTGCGCCAGTATAATCTGTCCACCGAAACTCATCCATTGAGAAACGTTCTGCGGTGCAAAAATAAGTGCGATTAAAAATAATTTGTGTAATTAACGCGTTAAAGTCTGTAGTTAATTAATCTTAATTAACGCGTTAAAGTCCCGGCCCTAATAATTTATAAAACATTAATAGACATTAATAAGCAGTTTATAAATACAGCTATAAATGCTTTTTTCTTGATTTATAAGCATATCTATAAAGTGTTTAATAATTGTATTTTCATACTTTAATGATTAATTAATAATTTCTAAATGAAGTATAGCATTATTTACAAACCAGTTATTTAAAAGCTGTCAGTGGTCCATAAGATCACTTAGAAAGTGTAAGTAAATGGAGTAAATTCTCTATTAGTGTTAATCGATCTTAGTGCTGCATTTGACACCATTGACCACAACATTTTAAATAGACTAGAAAACCATGTTGGCATTAGTGGAATTGCACTAGCATGGTTTAAATCATACTTATCAGACCGTTATCAGTTTGTAGCAGTAAATGAAGAGATGTCTTATCGATCACAAGTTTAGTATGGCGTACCACAAGGCTCAGTACTAGGACCGCTGCTGTTCATGCTGTACATGCTACCATTAGGAGATATCATTAGGAAACATGGAATTAGCTTTCACTGTTATGCCGATGATACTCAGCTGTATATTTCTTCACGAAACTTACCAATTCACAGAATTAACGGAATGCATAGCTGATTTAAAAAATTGGATGACTAGTAATTTCCTACTACTAAATTCTGAAAAAAACAGAGATTCTAATTATTGGACAAAAAACTTCCACACGTAATAACCTAGAATATTCTCTAACACTTAATGGCTGCTCTGTTAAGTCTTTGTCGTCGGTTAGGAACCTGGGTGTGCTCTTGGATACCAATCTTTCATTTGAAAGTCACGTGTCTAGTATCTGTAAAACCGCATTTTTCCATCTTAAAAATATATCTAAATTACGCCATATGCTCTCATTGACAGATGCGGAACAATTAGTTCATGCATTCATGACATCAAGGCTAGATTATTGTAATGCTTTACTGGGTGGTTACCCTGCACGCTTAATAAACAAATTACAGCTAGTAATTACAAGTTCTTACCAGCGAGTTCTTACCAGAACCAGGAAGTATGACCATATTAGCCCGGTTCTGTCAAAACTGCATTGGCTCCCTGTTAAACATCATATAAATTTTAAAATTACCCAGCAGACACACTCTGTCAGTTCAAATCTAGATTAAAAACACATCTCTTTGACCTAGCATTCACATAATACATTACCGACTTTACTATAATTCTATAAATGACTATAATTCAATGTTAGGCTGCATAGATTAGGTCAGCCGGAATTGGGAAGACTTCCCTTAAATCCTGATGTAATCATTACATCATAAGAAGAATAGCATCTACGCTAATTTTAGTGTCTTTGTTTATCCCAAGGTTTTCCCGCAGCCTGCCGGATTCAGGCCGTATCCACATCTGACGAAGGACCTTCGCCTGGACCCGATGACAATGCAGTGCTTAAGTGCAAACTAGCCTCTCCCTATGGAGGATCCCTGAACCACTCTACAGATAAAGCGTTTTGGGGATTTCGGTTCACGTACCTATCCCGAAGTGATAAAATTAAATAAAATTCCGTATCAAATTTATAGGCAAGACAAATAGTTTGTTTAGGCATGATTTGTAGGGAATTACAAACCTGCGCACATATATTCAAATGCACATAACTGTTCACACTTTGCAGTCACATGACTACCATAGATACCTGGTGGGCAACAAACGCTGACAAAATGGCGACAAACAGTGGCCAGCCAGGGGAATTGCAATCTTGCAAATTTCCAATACTACAATCAATTAACTATTTAGACCATATGTCACCGAATGTTAAAATTAGATATCAAGAAAAGATTAACATACTCGTTGCTTTGAAGCTGGCAAAGTCTCTACCAGACTTGGAGTTTGGAGATATTTAACGTTACATATATCTTATAGAGAATCCGTCACCTTACCGCACAAAAAATGAAAGCCTACAAAAGTACAGATAGCTATCTTTTTTTTTCAAGAGTGGATGGGTTAACAACGCTGTCGTATGGGAGGTGAAAAACAGGAATATCTTCATAATCAAAGCAAAGGTCCGTTTGCTAATGTATGCAGCTATATACAAAGTGACATCTGTTCCATCGTGTGATGAAGTCTTCATCTGAATATGTACACCCTGCCTGCCGGCGAATGAGTAAAAAATAAAAAATAAAAACTTATGCCAACTGTATCATATATGGCTAGCAGGATGTCAAACATTGTAGCCTACCTGCTTATCCACTCCACATAGCATCAGACAACAGACAAGAGCAGCTGGGGCAGCGAAATGCGTATAATCCTGTTAGCAATCTGTTAGGCTGTAATGTAGTATAGTAATAAGTGTAAGATAGTATGCATGCAAAGTAACTGTAAGTAAGTAACAAGTAGACGCAGTACAACAGTAACGTGTCATTCATTCTCCATGTATTCATCTTCTCATATCATATCAAATCAAATCACGTACAGATGAATACGTTCTCGCCACCGACTGGCGAACGTGTAAAAACATAACCCCGCCTTATCTCCTCAGCGGTTAGTGCATCCAATCGCACTACAACTATCTGGCATGTCGTTTTTATTAAAACTAGCGACGTCCTGGCAAGATCCTTGATTAGTTTACTGGGTTTCGTTGCTAGAGAACGACGTTCTTGCCCGCCAGCCAGTACTTGTGACGTCACGTGCAAAGTATGAATAGAATCAATTCTTAATGCGCAAAACGCCATCAGCGTTTATCACAGGTTCGCATTTAAAGTCTGTTTAGAGAGAACGGCGTCGTCTTAGCGGCCCCTAATTCAATAACAAATTATAATTTCAACGGAAGTGAATCAATCAAAACTAACTTTAGCTGGAAAATAACATTATTCAAGAACCACAATCTCTGTTACCTTAAATTATATGTTTACCTCTGTAAAGCTGCTTTGAAACAATCTACATTTTTAAAAGCACTATATAAATGAAGATGACTTGACTTGACATAACTACTGAATAGTTTAAAATCCCTTGAACGTTAAACTTTAGTCACGATGCAGTGATGGCTCGATTGTACAAATGAATATTCCGTCATGTCCCGACTCCCGAAACGCAAGAGTCTAGTATCAGCGCCCTTGACGTTTGCCTTGTGCAACCCATGAGAGAGAGGACACAGCACCGCTGAAATCACACACGCTGTTTGTGAAATTGTGTCTCGCAGAAAGTTTTTAAATCACTGATTTGATTTTATAATCTGTGGGTGGGTTGCATCAACAATGATTAAATCTAGATTAAATCAAGGTTTATCTAATAATTCGGTTGCACCAAACTTTAAACCTCATTTAAAAAAGCAGGTTTACATTCAATCATCTTGGATTTAATTCATATTTAAGATAGATTAACTTTAATCCTGTTGCACCATAACTTTAAACTCATTTTTAAATCTCAATTAGGGATTAACTTTAAACTTGCAGGTGATGAGGTTTAAAGGCACAGTATGTATTTTTTCAACCTTTATAATTACCAAAACCCTTGAGATGGTACATCGACTTACAATAGGTTGAATGACACGTCTGCCATAGCCTGACAGTGTCTGTATCCCTTTTACTAGCACTATGTAACTTCGGGGTTCGGGTAGGAACCCGAGCACAAAAAGCACTACAAAATTCGTCCCTTCCCCCACCACCCCCAACTTCCTCAGATTCTGACGTGAGAGCTCAACTCGCGTTTGATTACCGTCTGCATATTTTCGTCATGGCCGAACCAACAGCTACAAGGAAGAAGGCCAAGGTTTTGTCAGAAGACACTAAAAAAAGAAAAAGGGAGAGTGACAAATTAAAAGCCAGGGCGAGGATCAACATTGGTCCAGCGTCCGCTTGCTGGCGTGAGCTAAAGGAGGAGGAGGGGTGCCCGACCGATGCTGACCTGGCCGTCATGCTTTTGGACTAGTAAGTTAAATATATTGCTTGCACACTATCTCTATTTTTTCGAATTTGAAGATTCTTCAAACGGCGAAGAAAATGATGACTGAAAATAAAACATAAACATCGGCATAAAAGTGTATATATAATGTAATATTTACTGCGAAGTCGGGAAATCATGTAACAAAACTGATATAAGTCATAACATACTGCTGTTATTTTTAGGCTTCAGCTCATATATGTGTGTGTGTATGTGTGTAAAAGGACAAACAAACTGAAACCTACAAATAACGTCAGTATGTTGTGACTTATATCAGTTTTGTTACACGATTTCCCGACGTATAACGATTTCATCTCCAACCCTAATCAAACACACCTGTCTTTAATTTTCAAGCGATCCTGAAGACGTTAATTGTTTGCTTCAGGTGTGTTTGATTAGGGTTGGAGATGAATTGTGCAGACAGATGATCGACAGGAGCAGGATTGGGCACCCCTTGTCTATGCGACTTACCTGATCAGACATTGTTTTCTGTTTACTTTTGTTCAATTTATTTGTTTATATAATTTATATTATTCATCTTATATTTATATTATTCTTTTCTTCAATGGTGAGTCGATTATCTCTCACCAACCAACCAACCAACCAAGTCAACTACTGTCTGCACACACAGTCTAAGGACACGGGAGGCTGACCGGTTGACTGTTTGTTGACTTGCAACAGTGCAGCGGAGCTTGTGGCCTCTAGGGACGCTAGACGTGGAAGTTACAGGTCGAGCATCACTAGTGGCCAAAAGTTCCGCGGTGTGCCTTTAAATAAAATAACGTGCACCTACAATTAAAATATGTGGCTGTTTGAACAAAGACAGAAACAGTAGGTGTGTCTTTAGGTCTCAGAGAGGTGTTTATTACACATAAAAATGGAAAATAAAATGCATTGAGCCGACAGGGTGTGAGGGTCGTGGCGGCCCATAAACTTAGTTTGCTAACGAGTATGGGATGCGGATCCGTCACTCATCTCGGTGCACCTCGGTGTCGGACAAAGAAAAGAAGAGAGGAATATATTTAGCATGCAACGGCAGCGGTGATGAGGAGGTTAGCGCTGCACGCATGGCTGATCAAACGGACAGGGCGGCGCTATCACGAGTGGAGATAGTCACTCCGTGAATCATGCCAGTTTTTTTTTTATTATTTCAGTTGTTTTGTCATACGTTATGCTGCCATATTACTCCATTAATTAATAGGCTACTATAAATATATTTCCCGGCTTATGAAATTACCATTAGCATGCCTGCATTATCAGTAACAGTCTCTCTACGTAACAGTTTAGTACCTGGATGGGAGACCTCCTGAGAAAAAAACAGGTTGCTGCTGGAGGAGGTGTTAGTGAGGCCAGCAGGGGGCGCTCACCCTGTGGTCTGTGTGGGTCCTAACGCCCCAGTATAGTGACGGGGACCCTATACTGTCAAAGAGCACCTTCCTTCGGATGAGACGTTAAACTGAGGTCCTGACTCTCTGTGGTCATTAAAAATCCCAGGATGTCCTTTGAAATATAGTAGGGGTATAACCCCAGCATCCTGGCCAAATTTGCCCCTTGGCCTCTTTCCATCATGGCCTCCTAATCATCCCCATATACTGATTGGCTTCATAACTGTCTCCTCTCCGTGTTGTGGGCGTTCTGGCGCAATATGGCTGCCGTCGCATTATCCAGGTGGATGCTGCACATTGGTGGTGGTTGAGGAGATTCCCCCTTCCATGTAAAGCGCTTTGAGTACCCAGAAAAGCGCTATATAAATGTAATGAAATATTATTATTTTTATTTTTATAAAGACAGTTGACATTTTACATAGTTTATTTCCTTTATCGGCAAGAGCTATTTTCATCAGAGAGAGAGAGAGAGAGAAAGTTGCTGGTGGTCAATTGAAGAAAATGAAATATTAACATTGTTGCTGTTTAATAACAACTGCGAATCCATCATGGCGGAGAAAATTTATCGTAAATGGAGGATTTAATAGCAGGTTAAAATTCGAATCCCGATTTGTTAATCTGTGTTTAAAACTAAGTGGTGCAACACAACTTGATTTAAAATAAAGCCCAGATCAACAAATCCTAGATTAGCTCTAAACTGTGCCTAATTTAATCCTTATTGGTGCAACCCATCCTGTGTGGATTAATTTACTAATACAACCTACACAAATGTTTGCGGGAATTTCCCATATTATAAGTGGGAGACCTGCGGGAATGATTAAAATTATGCGCAATACCTGCAATCCTGCGCCGAAATTCAAGCCATGGGAACTCACAAAAAATACTGTTTAAAATGAACATCACTTAATATTACCCTTTTGTTTGTTGTATAAAATCAATGTCACATTTGAAATCGTGTGGATATTCGGGAAACATTGCATTCTTGCTCGTAAAATATAATGATCAACATTATAAACAAGAACTCCCTCAGGGTATGTTTTTGTAACGAAGAGAGTTAGAATCTTAAATCAATCTCTATGCACAGTCTGTGTCTATATTTGTTCTTCATGCTAGTAAGTGCTAAATCCCCACATTTACAAAGATATATTGTCGAGAACAGCAGTAATTTATGCGATTTGCTAAGGCAGCAGACTCTGAATGCGACGCAACCTATCATATGCACGCTGCTTGTGTGGATGCAGTCAGTTTTGACCACGAAAGATGAGGTAATTTTATTGGATATCATGTATTTACGGCATTTTACCTGCTAGAAAGGCAGTGGATTTTTACTATTATAGGATGGTGTACACACACACTGCCGATCAGGGGTGTGACGTAACGAATTACAAATACTCATGTTACTGTAATTAAGTTTTTTTTTTTAGAAATTGTACTTTGAGTAGTTTAAAAATTGTGTAATTTTACTTTTACTTGAGTACATTTTAAGTGATGTATCGGTACTTTTTCTCCGCTATTTTCCTTCTGTTTGTGGTCGTTACTCGTTACATGCTTGTTTTAATTTTATTTTATTTTTATCCATCAACGTGATTGGATCGAGTAATCGGTCTCGTGACTATCATCAAATCAAACTAAGCATAGATAACTTTAACCGCCTATTCCTGCTCTTACTCGTGACTGCTATGGAAGTGCATTCTTCATGCATCAATTCAATCTAGATATCAGCATCTTCCTCTAATATGCTAAGGTACATTTCACATTTCTGCTTAATATGATACTTATATAGGCTGGCCTATCTACAGGGCCTAACATTTGGTCTGAGGTTGGGGGTATTGCGTGACGAGTTCATAATATCAGAATATCATAAATATCAGAGATGCACAGTCTTTAAGTAATTTTAAAACTTTATTGAAAACACATTTTTTTAGGTTAGCTTTTACTTGACTTTTATTTTATTGTATTTTATCTTTGTTTATTTTATTTTTTTCTCCATGTTGTATTTTAATTTTGCTTGTTTTATTATGTAAAGCGCCTTGAGAAGTGCTTTAAAGACGCTATATAAGAATGAAGTTATTATTATTATTATTATTATTATAATGCGGTAAATTCCCGCTCCCATTTACTTCACAATCACATTATAGAAAGACGCGCGTCACGATCTGTGCACTGCCGCGTCTCGCGCTCGCCATGCCGCCAGATTCAGAATCAGTGCATTCTATGAACCAAGGCGTTAACTTGAACTGCATTTCTGTCAGTGCGTGACAACAGCTCGTTAATAAACAAAGTTTTTTGATTGATCTATTATACAATCCGTCTTCATTTGGCAAGTGCACTTGCGCAAAAACATTTTTCATGTTCAACTTTTGTTTTTTGTGTGTGGATGCTGCTGATAAAACAGCTTCGCCGAGACTACAAAGAGACATGCATTTGTTTGTGTGTGTGTGTGTGTGTGTGTGTGTGTTTGTTTTTCTTTTGTAAAAGTTTCCTGGATATAACTTCCCTATTTAATGCACAATTTTCCTAACAAATTATATTATCAGCATTACAATGTGAGTAAATGTAGCCGTGTAAAATGTAACGGATGATGCCACCCTTCTAGAACAATGTGCATTTACGTTTAAATTGTAGCATATTTAATAGCATGGAATTAAAGTGTGTAATTAGTGTTAGCTCTTAGCCTTTTTCAGTGCATTAGGTGAGGTAATCTGATAATATTAGTGATTCTCATTTATCAAAACACTAATATTGGTACCGTTTTGGAGAGAAATGGGGTATTTTTTAATCTCTCTATTTAACCCATCTCATGATGTGTGATGCTGAACTATCATATGAGTTTCTAAAGGTTTTTGAATTCTTTGCACAGTTATGAATATTGATATTTTATGTGCAACAACAGCATGCTCAGTCCCAGTGGCCTTTCGCCTAATTTTAAATGCTTTTTTCCCCCAAAATAATATGATTTAAATGGTGATGAGTGTACTGATTTGATGCATTTTAAAAAGATGGATGATAGATATTCTTCAATCTTTCTGACAAAGAACAAAATATAATGTGAATTACAGTAGGCCTATGTGCCTTTTTTTTTTTTAAATTTATAAATTGTAGTGCACAGTGTTTATTATAAGGGGTAGAATCCGCAGCTCAGTACTCACCACTCATGAGTACTTTTAAATAAGCTTCTTTTTTACTCTTACTCAAGTAGATTTTTGGACAAGTACTTTTTACTCTACTCAAATTACATTTTTTGGAATGTAATGGTACTTTTACTTGAGTATGTTTTTTCAGTATTCTTTCCACCACTGCTGCCGATACACATTTATGTTCAAATGTATAACAGGTATAATACATTTTCTATAATGTATGTATAACAGGTATGATACATTTTCTATAATGTATTAATCAATACATAATTGTATAATAACTTCAGCATGATCAAATATGAGCTATTTAACAAGATACAAGGAATACATTAGGGTATCGTATGTAATTTAAATGTCTTTCTTACCATTTAGTGAAAGCAGAGGTGCAGTCCATTTTTCTTTCCTCTTTCTCTCTGACCTGCTTTAGTTTTTCTTTTCTCTCAGTCTGCTTCTTTTCCTTTATCCTGTCTTTAAGGATACTGTCATGCTCCTCTTTCCACTTCTCAAAAACCTGCTTTTGAAAATTAGATTGTGATATCTTTATGTGAATAATAGTACTAAAATTAAATTTAGTAGTATATACTGCTGGGTATCATCTCTCTCTCTCTCTCTCTCTCTCTCTCTCTCTCTCTCTCTCTCTCTCTCTCTCTCTCTCTCTCTCTCTCTCTCTCTCTCTCTCTCTCTCATTTTTATTTACCTTTATTTACTCACCATCATTTGTCATTTTTAGTCATGTGCTGTGGCAAATGGATTTTTAAAACTACAAATATTCCATGATCTTCCAATTAATATTCACCAAATAAGTCACCAAAGCTGCAAGCATTTTTAAAACAATTAGCTTAATTAAATTAGTCTAAGATAAGTACAGTACATCACATTGCAGGATATGTCAACTTCCTATTATTTCAGGACAGATACTGCTTTCTCCTAACCCTACACACACCAGAATAACTAATGATAAGAGTAAAGCCTTCAGACCCCGAATACAGTTATGAAAGCGGCTGGTATGCTAATGGTAATTTCATAAGCTGCAAAATATATTTATAGTAGCCTATTAAGCGGCTGGATCTAAAATGCCTTCAAGGCATTGTTATGAAGTCATTGATGGTGGCAAAGCGATGCTAATTGAAGGGACATTCCAAATGAGAGTGAGCAACTGAATACCTTTCACAATACTTTTAGCAAAGGGTTCACAAGGCTGCTGCACAGTTTACAGGCCAGTACAGCAAACCACATTCACACACATCAACTATACAAGAAAAATGTGATGCATTTCATGTATTTAAGCTACATTATGAATATTTTTTTTAGTGTGACAAAATATAGTTTATTTTCTCAAACCATTATTATATTCTAACAACTTAGACTGAGTTGAACAACTGTCAGTCTGGGCAGATCAGTGCCACCTTGGACTTTATGTGGACTGGAGTGTATTTATCAGGCATATTTTCCTCTTTCTGGAAATGCTTACTATTGATGTGAAAGCAAAGAGTTAAAAAAAAAAAAAACAAAGTATGGCTGTTTGAAAATATAGTTGTGTGCATAATTGTGGATAATTTACAAACAAATGTCTTGAACAAATCCCTTATTTTTAATACAGTAAATGGTTTACAATATTTCAAATAAACCAATTTTTTTATAATTACCAATGAAAAATACTGACCTGTTTTGCGGTGTCCTTTTTTTCTTGATTTTTATCCATTTCCATTTGTTGTTGGTGGATTGACTTCTGTTTTTCTTGGTTTATCTTTCTGATGACTTCAGATTTTTTCTCTTTCCAGGCATCATAAGAGGCCTTTGCATCTGCAATTTTAGCAAGCTTGTCCTCGAAGGGAAATGACAATAAATAAATCATAACGTGACTGTGGTGACTAAAGAATTCAATTAATTTATTGCAGAAAAAATGTGTATTGAACATTTTCTGGTGCGTCCGAAATCGCGTACTGTCTGAGTAGTTACTATTAAGTTGAACATCATGATGGTTAAAGTACGTTCCATATAGTATGAATGTATGTTGTTACTATCATGTGACCTACAAACGTCAGTTGCGTCACTTCACTGCCTTTCAATAATCCTCTCCCATGGACTCGGGGGCTAATAAAGCCTTCATCGAATGTGCACTTCAGATTCTCTGTGGTAGTAGGTAATCAGGGTACTTTTTGGCGTACTGTTTTTCGCATACTATATAGTAGGGAAGTATTCGATTTCGGAAGCAGTGTTGGTTTATGTTAATTACCTGTTGCATTTTCTCCTCTTTCAATTTCTCTTCCTGCTTTTTTGCCCTGCTTGTTATTTTTAAAGTTTCTTCTTTCTTTTTTAGCCATTCCTGTTAAGAAAATGTTGTTCCCAAATTTAAATAAAAACATTTTTAAAAAAAAGTCAGCCTCTAGCTGTAACTAATTATTATGATGTTTTTAGTTCATGATTAGTCTAACCTGGTACACAGCAGCTCTTAGTGAATCTGCTGCTTCTGGAACCTGTTGGATTTCCTGTGTCCTCTGATCCAAAATCTTCAATGTTCCCAGGTATTTAGACTCCACCATATATGAGCTTTTGGACTTCCTGGAACTGGATGACCAGGAGCTTGAAGGTCTAACGTCCAAAAGATATTCTTCTTTGAGTTTTCAATGTTTGGTGCATTTAAGTAACACTCTTTAGGTGCAAGTAATTGTTTCCTCATTATAATATATACACATATACATACATACATATATATATATATATATATAACATATATGAATAAAGGAAGCAAGGTGGGAAAACAATAGCATGAGAAAATAATTAACAGAAGTGTTGAGTTGGTGAGACTTCCATGTGGCTTGGTATCAATAAAGTATGTTAATGTAAATGATAAAGTCCATATTATAGTAGTGGTTTCTTGTTGACTGCCTTAAAGGTTATACATTTGTCTCTCTATTAATATGAATTACTTTCCACTATGCATTTAGAAATCTCGGAAATCTCTCAGGTTTCATTAAAAATATCTTCAGTTCCCTATGAGTGAGTCACGTTCGACAGTAACGTCAGTGACTGACAAATCGGGATTCTTGCCTGAGAGCCCAATTCACCTTCAAATGTTAAGAGAACAAGCCAATGCACATTGGCGAGTGAGATTTTCATTGCAAGCCGCACCCTGGGTATATAAGGCAGTGTGCAAAAACTCACATTAAACTTTTGCTTCAAAGTCGAGCAGACGTTTGTCTTCACTCTGCTCTCAATCAACGTTCAGTGTCTACGGAACAAGAGGGAAGCTGTTGTGTGTGTTAGTTTTTGTTTTTGGAAATTGCATGAGAACAAGATGGCGCTGAGATGTTTGGCCGGCCGTCTGTCATTCTGTCTTTGTTTTATATCTATTATTATTTTACTTATGTTGCCAAGGCGTATTATCGTTTCTCACCTATGATCGCCAAATGCTGCTTGAGATTGGAGTCTTCTGCAATCAGTTTAAGCCTGATCTACTGAAAAGCTCACCTCCACCTCCATGCCTCGAGGAAATTCCGGCCTTACTGAGGCGCCCTCCTCTCTACCATGCTTCCAAGAGACGGTGCAGAAGACGTGGTAAACGCGGAGGTGTCCGGTTAAGGTCAGAGACTATTCTGAGGACTACTCGTGTGCTTGGTCGCTGGACTGAGCTGTATCTGTTAGACGACGCTGTTCTGCACTCGGGGGTGTACAGGGACCGATGGATCCGGCCGGTGTTCCCTGACGCTGGTGGCTTAGGCGGTGTCGGCCGCTCGGTGGACCCTGATCGGCTGGTGCTTCCCCCTGCCAGTTGGCGTGTACCGACTAGGAGAAGAGGTGTGGATCGCCGGAACCTTCGCTCCCTGAAGCATGTCCTGCCCGTATCTGACACTTTTATTTTAAATCTGGCTCTGCTGAATGTGAGATCTGTCACAAACAAAACGTTTTTACTGAACGATCTCTCTTTTTTATACTCTGGATGATCTCAAGGTTCGCTTTCTCGACTCCCCATCTGCCAGGCCAGCAACACTGTTGAGAATTTCACCCAGCAGTTCCTCGCAGTACAAAAGCAGAAAAAGGCGATTGGACACATCCTGACCCAACAGGATACTACTGCCAAATGCTCCGTCGAGGTCACAGCATCAGCCTTCACATAAGCTGTAACGTCGAGCTCCCCGCAGGAAGGTGATGACGCCCATCTCAGCGCCCACCAAACATTCCAAGCGGTAGGCGAAGCATCCCTGAGACAGGCAACCCAGAGATGGTCTTCAGGAGATGGTGAACGCACAGCTCCTTCCCCCGGTGGAGGGCCAGATGGAGAATCTTTTGTTTGTTCGAAAGGAGTTTATTTCTGTTACCCAAAATCTCAGCAAAAGAGCAGTTTCCTCAGTCTCTGCAGTTTCCTCAGGCTACTCCCTGATGGGAATCGTGGAGCCAGGTAAGTGTGCAACCACACTCACGGCGGCCACATCGGGATGCTGCGCCTTCGTAAAAGAAAAATCTATAATTTTGACCCATACAATGTATTGTTGGCTATTGCCACAAATATACCCGTGCTAATTGTGACTGGGTTTTGTGATCCAGGTTTACATGTGTATTCTTCCATGGTACGGCTTCCCTGTTGGTGAGCACGTGTATTTCCCTTGGCAGAGTCCACTCTGCCATCTCTGTAGCAAAAGAACTGCTACAGAGCACTGCCCTGACGGCCAGTCCATATGTGTAACTTCACGTTACCTCCCTATGGGCAGGATGTGGTCTTCGTAGCGTTCCTTTCCAGTTGGAATAGGCACACTTTCCTAGAGTTATCCAATAGTCTCACTGTTCAGGGTGAATGGAACATCAGTGATTGACATACTCTGTGCACAGCCCTGTCCTACTTCTGCCCCCAGCTGGTTTGCTCAGGGAAGTGGAAGAGGCAGAAGTTGTGGCGTCTTCCTAATTCGTCAGTCCTTGATGTTAACATTGAACGTGACTAACTGATAGGGAACGTCTAAGTTACTAATGTAACCCCTGTTCCCTGAAGGAGGGAGTGTAGACATTAATGCCAGCCGCCACAACTCCTGTACCCCCGCTGGTGGCGGCCCCGTCTCGGCTCCTCAGCGAAAAACTTAATGAGAGTATTTGCACATTGCCATAGCGCTTTGCGATGCAAATCTCACTCGCAAATGTGCTTTGGCTTGTTTTGTTACCACTTGAAGGGGATTGGGCTCTCAGGTGAGATCCGAATTTGTCAGTCACTGACGTTAACGTCTCCTTCTGGGAATGGGGGTTACATTAGTAACCTAGATGCTGTGTTTCGAAGACGTAATGGTTTAGAATGACGAGACTGAGTAAAGGCTGACAGAATTTTCTTTCTTTTTTTTTGTGAACTATCCCTTTAAGTGTACAGTAAAAAGGATCTCCAGATGATGTGTGACCATCAATGGAACATGAATTTACACTTTTTTAAAAACTTAGCTTCCTTATTTCAGAAGTTCACCACATGCACATCACTGTCTGTGTCAGCATTAAGTATTAAACAAATTCACTAACCTGTCTGTGGATTTTCTAGACATGTGGTTTTGTGTGGTTGACGTGTAGTCAAGGTCATCCTGAGAACTCTCCTAATTGGAAAAGTGTGAAGACAGATTTAATTAAGAATTACATTAGCATTTAAATGTTGACAAGGCAGTTAATTGACCTTAATTTGTAGGGTAGGCAAGAAAATGATGAGCCGTCTTTCACAATAAGATATTTTCACTCTTAATCAAACTTACATGCTTTTCTTCAAATGATGTTGAGTGATTTCTCTCTTTGCATTCTTCCGAGGCAACTAGAATGAAAATTACAAATTTATTTGAAATTATTACTAAAATACTTAACAATAATTTACCTTTAAAATATTAGATGTTAGGTCACAGATCAACAATACCAAAATGTAATCTCTTTACAACAGTAAAAGTCTGAACTTTAAAACAGTCTAAATTCATTCCCACATACCACTGTCTGCAGTGGCTGGAGCCTCAGACACTTGCTCTGCTGTTGAACAAGACTGTGTAATGGACTTTTCTGACATGGCCTGGTGTTCATCATGACCCTGCAGTAAAAAATAGGGTTAACCCACCTATTGCATTCAGGTACATACTTTTTTTTTCTTTTAATCCATCATTTTTAGTATGAAGATGATTTTTTTTAGGTGTGTTAAGACTGTCAAAATACATATAATTTATTTTTAAAGGTAGAGATATAACCATTTAAATTAAATTGTTACAACTTTGGCGTTCAGTACGTTTAGACACGAAATTGAATAGTGGCTTTACACATGAAATGATGCTGCTTTTTATTTATTTTTTTTTACATATATTATTTAGATTTGTCTAAATAACTGACACACACATTTTTCCCCCTTCCCACTGGGACTGTATTTTGTTTATAAACATGCTCACACATGCACACACAATAATTCTGAAATTAAAATAAAATGACAAACAAATTACGGTAACGTTTTAATGTGATTGTAGAGCAAAAGTTCATAGACCAAGTAGTCTAAATTTTAAAAAGGAAAGGTTTGGACATGGTAACATTTAAAACCTTGAAACTTGTGTGCATTCATTCATTAATGCGAAGTTACTGATTAGATATACAAGTAGTTGAAAAACATTAAGCTATGATGACTGTTCTATAAGCTTACGTTCCACCAGGTCCAAACAGACCCTGGAATGCAAAAGGTGTATAAAGTTTTTTTTAATGCATTAGGAGGGTTAAAAACAAGGATCTGTTAAAACATTTGCTTGAATCTGGATTTAGACCTGATCAGCTTGTTTCTGTTTCTGTGAGATATTAACTACCACTAACCAATGGCAGCTCGTCAAGGGAGGCAAATCAGGCACAACCTACCCAAAATTTTGGACGATTTAAATGTTAATAAATTTCCCAGTTATTCATTTTATGTCACAGAATGTGTGTATTTCTTGTTTGTAATTTCCCCACTGTAAGTGTAACCACCGCACGCCTCTTCCCCGACTGTGCCGAATCTGCGAAACGCCAGTCTGAGGAGATAGAGAAAGGAAGGGGGAGGCAAATCCATAGCTGGAGACTTGTGACTCCGTTGGTTAAAAAAAAAAAAAAAAAAAGCCAAGCACCATTGAGTATTCCACTTTCAGCGATTAGGAGTGTTGAGAAAAGTAACATGACAGAGGAGGCTAGCCTCCCTTGGTATATCAACCAATCATTGACAAGACTTAAATCACGTGATACTAGTTTGACCTGCTACAGCTGATGTAACTATGGAGAGTAGAGATACTGAATATTTGACCGCAAACAAATTTACTAGACTACCATTAAAACAACAGCTACAAATTACAAATGAAGGAAGACTCCATGCCTAAGTTGGATATAGGCTAAAGCAATCAGCTTCACTAAAAGGCAGACATGCTCTTTTAACACAGACATTTAAAAGGACAGAAGGATGGATTTTTGCTTCAAGTGATAGGCTAGGACCGGGTGAGTGAACTTATATTTATATTGTCTTGATGTGCGTGTTGTTTAAATATTCTAATAGACAGAATATTTATATTCTGTCTAGTGACCATGAAACCCATTTTAAAGCAGTTTAAAAAAAAAAATAGTGTACCTCCTCTATTTTAAAACACACCAGCCCCCACTGCCGCTAACAGAGTCAACATATGACTGCACTAAATTGATTACTGTAATTGAAAAATTTAACACCTTTTTTAGGGTTTTGGCATTTACAGCCGAGTGTTTAAATTGGTTTCTGCTATTTCACATTTTCTCTTTCTATCATTTACACATTTTTACCTGAACACTTTCAGTGGTAGAGGTTTGACTCTTCTCAGAAGAGGACCTGTTGGAGAAGGGTATAGACATAGAGGATGTGGCTGTTCTGCTGAAGCCAGGGGTCTCTGCTTGTGTTTCCTCTTCTAACTGACCAGTGTCACACATATTTGCTGTCCTCTGTCTGGGCTTGGGTCTGGGTGACATGTCTTGAGCAACGTAACCTTTAATTAAAGAATGTGTATTTTATTTGTTAGTTTCTGACATTTCTTGATACGATTTTACAGACAAAATACATCTGTCTCGCTCAGGAAACCTTTCAGAAGTACACTGTCAGTCAAAGATTTGTAATAATTACGATTTTTTATGTTTTTGAAAGAAGTCTCTTATGCTCACAAAGGAAGCATTTATATGATGAAAATACAAAAAAACTAATATTGTGAAATATCATTACAATTTAAAATAACTGTTTCCTATTTTATTATATTTTAAAATTGATTTTAGCCCTGTGATGGCAAAGCTGAATTTTCAGAATCATTACTCCAGTCTTCAGTGTCACGTGATCCTTCAGAAATTGTTCTAATATGCTGATTTGGTGCTCAAGAAACATTTCTTATTACTACGGTGAAAATAAATTTTATTTTGCTTTTATTCAGCAAAGATGCATTAAATGGTTTAAAAGTGACAGTACAGACTTTTATAATGTTACAAAAGATTTCGATTTCAAATAAGAGCTGCTATTTTGAGCTTTCTATTCATCAAAACGTAAGAACCATTATTAATAATTGAGCAGTAAAACAGCATTATTATAAACAGTAGTAATAATTGGTCTTACAAAATACCACAGATCTTAAACAGCAGCACACATGCAAAGAATGTAGCCCTGACCTGTAGAGAGTTTTGGTTTAACACTTCTCTCCCTGGGTTGAGGAATGGGTAGGTCACCATCTCCACCAATCCTTTGGTTGGCCTCATCTTTTTCTGAAGGCAATGGTACTGGGCTGTCCCACTGGGAGCCTTCTGATGAAAGGGGGATGGAAGATTCCCATAGGCTATTCTCAGAGTTTAGTGGCAGTGGAGATTCTGACAGGCTCTTCCTCACCACAGATTCTGTCTGGTTCCTCAACCTCATTACTGATTTTGACTGTTCATCCTTTTGGAGTAAACTGAAATCTGGTTCAAACTTGTCAGATAGAGAGGAAAAAAGGGAATCTGACTGTTGATTTTTCTCTGGAGTGTAAGAATCGCTTGGACTTTGAGAAGTATTCCTGGATTGGGTGGAATGGAAAGAACTAATTGGGCCATCTGCACTTCCCATGGAGTTTACCTCTTCAAAATGCACAGGTGAGCTGGTTCTTTTGGTTTTCATGAAAGACACTTTTTTGGGTTTGACATTTTCTTCTTCATCATCTGAAAGCTTGAAATCATTGATTTTGCCTTTTGTCTTCCCAGCTTTAAATCTCTCCTTTTTCTGTTTTTGTCTTTTAAGAAGTTTGTTCAGTACGTCTGTTGAAACAATTCAAGTATTTCAATACAAAGCAAAGAACAACACTAAATTGAAACTGAATTACTGTTCATTGGGGATAAACAAACTGATTATATGTAAGGTTTAGCCTATAAGCTCTGAGTAGGCTATAGCCTACCATGAACTTGAGCCATGCTTTGAAAATGATTTAGATAAGCATGCCATTCTGTACCTACCATCATCATCATTATTTTTACCATCTTCTTCATCATCATCCTCAAAGTCATCAGAGTAACTATGCTTGTTGGCTCTAGCAGACACGGCTTTCTTTAGCTCATCCTGAAATTCAACAACATGCGCGTGTCAAGACATCATACTTAGATTAGAGAGCATTAATACGGTTACGAACGTTCGATTCGAAACTAGGCAGCTCACTGGGCTTTCAGACAAAGGCTGATGTGTCTGACAATCTAAAGAAAGATTTCACTTAAGAGCACACTTATGATTAAACGCTATACCTGGAAAGTTGTTCTTCTGGATGTTTTAGGGCTTTTAGTGTAAGCAAGCGTTGTAGAAAAAGGGTCGTCATTCATCTTATCGAACGGACTGTTTAAATGCAATCATTTGTTAATTAACAAGCAAATGGTCGTTTTAGATATAGCATTTAACCATCATCTACCGTTCAGACAATTAAAACCTAACGTTACCGTAGCTTCAAAACAAATGTGAGGTATCAAGCGTTACTCAATTCATTATGGACGCCATTTGTATACGCGAGTTACCAAGCAACTACCGGATGAGAATGTACGTAAACTACTATGACGAAGGCTAAACTTAAACGAGGGCGCGGTGACGTTGCTCTGTGAGCTTCCTGTATCGATGGCAAACGTTAATGTGTGAATCGACTGTTCTTTAATATATTTGATATGAATGTTACCTTTAATGTTCCTCATTTCTTATGATGTTTTGTAATCATTAGAACATTATATGTGAAACATTTGTATTTATTGTAATATTACATGAATAATTCTGGAAATAAAAATAAATAAATAAATACATACAAATAAATAAAAAAAATACTATGACAAACGCTCTTTACATTGAATGCCCTTAATTTTACCAGTTCATCCAATTTGAATTAACTTGCAGCAGCTTTTAGATTTGAAAACCTATGGAAATGCATTTACACCACATAAGAAAAATAAAACATGCTTTTGTAAATCATAAAAAGGAAATGTTTGACAGGGAATTTGTGCAATATCTTGAAAGAGATTTCTTTGACCTTGATTGTTACAAAAAAACTTATGAGGCAATAACCAAACACTTTCCCAATCAAGGTCATTAAGACATTTAGTCCAATAAGCAATAGAGCAAGATTTGACAAAAATAGAGAACAAATAGATTTGTTATTGTTTTTGGACTGTAGAAAACAAATTTTACCACATACTGTGTCAGTTGGGTTAATTATGGGCATATCAACTGATGACAACACACCTCTACATATTTTTCCAGAATTGATTGCAGAAAATACAAGAGAAAATTCCTTGGGAGTCACAGGAAAATTAAAGTGCAAAATAAACTCGTCATACGTCATAAGGTATCCTTGAGTGTTAAACAAATGACAAACTAAAACAATGCCCTTTTCAAACAAGCTTTAAAAAAATACTTTTTGTGTTTACTCAAAATACAACGGTTATTCCAAATAAAGCAACGCTGCGGAGAGAAGTTGTGCTTGTAGATCAGTTTCCAAGCCAATAAAGCTTGAGCATAAAAGTTTCACTGGCAATTTGTCAGTTTTTATAATCACACATTAGTAAAAAAAAGAAAGGCCCCCAAGTCTATCAAAAATAAAATTAGGAATAAAATTCCACAAAGAAGGTTTTTTCAAACATAATTTTAACCAATTAATTTTAAAGGGTATTATTTAAAGTAGAAAATCAAGGAAAATTTAAAACAGTTTTATGAATGTAGTACACACGATTCTTCCATAGAAAATTAAATAAAATCTGATCAATAGTTTTGATAGTTTTATTGTCTAAATTAGATGAAGCAACATAGGTTAGTCTAGAAATTCCTTCTGCCTTTGACAGAAGGACTCTACCTCTAAAGGACAAGTCCCTTAATAAGATCAAATTTGTATTTAATCTTTTCAAAAGCAGGATTAAAATTCAGAGAAACTCTATCTTGCTCACTTTTCAAGACAACAACTCCCAAATAATTAACAGTTTCTTTAACAGGGTGCTAGCCTGAGACCCCGCCCATTGACTTGTGTCCACTGTAGTGGACCTTTTGTTTTCATGAGTCTTCTTTGAATTTTTTTATCTACTCTATCAATTCCTGCTGTAATGTACAGGGGACATCCTGGGCTTTCTATTGATATGTAATTTGATTGGCTTGACTGCAAGGAACTACTTATTACACTGCATCCAAAATGGCCGCCATAAGCACATTTTATGGAAAGGAGAGAGGTATGTAAAATACTTTTAAAAAAAATGTTTTACTACTATTATCATATATATAATTGTTTATTAAAGTTTCAGGAATAATACAGCAGTTAAGCAGTTCAATTGTTTGTGTTTCAAAATCTTATCCTTTTTATGAATGTCAATTATAGTGGACACCAGGACCATCTTAACGTTTTTTCCTAAAACGTTCAATTTTGACATCTTAATTTCAAAAGGCTATATCTTAAAGTGATAAAAGATAGAGACTTTCTGTAAATTAGAGAAATATTAAGGATGACCCAAAGTTTATGTAGGGATTAAATTTTCCCATCTAATTCGCATATTATGATGTCATATTGTGGCGGCAATCTTGGATTATAGAATTGTCATGAAAAGTCACATGTTTAAATGATAAAATGCTTCACTTCTTTCCCCCCAAAATGTCCATCACCTTCTGTATGCTATATTGCACAATACTGAATGCTCAGGTATATAGTAAGTAGTAAACAAACTGTGTAAATCATTTCTGATAAATGGTAGAAACAAACCGAATGCATGTAGTGGTTGGCCTTTTGCTGTATTTTCCATTGACTAAATACAGTAGGAACTCTGATTCCATGTATGGGGCACATCTATTATTCATATGGCATACAAACACAAGTAGACAAGACCTGTTTAGTTCAAACGCTCACTGGCCACGGCAAGGCACAGATCATGAGTGAGATGATACGAGCAGCACGGGCAGATCTGCCTCCTGCCAACCAGTGATAAATCATCAGTGATAAATATAATTATCAGTGAGGCGTGAAGATTATCCACGTGGTAGCATGAAATATGTACATTGGCTAAACAATGCGAAGTTACTTACGAGTGGTCAATAGGAGACCATGTCACATCCATAACACTGAGATTCAACTAGGTTTCTTTGAGGTTTAGTTATTTTTCCTATTAACTTTCATTTATTGTGTTTTATACAAACTAGAGGAGTGTCTCTAAATACTACTCCACAAGAAATGAAGTTCCCATTCGGGGGAACTCCCGATGCGTCGATGACGCTTTGGGAACGCCTTTGCGTGATTACCTCTGAAGCACGTATGTCAACTAGTCCAATGGAATGAATGAATGGACGCCACAGGCGGGTGAAGTGATGACCAGGAAAGGATATAGGCACATCCGGTGCATTACTCGCGTTAGCTTTTGTGCCTCAGCAAAGCGCTCTTGTGTCAAAACTGTCTGTTATATTTATTGTTGTCTGTCTCTCATTATATTGTATTATGGCGCAACAACTATTTAAAGCCTGTGCTTCTCCTTGCCCTCGTTACATCACGGGTGGAGATACACATGAGCTTTTTGTAGTTTGTTTGGGAGTGGAGCATGCGATGTCAGCCTTCGAGGGGGCTGACTGTCAGCATTATGAGCGTCTGCCGCTCCGCATGCTCCGCTCCCGTCTGTCCACATTTGAGGATGATGGACAGGCTCGCGAACCTGAGGGTTCTGGACCCGCGGCTGCCGAGGTAGCTCGGAGAAGGCTTACTTGGGGTTCGCAAATGGATCTCTCGGCAGGGTTGGAGACGGGCTCTGCCTTATCTCCTCCTTTACCGGAGGGATCCATTGCTCTCTTGCCGGTGTCGGAAGCCCGCGCTGCGGCTTCTTCCGCCCAGGAAGAGAGCAATGGGGAGGTAGAGTTACTGAGCATTGATGAGAGTGACACAAACACTAACACAATAAGGGGAGAGGATTCGCCATCCCTCTCCCCAGCATATGAGGAGCTTATTGAGGTGATAACTCGTGCTGTTGATAAGTTAAATATTGACTGGACAGCAGAAAAAAGAGATACTCATCCTAAAAGCAGATCAGACAAGCATTTTCTCACATCTAATGTTTCATCTCAGTCACGGGCCCTTCCATTTTTCCCTGATCTACATAGTGAGCTATGTAGATCATGGAATAAACCATATTCGTCACATCTTTTTAGTCCCCATGTTCACACATATTCAAATATAAAGGGGCTGAAATATTTTGGTTATGGGTCGATGCCCCCAGCGGAATAGACGTTCGCGAGCTATCTGTCTCCTGGGTCAGCATCGTCCCTGAAGGATCCCGTGTTGCCGAATAAACCACTAAAAATCACATCCAATTTAGTGGGTAAGGCTTATAAGGCTTATATTTCAAGAAAATAAAAAACAATCTGATGCTGGGCGTGAGCATCCCCAGCCAAGCTCCTCGCACCGTGTGCAACAAAAAATGAGTGTTCCGTCTCGTGCTCCCCTTCTAAATCATGGGGGCCGAGCCAACACTCTCAGCCGAAGCCCTCTAAGTCTAAGGCGGATCTGAGGACCGTTCTTATGGCGAAGAAGGCTTCGGCTCAGAAAAGGTCCTGATGCGATGTTCATCAGACCATTGAGGACAGCCCCAGTCGGGGTGAAACGGCGTTCACCTCATTATACGGTGCCCGTGCCACTTCGGGGTCCTCAGGGGACCGTCCTGCCAACCCCGCCACCCTTGGTGTCTCGGGGCGCAGCGGTCTCCAGCGAGCTCTTGGTGCAGTGTCAACTCGACGTTGCGTCAGGCTCGCGCCCTCTGAGGGGGGTTCAAAAACAGTCAGTTCGGTTGTTTCCTGCCAGTATGCTTCAGGTCGCCGATGTGGCTGTTCCTTTAACACCAGAGGCCAGTCTCGAGAGACTGGTACCCTTAGTAGATTTTCTGACAGAGTGGAAGAATCTGACGAATATATCTCCTTGGGTCCTGCAGATAATAGAGAAAGGTTACAGAATCCAGTTTGGTTCTCCTCCACCTCGTTACAACAGTTTGTTTCTCACGTTAGTACATCCCGAGTAGGCTCTGGTAATGGAGCAAGAAGTAGAATCTCTGGTAGCGAAAGGAGCTATAGGGCAGGTGTACTCGCCCGACAGAGAATCGGGGTTTTACAGCCGCTACTTTATTGTTCCAAAAAAGGATGGGGGGTTGCGTCCCATTTTAGATCTTCGTCTGTTGAATCGTGTAGTCATGAAACTCAAGTTCAAAATGTTCACACTCAAACAGATCGTGACTCAAATCAGATCCGAGGACTGGTTTGTCACGATAGATTTAAAGGACGCTTATTTCCATGTCTCCATCCTCCCTCAACACAGGAAGTTCGTGAGGTTTTCTTTTGGGGGCAAAGAATACCAATATCGGGTGCTTCCATTCGGCCTAGCTCTCTCACCCCGCACGTTCACGAAGTACGTAGATGCAGCTCTGGCCCCGCTCAGGCTGCAGGGCATACGCATTCTGAACTACATCGACGACTGGCTGATTCTGGCGGAATCGGAGCAGTTAGCGGTTCGGCATCGAGATGTAGTCCTCGCTCATATGAAGAGATTGAGGTTGAGACTCAATACCAAGAAGAGTGTGCTTTTTCCATTACAGAGAACCACTTTTCTTGGAGTGGTATGGGATTCAGTCACGATGCGGGCCACACTATCGCCCGTTTGTGTAGCTGCTATCCTCACAGCCACGAAAGAGTTAAAGCTAGGCCAGTCACGCACTGTGAGACAGTTCGAGAGACTGTTGGGTCTCATGGCAGCAGCGTCCAATGTGATCCCCTTTGGCCTGCTGTACATGAGACCTTAGCAGTGGTGGCTCAGGACCAGAGGGTTCTCCCCGAGGGGAAACCCACTTCGTATGATCAAGATAACGCGGCGGTGTCTCCACGCCTTGGTTATATGGAGGAAGCACTGGTTCTTGACCCAAGGTCCGGTGTTGGGAGCTCTTTGCCATCGAGTTGCTATCTCGACAGATGCTTCTCTCACCGGCTGGGGAGCGGTAATGGAAGGCCGCTCAGCTCAGGGTCTGTGGAGGAGTCATCATCTCTCTTGGCACATAAACTGCCTGGAGATGATGGCCGTCTTCAATGCGTTGAAACATTTCCTTCCAGACCTGAGGGGCCATCATGTGCTTGTCCGTACAGACAACACATCAGTGGTCTCTTATATAAATCGTCAGGGGGGTCTGCGTTCGCGTTCACTCTGCAAACCGGCGCACCAGATGCTCTTGTGGTCCCTGGGGAAAATAATCTCCCTGAGGGCAATGTATATCCCAGGGTGCCAGAATATAGGAGCAGACACCCTGTCGAGGCAGGGGCTGAGGCCAGGGGACTGGAGACTCCACCCCGAGGCGGTGGAGCTCATATGGGACTTCTACGGCCAAGCAGAAGTGGATCTGTGTGCGTCTTAGCATACAACGCACTGTCCACTTTGGTTCTCCCTCACGTATCCAGCCCCTCTGGGGTTGGATGCTATGGTACAGACGTGGCCGAGGCTACGTCTGTACGCATTTCCCCCTGTTGCTCTGCTCCCAGGAGTTCTGAAGAGAGTCCGCCTGGATGGAATAAGTCTATTGCTAGTAGCTCCACGCTGGCCGAGTCGAATTTGGTTTGCGGACCTCATTCATCTCCTCGACGGCCCTCCCTTGGAGATCCCAGTCAGGAGAGACCTTCTGTCTCAGGCAGGGGGTACGATATTTCACCCCCGGCCAGAGATTTGGAAACTGTGGGTTTGGCCTCTGAGGGGGCCCAACTTATAGAGAGTAGGCTCTCAACTGAGGTTGTTGAGACCATTCTCAGGTCCAGACCTCCAGCCACAAGGAAATTATATACACTTAAGTGGAGAGTGTTCACTTCTTGGTGTCACCAGCATCAGTGGGATCCAGTCAACTGTTCAGTTAACACAGTACTTGAATTTCTCCAGTATCGCTTTTCATCAGGTTCATGTTCTTCTACCTTAAAGGTCTACGTGGCTGCCATTGCGGCTTTCCACGCCCTGGTGGGTAATACTTCTTTGGGTCGAGACCCCCTGATTACACGTTTCCTTCGTGGCACCTTGAGGCTGAGGCCTGCAATGCGTACTAGGGTGCCGGCTTGGGATTTGGCAATAGTCTTACAAGGCCTTTCTAGGGCTCCCTTCGAGCCCCTAGAGTCAGTTTCTGAGAAATTTCTGTCTTTCAAGACCATTTTTCTGTTGGCTATTTCATCCCTCAAAAGAGTCGGAGACCTTCAGGCCCTTTCGGTTTCCCCCACCTGTCTTGAATTTGCACCTGGATGGTCAAGGCATTCTTATACCCTAAACAGGGATACGTCCCTAAGGTGCCAACTTATGTGCACAGAGCTACCCCATGGAGAAAATCTGATCAGTTGTTTGTCTGCTTTGGATCACCTAAGAAAGGTCTTACAGCCTCTAAACAGACTATTAGCAAGTGGATATTCAAGGCTATCTCTCTTGCGTATGAGTCCTCTGGCCAGCCGTGCCCTTTGGTGGTCAGAGCTCATTCTACTAGAAGTATGGCGGCCTCTAAAGCCTTATTATCAGGGGTTTCCCTTCAGGAGGTTTGTGATGCGGCAGGTTGGTCCTCACCGCTCACATTTGTGAGGTTTTATAGCCTGGACCTGGACGCTGCCCCAGGGTCCCAGGTGCTTCTTACTTAGTCTACCGACAGTTTTGTCATCTGGCAATTTGCAAGTATGCCGTATTGGGTATTTTCGTTCCCAAAGCGTCATCGACGCATCGCAAGTTCCCTCGAAAGGGAACGTCTCAGGTTACGACTGTAACCCTAGTTCCCTGAGAAGGGAACGAGACGATGCGTTGCCCTGCCATACTTCCTGCATCCCTGCGATCGACTTTGC
This sequence comes from Meda fulgida, assembly GCA_030578275.1. NCBI lineage: Eukaryota > Metazoa > Chordata > Actinopteri > Cypriniformes > Leuciscidae > Meda > Meda fulgida. The sequence continues at coordinate 16,462,322 of CM060616.1, forward strand.
TTCGGCTCTAAAAGCTAACGCGAGTAACGCACTGAATGTGCTTATATCCTTTCCTGGTCATGACGTCACCCGCCCGTGGCGTTCATTCATTCATTCCATTGGACTAGTTGACATACGTGCTTCAGAGGAAATCACAGGCATTCCCAAAGCGTCATCGACGCATCATCTCGTTCCCTTCTCAGGGAACTAGGTTACAGTCGTAACCTGAGACGATTTTCTATGGCCTGCCTAGGATATCCCAGAGATACAAAGAAACAAAGAAGGCAGACATTCTTTGGAAAGTCAGGCCATTTCTTGACCGCGTGAGGCAAGGCTGCCTCAGCCTCCCAAAGACAGAGAAGGTCTGCATTGATGAGCAAATCATCCCTTTCACAGGCCGCTGTCCAGTCGGACAATATGTTCCAGGAAAGCCAAACCCAACTGGACTAAAGATCTTTGTCCTTGCTTCTCCAAATCGTCTGATGCTGGATTTTGAAGTGTTCCAAGGGAAGAATACATTCAATGGCCAAAGACTGGGAGTTGGACAAACAGCGGTCCTAAGCATGGTTGAGTCTGTTCCCGTTGGAAGTCACATATTCTTCGACTGATACTTCACAACAATCAATCTCATGGATGTATTGCTGGCAAAGGGCCTTCCATCAACAGGAATCATAATGAAGAACCGAGTCCCAAAGCAGAGCAAACTGCCAAGCGACAATTTGATTAAAAAAGAGGGGAGAGGAGCATCAGTATCTATGGTCAGAAAGAGTCCTGAGCTGGCAATCACAAAATGGCATGACAACAAACCAGTGCTAATGGCTTCAACAGTTCATGGGAAAGATCCTGAAGATGTCTGCAACAGATGGTCCAAAAAAGAAAAAGTCAATTTCCCAGTGAGAAGACCAGCAGTGATCAGTGAGTATAATGACAACATGGGTGTCATGGACCTGTGTGACCGCATGCTGAGCTTTTATCGCATGTCAAATAGGTCCAAGAAATGGACATTGCGTGTAATTACTCACTTCTTTGATGTTGCCATCACAAACTCGTGGATCCAATACAAGTCTGACTGCAAAGCACTTAACAGACCAGCGAAGAACACCAAACACTACCTGGACTTCAAATTGCACCTGGCTGAGGAGTTGTTGGAATGTCCAGAACTTGATGACAGCAGTGAAACAAGTGAAGAAGAGTATGAGCAACCAACTAAAATGAGGATCCCGCAACCCGAACCATCTGTGCGCAGACTAGGAGCCACCCACATGCCAGAGATGGTAGAAATCAACCATGCAGAAAGGTGCAGTAATAAGGGCTGCACAAGCAAGACGTACATGAGGTGTACCAAATGCAAGCTGTTTCTCTGCATTACCAAAAAGAGAAAATGCTTCCAGGAGTATCACCATAAGCAAGTGAAACAATCCAGAATAATAAATACTTTTGATTTTTTTATGTTGAATTTATTCTTGGATTAATTTCACTCTATACAGCCATATTCTGTTCATTTTTTTGTTTTGTTTTCTGAGTTCGGCTGTCTTTTAGAACAAAACTGTTCCAGCACTATCACCACTAAGCAAGTGAAACAATACAGAATGATAGTTTGCTTTTATTTTGTTTTGTATTGTTCGATTAATATCACTCTTCAGCCATATTCTGTAAATGTTTTTGTTTTCTGAGGTCGGCTGTCTTTTCAAACTGAATTGGTCCTGTGGTCCACCACAGTGGACATG